>CM054136.1:33589189-33609189 GCA_028751875.1 Rapana venosa
TTATGTGCTTTTTTAATCCAGTTGCGTGTGTATGCGGTTTTGTAAATTCTGTCATCTGTTCCCATGCATAGATTGTATGACTCATTGCACCCCCATCCTCTCCCCCCTTCCCCGAATGAACATGCGTATATTTTGTTTATTTTTGTTGGATTTTGCGGGGAGAGTACGGATGGATTTCAGAAGATAAGATGTAGCTCCCTTTCGAGCACTGTGGTGTTGAATTATGATGTATTTAAAAAAATTCTAATTCACTTTTTCTATTTGCTCTTTGCTTGCACACGCGACCGATGGCATGATGAATAAAAGCAAATGCATTGCTTATTCAATATACCATCTGTAAATAAAAATAAAACTGACAGTGAATTTGACTTTGACACGTACAAGCGCGCGCACGGATACGCTTGGCACCTTCCGTATAAATCTTCCCTTATCTTTGCCCCTTTCACCTCCACGCAATTCCCTAGTGGCCACCCAAATCAATAGCCATTGCTGACATCCCTGACGGTGCATACAACACACAGGTTCAGGGTGGCCCCAGGGTGGTTGGCACTGGCCTAATAGGGAAGGCTAAATCCTTCCAGAAAGGGCTCCACATTTAAAAAGAAAAAAGTCTTTATCTATGATGGAGAAGGGTCTTAGAATCTGCCAGACGCTATTTTGCTGTCTATAATCGCTCAAATTTGGGAAGAAAATTCCAGTAAGGTGTTTGTTTCTTTTCTTGGTCTATAACCATCCTGTTGTAAAAGATTTATTTGTCATTTTCTGGCTACCTGTTTTTTTTCTTCAATAAGCTGTTTGTATATTTTTGGTCTATAGCCATCCAGTTTTTAAGAATTCATTTGTATTTTTTCCTGGTCATCTGTTTGAGAAATACAGATATTTAGGAGGCTGAATAGCTTACAGTTTAGAGTGCCGAACTCGCGATCTGAATGTCCTGGAGGGTACAGACTCAACTGACTCCTGAGCTGTCCATTAGAGGGGATATTCCCTTTGGAGATAACGTTGGCTCTGACAGCATTCCCTTGCTAGTTATTTTGACGAGAGTAAAATCCGAGGTCTGATGTGTAAATGTGAACAGAACAATTGTGTACAGACGTTGACAACTCGTCCTTCTTTTGGCGGAGAGAAGGCAGCTAGGCCTACTGGTGTGCTTAGAACGAACACACCCAGCATGCATTTTGTCGTCTGGAGTGGAATCAATCTGCTAGTTTTTTTTCTTCGTTCCTCGGCTTGAGCTCTGAGGTTCAACAATGGTGAGATTTTGCGTATGCTACCTTTTTTGCCCATCAGGAAGGTAGCCGCATATAACGAGTTACGGAATGATGATGACGATGATGATGATAATGATGATGAAGATGATAATGATGACGACGACGATGATGACAACGTCGTTAAAGATGACTGATAAATAATGAATGACGAGTGGGGTGACTGCTATAGTGACGTGATGGAATGACACTCCTCCATTCCTTCACTTATACCTCCGTCTTCACCCAGCCTCCTCCACCCACCCACAATCACAGTCATTCTCTCATTCACAGTAACACATCTATATTGACTTCTCTTTCCGTCTGTTCCTGTTTATGTCTATACCTCTCCGTCTGCTTGTCCGTATCAATACTGGAAGATATCAAGATTCAAGTTAATTTTGGGAAAAATTGTTTTAATGTCATCCCCTCTCTCTCTCTTTCCTATCCCCCGTAGTGTGGCTTAACCGTTGGGGCTAGCTGCATAATCGGCATTGGCGGCCCGACCCAATTGAATCCTGCAATTTTCTCTCTTCTGATAAAGCCACACAGCCGTGAATGGGAGATCGCTGCCCAGTCCATCACCTGTTAAAGTGGGCGGAATGGATTCGAAAACTTTCCCGCTTCACATTTTTCTGTCTGTTTCTGCTTTGCTGCTTCGATAAATGAAATAATATTTTTATTTATTTATTTGTTTATTTTGATAGGGAGAAAAATTTTGCTTGCAGGGTCGGAGAGATGGGATGCAGGGGTCTATATGGGCAATTTTCCTTTATTGATGATGATGTTATTACGTATGAGTTCTCTGCTAAAACCACCCTGATACAATAGTCTTTGTTCTACCCCAATCCCCCTCCCCCCACCAAGTGCATATGATACGCATAGTGATAAATTAAATTAGTCTAATTTTTTAAAATCTTGAATGCTATTTATAAAAGAAAAACCCATTAAGGACTGTTTCTGAACAATTTTTGGTATGATCAATAGGTTTTTTTTTTCGAACTTTGAAATATATTTGTATAATAACAGTAATGAGGAAGAGACTTTAACATACTGGAACTGTCAGTATCATTTTATGAAGGCAAAAATTGGGTCGTTAATGCACATACTTATTTTTGACATTCTTTGAAGTATTACAGAACAAGATTATCGACCAGGGCTTTCAAAAAATAATGTGATTTTTTTGGAGTGAATAATGACAGGGAAACAATGTTGTCACCTGATGCAGCGCTACAATTTTGTTTGTTGCTCGGTAGCATCAGATTTTTTCTGGGACGCAACCTGCAGAAACTGTCAAAAGAATGTGTTGCCTACAGAAGACAAAGGAAAGCAGTAAAGTTCATTCCAGTGTCAATGTTAATTCCAGTGTCAATGTTAATTCCAGTCTCAATGTTAATTCCAGTGTCAATGTTAATTCCAGCCTCAGAGTTAATTCCGGTCTCAATGGCATATATTTGCTGGTTTGATTTTTGAACATGATCTTGGCTAAAGTATTAATGGTTTCCCATGTATTTGCGTATGCGTACGCATACAGGCGCGTGTGCGTGCATAATGTGTAGTACACACATGTATAAGCTTGTTTTGGAATTCTGTCTACCATTCAAACCCTTGACCGAAAAATACAGATTTCCTGTCAACACGGACTCAACTTTCCTTTTTTCTTGTTTTTCTTTCTATCCTTTTTTTTAATGAATTATTTCCCCCCTTTTCTTGATGTTGTTCTCTCGTAGGTTATAATCTTCCCAGTCTGAAGCCAGATATCATCATTTATTTAAAAGGGGCTAAAATGTAAAGAACTGATTTGCCCTCCAGCTGAAATCGGATCTCAAATAGCAGCTTAAAAACTAACGACATTTTGCACATGGTCAATGTTCGGATTTGTGTGTGTGTGTGTGTGTGTGTGTGTGTGTGTGTGTTTGTGTGGTGTGTGTATGTGTGGTGTGTGTGTGTGATTTGTGTGTTGTGTGAGTGTGTGTGTGTGTGTTTGTGTGTGTGTGTGCGTGCGTGCTTTTGCTTTTGCTTTTGCTTTGGTCTAGTTATTTTTTGTTTGGTTGGTTGGCTTTTCTGTTTTGTTTTATGTTCTTGTATTTACTTTTCTTTTTCTCTTTACCCGAGAGCTATACGTGAGAACGTGCAAGAAGGTGGATTTGTCTTGTTATCTCTGTTTGCCTGTCTGTCTGTTGTCTGTCTGTCTGTCTGTCTCTGTCTCTGCCTGTCTGTCTGTCTGTCCGTCTCACTTTCTTTCTCTCTCTATCTCTTCCCCCCCCTCTACCTCTTCCTTTCCCCGGTTTCTACCCCCCCTGCCTTTTTATTTTCTTTCTCTTTTCTCTTCTCTTTCTTTTCCCTCTTCTTCTTGTATTTTTTCCATCTCCCTCTTTCTCTTCTCTATCCGTCTCCGCTTCCTTCCCCTCCTCTCATCTTTTTTTCTCTCTCTTTCTTCCTCTCTCCCTTTTTCACGTTTATTCCTCTCCACTAATTTGTTCCCTGTGGTCAGTAAAGATCATTAGTAAGTCACTCTCTCTTTCTTCTGCCTTTTTTCCTTATTTCTTTCTTTTTTTTCTTTCTCTTTGTTTTTTTTCTGTCTGAGTGCTGTTTTTCTTTCTTCTTTCTCTCTTTTCTTTTCTTTATATTTTTTTTTCTTTTTCTTTCTTTCTTTCTGTCTTTCCTCTCTTTTTTGATCTATTTATTTTCATTCATTCATTCATCATTTCATTCATTCTTTCTTTCTTTTCTTTCCCGTTTTTCTTTCTTTCTTTCTTTTGTCTTTTTTCTTTCCGTCTTTCTTTCCTTATTTCTTGATCTTTTATCTTTCTTGATCTCTTTTTCTTTCTTTTTTTTCTTCTTCTTTTCTTTCTTTTTTTCTTTCTTCTTTCTTTTTTTTTCTTTCTTCTTTTCTTCTTCTTTCTTTCTTGCTTTCATTTCTTTTTCTCTTTGTTCTCTTCTTCTTCTTCTTCTTCTTCTTCTTCTTCTTCTTCTTCTTCTTCTTCTTCTCTCTTCTCTCTCTCTCTCTCCTCTCTCTCTCTTCTCTCTCTCTCTCCTCTCTCTCTCTCTCTCTCCTCTCTCTCTCTCTCTCTCTCTCTCTCTCCATCTGAAACTTATTTCTTCTTCTTCCTTGCTTTCTTTGGTTTTAAAACTTTTTATGTCCCCCCCCCCCCCCCCCCCCCGCCCCCTCCCCACTCTCCCAAACCCAACGTTTTTTTTTCTTTTCATGAACAAATCTTTTTCTACTAAGCTCTTAAAAAATGGCGCTGCTGAAATCCTCTTTGGCTTGAATTCCAAAATAATCATATGGATCGATATTGATCAAAAGAAGGGCGTAATGGGCCCAGTGGATAAACTGATGCAGTGTTCGACCTCATATTATTGCCAGAGTTGGGAAGTCAGCGGTTTGATTCTCGATGGATGGATGGTGCAAGATGGGGATATAGTAGCACTCCTAGCTTGTGTGTGTGTGTGTGTGTGTGTGTGTGTGTGTGTGTGTGTGTGTGTGTGTGTTTCTGTGTGTTTGTGTGTGTGTGTGTTTTCTGTGTGTATGCGTGTGTGTGTGTGCGTGCATGCGTGTGTGTTTATGTATGTGCGCGCGCTTGCGTGCGCGCGGGCGTGTATTATATATATATATATATATATATATATGCGTGTGTGTATGTGTGTGTGCTTGTGTGTGTGTGTGTGTGTGTGTGTGTGTGTGTGTGTTTGAGTGTTTGTGTGAGAAAGAAAGACAGACAAAGATAGAGACAGAGAGACAGAAAGAGATGAGAGCTTGTAGGGGGAGAGAGGGAGGGTTGGAGGAAGGAGGGGTGACAGCCAAGGAGAACCAAGGTGGCTGAGGTGGAAGGAATGGGTGTGGAGAAGATGGAAATAGAAAGATGTCGTCATGACCCGAAGTCCGTGACAGTGGTCTCCCCCTTTTTTGTTCTGAAAATGAAATACTAACGATCAAAGGAATCGAGGTTGGAGAAATTGAAACGACCCTTCCCTCCTTTTTTCCTTCCCCTTTCTTCCTTCCCCTTAACTCCTTTGCTATCCATCTTTTCCCTCCCTCTCCCTTCTTTCCCCTCCTTCCTTCCACCTCCTTCTTTCCTTCCTTCCTTACCCTCTCTTTCCTTCCTTCTTCCCCCTTCTTTTCCTCTCCTTCTTTCTTCCTCTCTCTCTCTCTCTCTTCTCTCTCTCTCTCTCTCTCTCTCTTCTCCTTCCCTCTTTCCCCCCTCCCTCCCCCTCTACCGCCTTCCTTCTCCCTCCTTCCCTCTCCATCCTTCTCCTCCCTCCGTACCCCTCCCTCCTTCTCCCGCTCCTCTCTTTCCTCGTTTATTTCTTGATAGGGTTTGTTGCAGATAATTATTGCCAATGCTTTGTTTCGCTTAGGCTGTTCATTGATTTCTTCTGCCGTTGGTCATATTTTGCACACTGCCTCTGGATCTTTTACACACATCCATTTGAATCCCCCCCCCCCCCCCCCCCCCCCCCCCATAACCAACCTTATCAACCCTCCCTCCTTACCCTGTCCTTCACCTTTACCAAGATTCCTAACTCCCTCCTCTCCTATCAGTAACTTGTCTCTTCCTTACAATCAATGTATAATACCCCCCCCCCCCGCCCCCCCCCCCCCCCCACACACACCACCACACCCCCTTGCATTAACCATGTCTCCACCAGTATCCATCTTAAGCTTAACCCCCCTCCCCCCACCTTATCCGCCAACCGTCCCTCACCTATCAATCTCCCCCACACCTTGTCCCCTCTAAGCCTGGTCTTTCCGCTATTTTTTCTGAATTCTGTTCATCCCTATCATTATCTCTTAACGCTTCCCCATCAATATCCCTTACCTATCCCCTGTCAGTTCACGCTGATTCCCCGCCAGAATCCCTTACCCTATCAGCTTTTTAACATCCCCTCCCCATTCATATCTCCTAACCCCCCCCCCCCTCTCCCCCAATCAGTATCCACTATAACCCTATTAGCATACACTGTCTCTCCCCATCAACAGAAACAAAAACAACAAAATATTTTTTTTGGAGGGGGAGGCAGGGGAAGGGTAGGAGATGTTGCTTGATATTTCCATAACGAGAAAATAAAAGTTTGATTCTGTTCAGTGAAAAATCAGCACGTCTGTTTCTCTATCTGACTACAGTTTCTCAGTTTGGCATTTTACCTTTTAGCTGTACATAAATGGAAAATTGGGTGCATCCGTGTTTAAAAAAATGATGCTTTTGTCTATCTGCCTGCCTGCCTTCCTGCCTGCCTTCCTGCCTGTCTACCTGTCTGTCTGTCTGTCTATCTGAGTACCTATCTGTCTCTCTGTCTATGTGTCTGTCTGTCTGTCTCTGTGACCTGGTCCATGTCGTGTTTCAGTCTGATTATCTGTTGTGTCTCTGTTTCAGTCTGTCTCCAATTTCTTAATATGTGGACCCCTCTCTGTGTGTATGTATGTATGTATGTATGTATGTATGTATGTATGTATGATATATATATATATATTATTTATATATATACATATATATCTATATGTGTGTGTAGTGTGTGGGTGAGTGAGATGAGAGAGAGAGAGAGAGAGAGAGGAGAGAGAGAGAGAGAGAGAGAGAGAGAGAGAGAGAGAGAGAGAGAGAGAGAGAGAGAGAGAGAGAGAGGGGCACGTGTGTGTCTGTGTGTTTATGCAGTTTGTTCTTTTATATATAAGATTTTGATTTTACTACTTATTTATTATGTATGGTTTGGAACTCATATGAATTTGTCTATCCACTTAGATTAAAAAAATGTTCGTATTCATACATGCTACGGCCAATCATATTATATTCGGAAGTATTTGTGTTTTGTTCTCTGCATTGCTGCACTATCGTTTTCAGGATCAAAGAAGATATGGTAGCGTGTGTGCTTCAATTTAGCATGATCAAGCTTTTAACTTTTTAAAAATTATTTTCTTTCTTGATTGACACAGAAATAATACGTGCTTCGACTAAGCCAATCTGTGCTATAGCTCCCCCCCCCCCCCCCCCCCCCCAAATGAGTCAGTTTTTCATAATGTTAAGTGTTTTACATTGCTGTTTACATTTTGTCCTATGGTAGCTCTAAATAAATTGTATTATTTTAAAGCATTAACGAAAAAAATATACTCCTCGATAATAGTAGTCTACTTTCTGTCTTTATATCACCATTCACTCTTCTATCTAACTATATTTTTATACATTTCCTTATCTGTCATCTTTATTTCATTAAAGTTTTAGTCATGAAGTCATACACATTTTTAGACCAGCTTCATCTATTTTTTAAAAGCATTACATTTTTTCAAAGACAGAAATTTCTTCCCAAATATGAGAAAATCTTTGCACATCTCCAAAGCCTGTCTTGAATTATCCATAATTTACTCTTCACTTTTTCAAAAAGTTTGCTATCCTCACTTACAACTCTCACTTCTTTCTTCCCCCCCCCCCCTTCCCCTTTCGTTGAATCGATGGCGATCTTTTACTTACAGGCTTACATTTTAGCTGTCCAAGAAGTGATCAATACCGCAGTCTATGCTCTTAACTGACGCTGCTAAAGCTTGTCACGAACTGGACAGCCAAGGTCTTTTTTTCTTTCTTTCTTCTTTCACTCACATGGCGGCAGCCAACACGAACACGTTGGATCCGACACCGTGGCTTTGATGCAGATTTGACAAATCCAAGTTTACGGCCTCTGGGTGTGCTGCATGTGCAGCATGGCAGTCTTTCTCTGGTTCTATCTTTCTCCACTTCCAGCTTTTCACAAATATGGATCTTTTATCTCAGACGGAAAGAAGATAATTTAAGGATAGAGAAAGAAAATCCGTCTTTTTCCATGAATATTTGCCCCAAAGTTTTGGGCATGTTTCAAATTTGAGTTGCAACGAAATTGAGCATCTAAGATTGATCTCAGGTCACGATGAGTTGGGACAGCCACGAGAGCTTCTAGGTTTATTTCTGCAGCAGCTGTTTGCAAAGTAAAGTTTAACGTATAGCAGAATTCGATATGGATGGAAGTCAAAGGGTATACCCAACCAGCTACAGCGTCCATGCTGCATACTGCATAATTATAGCCCCCTACCGCAGGCAATGAAATGCGGCCTGAGCTGTGATCACTGCGCCTTGCAGCACAGACGTGGCTATCGCCCTCTCTTCTGGTCCTGCAAGCCAACGACCTCTGACATTTTCCATGCCAGTCTGAAGAATGATGCCACGTTTTATGTCTACGGCCTGTCTGTCTGTCACTGTGTGTCTTTATGTCTGTCTGTCTGTCTGTCTGTCTGTCTCCCTGTTCTTCTCCGATCCCCCTCTCTTTTTTGTTTTCCTCTCTTTCTCTCTGTGTGTTTCTTTTAGATCTTTAGTAGTCTGTGTTGTTTATTGATTTTTCCTGACTTGTGTACACGTCCGTACGTTTGTGTGTGATTCAGATTCACATTCAGGTTCAGAAAATTTATTGCCATTCAAGTCAGTAGACTTATTTAACACAACAAAACAAACATCGGTTATAATTATCTATTTGGCTCAAAATGATGTACACTTAAAGCATGTTGCATTCTACTTCTCATTTTCTCTTTTCTTAACACATTCATACACATATTTGATGATATCTGCTTGATAGACAACTGTGATTATGTCACTTAACTTATATATACAGTTTTTAGGGTTTTTTGTCTTTGGTTGTAATTTTTAATTACAAATCGTTTCCAAGTCGATTATTTAAGACACATTCATCGAGTAAACGAAATGCGTGTGTGTGTGTATGTCAGCTTTCTTTTTTGTTGTTTGTAATATCGTGGATGAGGATGGAGAGCGAAGGAGAGAGAGAGAGAGAGAGGAGAGAGAGAGAGAGAGAGAGAGAGAGAAGAGAGAAAAGAGTCAGACTTCAGACTTAATGTACATTATACTGTACACAATAAAAAATAATGGCGGGCTTACGGAGTGGGTATATGACATAAGTGTTGTAAACATTTACTATCAACGTAACGTATCATATGAAATAATGTATCACAACGATCATGAAAACAATACCTTCATTTCATCTTGAATGTTTATACTGCAACAAGAGCATTCACGTGACTCAATCAGCAGTGAAGAAGTATTCATCAAAAGAAAAATCAATTTCTAGAAAAAAAATCTGATTTCTTTCTGTTAATTGCATGAAGAAGAAATAATGATAAATTGTATTTGTCCGTAGGTATTGTAGCTTTATGTGCAAACGAGATTATTTTGAATGTTGAAGAAATTGATTTTCCAAATCTTCACAGAAAGGACACTTTATTAGTGTTGCACATTCTCTGTTTAGTCTTTAAAAATAGCGCATGTCTTAACTTTGTTTGAACTGTCATATCAACGTGTATTATCGTTCAGTGGTAGGGCTTGTGTATCTGTGTGTGTGTGTGTGTGTGGTTTGGGGGGGGGGGGAAAGAGAGAGAGAGAGAGAGAGAGAGAGAGAGAGAGAGAGAGAGAGAGAGAGAGAGAGAGAAGAGAGAGAGAGAGAGAAGATTAAGGGGTGGTATGGGGGGGGGTGAGGGGGGTAGAAGAGGGGTGGTTAAACCGATTCCCGTAAGCTGAATTGAATGTGAGCAGGCCAGTTTTATGGCTCTCAGTCGGAAATCTTTTCTTTTTTGTTCTGTCCATCTGTCTATCCGTCTGTCTGTATGTCTCTCTTTCTCTGTCTGTCTCACTATGTTTCTCTTTCTCTCACACTCCTCTTCTCCTCCCCTCCCCCATCCCCGCGGTTTTGTCTGTTTGTCAGGTTGTCTGTCTGTTTTCTCTCGCTCTCTCTCTCACTGGTGTGTGTGTGTTGTGTTGTGTGTGTGTGTGTGTGTGTGTGTGTGTGTCGTTGTGTGTGTGTGTGTTGTGTGTGTGTGTGTGTGTGTGTTGTGTGTGTGTGTGTGATTTTACTTGTTTAAGAATCTCGCGGAACTAGGAGTTTCATTTACAGTATATTTGGGGTGCAAGTCACGAGAGATGCTCCTTTGTCCTTCTGTGCTTGTTTTTTGTTGCTGTTGTTGTTGCTGTTGTCACTGTGGTTGTTGTGTTGCTTTTGTTTTTAAATTTTTTTTGCTTGTTGTTATCTGTGTTTGTTGGCTGTTTCTGTGTGGAAGTTTGGATTTTGTCCTATATTTTATTTTCTATTTTTCTGTCCTTTACTTCTGTCTGTCTGTCTTTTGTTGTTGTTATTGTTGTTGTTGCTGCTGCTGTTACTGTATGTACGTTTGGATTTGTCCCTCTCTTTTCCTTTCTATTTTCTCTTTCCTTCTTTATTTCTGTCTGTCTGTCTATTGTTGTTATTGCTGTTGCTGCTGTTTCTTTCTGTACGTTTGGAGCTATCCTATCTTTTCCTTTCTATTTTCTGTCTTTCCTTCTTTATTTCTGTCTGTCTGCTTACATGCCTGCTTGCTTTTCTGACTCACTGTTTTCTGTCTTTTCTCTCTCTCTCTCTATCTGTCTGTCTGTCTGTCTTTGTTTTGTGTGTGTGTGTGTTTGTTTGTTTCTTTTTCTTTTTTTTCTTTCTTTCTTTCTTTTTTTCCGTCCACGCATAAGGGCATGCACGCCATTTCATTTTTTCTTTCTTTTAACTTTTATTATTTTCCTTTGTTCATATAATGTTTTTGTTCCTGTTCTTTGTTGTTTCTTTTTTTTCTCTTTCTGTCTTTCTTTCATGCTCTCTTTGTTTTTTCTTTTCGCTTTTATGAAGCAGCCTTTCAGTTTTTTTCTTGCCTTTGTTCTTTTATCTTTTGATTTTTTAGGAGTAAGGTTTTTTCTCGATTGTTTTTTTTTGCCATATACGTATCAGTTCTTCAGGTTTTCTTTCTTTAGTCGGTTGTATCTGTTGTTTTGTGTGTTTTTTTTTCCATCTTGCTGGCTAATCTCTTTAACTTCATAGAACTATTTTTTGGTTTGTTTATTTTTTTCTCTTACTACCCTGTCTTTTCTTTTCAGTTCTTTTTTGTTTGTCAGTCGTCTTTTTCCCACCCTTTGCATTGTCTGCCTTTCCGTCTCTTTCTATTGTGCTGTTTTAATTTATAGAATTGTGGTCCTTTGTTTGCTTGTTTGCTTGTTTGTTTCTTTTTTGTTCTTTCTTTCTTTCTTTCTTTCTTTTTCTTTCTGTTCTGTTCTTTCTTTTTTCTTTCTTCTTCTTTCCTTCCTTCCTTTCTTTCTTTCTTTCTTTCTTTCTTTCTTTCTTTTCTTTCTTCTTTTCTTTCTTTCTTCTTTCTTTCTCTCATTTCCCCCCTTTCCCCTTAGTACTTCCCATGCAAAAAAAAGCATATTATTGCTATCAGTAGTCTGTGGTGTACATTCTTTCCCCCTTCATTCGATTTATGACTGTTCAGCACTGTCTCCTTCTCTACATCCGTCTGTCTTTGTCTTAATTTCTGTCTCTCTCTGTCTCTCTGTTTCTGTGTTTCTGTCTCTCTCTATCTACACCATACACACACACACACACCACAGCACGCACGCACGCACGCACGCACGCACGCACCACGCACGCACGCACACACACACACACACACACACACACAAGAACCATTGTCTAATCTTTCTCCCTCTTCTGTTTATGACTATTATCCTCCCTTCCTCCTTGCCTCCACTCTTCTTTCTCTCTCTCTCTCACTCTTTCTCTAATTATGTATATATTCTTATATTTGGGTTTTATTTATTTCCATTTTTCCGTTTTTTGTTACCAATGCCTTTTCCTTATCAATGTTCGTTTTTTCCTTCTCATCTTTATTTCAGACTGAGTTTGCTGATTTTTCTGCGCGTGCGCATTCCATGTGTGTGCTTGCGTCCTTGCGTCCGTACGTGTGTGTGTGTGTGCGTGTGTGTGTACGTGCGTGTGTGGTGTGTGCGTGTGTGGACGTGCGTGTGTGGTGCGTGTGTGTGTGTGTGTGTGGTGTAGAGAGAGAGAGAGAGAGACAGAGACAGAAGACAGAGACAGAGAGAGTATGTGTAAGGGGGAGGAGGGTAATGAGAAGGAAAAGGAGAAGAAGCTGTGAGTGAAAAAACAGAAAAGAAGAAGAAAAAGAAGAAAAGAAGACATGGAGCTAGCCGAAAACGACAGACGACATGTGATGGTATTGCGAAATTCTAAATTGAAAGAGGGAGAGAAGGGGTAGGTGATGGGAGAAAGTAGGATGCAACTGGGGGAGAAGGAGAGAGGGAAGAGGAGGATAAGTTGGTGGCAGAGAGAGAAAAAGAGAGCGAGAGCGAGAGAGAGGAGAGAGAGAGAGAGAGAGAGAGAGAGGGGGGGGGGGGGGGGGAGTGAGTGAGAGATAGAGAGAGGTATAAGGGATTTGAGGGGTGCGAGAGAGCTGAGGTGTGGGAATGGTGTGGTCACACGGCATTTGGCAATGATTTGAAATCTGCGGTTGCTGCTTCTATGTGTCTTGAAGCTATGCACAGAGAGAGAGAGAGGAGAGAGAGAGAGAGAGAGAGAGAGAGAGAGAGAGAGAGAGAGAGGAGAGGAGAGAGAGAGAGAGAGGAGAGAGAGAGAGAGAGAGAGAGGGGGGGTCAGAGAGACAGAGACAGAGGCAGAGACAAGAGAAAAACAGAGGGAGAGAATATGAGAGATTTTGTGTGTGGGGAGAGTGTGAGTGTGATGTTGTGGTGTGTGTTGTGTGTGGTGTGTGTGTGTGTGTGGGGTGTGTGTGTGTGTGTGGTATGTTGCGTGCCCGTATATCTCCTACTTTTGGACACAGTCCATTGTTGGAAATTCATATTTTCAGGACAATAAAAAAGAACCTGCGAATTTGATTTGGATTGGTGTTTAGTTTCTGTTGTTTTTGGTGTTGTTTTTGTTGTTGTTGTTGCTTCTGCTGCTAATGCTGCTACTGCTGCTGCTGCTAATGCTGCTACTGCTGCAGCTGCAACTGCTGTTTTTTTCTCCTAAAAAGTATTTTTTCACTCCCTGTCTTTTTATTTGTGTGCCTCTCTCTGTTTTTTGTCACCCCACTCTTCTCTCTCTCTCTTGATCCATCTCTCTCTGACCACACACATCATCACAAACACATACACACATACACATACACACACACACCACACACACACACACACACACACGCACACACTTCTCACCTCATTCTCTGTATCTATCTTTGTCTGCCTGTCTGTCTGTCTCTTCTCTCTGTGTGCGTCTCTCTCTCTGTGTCTCTCTGTCTCTCTTTCTCTGTGTCTGTGCCTGTGTCTGTCTGTCTGACTGTCTGTCTGTCTGTCTGTCTGTCTGTCTGTCTGTCTGTCTGTCTCTCTCTCTCTCTCTCTCTCTCTCTCTCTCTCTCTCACTCTCTCCTTCTCTCTCATACATTAGCCAGATATCTGTATGGTTAAAAAGATATGACTACATTTGTTTGCCTCGATAGTAAGATCAGAACCCCCTCCCCCCTCACCCTCCCTTCCAGAAACAGCAGAGAACTTTCTTTTTAATACGAAAGCACTCAAAACAGTCACTTTAGTCAGTTTTCTATAAGACAGGAAGAAGAAAAACAAAAAATCTACAACCCCCGCCCTCCACACACCCCCCCCTTTCCCCCGCCTTGAAACGGGCATGTCAATTTGAAATCAAGTGAGATCCAGAATAGCGAGAGGTACATGTCAAAAGAAAAGCGAAGCAATATTCTGATTAGGTGTCGGAAGACGGAGAAAATACCAAACATCATTGAATCCTACTTAGTCTTGTCTTTCATGGTTCTTCTCTTTCCTGCTTTTTGGGGGTGTTGTTGGTTTTTTGTGGGTGGGGGGTGGGGGTTAGGGGGTAGGGTTCTGTTCTATTTTGGTCTTTGTTTCTGTCTGTCTGTCGGTCTGTCCGTTCTTGTTTGTTTGTTTGTTTCATTCTTTTTCTTCTTCTTGCGAGTTTTGTTTCATTCTTTGCTTTTTTTTCCAATTTAACCTTTTCTCTTCGACCCTTCCTTCTGTCTTTTCTTCCTTTTCTGTTTTCTTTTTGTTTTTGTAAATTTGGCGCAGAAAGATGAAAAAAATTAGGAAGCACAGAGAAATACGAAAAAACACGTAGCACATCTTGGCAAATATCTTAATAAAACACCCCCCCCCCAAAAAAAAAAGCAGCTAACAAAGACAACAACAATAATACCAACCAACCAACAACAAAACAAACAAACAAAACCCAACAGCAACTGGAATCTAAATTGAAATTGAGCGAGACTGAGAAGACAAGCAGAAAAAAGTACCCCCCCCCCCCCCGCACCCCTCCCCCAAACAACAACAACACAACAACAACAACAACAACAACAACAACAACAACAACAACAACAACAACAAAAACGCAGAAAGCAACCCTAAAACACATAAATTCTGATCAGGTGCGTGGGAATTTGAGAGATGATAAGAACCTTTGATCCGCAGTTTGTCTTTTTTCCGTTTTGTTTGGTTTTTCTTTACCTTTTCATTTCTCCTTTCTTTTTCTGTTCAGTTTTCCCCTTATACCTTCGGGGTTTTTAAAAATAAAAAATAAATTTCATCTTTTTGGTTTCTGTTTTTGCTTCTTATTCTTTTCTTTTGTAGTTTTACCTTTCTTTTATTCTTCTTTTCCTTTCCCTTTACAGATTATTTTCTGCAATACGATAAGAAGATTAGGGCGCGCGTGTATAGCAAGATCTAAAAGCACGCTAGACACTAAGCCTTACCAGGCTTTTAAAGGGTAAAGGTAAAGGGTAAAGGTGTCCCATAACCTATATGGTGGTTAGGGAGCGAGGCATCAGAGGCCTCAGCTTCTCCAGGGGCCAGAATATTAGGGCGGCGCCCATCCTCTCTCCCTCGCTGCTTTACCTTCCCTGACTGCAAAAGACGGCAGGTACGCTTTTTACAGCTGGGTGAACTGGGAGAACTGTACTGAAGCCAAGGCTCGCAAACGGTCACCCATCCAAGTGGTAACCTCGCTCAATGCTGCTTAACCTTAGCTTGGGGAAAGCGAGTGCTTTGACCAATGAGCTATCCCATCCCCTTTAATAGACAAGGGAACAAATGGAGCATTTAAATTGAAAATGAGCCAGACCCAGAAGAAAACCAACGAAGAAATGTCACAAAAAAAGGATTCTGATTAAGTTCATGAGAATTGAAATTATATTATACACTATGATGATATTATACACTGTGTTTTGTTTTCTTCTTATTCTTTTCTGTTATTTCTTTTGTTTATTTCTTTCCGTTGCTTTTCTTTTCTTCTTTTCTTTCTGTCTGTCTCTTTTTTGATATTTTGTTTTTTTAAAATGCATTTTGCTTCTGTTTTTCTTTTATTTCTCTGTTTTTGATTTTCTCTATTCTCCCCCCCCTTTTTTTTTTCTTCAGAAAATTCCTTTCTTTCCTTCTTTGATTTTGGCAGTGAGATCAAAGGATTAGGAGGAATAGAACGAATTGCACAAGCATGCAGAACCCTGGCCTTGACATAGGGAAAAAACACCTTGGCATCTAAATTGGAATTGAGCGAAACCCACAGAGAAATATAAAAACGAACAGATAAGTAAAGAAACTAATTGAAGAATGAATAAATGAATATATGCATAACTAAATAAATCGGTAGAAAAATAATAAATGAAGACATGAATAAATACATATATATGCAATATTCTGATAAAGCGTATGATAATCTAAGAGACGATGTGCACCATTGATCCCGTATTTTCATTCTCTTTCTTTCTTTTATAGATTTTTTATATGGTCTCATTTTCCCCTTTTTTGTTCTTTCCTTTCACTATTTTCATCTTTTTAACTTTGGCAAGAAAATCAAAAGGTAAGATTGGTAAATTTTTTTGAGATAGGGGAAAGAGTGGTATTCATTGTGAAAATGAGCGAGACCTACAAGACCAAGGGAGAAATGTTCAAAAGAAAAAAGAAAATCTGATAAGGTGCATGCTAATGAAGAGATGATAGCAGTCACTGAGGCATAGTGTGTCTCTTTTTTGAAATCTTTTTGTGTTTTGTTCATTTGTTTCATTTTCTCTTTTTCTTTCTTTCGTTTGTTTGTTTGTTTGTTTGGATTCATTCATTCATTCATTCATCTTTTCGTTCTTTTTTTTCTTGTTTTTCTGTTATTCTATCTTTCTTTCTTTTATTTTCTTCTTTTCTTTTTTTCTCTTGAGTTTTGCTTTCTATCTGTTTGACCTGGTTTTTGTTCTATATGTCGTTTTCGTTGCATTTGTGTTCGATTGTTTGTACTGTCATTCTTTGTTTCCGTGCTTGTTTCTTTCTTACTTTCATTCATTCATTCATTCATTCATTCATTCATTCATTCATTCATTCATTCATTCATTCATTCATTCATTCTTTCTTTCTTTCTTTCTTTCCTTCCTTCACTTTCTCCCCCTCATCTCCTTTCGTTTTATCTTCTGCAAGTAGTAGCCAGATATCTGAATAGCAACAAAAGTCAATGACTTTGTTGACCTCAGCGTTAAAGAAAAAAATCTGTCTCAAGTGATACTCGATAAAATACGAAGAAACACAAAACACTGATTTTGACTTAATAAATTTCCAGAGGATATAAAAATCCCAACACCTGAATTGAAATCGAGTGAAAGACCTGGAAGAATGGTTGAGAATTAAAAACAAAAGGAAAACAAGGTTGTGGTCATGTAAATGAGAAAAGGAGAGATGATAATATGTATGACTTATTCAAGGATAGTTCTTAATAAAAAAGTCTTTTTTCTTTCTCTGTCATCAGTTTCTCTTCTCCTTTTCCTTTTCTGATCTGTTCTGCTTTGTTTTCTGTCTGTCTATCTGTTTTTCTGTCCGTTTGTCTATGACTCTCTCTGTGCCTACCTACCTGTCTGTCTGTCTCTCTGTTTTTCTATGTCTCTATGTCTACCTGCCTGCTTACCTGCCTGCCTGCCTGCGTGCCTGCCTGCCTGCGTGCCTGCCTGTCTGTCTGTCTGTCTGTCTGTCTGTTTCTGTCTGCCTCTGTCTCTGTCTGTCTGTATCTCTGTCTCTCTGTCTCTCTCTCTCTTCTTCTTCCCCCAGAATTGCCTGCTGTCCTCTTTCTTTCTTTCTTTCTTTCGTTCTTTCTTTCTTTCTTTCTTTCTTTCTTTCTTTTATAGTCTATATCAACCAGATACGCGAATGGCAGAAGAAATCATATTTTTTAACTGTGGAAATAAGTTCAGGGGAAAAAAAAATCAGGTTTCTAGAAAGAGAGAGAGCACACGTGACCCTGGCATTTGTGAATCTTTGGAAGAGAGTAGCGAAAAAAAAAATCCCCAAATACAAAAACGAACAAACAAACAAACCAAACCACAGAGAAGAAGACCTAGCACCTAAATTGAAATCAAGTGAGGCCCATGAGAGTGGTGGGAGAAATGTAAAAGAAAAAGAAAGAAAGAAAAGCAATATTCTGATGAGGCGCACGGAAAGGGAGAATCATTACACCTCATTGGCCCATAATTCCTCTTGGCTGTTCTGATTTCTTGTCGTTCTTGTTCTGCTCTGTGTTCTGCTCTGCTCTGTTCTGTTCTGTTCTGTTCTGTTCTGCTCTGCTCTGTTCTTCTGCTGCTCTCTGTTCTGCTCTGCTCTGTTCTGCTGTGTTCTGTCTTTCTGCTCTGTTCAGCTCTGTTCTGTCTTCTGTTCTGTCTGCTCTGTTCTGTTCTTTCTACTCTGCTCTGTTGGGTGTGCTCTGTTCTGTCTGCTCTGTTCTATTCTGTTTCTTGTCGTTCTTGTTCTGTCTGTTCTGCTTGTTCTGTTCTGCTCTGCTCTGTTCTGTTCTTTTCTGTTCTGTTCTGCTCTGCTTGCTCTGTTCTTCTGCTCTGCATCTCTGTTCTGCTCTGCTCTGCTCTGTTCTCTGTTTCTTTCTTTTGCTTGTTCAGCTTGTTCTCTCTTTCTGCTCTTTCTGTTTTTTCTATTTTGTTCGGGTTCTCTGTTCTTCTGCTTTTCTGCATCTCTATTTTTTTCTCTTTATTTCTTGTCTTGTCATTTTTTAATGTTTAAATACAAAAAATATTTTTGTATATTCTTTGTTTCGTTTTTATGTTGTTTTGTTTTGCTTTGTTTTGCTCTGCTTTTTAAAATTTTGATTTTCTTTCTTTTGCTTTTTTCCTTTCTGGTCTCTTTCCTCCTCCCCACCACCCTTTCTTTCTTTTTTTAATTACTTTTTCTGTTTTTTCTTTCCCTTCCTTACCGTTTTCTATTTTTTCATTCTTTATATTTTTTATTTCGTCTTACTTTCTCTCTTGCCGTTGTTTTTTCTTTCTTTCAATCCTTCTTTTCTTCCTGTCCCTTTTTATTTTTTCTTCCTTCCTCCTTACTTCTTTTCTTTCTTCATATTCTGCCAAAAATGGCAGAAATCTGAATGACACAGGACGGCAATGACTTTGTTGACCTCTGCAGTAAGATTTTTCACAAAAAAACAGAAGATTCAATAAAAGACAGAGAGACACTCAAATTCCGGTATCCGATCCGTGAACTTCTGAAAGAGAGGGAAGATCAAAAGCAAGAACGACGACAACAACAACAACAACAACAAAACAGCTGCTACAACAACAACACAGCAGCAGCAACAACAATAACAACAACTACAACAACAACAACAACAGCAACAACAAACCCTGCCATCTCAATTGAAATCCAGCCCCCAAAAAACCCTATGAAGCGAGTGGGTGAAAATGTTACAGAGAGAAAAGAAGAACAGAAAAAGCAATAATACTGTGATCAGGCGCACGGAAACAGAAAGATAATAGACATCATTGACCCCCCCCCCCCCCCCCCACCATCCCCCCTCCCCTTGAGCTTGTCCTTTTCCTTATGTTCTCTTCTGCTTGTTCCCTTGTCTTTCTCTTCTATTCCGTTTCTTTTCTTCCCTTTCCTTTTTCTGCATACGGGGCCTCGGTTTATAGTTTCAGCCGCAGAACTTGTTTGGGGAATGGAGTCAGTAGTACTATTGTTAACTCCTGGAGGAAAAAAATCTCGTTGATTGAAAGGGTATCATAGTGGTGGCTCGAACCCGGGCTCAATCCCTGGTTTTCAAATCGCGAACGCAAGGCTCTGACCACTAGGCTAGCCACCTGCACCTCCTGAGTTCAGATATTGTGGCATACAGGGTTGGTAGTGACAGTTGTTAGTTTGGCTGTTAAAGTCCACAAATGATCAGGATCCATTCCCAAAGTAACTTTTATCCGTAATCACTGTCAACAATGTGCGAGACCTAGCTTTTAAACTAATGTGTTACTTTAATGACTTGTTACGTCTTTATGTGTGTCACCCAATGATTATAGCTTTACTTTTGCAGCTCTGTTAAGGATATTTATTAAAGAGATTGGCAATAAAATTCCCGAATCGGATTGCTGCCTACATGAACTGCAAGCGCTTTTGAAATTCACACAGTCGGATCAACATTCTTACCCATTGTTACTAAACCTACGGATCTCGGCAGTGGTTTCCATAAGTGGTGACTGTAACAAGTAGGCATATTCTATCTGACATTTATAGTGAGTTGGATGTTGTTAGTGAGATTGATAATATACCATGGATTTATATACTCTACTTGCAAAGAATATCAAAAGGTTTCATTTATCCACTATATTACTATTCATCAGTTACAATTAATATTAAGGGTTTTGGTTTAAATTCCTTTTATTACAAATTCAAATCATAACAACGTTCGACGCAAACTCACACACGACGCAACCAACTCTACAACATGACAACCACGGTCACAACCCACCATGGACCGACACCACAGCAACCGCGCGCACCCGGCCGCGCACGCCGCGCGCCGCCAACACACCAACACACCACCACACCACCACCACCACAACCACCACCACCACCACCACCACCACCA
>CM054136.1:33619189-33621689 GCA_028751875.1 Rapana venosa
GAACCATTTCGATAATCTTCCTAGTTGTATTTTTATCTACTTAGTCCTTCATTTAAACTATTTCGATAATACCCTAGTTTTGTTTTTGTCTACTTGGCTTTTCATTTAAACCATTTTGATAATCCTCTATTTTTCGTCTATTTAGTTTTTTATTTGAACCATCTTGATAATCCCCCCTGTTTTTGTTTTTATCTATTATGTCCTTCATTTAAACTATTTCGATAATTTCCTAGTATTTTTTGGTCTATCCGGTTCTTCATTGAAACTATGTCGACAATCTCCTTAGTTGTGTTTTTGTCTACTTGGTCCTTTATTTGCTCTTAGCTTCCACAAAATGAATGATGCACACAAAATATGGTTTATCCGAAGACTGCCTTTATGACTACAGTTTTTGTTGCGTGTTTCTTGTTGTTGTTGTTGTTGGCGCGCTTCCCAGGCAACGATTTAAAGCTAGGCCAATATTCTGTTGAAGGTGACGGTTTCAGTCTTGGCATTTTAATATTTTAAGCCATCAACCTCTGTTCTCTGGACAAGCAGACCTTCTCCTTCGTTCCAGTATCAGAGTGCTGTGTCTATGCAGTATCAGACTGCTTGCCATGCGTAGACAGGAGTTTTGATGAAGTGTGAATGGTGCACAGTGCAGTGCATGACTGTGTTATCAGGAGTAAGGAGTCATCATCTGTGGATATTATTGTATGCTACTGTATATCCCTTTCAGTCTCAGACCATTTGTCTGTGTGCGAAATTTGAGCTGCTCTCTGTCTATGTTTGTCTGTCTGTCTGTCTCTGTCTGTCTGTCTCTGTCGGTCTGTCTGTCTCTGTCTCTCTGTGTCTCTATCTCTCTCTGTCTCTCTCTGTCTCTGTCTCTTTTACTGTCGCTCTCTCTTCTCTCTCTCTCTCTCTCTCTTTCACTGTCTCTCTCTCTCTCTCTCTCTATTTCTCTCTCTCTCTGAGTAGAGCTAGTCAGACAATAGCAATGCCAGCTATTACTTTTTTCTATTCAGAAGTGAATGTGTTGCAATGTGACAGTGGCATTTTCTTTCAGAATGTTACCAATCACAACTCTCTCTCGTTGCGTGGGTTCTTTTTAGTGCTTGAAATGTGTGTTGTGTACAGGACCTCAGTTTATGAACTTTCCCGAAAGACTAGCACCCACACTACCACTCAGGGTCTCATGTATGGAGGAAAAGTTCGAGTTCAAACGGGGATCGAACCCGCGAATTATCGCTTTCTAGGTAGGGTAGGGACGTTACCTTATGACCAGTGATCCACGAAGATCAAAAAAAAGAAGCTGGAAGTATTTCCGAGCTAGGTAACAAACAAGAGCAGTACTTGAAGTCAAAATGCGGCTACTGTAGTGGCTGGTAAAACCGGCCCGAAGGTAAAATCTCACCATTGTCAACCCCTGATCTCGAGCTGAGGAACAAAAAAGCCCCCCCCCCCCCCAACCCCCCCTCCCCCAACAAAACCCCACAAAACAACCAACCCAAAACAAATCCAAACAACCCAACAAACAACAAAAACCCAACCAACAAACCAACCAACCAAACATACAAACAAAACAAGCAAAAATCAAAACAAAACACCCCTCTCTTCCCAAACACAAAACAAACAAAACACCCCCCACCCCAACCCCCTCCCCCAAAGAAAACCCCCGAAGCAAAACACCCCCCCCCCCAAACAAACAACAAAACAGGAGTGAAGCTATCTCCAAAATATGGTATGGAGAAAAAAAGACTCGTTTAATAAACAGCAAAAATAGCAAACACAGTAACCATCTACCAGCTGGATACAGCACAGCACAACACAACAGGTCACCATTTTGAGACCGTCAGCGAAGCACTGTTAGCTCCTGTCAGCTCTCTTTTCAGGCTGAAGATCTCCCACATTGGATGGGTACCAGACTGGCACTGGTCCACAGACTCCAGCCTCCATTCTCCAGTCCTATTTAAGCTGTTTTAGTTTTTAAAACAAAGATGGATATAAGAGACGAAATGGAAAAAACCAAAAACGCCAATATAGCTATCATCATGAACATAGGCCAAAGTTATTAACATGGCATGAGTTACCATGGGAAAAAGAGATATAATGTATTGTATACCACTTTAAGTCACGGCAGGTTTATATGCGGGAAATTCGGGCTGCTTCCCCAGGGAGCAGCACCACGCATTATTTTTTTCTTTTCTTGTCTGCAAATGTATTTTGGTTTCCTATCTTATATTACAGTTGGTTTCCAATGGTTTTCTGTATAATGTGAAATTTTACATAGTTTGCGAGCCAGCTTTCGTTTGTAAGTAATCGCCATAAATGTTTTAAAAGAAAGTCGTGAGATTACCCAAAATAACATTTTCAACAATGTCTATAAAGCAAACCACAACTGCAAGAACTAAAAACAAATAAAAGAAATCAAAAACAAAGTGGATCGGCTAGTTGTCTTCCATTTTGTTTTAAACCAACCACATTTTTTTTACCATCGATATCCATTCACAGTTAGTGAATG
>CM054136.1:33624189-33661689 GCA_028751875.1 Rapana venosa
ATTATTTTCATTTCCACGCCATCATTAGACGAATGGCATCTGTATCAAATTCCCCTTTTTCCTATAGACGTTCTCCCCGTCTTTATTTATGATAGAAGCTTCCTATTCGCCTTTGATTGCTTATGGTCAGCATTGTCTGTCTGACCAGTGTCCATTACTGTAATCAGCAACTGTCTGGTCACAGGATACACCAGTAAAGAACACCAGTCTGCTGTCATGTAGATATTAACCATTAGGGAAAAGATCTGGTGTTTGGAGTGTAGAATTGTATTCTGGCTGTATATAGTATTGCCAAGCAAAAGATGAATCAGCTTAACAACATTTGGAGACATTTTCATTTTTTTTTCATTTTCATGTATACCACTTTCAGTCACGAGATTTCTCTGCGTGAAATTCGGGCTGCTCTCCCCGCGGAGAGCGCGTCGCCACAAGAGCAGCGCCACCTTTTTTGTTTTTTTGTCTGCAACTGTATTTGTTTCCCAATCAGAGACATGCCCACGTATACCAAAAATAGAATTGTTAAAACACTAATCTGGCTTGTATTGCTGTATGGGTCAGAAACTTGGATACTACAAAAACCGGAAAGAGACAAAAAACAAAAACAAACAAAAAAGCCACCCGTATCCGAAATGTGTTTCTACAGGCGACTTCTTAAAGTCAAATCGTCAGACAGAAGATCAAATGAAAGCTTTTTTTGATGAACTCTCAGTGCAAAGACATTTTTTAAATGTTGGTTAAAACTGATAAGCGGAGACTGAGATACGTCGGTCATGCAAACAGAAACGCACAGACAAACCTGATGATGACAGTTCTCTGAGGTAAGGTTGAGGGCAAAAGGAAAAGAGGCAGACCACCAACATCCTACATTGGCAACATCGTTGAGATCAGTGATCTGGGAGGCGTACGAGGAGATCGTAGAACTTGGCAGAAAACAGAGAAAGATGGTGAACCCTGGTGGTATTGCGTAAAGCTCCTACAGACAACACATCGGCGATGGAGACAGTTGAGTTGAGTTGAGGATATCGTCTGCATTCCATGTATGATGCTTCCCCTGAGCTTTGGATGTTCATAAGATAATTCTGATGACTTAACTTACATCTTTTGTTGTTGTTAGCTACGTGTTCCCGTGTTAACATCATGGGGAACCCAGAATAATTATGCACTCTGTCTTGCTCGTCCTTCCTAGGAATTAGGGTGAGTCACTCACTGGATGATAAATTTGCGTGAATGACTATTTTGAAGTACCTTTGCCACATAGGCAGCCGCACTTTGGCTTTGGAGGATAATTTTCGCTTCTAGTTTGAAATGAGATTGCGTGATTTTATGCTAAAAGTATGTCATGGCTGAAGATAATCTCAATATAACATTTTCAATGCAAAGCAACATTTTGATTATATCATATATGCCTTGGCAAATTAGCGTACATCATTAACTGACAAAACTTTTTGTCATGGGCCTTATACCATATTGTGAGCCCGATAGTGTGTAATACTTCCAGCACAACCTAAAGTTTAGAATGAAAATTTCCTTCACAAACAAAGACACAAAAAACCCCTAGCAAACAAAGAGAGAAAGATGACACAAAGAGAAAAAACAATAACAAAAAGAAGACAATTATCTTTTCAAAAGATTCGATTATCTCAGTCACCTCCCTGGCCTGGCAGGCTGGCTCTTTGCACTGGCCCCATAATGACTTGCGTTTCCTGGCCTGGTTGCCTGCTGCCTCTTTGATTCTGCTATTACCCCCCAGTGCCTCAGGCTACAGACCATCGATATTGGAGACACCTGACTCCACCACTACTTTTTGCTGCTGCTGATGCTGCTGTTATTGCTGGTGCTGCTATTGCTGCTGCTGAGTTCAGAAAAGGAACTTTATGTTATTTGTTATGGTAGTCTGTTTTCGAGAAAGAAGACTAACAAGAAGGAAAATAGCCATCACATACACACAAACACATGCACGCAGCATGTACACACACAAACACACACTCACAAATGCAAACACACACCCAAACACAGATATCCACCCCCCCTCTCACACACACACACAACCCCACACACACAACCACACACACAACACACACACCACAACACCACACGCACGCACACACACCCACACAACACCAGGCATTTAATCAAAAATATCATTTTATGCAGTGACTTTGTCACAGTATACAGTAAGTACACACATCCATGTGCACTGGTATAAAAACACACCTGCCTTGCATAAACGAAAGTACACACACACTCGCTCTCTCTCTCTCTCTCTCACACACTCACGCATGCACGCTCACACGCGCACAAACACAAACATACACACGCACGCACACACGCACATACTCACACACACAGGGGCACTGCATACACGCAGAGACACCATCTGTAAAGCCCATTGCGGCCTCATCAGACTGCCAAAAGACCAGGCTGATTTGTGTCTGTGACCACCATCTCTGTCATCAGAAAGCTGTGTGGCCGTCAGTCAGTCAGTCAGTCAGCCTTGTTAGTGGACCTGGCTGATGAAGACAAATGACTGACCAGCTGTGACGCTCGGGAGAGAAGAGTGTAGGGTTGCTGCTTTTGGTGAACCTCTTTCATCTCAAAGGTTGTTCAACCTAGGTACTTGTATGAGTACACACCTTCCCCCTGAATGCACGAGTGTGGATACTTGTGTGTGTGTGTATGTGTGTGTGTTATGGGGGTGGGCACATGCGCACTTTCCTGTGATCATGAATACGCAAAGTCAAATATTTCTAGGTAAGGCTAGTCTTATGATCAAATGGACTGATTGTGCACCTTGGCTTTAGTACAGTCCCCCAGTTCACCCCACTGTAAATAGGAACATGCCCTCTTTAGGGTCAGGGAATGTAAAGCAGTGAGGGAGAGGAGATGGGCGCCATCGTCAATATGCTGGCCCCTAGAGAAGTGAGGTCTCTGACGCCTCGCTCCCCTACGACTTATAGGTCATGGGACACCTTTACCATTACCTTTTTAGTCTTATGATCTGTCTCTGTAAACAGCCATGCATCAATACAATCAGTAAAGGAATAAATAAATAAATATATGCTTTTAATATGAAAGAATAAGAATTCTAGGTCGTCTAGTTTTACAATCTATTGTTATAGCATTACATGCATCAAAACATTAAGTAAACTGCCGGGGGGGGGGGGGTAGTATACACATAGAGAGAGTAAAGATCATGTAGTCCTTTTTAGAAAAAAAATCACATATTTCCTCCATCTAAACTGCAAGCCGCCTACCTCTGTTTCCAATTTTTCTTGTTTCTCTGTAATATTTTTGTTTCCACATCATCATTAGGAAAAGTGGTTCTTGAGGTGGTTTCCACTGTTGCTATAGTCATTCCTCTGTATTCTGTAGTGAATACAAGCCTTCTGTGTGCAGTTGATCACTTGTTGTCAGCATTATCTGCCTGACCAGTGTCCATTTCCATAACCAGTAACTGTCTTGTTAGATGATACAGCATTAAATAACAGTGCTCTGCTGTCATGTCAGATGTTAACTTTTGTTGACAGGACTTGGTGGTAGGAGTGTAGATTTTTATTCTGACTATTTATGGTCTTTATTATTCCATGCACTTTCTTCTTGTGGTTTTGTGTTAACGTAGCATTTATCTAGCTCACCAAGCTTACAATTTTGAAACAAAATGGAGACATGTGATGTGGCATTTCTGATGGACTTTACGCAAACAAGACAAGAACAGTATTAACTTGATCTTTTTGTGTCTTAAGCAGAGCTGGCACAATTTAAAAGAAAAGATATGAACTTGTCATGAGCTGGCAAATTTTGGAAAAAGATGGAAATTTGCAACTATTAGTATATTTACGTTTTAGCAAACGCATTTTCATTGGCTTAGCAAGTCTTATTTATGTTTTGAACAAATATTTTGAGTCATCTTTTAAAAGTTCTAACCTCTTAAGTTGGAAAAAAAATTAAGTTGTCATCTTTTAACAGACTTCACTCTTTTTCAAAGCAAAAATCGAAGTTGTGAGCTTTAAGCAAAAACTGACATATCTTAAAAGGGGTAAAAGAGGATTGGCATATCACAGTTTGTCAGTTTGACATGAGATCTACAATTTAGTGTGCTCACTTGTTAGAACCTTTCTTTCATGCTTCAAACTTTAGGCTTTTTTCTGTGTCCACATACCTAGATACTTATGAACAAGGAAAGATATTTCAGCTGAATTATTTAATGAGAACAAACAGTGTGTACTGTCTTTCTTTGCAGTATGTAACATTTGTTTTATGTCCTTCATCTGAAGAATAAAACTGTTTACAAAGCCAAAATGGGATTGATCAGTGTATAAATTGTGTTCTATGAGTTCCATGATTTCAAGTTGTGTGTGGCCTACACAGAAACCATAAAATGTACTTGATAGTTCAAATAACTCACCAGAATAAAACAGGAACTTTGAAAGTTATGTACATATGCTTTACTTTTTAAAACAATTGCACAAGCAAACAATTTCAAAACATGTTATAGTTGCAGAGGCTTAAGGTGATATTAATGCTGAACAAAGAAGTTTTTACAAAGTATATGAGCAAACAATGTGACAAACAAATGTTACCAAAAATGTGCGTATTTAAAAACCAGTAAATTGAAGCAAAGGTATTCATATTTTTCCTCTGTACAAATACTTTCTGACTACCATTTAATGCCGTTTCTCATGAACATTACACTGACACATGTTGCATGCAGTTTTGAAAAAAACAACCCACTGCACTGTAGTATGTAATACTTTCACTGCAGTTTCCAGCTGTTGATAATCCTTTCCTTGACAGACCAAGAAAGAAACCAAAGCAGATATAAAAAGGAAGATAACATAAAGGGGAGAACAATAAGAGTAAAACAATTATCCTTTCAAAAGATTCAATTATCTCAGTCACCTCTCTGGCCTGGCAGGCTGGCTCTTTGCCCCATAATGACTTGCGTTTCCTGGCCTGGTTGCCTGCTGCCTCTTTGATTCTGCCATTACCCCACAGTGCCTCAGGATACAGACCATTGATATTGGAGACACCTGACTCCACCACTACTTTTTGCTACTGCTGCTATTTCTGCTGCTACTATTGCTGCTGCTGTTATTGCTGCTATTGCTGATGAGTTCAGAAAAGGAGCTTTATGACATTTTTCAGTCCTTTTCTTTTTTATTATATAATAAATGTTGAAAAAAAATAATAATAACAACGAAAAAACACGTCAAAACAACAACAAAACCTCTAATATGGCATTTCAATAAAAGGGTATCTTTGTTTAGTTTGACATCATTATGGTTAACATACTGCGTTCTATGTATTGCCTTTGTCTTTGTTCATTATTGGTATTCTTTGTTATTTAGGTATTTTTTGTCAGACTTCTGCATTCTGTTTCAAAATTTTTTAAAGGTATTTCTAGAGTAGGTTTATTTCTACTTGTTTGAGTGTTTATTTTAAGAGTATGATTTTTATGTGTAGATATACTTTGATGTTTACACAAAATAGCTCTTTTTTGTTTGGACCTGTGATATATCAAGAGAGAAATTGACATATACCTAAGCAAGTATACATACATGCATGCATGTAAACTTGCAGATGCATATGTGTGGGCAAACAAATACATGCAAACGTATATTACACACACGGGTGACATACATGAAACAAGACACACATGTGCACATGTAAACACACACACACACACACACTCAAAGACACACACACAAACACCTACATTCACACACACACACGCACATACACAATGCATACACACATACAATCACCAACACACTTCCTTCCCCCAAAAACACACACACACAATCACTCCTTACCCACCTCATTTTCCAGCAGACACTGCCCCCCACCTCCCTCTTCCTCCATTCACACACACGCGACACACACACACACAGACAAACGCACACACACATACATACACACATACACACACAGAGGCAGGGGAACAAAACATCAGAGACACCATCTGCAAAGCCCATTGCGGCCTCATCAGACTGCCAAAAGACCAGGCTGATTTGTGTCTGTGACCACCATCTCTGTCATCAGAAAGCTGTGTGGCCGTCAGTCAGTCAGTCAGCCTTGTTAGTGGACCTGGCTGATGAAGACAAATGACTGACCAGCTGTGACGCTCTGGGAGAGAAGAGTGCAGGGTTGCTGCTTTTGGTGAACCTCTTTCATCTCAAAGGTTGTTCAACCTAGGTACTTGTATGAGTACAAACCTTCCTGCCTGAATGCATGGGTGTGTGTGCTGGTGTGGGTACTTGTGTGTGTGTGTTGTGTGTGTGTGTGTGTTAGAGGTGATGGTGATGGGAGTGGTAGGAAGCATGCACAGGGAGATTCAGGACACATTACAGATGGGAACAGAAGTATGCGTGAGAGACACAAGGCTTGCAGATGTTGGGTTCCCCTCCATGATTTTTGTGATAAGTAGAAAAAAGGGAAAAACGCAAATGAGATGCCAAGAAAACTACTTCTAAAAAAATTAACATTTTCAGCAAGACTACTTGGAGGTATTGAGACTTACATAGAATGTATCCCATTTTGACCCTCAGACAAAACAGCAATCAGCAACTATGGATAGGCAACTCTATCCATATAAAGAAGAACAACAGTAACAATGTCTGAGCACTGCAAGAAGATTCAAGTCTACATACCTCAGAAAAGTAGGGCATGTCACTGCAGTTCTTGTGGAGGAGTAGAGAACAGCTGTCTTTTCCCTTTCAAGGCCTTCATCATTGTCAGGCCATGCTGGAGTACAATTATTTCAAGCTTTTAGCTCTGGTGCATACCAAACATAGACATTTGTTGGTTGATTCAGCAGAATGACAAGGTCTTCCCCTCCTATCCATTTTATCCCCCAGACCTGGCTGCCTTGTGTCTTTTCCCCATGTGAAGAAACTCAAGGCTGAAGCTTCTTCACTACACTATGCAAGTGTACTACAATTCATTTTTCTTGGTATGGGCGTAGACTGAAACAAGAGTTGGTTTGGGGGGGAACGATAATATATATTAAAATGATCGAAGCAGCTACAAGGATCCCAATAGAAGATCCCAGATTGTGCTGCCCAAGCTTTCAAGAGAGTTTATAGCAGGCGGGCTTTGATGAAACTACTCGCGCTGACATGTTTTAAGTGAGGTTTGACATAATGTTGATGTCTACTATACTACAGCTCAGGGGAGTTCTTTGAAGAAAAAGAATAGTCGACTTAATAATGAGCTGTAGATGATGGAAAATTGTGTGCATTTTTAATTGTTTTCCCATTCTATCGCTGGATTTGGGATTTATGTCACTCGATGTAATGTGATATGATATGGTGTGGTGGTGGTAGTGGTGGTGGCGGCGGCGGCGGCAGTGATGGTGGTGTGAGTGTGTGTGTGTTAGTTTTTTAAATTTTATTTTAATTTTATTATTTTATATCGACGATAATGGAATAAGTGTGTGTGTTTGTGTGTGTGTGTGTGTGTGTGTGTGTGTGTGTGTGTGTGTGTGTGTGTGTGTGAGTGTGTGTGTATGTGCATGCGCGCGTGTGTGTTGTATGTGTGTATGTGTGTGTGCGTGCGTACGAGTGTGTGTGTTGTGTGTGTGTTGTGTGTATGCTTGCGTTGCGTGTGTGTATGTGTGCGCGCGCGCGTTGTGTGTGTGTGTGTGTGTGTGTGTGTGTGTGCGCGCGCGCGCGCGAAGAAGGGAGAAAGAAAGAGAGATATAAAGACAGAGATATACATTTACTAGAGGAGGAAAAAGAACACACGAATAACGGCAACTCTTCAACGAGATTAAATGCGTACACGACGTCCCTGTGACTCATCGTTTTCCTGTTTACAACTGGGATTGAAATAGAACATAAAGTTAGCTGAAAACGTTTTAAATCTTTTTAACTGTCTGGACAAATCGTTTCCCGATACAGCCTGTCATTAGCTCTGAAAGACAGCATCAAAGAGACAGCAGAAATAGATACACGAAACCCAAGTCGTTATGACGAGTCCAAATGGGTAGAACTGTGCGCAAAAGAGGGTGGTTGATAGGAGGATTGAGTCATTGAAAAGGGGGCTAGGGGTAGGGGTAGTTGGTTGTTGTCCAAGCTGGTAGTTTTGCGTTTGTAATCGTGTGTTTGTGGACGTGTTGCTGGGTATTGTTTGTAGATGTGTATAGAGATGGGTGGTTAACATGGATTTCTTTGAACTCTAATTTGCAGTTTAAGACAGCTTTCAATAAATACCTAAAACTGATTATGGTTTAAGAAGACGATGTCATCAAATCAAATGTGAATAGTACTGCTTGGAAAATTGTAAGCAGTTTTGAATATCTTCTTCGGTGGGATAGCCTAGTGGTTAGAGCATTGAGCTCGTGATATGACAGCCTTGGTTTGAGCCACCATCTGAGTACACGTTCCAGGGGATTTTTCCTCTTGAGTTAATATCAGTACCAACTCAGCTCTCCTGAAATACCGGATGAGACTATAAACCAAGGTCTCTTGTGCGAAAGCACGCAGAACATCTCGCGCACACTTTAATACTCGTCATGGCTTTACGAAGAGTTGGTCATTGCGTTCCAGAGGGAAAGGATGCCAAAATCTAAAAAAAATAAACAAACACCCCTCCCCCCCCCCCTCACACTGGTATCCTGTTTAGACATTATCCCCAAAGTTGGAATATGGCTACCTTAATAATGGGCAAACACCGTCGCATACGCACAAAAATATAACCTTTGGTAAACCTCAGAACTCTAGCACAGGAATGACACCCCCTTCCCACACACACAGACCAAAGCAAAAACAAAAAAATCTTTCTTCATTGCGTCACGTGGGTGTGTGTAGGCATACGTTATATATATATATATATATATATATATATATATATATATATATATATATATATATATATATATATATATATTATATATGTGTGTGTGTGTGTGTATGTGTGTGTGTGTTTGTGTTTGTGTGTGTGTGTGTGTGTGTGTTGGCTTAGAATTATGCAGACATGGACATGCATGCACACCTGAATGAGAAAAAAAGCAGTGTCAGCAGCATATCAAAGACAGATGAGGATAACACGCGATACATTTTACTGAAACTTGCCAGACAAAGCAAACACATTATCAGCATAATGGGTGATACTTCATTTTCCCCATCTGTCCTAAATTGTGATTGAAATAGGCTGTTAAGCTTGGCACCACACTTAATGAGCTCTTTTGTTTTGGGTCATTGGCTGGATAAATTGCTCCCCCATGTAGCCAGATTTTGCTGACTGTTAGCTAAAGAGGACGAAAGGGACAGCCCAAGCACAAACAGTAAATCCGATCTGTTAATGCCAGTCACACTGGGTGGGGTGATGGGGCCAGGACGTTTCATGGATAGGACCTTTGAGCCAATGAAAGTGGTTTTCTCTTTGTTGGTTTTGTCTGTGTGTGTGTGATGGTATATTGTTGGCAAACGTGTTTCAGGTCTTGTTTGTTTTTGTGGGAAGATAGAAAGAGAGGGAGAGAGAGAGAGAGAGAGAGAGAGAGAGAGAGAGAGGAGAGAGAGGAGAGAGAGAGAGAGAGAGAGAGAAGAGAGAGAAGACTCGAATATTCGTACTCGAATATTTTGTTGAAAGGGATTAGATAAGCCTGAAGCTTCTTTACACGAGGCCCTCATGGGGGGAAAAGGAAACGGGCATGAAGGGAGAGAGAGAGAGGGAGAGAGAGAGAGAGGAGAGAGAGAGAGAGAGAGAGAGAGACAGGGGGGAGAGAGAGAGAGAGAGAGAGAGAGAGAGAGAGAGAGAGAGAGAGAGAGAGAGAGATATTCTTCACTACAAGACCTTTCAGTATTCATATCACGTCATCTTTCAGTCCGTGCTCCCTTACGTACCCACAACTCCCCTTTTCTTTGAAGTTTCGCCCATCTCATATTGTCATTTTTTTATCCATCATTGGTAATCGTTAGAAACTTGCGTCAGTGTCTGATCTACTCTGTCTCAGAAATGTTCTCTTGCTGGTGTCCATTTAGGTGTAAGACAGCGGTACGTTGTCGTCAGTTTTTGGCAGCATCAGTTGCAGGATGTGCCTATGATCGATAGCAGCCGGGAGATTAGAGAAGTTACGAAGAAGAATAAATGGTTTGGTATGACGCAGGAGATGCAGAGCGTAGGTGGTGGTGTTTTTTACCCAACATCCCCTACCCCTACCCCAGCTTACTAGTAATTCATGAAGTGAACGTGCAATACTAGATTCTGATGTCATATTTCTTCTTTAAAAAATGGAGCAAAAATTGTGTAGATTTGAATGGTCAAAGCCCAGAGATAGGACAAAATATTCGAGTACGAATATTCGAGTTCTCTCTCTCTCTCTCTCTCTCTCTCTCTCTCTCTCTCTCTCTCTCTCTCTCTCTCTCTCTCTCTCCCCCAAATATATCAGTGCCTATGTTGTTCTTTGTCTTGTTGTTATTTTCTTTTTCTCCACCCTCCCCAATGCATATTTCCAATCGTCTTAAGATGAACACTAATCAACATTAGTAATCCATCCGCACTGTTAATGTCAAAACGTCTGAATTTTAAGCACGCCCCCAGAACAGGCTATTGAATTCAAAGAAAGTAATTGCACGCACAAGCATGCACATGGGTAAACTATCGAAGGAATCGTATCGAAAGAATTAATGGCAACAAGAAAGAGAAAACAAGAGTTCCAAATAGTTGATTCTATCTTGATAATTAGGATTTGTGTTTTGACTGGCATCAAAAGACATGGATTTTTCTTTTTTCCTTTCTTCATGCCTGTACTCTGTATCCTCTGTCATTAATTTTTCAAGCATCATCTTATTCAATCTGATCCGTATTTTTTTTACAATCGTCTTTACATACATTCAGATTAACAGAAAGTCCCTGATTCTTAGAAATAACGAGTATTCCATTGACATCTTTATCTACCTACACACCACCACACCTTTAGCTACAACTCCCAACTCAAATCATCCCCGAAGCCAGCACAACTGCAAACAAACAAAACACACAAGCTAACACACGGAAAACCTAACGAAGGAATCACATCAAAAGAACTCATAAAGGGGAAGAAGAAAAGGGAGAAGAGCACCTTCAAATGATTAGGATTATCCCCGTAACCTAGGCTGGCTGTGGGGACTGCCCATTATGACTCGGGTTTCGTGTGATCCTTACCAGCGGCTCTTTGATACTGTTCTTAGCCTTTCAGGCGAGTCTCTTGGAACAGTGCATTGATCTCTTAGCACACTAGCTGAAGCAAGGCCTAGTTGTTGTTTTGTTTTTTGTCCCCTGCCTGACCAGTTCAAATCAGCGCTTTCTAGATCTGTTGATTGACCTCTTTCATTCGTGATTCAGCCAGAGAATGAGAGAGAGAGGGGGGGGGGGGGGAGATAGGCAGGTTTCATGAGTTGTGTGTCGGTGATCTTTGTTGTATCTTATTCTATAGAAACTCTCTCTCTCTCTCTCTCTCTCTCTCTCTCTCTCTCTCTCTCTCTCTCTCTCTCTCCCTCTCTCTCTCTCCCTCTCTCTCTCTCTCTCTCTCTCTCTCTCTCTCTCTCTCTCTCTCTCAGTGCACGCGCGCGCGTGTGTGTTTTCTGGGGACACGAAGGGCTACTGGAGTGGAAAAACACTTCAGAAAAAAATATTTCACATTTATAATAATAATAAATATAATAATGTATGGAATATAAATAGCACTGAATCTTGTAAAGCAACAAATCAAAGCGCTCAAATTGAGAAACTCCAGGCAGATGACTTACTCATTTTACCATTGGGATGCTCTAGCAAGATGGGCAAAAAGCTTATTTTTTTCTACTTTTGTTTTCCGGCTAAATCTCCAAGGTTTGTTCACCAATGGTGAGATTTGGCCAATGCCACCCCTTGACTGTCTTGGGGCAGCCGCTTTGTGACTGAGGACATTGTCTAGACATGACGTCAGTGTGCATGTGTTGTTGAAAACGATTGTCATCCTTTCCTACCTGTGCGCAATGACCTACTTTTTAAAAAAAAAGGAAGAACAGATTTAAACCTGTGCGCAAGATGTTCTGCGCGCGTTCGTGCACGTGACTTCAATTTTTCAACGTAATCTAAAGGATAACTTCATGTGGAAAAATCCCCTGGAACTGGCGTTTCGGTTGTGGCGAGCTTAAACCACCGGGCTATCACCATTCCCCTCCTCCCCCCCCCCCCCCCCCCCCCCCCCCCCCCCCCCGCCAACACGAGCAAGGAAGACATACAACACTTGACCAATGGGAAACTCTAGTAAGGTAGACATACAGGATAAACAGACAGCATTCGTGGAGCTCTGGCAAGGTAGACATACAGCACTTGACCATTGGGAAACGCAGGAAAGGTAGACATTCAGCACTTGACCATTGGAAAACGCAGGAAAGGTAGACATTCAGCACTTGACCATTGGGAAACGCAGGAAAGGTAGACATACAGCACTTGACCATTGGGAAACGCAGGAAAGGTAGACATACAGCACTTGACCATTGGGAAACGCAGAAAAGGTAGACATACAGCACTTAACCATTGGGAAACGCAGGAAAGGTAGACATACAGCACTTGACCATTGGGAAACGCAGGAAAGGTAGACATACAGCACTTGACCATTGGGAAACGCAGGAAAGGTAGACATTCAGCACTTGATCATTGGGAAATGCAGGAAAGGTAGGCATACAGCACTTGACCATTGGGAAGCGCAGAAAAGGTAGACATACAGCACTTGACCATTGGGAAACGCAGGAAAGGTAGACATTCAGCACTTGACCATTGGGGAACGCAGGAAAGGTAGACATACAGCACTTGACCATTGGGAAGCGCAGGAAAGGTAGACATACAGCATTTAACCATTTCGGAAACTCTAGCGAGGAAGACAACTGGCATTGGACCATTGGGAAATACTGGTACACCCGTTCTCCGCATAGCACCCCGTGGGACAACCTTGACAACAATCGATTCCTGGTCCGCCAGACAGTAGTCTCTGAATATTGTCCAGGTCACGGGGCACCAACACTACATCAGTAGTGACTACAGGGACATGGGGGGGTAGATAATTCCCTAAACAACACCGCTCTGTGTCTCCGAAGGAAAAGGGGTTGGCGCTGGGAAGGAAAGTGATGATGATGATATTATGGGATTATGGCTTTCCCATTATATACGGACTAATCTTAGAACTTGCACAGCTACACCGGCTGGGCACAGGGATAGGGAAGGATACCACGGCATGGGGTGATCACTTACTAGGTGGGGGTCTGCTTCTTTCCAGATTTACTAGTACTACTGGCATGAGCAGCTCGGCAGCTTGTGTTGTGGGTTTATATCAACGTTTATTCCATCTCAACAGCTCTGATCGGATGTCTGTCGTAAATAACCCAGATCTTACTGGAGATTGTCTACTCTGCTTTGGGGTCATGTGGTTAAACACTGAGGGTATGAAAGGCTTAATTTTGGTTGTGACAAAGTTGGTGGTGAGGTGAGGGATCTGTTGGCATTGACTCTGAACGTTAAGCGCATTGACTCTGAACGTTAAGCTGTTAACGAAATGTAATCAGTGTTCAGGTCATATAAATTTCATATTTCCGCTTGTGTCTGAGTCAATCTTGTTGTTGCTGTTGTGGTTCTTCTTCTTGTTCTTCTTGTTACTCATCGTCGTCATCATCATCATCATCATCATCTTCTTCTTCTTCTTCTTCTTCTTCTTCTTCTTCTTCTTCTTCTTCTTCTTCTTCCTCAGCATCTAATGACATAAAAACTGTTGTTTTGGTGCTGAGCCTGGAACCACACCGAAATATTTTATTAAAAAAAAAGAAATATAGACGGCAACTGCATTAGTATAGAAACATCTGGGACGATTCTGTCTTCTTTCTGACGTAAGTATGATGCCCTTTTAGGGACTATTGTGAAGCTGAAACCTACTCAACGCCGATGATGTAGAGAACGGCTGGGGAGGAAGAGGAGGTAGAGAAGGAGGAGGAGGAGGAAGAGAAGGAGGAGGAGGAGGAGGAGGAGGAGAGAAAAGAAGAAGAAGAAGAAGAAGAAGAAGACGAAGAAGAAGGAACAAATAAGAAGACATGTAGATGCACTTTCCTGTTAGGACCCTGTGGCGGCGTCTGAGTGGTTCCACTTGGAGAAAAGTCTTCACTAACCTCTCGGCTATTGCTAACTTTTCAGCAGCAGCAGTTTGCTAATAAGAAGCCAGTCATCATGCCAGTTGCTCTTCCATCTTCTGTCTGTCCGTCATTGTGCAACAAATAAAACCCACAAGTCCTCAGAGAGACAGAAGCAAAGATGATATTACCCACACATGATCAAAACCTCCCCATCGGCATGTTTTTGACTGTCTTCTTTAGCGCTGAAAAATAATCCTTGTGAAAGCGAATTCGCCGTGTTGAAGAGTAGCAATAGCAATGAAAATTGCCTCCACCTGACAAATAAAAAGCAAAAAAAGCAAACTAAATCAAAACAAAACCCCCAAACCCAACCAACCAACAAAACAACAAACCCCAAACCAGCCTGCCAACAACAGACCGCCAAAAAATAAAACCAAGAACAAAAGCAAAAAGAAAACACCCTCTGCAAAACAATTTCTATGAAAAAAAAACAAGCAAGAAACTAAAACAAATCAATCTACCAACCAACCAAACAACAACAGTAACAAAAAACAATTGCGAAAAGAGTCGGGCGATAAACAGAACCTTAAATATTAATGAATAGCTAGTTTCTTAATGTCAGTGAGAAAACGCGATGGAAATATGATGCTAACGTCTTAGCTTTTTTAAAAGTTTAAAATAGAAGAACAGAGTCCTCTAAGTCAACGTGCACTAAAATGAGAACTTCAGACTAGCAAAGTAACACACGTCTAAGACTCAAGGTCTTTGAGCTTTGGGACACATTACATTTTTCTAAAGATGCAAAAACAAAAACAACCTTGAAAAAAACACAAAACCCCCATAATAGTAAACGACTCAACTCTGTTCCACACCAATGTTCTTTCAATATCACTCATCATCGATGACTAGAGAACGGAATGCTCAGCGAAGCCAAAGCGAGGCCAAAAAACCAAAAAACGGCCATTGGTCACGTGGCATGCCTGGGAGCGCTTTCTCGCTCCGGAAATGATTACTTTCGGTTCGTTAGTGGTTCCATACAATTTTCCCTCTCGTCAGTCACTCAACATCATGCGACGCGCGGAGGAAAAGTTGGGGAGACAGGGAAGGGGTAGAGGTAGGGAGGGGGGGGGGGGGGAGGGGAAGGAGGATGGTTGTGGTGGAGGAGTTGGGAGAAGATAGGATTGTGAATAGCACTCCTACTGCTGGTGCTGCTACTGATACTGCTGTTCCTGCTGCTGCTACTGCTGTTCCTGCTGCTGCTACTGCTGCTGGTGCTGCTACTGCTACTGTTGCTGCTGCTGCTACAGCTTCTAGCAGTTGCTTCTAATGGTGGTGGTAGTGCTATAGTGTGTGAGTGCGTTCAATCTGTGTGTGTGTGTGTGTGCGCGCGAGAGAGAGAGAAAGTGTGTGTGTGTGTGAGAGAGAGAGAGAGAGGGGGGGGGGGGAGGGGCTGGGGTGAGAGAGGGAGAAGTAATTGTAGCAGCAGCAGGTACAGCGCTTAGTAGTGGTAGTAATAGTAGAAATAGTAGCAGCAGCAGCAGTATTAGTAGAAGTAGCAGTAGTAGTAGCAGCAGCAGTAGTAGTGGTAGTAGTAGTAGTAGCGACAGCAGTAGTATAATGGCTGCAGTATTAGTAACAGTAGAAGTAGCAGTAGTAGCAATGGTAGTAGTTGTAGCAGCAGCAGCAACAATAGCATAATGGATGTAGTATTAGTAGAAGTAACAGTAGCAGAAGAAGCAGCAGCAGCAGCAGCAATAGTGGTTGTGGTAGAAGTAGTAGCAGCAGTAAGCCCAATGATAGTGGTTGTTGCAGTAGCAGCAGCAGTAGTAGTAGTGGTAGTAGTAGCAGCAGCAGCAGCAACAACAACAAGAGTAGTGGTTGTAGCAGCAGCAGCAGCAGAAGCAGTAGTACTAGTATTGGCAGCAGCAGCAACAACAGTACCACCACCAGCAGCAGCAATAGCAGTAGTTGCAGGTCAAATAGTAGTAGATGTAGCAACAGCAGCAGCTGTAGCAGTAATAATATGAAGGTCGAGGAGTCCCATTCTTCCCATTTTCTGCTTTCAACAAAGACCATAAAGGAGCCCCCAGACATTTGATGGACCGTAAAAGAAGGGAGGGACCAAAACCCATTCCCCACTTCCTACCGTTAAATGAAGCAAGCTTACCTTACCGGACATCCAATCAGCTCCCACACTGAAGACTGTAAAGCACGGAAACCTCTTGCCTACCCCAGCCGTTTGGGGGAACAACTCCAAGAAACGACCAGAAGATTGAGAAACTTGGGGACTGGGTTGAGGTCATTTTGGGATGTTTTATAGTTCGTGTAAGTACGCCAAGTGCTCGATTTTAACGTAAACGTAGCTTTCAGTTGGGGAAAGAAGTTTAGCCTTAGTATTATGTTTGGTGGGGGTTGAGGGGTTCTTTTTTCTCTTTGGGAAGTGAGTGCTTCTGGTTCGTTTGGTTTAGGGTCTGGAAGAAAGAAAAGAGAGACCAAGTCTGAAATTGGTGCTTTTGGTATTGGGTTAGAGAAGAATAGCTTGCCTCGAGAGAGAAGGGCAAATTGTTAGGTTTATTCGAGCTTAACAACAGCGAAAGCCCAAGCAGAGTTTTGATGCGAGTCAGAACGTGCTGCTTTGTTTCCATGTAGTGTGTTTTTTGCGGTCATGATAAATTTTGAAATGCGTCTTTGTTATGATTAAACATGGTGTAGTATTGATGATTTGCATCAGTGTGCATTTGAATTTTTGTACAGCATTTTATTTTTATGCATACTTTTTTGCATTATTATAAATATCATCAAATATGTTTAAAGACACTATATAATTTTACATTAAAAAGTAAACATGACAAAACTCAAAAGCACAATTGAAACGTAGACTGAGAGATGTCAGTATGGTCGTATAACTGAATTGATTGTTGTCACTATTCTAGTAGCACCTGGGGGTTGTCCATCCACTGCACAATGTAGCCCTCTTTCCATCGGTTCCTGTGCCATGTCATGCCCCTGTCTTTCTTGATGTCGTCAAGCCATCTGGTTGCTGGTCTGCCAGTCTGTGCATTTTTTTTTGTCCATCTGTTGTTTCTCTCTGCTTCTCCCTCTCCTCTCTTCTCCTTCTCTCCTCTTTCTCTTCTCCCTCTCTCTCTCTCTCTCTCCTCCCTTCTCTTCTCCTCTCTCTCTCTTCTCTCTCTCTCTCTCTCTCTCGTCCTGCAGTGTGACTTGCATTCTGATCTTTCTGTTTAAGCGAGAACTTGAGGACATCTGTCATCCTTGTTCTAATTTTCTTTCTGATCTCCTGAAATGGTATTCTGTCTTGCAGTATACTACTACTACGACTACTACGACTTCTACTACTACTACTACTACTACTACTACTACTACTACTACTACTACTACTACTACTACTACTACTACTACTACTACTACTACGACTACTACTTCTACTTCTACTACTACTACTACTACTACTACTACTACTACTACTACTACTACTACTACTACTACTACTACTACTACTCCTGCTGCTGCTGCTGCTCCTCCTCCTCCTCCTCCTCCTACTACTACTCATAATAGTAATGATCGAGAGAGAGAGAGAAACAGACAGATAGAGAGACAGAGGGACAGACAAACAGACAGAGCGTTCACTTATCCATGAATCCATTCATTCAATCAAAAACAGACTCAAAAGAATATCTCAAGTTATTTGCTTCTTTTGAAAAATAAAAACGAAAAAAAAAATACCAACAACAAAAAACAAACAAACAACAAACCAACCAACCAACCATCGGCACTAACCCTTATGACGTGGCGACATTCTGATCATAATCATCATGATAATAGTAATAGTAATACACATAATGATCGTGTATATACATATAATATTTCACAAAATATCACCTTAAACAACAATCAAAAGAAAGTTAGAATCACATCTCAGGAGGTACGAGTCCACACCACAGTTATTCATTCTGTAACAAAGGAAAAACGTCGGAAAGGAAACAAAGGGAGGGGGGGGGGGGGGGGTGATGGGAGGGATGGCAGGGTGGGGATGGGAGCGGTACGGGGTCGTGGAGGAGATGGGGGGAGGTGATGGGGAACGTGAAGAGAAAGGGTGTATGGACGCAACGAGGTTATTCACTCATACACATACGTAGACACCATACATACGCGTACGCGCGTGCTCGTACGCACGCATACATGCACATAAAGATACATCATACACTCACATGCGCATGCACGCACATACACCATACCTGCACACAATCAAGTATATATTCGCACATGCACGCGCGCACACACACACGTAAACGCACGTGTTATTCCCTCCCTCTCTCTCTGTCTCTGTCTCTCTCCCTCTATCTCTTACTCTCTCTCTCTATCTATCTCTCTCTGTCCCCGTCTGTCTCCCTCTCTCTTTCTCTCTCTCTCTCTTGGTCGCTCTCCCTCCCCCTATCTCTTTTCTCTCTCCATATTCGAAACGTACATTATGTTTTTCTTTCATTAAAAAAATTCTCACCTAAGAGAGAGAGAGAGAGAGAGAGAGAGAGAGAGAGAGAGAGAGAGAGAGAGAGAGAGAGTGTGTGTGTGTGTGTGTGTGTATGTGTGTGTAGTCTACGGTTTGGTTTCCTTTCTTGCTTTAGATCCTGTATCTGATACCATTCTGGCTGCCTTTGCAGACAGCTTTGGCCTGTCAGCCTGGCCTGTCGGGCCTGTGCATCTAATCATTACTGGTTGGAGCTGCGCTGATGCTAACATTATATTATCATCATTATTTCCAGAAACTGCCATTATCTGGGATTTGTCTTGTGATTATCGTTGCTTTGGGAGGAGTGTCGTTAGGACTGCTGTTTAATTTTTTTCTTTTTTCTCTTTCATTTCGAGATAATAGAACAAGCAACTAATGTGCTTTTTTTAACGTCCAGTCCCTGTGTGCATGCGGTTTTCTACATTTTATCATCCTTTCCCACCGGTACAAATGGCGTACTCCTACGAAAGGCGAAAACGGTTTTGACGTGTGTATAAGATGTTTTACCTGAGTTTCGCACACGAGACCTCGGTTTACAGTCTCATCCGAAGGACTTTTGAGGGGAGTGGAGTCGGCACTAATGGTTGTTAACTCCAGGGGGAAAATTCCTTCAAACGGGTGCCTCGTTGTTGGCTTGAACCCGGTCCATCAGATCAGTAGCGTGGCGTTTTAACCACTAGGTCATCCCACCCTGAGACGTACTTATTTCATCCTATACGCGTGACTTGGAAGATCATTTTGCAAACATCAGTATGCACAGATTGGTCCCGTTTTGAACTGTCACAGGTGTGGTTTAAAAAAAAAAGAGCATTAACGAACATATACTCCACATATTTCTTATGTTAAGTCAATATTCAGAGTATGTTAGTGTTGAAGTGAAATGAAGCGAAAGATACATGGACCCCATTGATATTGAACTCAACAGGCCGTAAAGATGACAAGAGTTTGCGAGATAGAGAGAGCTCTGAACTTTGAAATTGTTTAATGTACATCGGCCTTAGGCCAAAATACACTTTGAGGGGCAAAAATGGAAGAGACAAAGAAAAGTATAATTTCTCGTAAACTTTGGTAGAACTTTGGCACAATACCCTGGCGTGCACTCAAAACTGTATACACTGGAATATGCATATTCCAAAATCATGACTAAATAAAGATTAACGTAGACCAAGAATCAAAACAAAGCACAGTTAAAAATCCCAGTTCAACCAAACTGCTACCCAGGAGGCGAGAGAGAGAGAGGGAGAGAGAGAGAGGGAGGGAGAGAGAGAGAGAGAGAGAGAGAGAGAGAGAGGCAGACAGAGACAGAGGACTCGCTAGTTGGTTGGTTGATTGGCTGAATTGTTGTTTTTTTTCTTTTGAGGAACGGCTATTTCGTGCTTATTTCCAGAAAGGTTTTGTCCGTGATCAATATTCTTTTCTTTCTTTTTTTATTTTAACAGAAAAAGCAAAAACAAACAAATAAAATTATTGGAAGCAAAATTGTGATCAGCATGCTTTTTCTTTTTTTTCTTTAAAATTTTTAAAACTTTGATTCCTGCATAAAATCTTATTAAAGGGGGTTGGGGTGGGTGGGGGAGTTAGCTGTAAAATAACTACAAGTTATAGGTGGAATGTAAGAAAAAAAGATAACGGAGGGGAAGGAGTGATGGAGGGATGAAGTGAAGGGAGGGGAGGAGGGGGGGGGGTAGCATGGAGAAAGACTGAATAGGGATAATTGCTGTTTCTGCCCAGCTTGTGATTGAAGCTTTGATGGGCGATAATTGGACAGGATTGATCCTGCAGCAAGGGGAGATGAGCAGGGGCAGAGCTCAGTAAATTGCATGCATAATTAGTGAACATTTTCAAATGGGGCAGTGTAATGAACGATCTTTTTATCCAGCGTCGTGGATTGGAAAGGAAAAAGGAAAAACACATAAATGATCATGACAACAAAAATAAATAGATAAAATTCATCCGGCCTACGTTGCCCGTTCATTCCCCTTTCCCCTTCCTTTTTCATGGTGTTATGCTCGCTCGTTCGCTCGGAGAGAGAGAGAGAGAGAGAGAGAGAGAGAGAGCGAGAGAGAGTATGTGTGTGTGTGTGCGCGCGCGCGGGGGTGTGTATGTATGTGTGTGTGTGTGTGTGTGTGTGTGTGTGTGTGTGTGTGTGTGTGTGTGTGTGTTACTTGCGTGCACATTGACGCACATAGAGGCGCAAGAAAAGAGGTTTAAGAGGAACGGTTGCAGTACAAGAGTGTCACTCTCTTTGGGACTTACAATGTTTCTGTGCGGCCTTGAAAATTATGATAGCCATGATAGAGAGAGAGAGAGAGAGAGAGAGAGAGAGAGAGAGAGAGAGAGTATGTGTGTGTGTGTGTGTGTGTGTGTGTGTGTGGAGAGAGAGAGAGAGAGAGAGAGAGGGGAGAGAGAGAGAGAGAGAGAGAGAGAGAGAGAGAGAGAGAGAGAGAGAAAACTCTGAACTCTGAACGGGTTTAATCTGTACATTGGCCTTAGGCCACAATACAGGGAGTTTGGGGGAAGGAGGAGAATCAATATACTGGTATGTAAGATATTATGTATCGCGTGTGTCTGTCTGTCTACCTATCTATTTATCTCTTGTTCAGTCAGTCAGTTGTCAGTCTGTCTGCCTGTCTGACTTCTTGCCTGCTCTCTTGCCTGTCTGTCTGTCTCTCTGATTGACTGTCTATCTCTCTAGCCTGCCTTCTCCTTTTTTGAGTGCGGGAGAAAATCTCTCTCTCTCTCTCTCTCTCTCTCTCTCTCTCTCTCTCTCTCTCTCTCTCTCTCTCTCTCTCTCTCTTCTCTCTTTCGATGATTTTTGTGGTTTTTTGTGTGTGGATTTTCCCCCGCCCACCCGCCCCCCCCCCGCCCCTGTTTACTATGTGAATGTATTGGTATTGGCTTGTTTTATTTTATTATCATATATATCCCTAATGGCGGGGACTGGATGTAAAAAAGCACGTAGGTGCTTGTTCATTATCCTCGAAATAAAAGAATTTGACATTGTCATTCTCTCTCTCTCTCATTAGGGTCATCGTATTTTTTGAAGTTGATTGGTTGTGCTCATTGGTTGATGCTGGTTTTCTCTTTGCTGCTGCTGCTGTTGTTGTTGTCGTTGTTGTTGTTGTTCCTTTTGTTGCTTTTTTGTTTTTGTTCATGTTGTTGTTAGTGTAAGGTTTGTTCCGGAAGTGTGTTTAGCTCTGAAGAGGACTTACTAGGTTTTTTTAACCCCCCCCTCTTCAACCAACCCCCACCCCCCCCACTCCAGCCAAGAAATCCTCCACTCTTTGAAGGAAAAACCCAAAGAAACAAACTGAAAAATATCTGAGGTAGGAGGGTTGTTAAGAAGTGCGGATCAGGATTGAGGAAGCGTCTGAGGGCTGATCACATGGGGGCAGGTAGGTGTGAAAGCACACAGGGCTGGGGATGCCTGTCAGGGAAGTCTCTGTCACCGTAGAAACAGGATTAGTTTTGTCCATGTGTTTGTCTCGCTTTGTCTTTTTTTTTTAATCTGTGTGTGTGTGTGTGTCTTTTTGTTTGTCTGTGTGTGTCCCTCTCTTTTTGTCTCTTATACGCATCATGCACACACGTACATACACACATTATATATATACATATATACACACACGCACAACACACACACACACACACACACACACACACACACACACACACACACACACACACACACCACACACACACACACACACACACACACACACACACACAGAAAGACAGAACCAGACAGATAGTGTGTGATGTCAACACAGAGGAAGTAGACAAAGAAAAAGACAACAGCCTCTATTAAAAGCAACACCATCAGCAGCAGCAACAACAACAACAACAAAACAGCGGTAACAACCACGCCACACTGTAGTCATTATCACCCGCTACGTAACCACCATAGCCATCACCATAGAAACAAGACAAAATTTTCAGTGTGTGAAGGGGTGGTGGTGGTGTGGTGGTGGTGGTGGTGGTGGTGGTTGTGATCGACCAATACATAACCAGAAAAAAGTTAACGAATTGTATCCTTGTATAACTATGGTCAGGCGTTTAATGACAGCGCAACGCGTTAATATTTCGCTCATATTATGATAAAAAAAAACCAACCAAAAAAGACCCACAACAACCAAGAGTTGCTGTCTGAGCGTTCAAGGAAGAAGACGAAGAAGAATGCAAAGAAGAAGAAGAAGAAAGAAGAAGAAGAAGAAGAAGAAGAAGAAGAAGAAGAAGAAGAGAAGAAGAAGAAGAAGAAGAAGAAGAAGAAGAAGAAGAAGAAGAAAAAAAAAGAAGAAGAAGAAGAAAGAAGAAGGAGAAGAAGAGGAGGAGGAGGAAGAAGAAGAAGAAGATGTGTCCTGAAAAATCTTTCAAAAAACAAAAAATGGGTCAGCTATCACGTAACATTTGGCCAAAGACTTCGCTATCATCACCATCATGTATTTTTGTGTGTGGATTTCTCACCTTGGCCTCACAGTCACATCAACACGGGGTGCGGCTTTCAGTGGAAGGGTAGGGAAAGACACGAACAAAAATGGAATCAGCTTGTGGGGAGGGGGTGGTGAGTGGGTGGGTGGGGGGTGGTGGTGGGGGTGTTCTGGGACCCTAGAAAGTGGAAGGGAAGAGGGGGGGGGGGAGGGAGTGGAGCGACAGTGGAGATGGTAGTGGTGGCGAACAAATGGTGGTGGGGGAAGGGGGAGAGGGGGCTGGTGAAAGGGAGGGGCACGGGGTAAGACCCTTTTGTAAGCTTTGAAAAACAAAAATGAACGGAATGTAGTACATTTGTTTTTTAAATCCAAACACACAAGCGCGCGCGCGCGCGCGCCGCCCAGCACACACACACACACACACACACCACACACACACACACACACACACACACACACACACACACACACACACACACACACAACACGCACGCACATAATACATACACACACACACGCACGCACGCACGCACGCGCACAGACACACAGACAGACACAAGGATATAGGTGTGCGGATATGAGAAAACACTTGTTCACATTCCCTATTCCTGTCACATCCATGCTTTCAGTGTGAAATGCTCTTTGTTCGTACAGTTCAATACTGACAGTAATAATAGAGATCATTTTTTTAAGAGTAACATCCAAACAAACAAACAATATGCCATAGAACAGGGTATTCAATATGAACACAAAGTCAAAACATACAGTTAAGAACATTTAGGTTGTACATTTTTTCAGTATCGGGAAAGACAGATGAAGAGAGAGAGAGAGAGAGAGAGAGAGAGAGAGAGAGAGAGAGAGAGAGAGAGAGAGAGAGAGAGAGAGAGACAAAGACAGAGTCAGAGACAGAGAGACAGACATAGAGCTAAAGAGATAAGGACGGTGGTAAGGACAGAGAGAGAGAGAGAGACAGAGAGAGAGACAGAGAGAGACAGATAGATAGATAGAGAGAGAGAGAGAGAGAGAGGAGAGAGAGAGAGAGAGAGAGGAGAGAGAGAGAGAGAGAGAGAGAGAGAGAGAGAGAGAGAGAGAAGCAGGAACAGGCATGGCAAATACAAGTAACATCAACATCATTTAAAGTTCCTCAGAATGATATATCATAAACATCTGTAGTCACAATCGCATGATGAGATCTTAAAACCAAATCATGCACAAGAATAAAAAAAAAACTTGAGTCATTTTCTTAACATATAACCATATATCAATCAATACAAGCTTTTTTTTTTTTAGCTTGTGACCACAATAAGATCTATCATCAACCAGCAACAAATAACATGGGGCAAAATATCACACAGAGAAAACAAAACAAAAAAACACAACAACAACAATCCCCCCCCCCCCACCCCCCGAACAACAGGAAAACAAAGAGGAATGCAGAAGAGGTGAAAGATGGAAATGCCATCACCAGTGGAGAGATGTTGCCGTGCACACAAACAGAAATACTGAGAAACGGCAGAGGAATCATTGTCTAACAACTTCTGCAGCTCTTCACTCTCCCTGCATCCACCTCTGGTAACAGATTTTGTGGATCTCTGTGTACACAGCTAACAATCTGACCGTCATGGGCCTATGCCAAAGATGGCATCACAGCTGAAGGGAATGATACAAACCTGATAGGTATCATAAAAAAAACTAACAAACACAATCGTCGGTAAGTCCTTCTCCCCACCCCATGCCACCCCCACGAAATAGAAGTAATAACCTTGAAATAGTGTGTGTGTGTGTGTGTGTGTGTGTGTGTGTGTGTGTGTGTGTGTGTGTGTGTGTGTGTGTTTGTCTTTTCTTTTCTTTTGTGTGAAATCCAGGCTAGTATCTTGATTTTCATGAACTTAACAAGGCAGCTCTAAGAGATGGCTTCAGTCATCGGCTTAGCTACAACCAACATCAATTAATGGATCAATGTACATGGAATATCATCATGTCATTGACAATCCACCACCATGGCGAAATAGTTAGCGCGTTGGAATCTTGGCTGGAAGGTGGAAAGTTCGAAATCCATAAGAGGTTTTAATGTTTTGGGTGTTTTTCTTTTGTTTGTTTGGATTTTGTTTTACTCTTACCCACACTATGTCTGCTATGGGATCATTGAGAAAACAAGGACCACACAATCAAGCAAGATCATCATCCACTCTATGGATGTGATTTTGAAAGAGTTGGTCAAGTTATGATCAAGTTATGCGTCTAATCGGTATCTTTCGGGTCCTGTTGATGTCTGTATGGATTTGAATGGGAAACGTAGAGGACAACCCTGTCAGATAGTCTCAAAGCTAGTGCGTGCACCTCCACAGCATCTTCGTCATGGGTTGTCCTGCTTCTGAGCTTCGGTGATTGACCTGGTTGTCCTGTATATCAATGTTGTATCATTGTTGTCCTGTACAAAGCTGATGTATTCTAGTTGTCCTGTACGTCACTGTTGTATCCCAGTGTCCTATATATCACGGCTGTATCCTATTTGTCCTGTACGTCACTGTTGTATCATAGTTGTCCTGTATGTCACTGTTGTATCCCAGTTGTCCTATATATCACGGCTGTATCCTAGTTGTCCTGTACGTCACTGTTGTATCCCAGTTGTCCTATATATCACGGCTGTATCCTAGTTGTCCTGTACGTCACTGTTGTATCATAGTTGTCCTGTACGTCACTGTTGTATCATAGTTGTCCTGTATGTCACTGATGTATCCTAGTTGTCCTGTACGTCACTGTTGTATCATAGTTGTCCTATATATCACGGCTGTATCCTAGTTGTCCTGTACGTCACTGATGTATCATAGTTGTCCTGTACGTCACTGTTGTATCATAGTTGTCCTGTATGTCACTGATGTATCCTAGTTGTCCTGTACGTCACTGTTGTATCATAGTTGTCCTGTATGTCACTGTTGTATCATAGTTGTCCTGTACGTCACTGATGTATCCTAGTTGTCCTGTACGTCACTGTTGTATCATAGTTGTCCTGTATGTCACTGATGTATCCTAGTTGTCCTGTACGTCACTGTTGTATCATAGTTGTCCTATATATCACAGCTGTATCATGGTTGACCTGTACAAAGCTGATGTATTCTAGTTGTCCTGTACGTCACTGTTGTATCCCAGTTGTCCTGTACGTCACTGTTGTATCATAGTTGTCCTGTACGTCACTGTTGTATCATAGTTGTCCTGTATGTCACTGATGTATCCTAGTTGTCCTGTATGTCACTGTTGTATCCCAGTTGTCCTATATATCACGGCTGTATCCTAGTTGTCCTGTACGTCACTGATGTATCCTAGTTGTCCTGTACGTCACTGATGTATCCTAGTTGTCCTGTACGTCACTGATGTATCCTAGTTGTCCTGTACGTCACTGATGTATTCTAGTTGTCCTGTACGTCACTGATGTATCCCAGTTGTCCTATATATCACGGCTGTATCCTAGTTGTCCTGTACGTCACTGATGTATCCTAGTTGTCCTGTACGTCACTGTTGTATCATAGTTGTCCTGTACGTCACTGTTGTATCCCAGTTGGCCTATATATCACGGCTGTATCATAGTTGTCCTGTACGTCACTGATGTATTCCAGTTGTCCTATATATCACGGCTGTATCATAGTTGTCCTGTACGTCACTGATGTATCCTAGTTGTCCTGTACGTCACTGTTGTATCATAGTTGTCCTGTATGTCACTGATGTATCCTAGTTGTCCTGTACGTCACTGTTGTATCATAGTTGTCCTATATATCACAGCTGTATCATAGTTGACCTGTACAAAGCTGATGTATTCTAGTTGTCCTGTACGTCACTGTTGTATCCCAGTTGTCCTGTACGTCACTGTTGTATCATAGTTGTCCTATATATCACGGCTGTATCCTAGTTGTCCTGTACGTCACTGTTGTATCCTAGTTGTCCTATATATCACGGCTGCATCATAGTTGTCCTGTACGTCACTGATGTATCATAGTTGTCCTATATATCACGGCTGTATCATAGTTGTCCTGTACGTCACTGTTGTATCCCAGTTGTCCTATATATCATGGCTGTATCATAGTTGTCCTGTACGTCACTGTTGTATCCCAGTTGGCCTATATATCACGGCTGTATCATAGTTGTCCTGTACGTCACTGTTGTATCCCAGTTGGCCTATATATCACGGCTGTATCATAGTTGTCCTGTACGTCACTGATGTATCCTAGTTGTCCTGTATATCACTGATGTATCCTAGTTGTCCTGTACGTCACTGATGTATCCTAGTTGTCCTGTACAAAGCTGATGTATTCTAGGTGTCCCATACGTCACTGTTGTATCCCATTTGTCCTGTATGTTTTATTTATTTCTTTTATTTTATTTATTCATTTATTTCGAGGATACTGAAATAAGCACTTATGTGCTTTTTTACAACCAGTCCCTGTGTGTCTGCAGTGTCGTCAATTTTGTCATCAGTTTCCACCAGCTCAAAATGGCCTACTCTTCGGAAAAGTGAATGTATCCTAGTTGTTCTGTACGTCACTGTTGTATCCCAGTTGTCCTGTATATCACAAATGTAGCCTAGTTGTCCTGTACGTCACTGTTGTATCATAGTTGTCCTGTACGTCACTGATGTATTCTAGTTGTCACGAGAAGTCACTGAGGTACCCTAGTTGTCACGAGTAGTCACTGATGTATCCTAGTTGTCACGTGTAGTCACTGATGTATTATAGTTGTCACGTGTAGTCATTGATGTATCTTAGTTGTCACGAGTAGTCACTGATGTATCCTAGTTGTCACGTGTAGTCACTGATGTATTACAGTTGTCACGAGTAGTCACTGATGTATTCTAGCTGTCACGAGTAGTCACTGATGTATCCTAGTTGTCACATGTAGTCACTGATGTATTCTAGTTGTCACGTGTAGTCACTGATGTATCTTAGTTGTCACGTGTAGTCACCGATGTATTCTAGTTGTCACGTGTAGTCACTGATGCATCCTAGTTGTCACGTGTAGTCACTGATGTATCTTAGTTGTCACGAGTAGTCACTGATGTATTCTAGTTGTCACGAGTAGTCACTGATGTATTACAGTTGTCACGAGTAGTCACTGATGTATCCTAGTTGTCACGAGTAGTCACTGATGTATTACAGTTGTCACGAGTAGTCACTGATGTATTCTAGTTGTCACGAGTAGTCACTGATGTATCCTAGTTGTCACATGTAGTCACTGATGTATCCTAGTTGTCGTGCACGTCACCGATGTATCCTAGTTGTCACGTGTGTCACTGATGTATCCTAGTTGTTTTGCATATCATTGATATATTGACTTAGCCTTCACAATACTTATGCGTCCTGTTCTGGGCGTTTCTAAAGTGAATTTATCGTCCTTTTTGTAAGCCACAAAATGTGACAGTGTTGCCTTATCTGTGCAGCACTATTGTCATTTTGGAATCCCGATTTTGAGTGTCATTTACCCTTATTCAGTGTGCACGTCACACGCAGTATAATTATATCTTGCCTGTTTTCAAAGGTGGTAATGTCTCGTCTGTTTCATTCATTTCAAATGCTCTTGTAATTATGATGCTAATAGCTTCACCGACAACAGATGCCATGTCATAGTTTTCATCATTTTGAAAATAAAACGCGAATCATTTCACTAAGTGCCCCTGATGTATGATTGGGTTTCTAAACATCACTTGTATATGTGTGCTCTGTTTATACACCCTAGTCCTTAGCTGTTCTGTTTTTATACTGCACATACAGGTTCGTCTGTTTGTTTGTTTGCGTGTGCATGTGTGTGTGTGTGTGTGTGTGTGTGTGTGTGTGTGTGTGTGTGTGTGTGTGTGTGGTGTGTGTGTGTGTGTGTGTGTGTGTGTGTTTATTTTAATCCAACTCCCATGCATTGCTCAGGAATTGTGCTTTGTCTGCAAAATCTATTGATTATTTCTTTTCCAACTTACATACCGTACCCCTAAAAAACTGCTGGTATTTTTTCTGCTCATTACTTTTGCTTCTAGTTTGCAACAAGCATAATTTTTTTTTTTTGGGGGGGGGGGGGGGAGGGAGTGAACGTGACTGATGAATCTCTGTCCTCTCTCACTAAGCACCATTATGCATACATCGTGTTTCTCCGATATCTTGGTACTGCTATTTGCAGTTATCGATGATAGTGTATTCGTGCCTCAACTCCACATCAGTGATTCCATTGTCAACACACCTGACGGATCAATGTTTGCCCTCTGCACCCTTTTAACGAGGCTGTGTTCTGTTTTCACACACCCTTAACTTTTTGTTGCTAAGCTTTCAACACTTTAAAACGGTAAATGACGTTTCCAGCACAAATTTAACGTGTTCTTGCCCATATTCAAAGTACATTGAGTGAGTCTCTGCCCTTATTCAACACACATTCGAAGTGTCTTCGCATTATCCAACACACATGCAGCATGCACTTGCGCTAATTCAGCACACTCTTACGTATGTTCTTGCGCTTATTGAATGCACATCTAACATGTCATTGTGCTGGTTTGGTCTATCTTTCAACCATTATTTTCCTAGCTTCAAACATCTTTTTAAAAAAATGTATCCATGCCCAGCTTTCACACAGCTTTAACAAGTCCTTGCCTCGTCTGTACAATTTCTTTAGCGTACCCTTGCTCTGTTTTAGCACTTCTATGACGCATTGCTCCCTATTTCACACATCTTTCACATGTTGTTGCCTTGTTTTAAATGCAGCTTTCACGTGTTGTTTCTCAGGATCTACATGTTTTTCATGTGTTGTTGCTCTGACCTGGTTTTCCATCTCTTTCACATGTTGTTTCCAGATTTTTACACAGCTCTCATGCGTTGTGGCTCATAATTTACATATCTTTCACGCGTTGATACACTCTTCACATATTTCAATATGTTGAATGTGTTTCTGCACTGTTTTCACAAATTTATCATGTGTCCTTGCCATTTTTAACATATCTTTAACCTATCACTGTGTAGCACACCGTTAACATGAGTTTAGCTATTTCACACATCTTTAACATATCACTGCTCTGCTTGTAACGTGGTGTTACCCAGGTTCTACCCGCCTTCAACGTGTCATTACCATCCTTCAACAAACCTTTAACGTGTTATCACCCTGTTTGCACAGTCATGATCTGTAACGTATCCCTGTTTTGTCCCAACGACATTTCACAAATCACAATGCTATCACAACACACATTGGACATGTCATGATCCTGTTTCAACTCGTCAACATGCCATAATCCTGTTTCCTCGCGCCCTTACAATGTCATGATCATGTTTCTGCACATGCACCCCATCAAGATCGTATTTCAGGACATACTCAACATGTCACAGTCACACTTCAATACACCTTAAACATGTGCAGTATATTTCTAACAAACCATGATATTGTGCCAACAAACCTTGAATGTGTCATTGCCCTGTTTCAGCAACTTCTCTAGAGTGTCATAATGCTGTTTTCAAACGCCTTTAACATGTCATTATCATTTGTCCACACACCTTAAACGCGTCATTGTCCTGTCTCCACATGCCATTAATCTGTCACTGGCTGTTACTACATATATTTAACCCGATACAACCCTGTTTCCACAAATAATGTCACATCACATTGTTTCTATATACATCTAATGTGTCATTGCCCTGTTTCCAAAATCCTTCGACTTGTTATAACCCAGATTTCTGATACATTCAGCATGTAGTTGCCCTGTTTTTGCGTACATTTAACCTGTTTTTAATCTCCTGCCATATCCATTTTACGTGTCGTTGCCTTATTTCCACACATTGGATGAGTCGTTGCTGTTTCCACACACTTTTAACATGTCAATGCCCAGTTTTAACATATCCTTAACATGTCATGTGTACTTCTTGCATTAAGTCCTTCCATTTTGAACACGTCAATACTCTCTATAAGCACGCTTTAATGTACAGCTACCTACTTTCAATGTTCACGTTCTTAACGTGTCACTGTTCCCTTTTTAGCACATCATGAACATGTTCTTCACCTGTTTGAGGACATCTGTAATGTTTTTGACATGCTATACCATACATTTAATGTGTTCTTAGCTTGCTTCAATGCTTTTGTGATCCGTCATTCTTTCAGCACACATTTGATGTGTGTCTGTTTTGTTTTCACACATCTCAGAAACATCACTGCATGGCATAATTGTATACATTGTTGATATGTCTCAATTCCCTTTAGACGGATTTTTTATATATTGTGGACATACCTTCAATGACTCAGGAATGTTTTTTGTCTTTGACACGTTTAAGTACACTAAGCGTTGTATGTTCTTGCTCAGTTTTGCACACCGTTCACATACCATGACCCTATGCCTGCCTACAAATAAACCTGACACTCACTATATCATTGGACGTTTCCCCGCACCGTGACTTATTGTTCTTTTGGCACTTGCATATACACAGCAAATGCTGTCTTCGTTCTGAATTCATAGTGCAGTGCGGAACTGGGAGGCCTTACTTGTGTGTGCCTCGTCTGTGTTTTTCATGCCTGATAACTGTACCTAAAGCCTTCATGAATAGCCCTACCTGCTTCAAATGTGTCCATCTGTTTCGCATTATCGTCAGAGGGTCTGCTGCTAATTGTCAAGAGATCAGCTAGTGAGCATTGGTCCACCTCTAGACGTCTTTTCTCTTTCACACCATGTGCACGTGTTTTTGTCTTCCTTTTCCTTTGCAACATGTTTCGAGAGGCAGTAATCTGATCAAGTGGTGCCAGAAAACCCCCAGTTCTTCATGCAAGAGAAATCACTCTAAGGATGCACTTAAGCTCCAATGAATCCAGATGCCACACACAAAGATAATAACTCAAGGAATGCAAGTTCCAACGTGATTAATTACAATTGGCACACACACACACACATAATGATAATGAGTTTCAGTGTGACTGAGTTAAGCTGCCACACTGAGGCATATCACACTGACATATTGGGATGATAGAATCCAGTTTGCCATACAGAATCATATTCAGTGATGGTGGGTGATGGCATGATTTGATGAAGCTCCCCATTGTGTTATAACTCATGGAGAAATGTTAGTGTTAGCACAATTTAGCGTAGTTACAACTCATAGGTTCTGATTTATAATTGGTGATTTTTGAGATAATTTGATATAGATGTCACACAACCATAGCCCCTAATGGTGAGTATTATCGTGATTCAATACAGTTGCCACATATATTCGGTACAGCAGCTAGACAGATGCAGTACAATGGCCATACAAAGATCTGTTGTTACATAATTTCAAATCGTTGCCTCACTGATTCGAGCCAGTTGTCACACAGACTCAATACAGTTGCCTCACACACACTGAATGCAGATGCCATACATTCAATTCAGTTGCAACACAGATCCCACACAGATACTGTCCAGACAGTTGCCACACAAACTGAGTAATTTGCTACATACATGAACTCAATACTGGCTCTAGTCCGATCCAAGACAGTTGCCACACAGATTCTGTAGAGCTGCAGAGCAGAACAATACAGTTGTCACACTAATACAGTTACCACAAAGATTCAAGACAGATGTCATGCCGATTCTCAAAACAGTTACAACACAGATTCAGTTCAGTTGCCACACAGATTTAGTGCAGTTGCCTTATAGATTCTTAATACAGTTACCACACATCTTCTGTACAGTTACCACACAGATTCAGTGCAGATGCAAACAGACTTCACAAAGTTGCCACATACATCCAATACAGTTGCCACACGGATTCCGTGCAGTCGTCAAGCAAATTCAATACAGTTATCATACAAGTTCAACACACTTGCTTGACAAGATCCTTACTGATGGTGAGTATTATTGGCGGTTAGCCACATAGCCTTCAGAGTTCGGAGTACGAAAGCTGACATATTGTAACAGTAATATTTCAGATCTTCAGAAAGTGTTTCTCAGCATTGGTAGAGCTTCCAGCAACGTTTAACCTGCTGCGTTGTCCGGTGCCATATAACTTTTCAAGACTTTCAGCAGATTGAAATTAATGTCATCTTTGTTTTTGGCTGGTCCAGTTGAGCACATCAGGTAGTCTGATACTGGTTGTGGTCCCTTACCAACCTGGTATGAGGGGAGTCTTGCTTCTTAAACTGCAGCTGGCCAACGTATTTCTGTTTCATGCACGAACACGTTATATAGAAGTAAACCTAATATCCAATATCTCCGTATGTGCCTGTATTCCAGGTGCTTCCACAAGCCTTTGGGGGAAGTTATATGTGTTATAAGAACTGTTTCAACTCAACCATAAAGCAGCATTGTGTCATTCCATCACTTTTCGGTTCAGGACTAAACAAAAAGAATTTGTCATGGATGGAAGTTCCGTTAGATGACTGAAGCTGTACATACCTTGTAGCCGGTACACCTGATATCCCGCATAACAGTGGAGGATAGCAGTTAGTTTCAGCTCATAGTGAACTATAATGAACTGAAAAGACCTTGAGTCGTGCAGTTCAACACGGATCCAGTGCTGGCGGGAGTGGCAATGTCCATCCACACTTTCACACTTCAGTTCATTGTTTGCAACCATAGCGAGGAATAGAAAGGGGTGGCCATGAATAAAAGAGAAATAACAAATCACAATCAACATCAACAAACACGATTGCAACAACAGGAAAATGACTGTATAAAAGAGATGTCTTGGCAGCTTGTGGGATATGATTGTGTCTTTCAATTCGCTGAGAGAGACAGAGAAAGAGGGGGGAGGGGAGAGAGAGAGAAGAGAGAGAAGAGAGAGAGAGGAGAGAGAGAGAGAGAGAGAGAGAGAGAGAGAGAGAGAGAGAGAGAGAGAGAGAGAGTTTGAGTTTAAACATGCACTTAATTCCTTGCATGAGTGCTGCGACATCAGTATGCCTTTTTTCTTTCACTTTTTTCTGTTAAGCACTGTCGCATTCCCCATTTGTTCACACAAATTATTGCAAAAAGAATTTTGGCAGTGCCTTGCTACACACAATTTGACAATAGTTCTTTGGAATGTTCTGCCGTACCAAAATGAAAAAAACAAACAAACCCGGAACATATAATTATTTAAAAAGTCAGTACAGTAACCTATTTTGATATCAGCAATATGTCAAAACAGATTATGTGTTTCATGTTATCGTCTATATCTTTTGTATCATTCCATAGGAATGAAAACCATCCACGAGAGTGTGTTAAAAAATCATGGTAGTAAAAGAGGGATGGGGGAGCGGGGGTGGGGGTGGGGTGGGGGCTTAAAAGGCAGACAACAGAGATATGCCTTTGTAATTATTGATCATCTTGTTTTCCCTTCCTTTCTTTTTTCTGATCAGACATTCGCATGTTCTGTATACGGTGTTTTTACTATGGCTTATGTCTGACACTTACATCGCCCCCGCGCAATTTGCTGCTGTTTTGTCGTCAGTTTCGTAAGTCACAATACCATCTCTAGCTGCTAGTTCTTTTGTTTTACTTGAGCATAGTGCATCCCTTCTCTCATTACTACCTCTTGCAAGCTTGTTCTGCTTATTTTTAGTTTTGGAAATAGCTGTTTTCTTCTGCTTATTTTTTAAATCGTTGTTTTGTCTACATGTGTATAACATAAAGCCAAGTTTTTTTTCCCCCTAACCTTTCCTCGTGACATGGATAAGCGTACACCATTCTTGATACAGAAAAACACAGTGTCCAAGAAACCTTATAACAAGAACATAACAATGGAAATCAACGCATTGATTGCGCGTTGTCATGCAATATCAGTCCTTTTACCAAAGAGTGCAACATGTATACTATCGTGTAGTGCAATGCAGTGCACAGTACAATGCAGTATAATAAAAGAGCATGAGACGTCAGTGTTGAGTACAATACAGCACCACATGCAAACAGCGTATAGTGCACTTGCATTGTTCAACGCATCACACATAGTAATCATCATCATCATCCTCATAATCACTAAAGAGACTGTCAAGGTTCAATGCTGGCAAACACTTTAGTCCTGGGCGGGCTCGTTCCTCTGCTAACATCGGCAGTGGTGGTCGGTATATTTGGCCATGGCAGTATTCATTCTGGTTCGGTGCCCACAGACACATAGATCTGGCAGCAGAAAATCCTGTCTAGTTATATACACTTTCCTTGGCATTTTCGTGAATTGTCTGTTCTTTTATCAGCACCGCTGATAACCTGTATAAATTCTGAAGAAGAACATGTGTACAAAACGTATAAAAAGTATAAACGACACAGGTTCTGCTCTGAAATTATTTAAACTAGTAACTGTGAATCACTAAATAAAAGTAGTTTTAAAAAATGGTGAACCAACAATACCTTCACTAGTTTATGCGTTCAGTCGAAACTCCAACCCAACAGCGATCCATATAACGCAAAGCGACATTGCGTTTAACATATACAATTTGTTATTCTCGACAGGGCTAATAGAGAGAGAAGGCGAGGATGTCAATGAACGTCTTTGTATTGACAAGCCGCGTGTGTAGAGCTCATGTTTCCCAGACACATAGTCACTTGATGTCGTGTGGCAAGGTCTGGGGGCAGGCAGCCTAAAGCAGGCAGGATCAGGTTTCCGCCACTGCCCCTTCTGAATGGCGTTTATGGGCAACTGTGGGTAATGGGCGTCTGGGGGACACAGGAGGGGGTGGAGTGGGAGGGGAGAACTGATAGAACATGGCCATAATACTCTTTGACTGCCTGACTAGTAGCAATAAAAGACTTCTCGCCCATCTCTGGCGCGGACATAAGCTAGTCTGTCGTCTGCGTAAACAGTCTGGAAGATGGCTTTTGAGGATGGCCTTGCTCTACAGCTGACTTGGCTCAGCGTAATCAGTAACGGTATTGGATTGGCAAAGATCAACATGAACACATGGGTGTAAAGAGGTGCTGTCATGCCCACACTCTGATCCCGTGCTGGCAGATGACATAGAGACATACTTTGATTATGGTCAGCTGTCAGACATTATGAACACTATCAGCTGAAACATAGTATTGGCTATCAGCTGAACCACACTGAGGCTATCGTCAGCTGACATAATAATATACATGTTGAATACTAAAAGCAGAAACATGTCGATTCGTATCAGGTGAAACACATGACTGTCACCTGAAACATAGAATTGCTGTCAGCTGAGATATTGTAAAATACTGTTAGCAGAAATCTTCTTATACCAGCTGAAGCACGCATTGGTTGCTGTCAGTTGAACACATTGTGACTACTGTCAGCTTAATTAAAGACATCTTTAAAACTGACAGCAGAACTCTTTTTTCAGTCCCAACAACTGAATCACATTGAATTTTGGCAAAAAAACCCCTATCACTTGAAATCCATTTTGATTAATGCTTAATCACTTCGCTATAGAAAGAATCGCGCCGTTTGTTAGGTTAATATGCAACTGTTACACCGTGCCATCATAAACAGTCTTCATGGGAATACAAGTATATTCATGGATCATAACACATAGAGTAATGCAAACTGTCAGCATATTGAATATTCCCATATACGTAATATCTTGGGAATACGGTTTGTTCATTCACAACAATACGGAGAGAGAGAGAGAGAGAGAGAGAGAGAGAGAGAGAGAGAGAGAGAGAGAGAGAGAGAGAGAGAGAGAGACAGACAGACAGACAGACAGACAGACAGACAGACAGACAGACAGACAGAGAGAGAGAGAGAGAGAGAGAGAGAGAGAGGGAGAGAGAGAGAGGAGAGAGAGAGAGAGAGAGAGAGGAGAGAGAGAGAGAGAGGAGAGAGAGAGAGAGAGAGAGAGAGAGAGAGAGAGAGAGAGAGAGAGAGAGAGAGAGAGAGAGAGAGAGAGAGAAGTTTAGCAGTCTTGTGTTGAAGGTGAGATTAGAAAAAAAAGTTGTAAGACAGTTGGTATAAGTACGTATGAATCTGTTTGGTCATTTATCAACAATAATGATATAATTCATAAAACAGAAATTAAGAGAGCATATAATAACACGTTCATGTTGCACCAGCATCCATTAGAATGCTTATTCACGTTCTTATTGCGAACGATGTTACAGTGAAAGATAATACAAAAGAAGTACTGGCTGAAATCGTCACATCATTTTTTTTTGCACATGAAACGGAATGCTCTCCCTATCCAGCACATGCAGCTGACAGCCGGCCAACAGTCACAGAGACAGGACGTAGATATCCTCTGCTTGCACACTGGCAGGACGCCACAGAAGGAAACAGGTTGCAAAGCAGCTGAAGACGGATACACAAGGGCAAAGTCACAGACACACCACACAGTGTAGGGTAGAAGCAGACAGACAGACAGAGAGAAGGAGACACGGCACTCGTGGGTTGACCCACTGAGCTGCTAGCAGCAGCAGCAGCAGACGTCGAGCAGCGTGAGGCGGAACTGTTTGTTGTAGCAGAAGTAGAGGATGAGGTGGAGGGCGTAGTGCAGGAAGAAGAGGACGGTGAAGAGGTTGTGCAGCGCGGCGAAGAGGCGGGAGTCCTGGTCCAGGGTCTCCGGC
>CM054136.1:33664189-33671689 GCA_028751875.1 Rapana venosa
CTGCAGAAAATGGCAAAGAGTGTGTGTGTGTGGGGGGGGGGGGGGGGGGGGGGGGGGAGTTGCAGGAAAGTGAATCGGAAGAGGGAAAGATCTATTAACAACATCAGGTTGGTATTATTGTCCTCGTCTCTGCTTTCATTGATCCGTAAGAGTGCCTATGAGAGACAACTGGACCCATCTCTCTCCTTTACTTTGGAAGGATAGGGTGTTGACTGGAGGCGAGCTAATATGTGTGGGGACGTGGGCGCTGGAGCCCAAAGGGTGTATATATGGAAATGCCGGCTTCTGCGTCTAGAAATGAGTACAGGCAATAAGGGCATTTGTTTGTTTGTTACCAGCTACTTTTAGAATGATCTTTTCTGGCCTTCTTCATGATGAACTAGAGACAGTAGATGAATATAGCGTAAAATTTACCTTTGTCTATGTTATTTTCCCCATCATTGGTCTATTTCGTGTTGCTTCTATTTTCTAGGAATGGGGGTCGATATGGAGTGGCTGAAGTGGTTACACAAAATCTCCATGCCTATCCTCTCTTCATTTTTCTTTTTACTCAGCAGTATCATGTAGAATAAAATCGCGTAGATTGTTTGTGTAAACGTTTCATCCTTCTACCATGTCAGCCTTCTTGTTCTTGTATTGTTCATCCACCTTCTGTCTTTAAACTATCAAAATTAACAGATATGAATGCGCAATTAAACCATTTCAGAGTTCTCTCTCTCTCTCTGTCTCTGTCTCTGTCTCTCTCTCTCTCTCTCTCTCTCTCTCTCTCTCTCTCTCTCTCTCTCTCTCTCTCCTCTCTCTCTCTCTCTCTCTCTTCTCTCTCTCTCTCTCTGGGACAATGTCATGACCACTTTCTCTGCCAAAAATGCAGGCAGTTGTCTCTGTGGGGAACTCATCGCCTGCCTTTCTCTTTTCATCAGTGTTGCTCTGCTACATAATGCCTCATCTGGCTTCATGACAGGTATCACAATTTTCTTGGCACAAGCCATTCAGAACTCCACACAAAGAAAATTCCTTTTTGCTGTCTACGTCAACTGAAGTTTGATGATCAGCATGGAAAACCTGCTGGCGATAGAGGAAGAAGAGCTGGTCTTCCATCCAACATTCTCCACCCTTCAGGCTAACTAGCTCTGAAGTCCCTGGTTCATTTCCTCACAGAATTGTTATCATGAATATTCATCTAGGAGCAAAATAATCTGACATCGGGCACAAGAAGTGAGAAGCACTACAAGAAGTTGTGAATGGCACTTCTGGGGAAATGCCTCCAAGAAAAGCAGGGGGAGAAGCATTCTACAAGAAAAAGGGGGTAGGAGGAGTAAGGAGGCAGCAACAAAGTAACTGATGTGCCAAGATAAAGCAGTGACTATCCCTCTCGCATAATCGATAGACTGACTGACACTCCTTTCTCCTCTCAACTTCTAATCAAAGTCTACCAGAAAACAGCGAAGGTGGAGGATGCTGGAGAATGAATTGGGAGGGTAATGGTCTGTGGAACATCAGGCTGGTATTATTGTCCTTATCTCTCTCTCTGTATTATCTGTGAGAGTGTCTATGAGAAGAAGAAAAAAGTGGGACCATCTCTCTTCTTTTCGCTTTGGAAGGATAGGGTGTTGACTGGAGTGAGTGCTGGTGTGTGTGGGGTTATTGGTGATGAAACGAAATAGTGTATGTATGGAACTGCCAGTAGCTGCGTCTGGATGTGAGCAAAGGCAACGAAGGCGCACACATGTTTGACAACTGTTATATATCTATTTTTTTAAACTGTCATTTTTAGAATCTTTATGATGAACAGAATGGCAGTTATGAATATTCCTGGCCTATAGTAAATTGGATTTTTTATGGAATATTTTTTTCTCTTCCCGCATCTTCTCCCTTGATTCTTCTCTGTGCATGCCTGCCTGTGGCTGAATGTGTGTGCGTGCGTGCGTGCGCGCGTGTGTGTGTGTGTGTGTGCGCGTGTGTGTGTCACGGGGAGGAGAGGATGTGTTTCTCCGGGCTGTGATTTAGAATGTAAAATCTCTCAGACTCTCTTGATGAATATTTATGCAATTGAAAATTGGATCAGGGACTGCCTAGAGAATTGAAATGAAATGTAATGCGAAAATATGGTGGCGGTTGGGGAAGGGGTTTAGAATTTGGAGTGCCTGGCGCTCTCTCTCTCTCCCTCTCTCACTTCTCTCTCCCCCCTTCTCTCTCTTCGTTCTCCCCCTGTCTCTCCCACCCTCTCTCTCCCACCCTCTCTCTCTCTCTCTCTTCAAAAAGATATTTCTTGATTAATGTGTTGTACACTTCCGGACTGACTTAACAACATGAAAAAACTGTGGTCCGATGAATGACATTATATGCATATAGAACAATGATATGGAATCCATGTCATGAAGACTGTTTGGGCTGTCATTAATTGATTATGCTTTTCGTTGATTCTGTGTTTTGTGCCCAGTCCCCATCCCACTGTCCCCTTGTGAATGGGCGTTGACGCTTATCACAATAAACTGTTGTCATTGTCATTGTCATTCTCTCTCTCTCTCTCTCTCTCTCTCTCTCTCTCTCTCTCCTCTATATATATATATATATATATATATATATATATATATATATATAAAATTATCTCCATCTATATATATATATCTCTCTCTATGTGTGTATATGTATAATAACAAAATTATCTGCACAATACTTATATTAATGTCCCCAAGGAGAACCTGTTGTCATGGACATATACTTTTTCATTCTCTTAATTTTGATGATATGTCTTATGGGGCATAACGGATAATGTTGACAATCTCTATGGGCAGAAGCTTTCCACAAATCAAACAGGTTTCTTGCATTCAACAACTGTAAGTGGATGATCAGGGCAGACCAGATAAGACTACAAAAGAAAAGACAGACCTTGTCATGTCCTACACTTTTTTCAATCCAACAATTTTTCTTGAAATTATTCTACACCACGTCATGGGCTTTTAGCGTGAATATTCCACCCATGAAAAAAGTCAGTTTCTTATTTGACACCAGGCACCAAAAACCAGTATCTCTGACAGGAAAGTCCATCACCAGAATGAACAATGAAAGTGGGGGGGGGGGGGGGGGGGGTCCTTTAAAATAAAGAGAAAGGAATGGCATTCTGAGAATATGCAGCTAGAAGCTGATGTGTTGAGAGGATGCAGCTACGTGACCTGTTTGCAATAACCGATTCACCAACAGGTTTCACCCCTAATCACCTCACCTCACTTCACCTCACCTATCCCCTAGTCTTGTAGACCGTGGGGGCACCTCTGAAGATTTTTGCAACCCCTACACGAATTAAAATTCAGCCAAAGAGAGGAACGAAAAAAAGAGGGGGGTGTGTGTGTGTGTGTGTGCTGGACAGTGAATCGGGAAAGGAGGGGTTGGTTATGGACATTATTGTCCTCGTTTCTGACTGTTACTGTTCTGTAAGAGTGCCCTAAGGTACACCTGAACCACTTCTCCCTCTGTCTCCTGTTTCCTTTGGAAGGATAGGGTGTTGACCCGAGTAGGGGGGGGGGAGGGAGGGAGGGAGGGCGGTAATGTGTGGAGACGCTGAAACGAAAGAGGATCTGTGGAAATGCCGGCGGCTGCGTCTGGAAGGGAGCTAGCGAGGGCGCTGGAGGTCTTTGTTTGTTAGCTTTTCTTTTTCTCTCTCCTTACCATCTTTTGTCCCTTATTTTTGTGATGAACAGGACATAGGAGACGAACATTGTTTGGCTCAGGGTGAATTGGATACGTTGTCTTATTTTCTTCTTTTGTCCTTTTAGTTTTGCTTCCTGATGTGCATGCACGTAGGTGTGTTTGTTAGTTTGTGTATGTGTATGCCAAAGTACACACAACCTCTGTGTGCGTGTGTGTTTGTGTGTGTGTGTGTGCGTGTGCGCGCGCGCGTGTGTGTGTGTGTGGGGGGGGGGGGGTACGCGTGCGTGTATACATTTGAATTTGTAAATATTGTTAATTGTAACTTGTTGCATGTGTTATAGAGTAGGATGAATGCAAGCGCTTTGATTTGTTTTTGCAAGATATAGCGCTATATAAATTCCATTAATTATTATTATTATTATTATTATTATTATTATTATTATTATTCATCATCATCATCATCATCATCATCATCATCATCATCATCATCAATTATTATTATATGCGTGTGCATGTGCGACGCGTGCGTGCGTGAATGCGTTTATGCACCACACATGTGTACATGTACGCACATGGATAAGGTAAGTATTGGATGAGGAATTGCAATATCTTTTTCTCTCTCTTTATTGGTTTACAAAATAAGTGGCACAGAACAAATTGTTTACATAAGTATGCTATTTTCTCCCTTCTTCTTCCCTCCCCAGTCCAGCCTTTTTTTGTATCCCAGTTTTCACTGTTCACCCCTCTCACTCAAATAAAAAGAATAACTACAGAAAAAAAATCTTGAGATGGAGTACTGTGCAAAAAAGTTGTAAAAGATTTTTTATATATATGTATAAAAGTGTCTTCAGCAGCTCCTCTATCACATTGCTGAAGGCCAGACTGTTGAATAATGCACAGATAAGCAGCTTTTCCCTCTCTCAGCACTCCCCTCTCCCTTCCCTCCTCCCTTCACCTTCCCACTGTCAACCTTAGCAAGTGGAAAGGGATTGGGAAGAAAGGAGTGTGATCTTGAGCGTTATATTGTTTACATCAAGGCATGCAGCGTTGTGGTTTCCCTCTGCTTACAAGTAGCAGATCACTGTAGGCCGTCCTAGGGAGTTCTCTATCTGTTTCGTTTGCCTTTTTTGTTGGTCGGTCTCGCTGTCTGTCTGTCTGTCTTTTTATATATCTTTCAGTCTGTTTGTTTGCCTGTCTGTCTCTGTCCGTATCTGTCTCTCTTTCTCTGTCTGTCTGACTGTGTGTCTGTTTGGTTTGTGTCTGTCTGTGTCTGTCTCGTCTTCTCTCTCTCTCTCTCTTTTTCTTCTTTCTTTTCTCTGTTTTTTCTTTTATTTTTCTTTTTTGTGACAGAATGGTGTAAAGTAGCCCTGTGCTTATCCATTTACTTCAATAAGTAATTCGAGTTTTCTCTCTTCACTCACTGGGCTTAGCAAGATGGAAGCAGTGATTTGATCTGGAGACTGAGACGTAAAGAATGAATTAAAGTGGGACTGCAAGTTTGTGAAATAACATTTTAACTTTAAAAGAAGCTCTTCGATATTATATTCTGCCTCTTCTAATCCAAAACTTACGACTATGCAGGACATACTTTATCAAAGCCTGTACTGAGCCAGTATTGGCATTGTTACTGAGCTGACTCTGCCGGAAGCCCTCTGAACTACTACTCCTACTACTTCCCTACTGTGACAGTCTTTGAACTTGACGAATCTGAGGTTGTTTTTTTTAACATGAATTCATCATAAGCATTGAATAGTAGGAATCCCCAAAGTCGGTATGCAGCTACCTACATGACACTGGTGGTGGTGGTGATGGTGGGGGGGGGGGGTGGATGGGTAAATCTTACGATTGGTGGACCTTGGAGCTCCAGCCAGGGGAACACAAGAAAAAATATATCAGTGGGAGAAAACAATACTATCTGGACCCGGGGATCAGGAAAAAACTACATGCTCTGATGTTGTTGTTTTTTGTAACTACGTGATGATTAAGGGTGATGATAATGATGATGATTCATTTTGTTTGCCTTTTTTCGTTGTTGTGCAATGTACACTCCTACTTTATGGATACTTGCAAAAAAGTTTGATTAGGCTTTTTTTGAAGTCTTTATTGAACATTGATATTGAGTCACCATCGCAATTTCTGTGGCTGTATCGTGGATAGAATAAAATATTGAAGCCATGCAAATTTAAATACAAAACCATTTTTTATTCAAAGTTTTTTCATAGCACACAAGTACAAAAAACAATCAGATATGTTGAAAAAGAGAGAGAAAGAGGGGAGAGAGAGGGAGGGAGAGCGCGCGCGCGCGCGCGCGCGCGCGCGCGCGCGAGAGAGAGAGAGAGAGAGAGAGAGAGAGAGAGAGAGAGAGAGAGAGAGACAGACAGACAAACAGATAGACAGACAGACAGCACAAAGGCTGTGTTCAGGATTGCCTCATTCACTTGCGAAATCGTTTTGACATCAGGCAGAAGAAGAAGACAGGAGTTGCAGATACCAGTACGTCCTTGTCTAGAATATCCTCATGAATATTCACCCATGAATACAATCAAATGGACATCAGACGTCTTACAACTTACTCGAAGTCTTGAGCACTAACTAACCAAAAGAGATGTGGTTGTCACTACAAGCAAGACAGTAGTGACCTTTTAATTTTGGTATGTGGCAAGAAGCAGTGTAGGTCTACTAAGACTGTGCTGACAAGACATTGTAGAATAATTGATGTGTTAAGTCCCTCTCTCCTTGTTTACACACTGTTTTTTTAGGACCGGGATTTTGGGGGAAAGGATAGGAGAAGAAGGGAGAGGGGAAGGATGGACAAAGATGGGGGGTGGGTGGGAGAGAGGAGAGAGAGAGGAGAGAGAGAGAGAGAGAGAGAGAGAGAGAGAGAGAGAGAGAGAGAGAGAGAGAGAGGAGCTGTTGGCGTCAGACGGGCATTATTCTTATTGTCCCTGCTTGTGTTGACCTATGAGAATACCTCAAAGACTTAGACCCATCTCCTCTCTCTCTCTCTCTCTCTCTCTCTCTCGCTCTCACTCTGCGCTGTACAAATAGAGTATGTTGACTGGAGTGGGGACTGTAGAGTGCAGAGTAGACGTGGGCACCAGAGTGGAAGAGCTTATGTATGTATGTATGGAAATGCCAGCACTCCCTGCCTGTCTGGCCAATGACCCGCAGCTTGACAGGACAAGAATAGTGAGGAAGGTGTTTTGTCGCGTTGATTTGTTAGAGTTTTTTCTTCTCTTTCTTCCTCTGCTTTCTGTCACAGTGCACTGATCTGGTGAGGAACAGCGCTGATGAATATTATTGTGTGGCCTTCCAGCAAACTATGCATTGCCTTGTTTGTTTGACTCATCATCTTCTGTCTATTATTGTATGAATATGCTTTAGTAAAGTTGGGAGGGGATGTGCTTCCTTTTACTTTGGATGGAGAGAGAGAGCGAGAGAGTGAGAGAGAGACAGAGACAGACAGACAGAGACAGACAGACAGACAGATATAGACAAACAGACAGACAGCACAAAAGCTGTGTTCAGGATTGCCTCATTCACTTTCAGAATCGTTTTGACATCAGGCAGAAGAAGAAGACAGGAGTTCCAGATACCAGTGCAATCTCGTCCAGAATATCTCATGAATATTCACCCATGAATACAATCAAATAGACATCAGACATCTTACATTTTACACGAAGTCTTGAGCACTAAGTAACCAAAATAGTTGTCACTACAAGCAAGGCATGTTGACCTTTTCTTTTTTATATGTGGCAAGAAGCAGTTTAGGCCTACCAAGACTGTGCTGACAAGACTTTGTAGAATAATTGATGTGTTAAGTCCCTCTCCTCTTGTTTACACACTGAGTTT
>CM054136.1:33684189-33701689 GCA_028751875.1 Rapana venosa
TTTGTCCAAGTGACAAGATTGATTGTGTTTTTCCTCCAAAAATTGGTGTGCTGTATATATTGGCGGAGACGTAGAAATGTTAAGATAGAAAAATACAGTGTAGTTTTAAAAACAACAAAAGAACGTGGAGGGTGGAACTTTAACATGAAAGATTTGGTTGAGGACAAAGTGTCATCAGGTTATTGTAACAGACAAAACGCTGATAATAATAAAAATACAGAAGAAATCGGGATGCCATATCAGCTACAACGCTTTTTGTTTAAAAAATGAAAACAAACCCGGTATTGTATGTTTTCTGGAAGTTGATAAGGAAGAAAAAAAGACAGAAACTGTAATAATCTCGGAGGATATTATTGAAGGAAAATTATGTGGCTGAATTTGCTGAAAATGAGTCTGAATATCTTCTGAAGTACACAAAAACTATCAGTTGAGCCTTTATGAATTTGGCGGCTGATCATAGACAGCGACATTTGCCAAAGTTACAAAAAAAAGTGGTCAGCAACTATCGATGTAGCGCTAGCTGAGCCGCTAGCTGCCGATCAAAAATGGATGTGTTGACTGCGCCTCTTCCCATCCTTGTGAAGGCTGGTATGGAGGGGAGGGGGGAGGGATAGGGGAAAGAGTGGTTGAGGGGAAGGAGGGTAAATTGGCAACATCAGAGCTGCATTTTACTGCCTCTGTCTTTGCCTGTATTGATCAGAATGTCTGCAAGAAGTGGCCCGTCATCTCTCCTTTTTCTTAGCTTTGCTAGCTAGACTGAAACTTGATTTTAAGTTTGTAGCTTAGGAATGATGCTAATAAAAAGGACAGACGTGTTTCTCTGTCTGTCTGCTTTGCTGGCACTTTGTCTGTCTGTCTTTGTTTGTATTTTGTGTGTCTATCTGTCTGCGTATGTTCCCAACCCTCTCTGTATCCTTATTACCCGTCTACCTGGTATCTTTCCCTCTTCCCCGTCCTCTTCATCCTTTGTTGTATCTGTTGTAATAGTATATGAATCTAAGTACGTTTTTTTTTTAAAGATAACTTCACGTGTTCCACCCATACAGAAAAGAAGCAGACCTTTTTGCTTGTCTGTTTAATATAGCTGATATGGTATGGCACACAAAATCGCATAGAATCTTCCCAAAAATGTATGCATGCAAAGGAAATCAGGGAAAGGGTAGATTAGACCTTGGACCTCAAATGGGAGCTTCTACAAACCGATCAAAGATTTGTGCAGAAAAGTTTTTGTTTTGTTTTATTTAATGGCTTTTTCAATTTGCCAGAAAGCAAGAGACAGTTCTACTAGCTAAGTGAGGACATTCTGTTACTTTGCTGCAGAACCAGGCGCTTCGTTCCCTCGTCTGCAAAATCCTTTTGTGAGGTAAAAATAAGAAGAAGAGAAAAAAGCAGCAAGGGAGGAGATTACTGGGAAGTTAATGTAACAATGCAGCGTAACACTGACCCAGATTCTGTCTGACTGTTTGCCTGTCTGTCTCTCTGCCTCTGCCTCTGTTTCTTTCTCTCCATCTTTGTCTCTGTCTGTCTGTCTGTCTCTCTCTGTCTGTCTGTCTCTCTTGCTCGCTCGTGCCTTCATCTCCCCCACACTCTCTGTCTCTCTCTGTGTATTGTATGGTTAAAAAATTTGTTGGTAAAATTTTTTGTTCATTCTTCTCTCTCTGTGTCTCTCTCTGTCTCTCTGTCACTCCCTCCCTCTCGTCTGTGTGTGTGTGTGTGTGTGTGTGTGTGGTGTGTGTGTGTGTGTGTGTGTGTGTGTGTGTGTGTGTGTGTGTGTGCTCTCTCTCTCTCTCTCCGTGTCTCTGTCTCGCTCTGTCTGCCTGTCTTTCCGTCTTGCTGTCTCTCTCTCTCTCTCTCTCTCTCTCTCTCTCTCTCTCTCTCTCTCTCTCTCTCTCTCTCTCTCTCTGTCAGCTACAAATCTATTCTCCATTAACAACAAAATCCAGAACAAGGCACATACATGCAAGCGACAAGTACCTAGAGGGGGATTTTGTCTGATCGAAAAAACGCAGAACTAGAAAAAGCTTTTTTGTAAGCAAGTGTTCTTTTGCTTTGTTTTGGTTTTAACCTTGCATCTCAAGTTGGAGCCTCTGGGTGAGTCTGTTGCAATGATGGCAGTAGCCAGTTGTCAGATTGAACACACAGACGCTTGCATTTGAGAGGCGGTGTCTGCTGTGTTGTAAACAGGCGAATAATAATATCGTTGGATCAATCTGACACATGGAATGGAAATTCGAGGTTCGAGGTTAAGATCGATATCAGTTTTCACTTGTCCGGTAGAGTGATTGTGGGAGGGGGGGGGGGGGGGGGGGGGGGGGGGGGGGGGGGGGGGGGGGAGATTTTTGTGTCTAACACGATCGTTGGAAAAAAAGAAGTGTAATGGTGAGGACTTGTTTCTACTTCTGGTGTTATTTTGTGAATGGTAAACTGCTATTGCTCACACTGCTATGTGCTCTGCTATGCTGCGCTGCTGCTGCTGCTGCTGCTGCTGCTCTACTCTACACTACTACTACCTATATACACAACTACTACTAGCTCTACTGCTGCTGCTTGCTTCTGCTGCTGCTGCTTGCTGCCGCTGCTGCCTGCTGCTGCTGTACTGCTACTGCTACTGCTCTCTCTACTGCTGCTACTACTACTACTACTACTACTACCGCTACTGCTGCTCAGCTGACTCTTACTACTACTACTACTACTACTCGCAACTGCTATGTGCTGCTTGCTACCACTGCACTCTATTGCTGCTGCTGCTCTTGAGGCTGCTACTGCAACTGCTACTGTAATGTCTACTTCTACTTTCATCGCTACCAATGTTGGTAACTCAAATGTAGGATTTGAAAAAAACACCAATGTTCTGTTTTTAACTGAATGACAAGTAAAAGATAAATCAAACTTTGCTGAAAGCTGTTAATGAGCGCTTTGAACGGCAATGAAACCTTAATAATAATAGTAATAATAATAATAATAATAATAATAATAGTAGTAATAATAATAATAATAATAATAATAATAATAAATGGAACTTATATAGCGCTAATTCTTGCAAAGACAAATCAAAGCGCATGCATTCGACCTAATCTTACACAGTCATACAACCAATGACAAATAATCAATAGTTCAAACAGATATTACAAACATGGTACGCTGTAGACCAAATCTATGAAATAAAATTGCAATAGTCAAATGTTTTTCAAAAGCACACACACACACAGGTCATATACTTTAGCAGGGTGAAAGGACATGAGTTAGTTCTGATATGAAACAGGAGGGGGGAAATCTTAGGTTTGAAATAAATATGTCTTGAGGCTGGATTTAAAAGTGTCATAGCTAGGCTTCTGGCGAAGAGAGAGAGGGAAGTCATTCCAGGTCGATGGACCCGAAATAGAGAAAGAGCGGCGGCCAACGGTGGAATGGTTGAATCTAGGTATTCGTAGGCACAAGGTGTCTGCAGCAGAGCGGAGGGAACGTGAAGGAGTGTACAGGTTAAGACATTCACAGAGGTAGGAGGGTGCAGTTTTGTGGAGACATTTGTAACAGAGGGTACTGATCTATAAGATCTACTCTCTGTGGCACAGGTAGCCAGTGGAGAGATCGCAAGAGGGGGGTAATGTGCTCCGATTTTTTCTTTCTGAGAACTAGTTGAGCTGCGGAGTTTTGTATATGTTGAAGGGAGTGGATAGATGATGCTGGCAGACCAGACAAAAGAGAATTGCAATAGTCCAGACGTGAAAGAATGAGAGAAGTGACAAGTTTGGCTGTTGCATCGGTGGACAGGTACTTTCGGATTGCACTAATACGCCGTAACTGATAGTAGCACGACTGACAGGTCTGGGTGATGAATTTTTGCATAGAGTGTGTTGTCGATAACAACACCTAGATACCTCACAGCAGTGGATAGAGGGACTGATGCATTGCCGAGTTCTATTGAAGCTGTTGTAATGGAAGAGAGTACCAAGCCTTCGCCCGCGTCCCCAAGTTCTCGGTTTGTACTCTGGTGTGAAGAACTTGAAGTAGGCGGATTCAGAACCACCGTGAAATCTCAGAGGCAAGTCCCTCCTAACGGACACCTCTGCGCGGATTCAAACCTGTTTTTTCCTTCAGCGCCAGATCACGAGCATGGTGCTCTAACCACTAAGCTATTCTGCCTCCAAGACGAGATATCTAACCTATCGGAAACAGAACTGACAGAATTATGGTGGTAACTTAGGTTTACCTCAGAAGTGGACCTGAAATTTTGAGAAAGGGATGGTAGTGGTTTTCATACAGATATAATTATGTCGTCTGCTTTTCGGGGAAATTGATTTTCTTTTTTTTTTCTGGCAGAATATGGTTAATGTTTCTCGTTTGGTTTTGTCTTTTATCTTTATTAAAAAGAATCCGTCTACGACTGCTTTTACTACTACTACTACTACTACTACTACTACTACTACTACTACTACTACTACTACTACTACTACTACTACTACTACTACTACTACTACTACTACTGCTACTACGACGACGACGACGACGACGACGACGACGACGACGACGACTACTACTACTACTACTACTGCTACTGCTACTACTACTACTACTACTACTGCTACTGCTACTCGTACTGCTGCTGCTGCTACTGCTGCTGTTGTTGCTGCTGCTGCTGCTCTACTTTTTTTCTTCTTCTATCTACCAATACTACTGCTACTACTACTGCTGCTGCTGCTGCTGCTGTTGCTGGTGCTGCTGGTCTACTTTTTTCTTCTTCTATCTATCAATACTGCTGCTACTACTGCTGCTGTTGTTGCTGCTGCTGCTGCCTCTGCTGTTACTACTTCTATTCCTACAGCTATTCTGCTAACATCACCATTGCTGCTGTAACTGCTGATGCTGCTTTTGTTATTGCAGCTACAACATTTAATTAGTGTTACAGAAAAAAATCCACCTTATATGATTTTGATGATAACAGCAGACACGTTAATACGCCTGAATCCACACATTAATGACATGTTAAAAAATGTGCTGCGTATGTGCAGCGTCCTTACATGCACGCATTCATCTCCAATTCGAGGGAAAAAATTGACAGCTTTGATACCGCCTGATTAGGTTTTGAGCCGGCATAATATAAAGAAATCTGGAATTGATGATGGAATCAGCCTGATTTACGGAATTATTTGTGGCATGTCTGGGAGCTGCTTTTTGGGCCATCGTCCGTCAGGTTTGAGATCTGCTTCTTGTTGACAGGGGCTTGAGTCCAACGAAAAAGGCGATGTGGATTCTAATCTCAATGATCTAGAAGTCTTGGGTTGTAGGTTCGAATCTCATCGGTCTCTGGTGTGAGATGTATAGGATCTCCAAGGTTAGATAATGTGCAGACCTGTCCGTGCCTTGCTTTGCGATGTGCATGCATGTGCGAAAAAGATAAAGAACGCATATTTGAGCTCTCTTTTTTCATGTCAGCGTTCGGTGGATTGTAGGAATGTGAAAATACTATACTCAGTATGCATCTTAGGCTTTACCAGCACCTGTAGTTATTCCAACATCTTGGAGGGTTTTTTGGCCCCTATGGTGTAGACTATATGATTTTTTTTGGTTGTAGTGAAATTTCCATGGTAACAAAAAAACTTTAACATACCAGCTATTTAAGTAATTTATTTCTATTCAATCTAGACTTATGGATCCTCAGCATGATCTGCAGAAGTGGATGAAACAAATTGTACAATTTCAAACACAAAACAGTAAGAAATGATGCAGCTTGCACAAAGCAACAAGTACTCGAAAGACTTTGGGTGAGAGAAAGAGAAGACTGGAGCTTTAGGTAAAACAATCGGCTCATTTTCTTCCTGAACACTTTTGGCTGCAGCCATCCTGTTTGATCTGATCTAGAGAGAACCCGACCGCCAGAATCGTTGGTGAGATCTCGGAGAACTAATCTCCCCTCTGAGATACAATGTCAGCTCCGACATAAGTGGAACTAGTTGGCTGGCGTCCTAGCTGGCCGTGATTTGCATTTTATTAGAATTGAAAGACAGGAAGAGAGATGTTAAAGAGAGGAAGGAGGTGGGGGGAGGGAGTGCAAGAGTACTGGGGGAGGAGTGAAAAGGATTTATAAATCTGCTGGGTGGAATAGTTTTAAAATCGAAATCTGTAGCAAATGAGGATTGTTTTTCATAAAGAATTCTTAGGAAGAACAGAAAAGGTTTGTTGTTGTTGTTAATGTTGTTGGTGTTTGATATATATATATATATATATAATATATATATATATATATATATATATATATATATATATATATATATTGTGTGTGTGTGTGTGTGTGTGTATAATTATACATATGTGTGTATGTGAGTGCGTGTGTAAGGGAGAGAAGGAAGGGAGGGAGGGAGAGAGAGGAGAGAGAAGGAGAGAGAGGAGAGAGAGAGAGAGAGAGATATGGGGTGTGTGTTAGGTACTTTGGTATGAATGCGAGTGTGTCTAAATCACCATGTAGTGAATAGACATTAAACAAACAAAACAAACGCACACGCACCCCCACCCCCCCCCACCCCCCCCCCCCCCCCCCCACACACACACATATACACCACAGCCACAGCACACCACACCACAGCACAGCACAGCACACCACAACCACCACCACCACCACACTACCCACACACCCACACATACAAGTATATGCCTATCTCCTCTACCGACCGTTCTCATTAAAAAAAAAAATTCCTGTAGGGCAGGGGAGGGAAAGGGTGCGTAGCTAGCTAGTTCGCTGTATTTTCTGAGAAAATGGCCTCCCCACTGTCTCCCCGACGTTTACTGACCTGGGGGCAAACTTTCAGTGGTGGGGGGAGGAAAGCTGATCGATTCACCGTGTCTGCACTAGCACTGTGTGTTCTTTTCGAACCCACCCCTCCTCCTTCCACTCTAGCTCTTGTCTCTGTCTGAACTGCCTGTCTGACTGTCAGGGTTTGTTTGGGTTCTTACTGTCCTCTTTGAAGGTCTGTCTGCGAGTCTGTTCGTCTTTTGTGTTTGACTGTCTGCCTGGCTGTGTGAATGGCTGGACCTGGCTGTGTGTGTGTGTGGTGTGTGTGTGTGTGTGTGTGTGTGTGTGTGTGTGTGTATGTGTGTGTCTGTCTGTCTCTCTGTCCGTCTGTCTGTCTGCCTGCCTGTCAAAATCGTAGGGTTTTATGACTCATTTTATTATCATGGTAAAGGAGGGGACTGGATGTAAAGCAAAACTCAACACAAGAGTGTTTATCCATCATCCAAGAAATAAGTGAATTTTGTCTTGCTTTTGTCTTATTTTTCTGTCTCTGTCTCTCTGTCTGTCTGTCCGTCTCTTTCACTCACTCACTCTCTCTCTGTTTGAAGATCATCATCATCATCATCATCATCATCATCATCATCATCATCATCATCATCATCATCATCATCATTGTCTTTTTCTTTCTATCTGTCTGTCTCTGGTTTTATTGCTGTGTCTGTAACGCATATTTTCTTCGTGTAAAAAAGAAAAGAAGAAAAAAAAAGATACAGGAAATTTGTTTGAAAATGTGGACCTACGCCACGCTAACCAACTATATTTGCTAGCAGTGTGCGTATGCATGTGTATGTATGTATGTATGTATGTATGTATGTATGTATGTATGTATGTATGTATGTATGTATGTATGTATGTATGTATGTATGTATGTATGCATGCATGTATGCATGCTTGCATGTATGGATTATGTATGGATGCATCTATCTATCTATCTATCTATCTATCTATATATATGTGTGTGTATGTATGTTTGTGTGTTTGCGCGCGCGCGTATGCATCTGTGTGTATGTGTGCTTATGTGTGCGCGCGCCCCGCGTGTGAGTGCACACGCACGCATGCACACAGGGGTGGGGGGGATGTTGTCGTGGCAAGACGTGGTGCTGTAAAATACGCGCGCGCGCGCGCGCGCGTGTGTGTGTGTGTGTGTGTGGCATGTAGATGCCTGCCTGCCTTATCTATGCAGCAAAATGGGCTGAAAACCAGCTTGTGGTGTCCGCTCTTTCTTCACCTTCATAGCGCCTGTGGTCTCTTCACCTTTTCACAATGACCAGGCAGGGAAAACGTTCATGGTGATTACACACAGATCAGCCAGACATTGACGTCTGCTGGTGGTGGGACACCGATCGTCTTATGTAAACATATGTAGAGCAAGAATGTGGAAGAAGTGCAAAAAATGCAGTACATGCATATATGTTTTGAAAGAACGAACAAGCGGGAAAAAAAACCACGCACACAACCACACGGACAGACATAGACACACAGACAGAGAGACAAAGAGACAGACAGATAGACATTCACACGTGCACGCGCGCACTCACACACACTCACGCGCACACACACGTGTGCACGCGGGCACGCATGCAAGCACGCATACACACACTCCTAGGACGGGATGCCGTGCTGGGAAAGGCCTTTAGAGGCCCCTTCTCTGCCCCCTCCCCCAACCCCTCATCCCCCTGGAGTTAACATCAGAGCAGATTTCATTCCCCAAAAAGTTCGGCGGATGAGACTGCAAACCGAGATCCCGTGTGCAAATGCATGCAGAACATCTGGAGCACACGTTAAAACCTGTTCCAACTGAGTAGGCCATTTGTGCCGATGGAATCGGATGACAAAATGTACAAAATCGCATGCAAATAGGTAATGGATATACAAATAAAAAGCACAAAATGCTTATTTCATTATTCTCAAAATAAAAGAATGAATAAGATAGATAAAATGAACGAGAATTTCAGCTTTTGTGTCACTTCTGTTTTGCTTATAGCTTATTCCATCATTCTCAAAATAACGAATAAGATAGATATAACGAAAAAGCATAGAAATGACGACGACAATTTCAGCATAAATTTGTGTCACTACTGTTTTACTTTAAGCTTGATATCCACAGGAAAGCTAGGGTAGATAATATACAGCTAAGAAAAGAACCTAAGAGTCAGGGTTGGTTCAGTTAAACGATCAACAAGCAAACAAATTGAATCGAGCAAACTAACATCAAACATCTAAACATAAACAAAGCAAACAAACAAGAAAAGGAAACACCACCACATTGAACAGGAAACAAATAGAAGCAAGCAAACAAGCACAGAAAGAAACACACTTGTAGTAATAATGGAGCAGACAAACAAACAAATAAACAACAACAAACAAATGCAAACAAACAAAAAAACCCCCAACCAACCAAACCAGCATGACACAAAAGTCAAGGTAAAAAAAAAATCCCTTCCTCTGTGTGTGTGTGTGTGTGTGTACATTTTTTTTTACGCTAACGCTTTCATGCATGTGTGATAAATGTGTGCCTGATCTCAGACACAATGGGGAGTTAGTATGTACACTAGTGTCAGACAGTCATCTCCTTTCAGGAAAAAAGAGATTTTGGGGGTGGTTGTTTGTTTGTTTATTTGTGTGTGTATGTGTGTGCGTGTGAGTGTGTGTGTGTGTGTGTGTGTGTGTGTGTGTGTGTGTGTGTGTGTGAGAGAGAGAGAGAGAGGAGAGAGAGAGAGAGAGAGAGAGAGAGAGAGAGAGAGGAGAGAGAGAGAGAGAGAGAGAGAACACATTAAGGAGTCTTGGGGCCAGTGAATTTAAACATATTGACAAAGACGCAGAGTAATAAGCGTCCTACGAAACTGACTGCATACAAAAGCTATAATAATATGTATGTCTGCGTGCGTGCATGCATGTGTAGGCGTATGCACGTGCGTGTCTGAATGTGTGTGTGTGCGTTTGCGTACGCATGTATTTATGTGCATGCGTGTGCGTACACGTGTGTGCATGCTTGCGTGCATGCCTGATCGCATGCGTATTTTATTTACATGGATATCTGCTTGTCTGACTGTCAGTCTGCTCCTCTGCAGATGTTGTAGTATCGATCCACGTTTGTGTGTGTGTGTGTGTGTGTGTGTGTGTGTGTGTGTGTGTGTGTGTGTGTGTGTGTGAGTGTGCGTGTGAAAATGTGTGTTTGTGAGTGTGTGTGTGTGCCCGTGAGCGTACGTCTACTCTGGTTTGCCCTTTCGCTTCGCCTATATATTCCCCCCAACTCCCTATCCCCCCGTCTCTTGACCTTTTCGCAACGACTGAAGGGAAAATGTTAAGGGGGATTGCAGGAAGATTGAGGAAGACGATCAAGCCATGTTATGCGATCCTGGTTTCCTAGCCAAAATAGAAGGACAAATTATACCAAATTGAAAAAAAAAATCTGCATAAGTGATCTCAGCGCTCGCTTATGTGACACAGAAAATCTCAAAGTTGGAAAGACTTTTAGTTTGCTGGAGTACTCGTGTGTGGAATAATCTTATAGAGAGCCTACGATAATTGAAAGTATGAATGAGGAAGAGTTGGGGGAGGGGAGGGGAGGAAAGGCGAGAGTACCGTATAAGGTGAAAAGGGAAGAAAACAAGATCATGTGCCAGATCTTTACATCCTCGCGGAAATATTTGTCTCCCACAAATATACACGGGTGACAAACGCTCTGCTGGCAGCATCTGAATACTCTGTGACAACACTAAAGTCATTCCACAAGAAATGCCGATTTTTTTTTTTTGATGCGCTGATCGCCTGCCACCAGCTTCAAGATCAGGCTGATGCGTTCTCTGGTCACGTCTATATTGTTGTATGTGACCACATAGGGACGGGATAGCTCAGTGGTCGGAGCACTCCCTTTCCCCCAGCCAAGTTAAGCAGCGTCGAGCGTGGTTACCAGTTGGATGGGTGACCGTTTGCGCGCCTTGGCTTCAGTACAGTTCACCCAGCTGTAAATGGGTACCTGCCCTCTTTAGGGTCAGGGAAGGTAAAGCAGCGAGGGAGAGGAGATGGGCGCCGCCCTCAATATGCTGGCCCTAGAGAAGTGAAGTCTCTGACGCCTCGCTCCCCTACGACCTTATAGGTTATGGGACTCCTTTACCTTTTATGTGACCACAACAGCAGATATTGAAAGAAAGGTGCAAGCAATGGGTATGGAATGCTCTGGCAAACTTCTTGGCGTCTCATACAGAGATCACATAACTAACGAGGATGTAAACACCAGAAATTGTAAACGCCATCTGTCCGGATGAAGAGCTCCTGACTTTAGTGGAAAAAACCCCGCAAACTGAAGTTGTATGGGAAGGTCACACGATCATGTGTTTGTTTGTGGTCCAAATCACAGATTGTGCATGGACGTTAACTCAAAGAACACACACACACACACACGCACGCACGCACGCACGCACGAACGCACGCACGCACGCACACACACACATACACACATCAAAACACAGCACAAAACAAAACACAAAACAAAACAAAATTATGACGTTTGACCCAGATAGCTTGAATGTATAGACTGCCGAGTCCCGCAATGCAAGCTTTTTGTGCCATAAACATCAGTTACTGCCAGTGGCCCTTCAGCTGTCTTTTCGCATCAGTCTTTCTTTCTCTGACTCACTTTTTGCACTATGGATTGATTACCTTACTGGTCGCTTCTTCCTCTTCTTGTTTCTAGCAGACACCTTTCACAGTACTACCCATAATCAACGTCGTGACGCTTGTTGATGACACGTGTGCTTATGACCAGCTTGTTTTCGTCAAACCAGTTCTTGTGTCCTATGCCACAAATATGGAGACATCGTTTACAAAGCTAGATTGAACCTCTCTGGAGGATTTTTGTTATCATCATCATCATCATCATCATCATCATCATCATCATCATCATCATCATCATTATTATTATTATTATTATTATTATTATTGTCAACACTGTGTCTAGCTTCTTGGAGAAGTTTGGGTGGTTTAAAAAAATATATTATTTTAAAACTTACTTTCGCGTAGAACTTTGGGAAAGAGTATATTTTCTTCAGATATTAACCCTACAAGCTCACACGATTCTCTCCCTCTCTCGCTCCCTCTCTCCTGCGGAAACTTCTTAGTGATCAGACTGTCTATGAATGACTGTCAAAGCAGTTTGGTCCATACGTGATATCACACTTTATCCGTGTTCAGCCTGTGTGTCACAGATTTGAGTGGGTGTGCATCCATGACTGTTTGCAGTATAATCTTCTTCTTGAAGGGAGCGTTTACGACGTGTATTTTCAGCTGCGTGGAACGATGGCATCATCATTTTGTTGGAGCTAGCTAGCTGCTTCAGGCAAGAAGCGGAGGATGCCATTACCGTTCAGACACTGAATATCCTTTGGATGATATGCTTTTTTGTACCTTACCATCAATAGACGGTCCTGACTCTCATACAGTATTTTTTCGTGTTGTCAGGAGTTTTTATGTTATTGTGGCCTCGATGCTATTTCTGTTACAACAAGCGATAACAGCAGCATCAACAACAAGACAAACAACAAGACCTGCTGATACCGATGCTACTGTTGCTACCAAAACTTGTACAAGTCTCAAAGAAAATCCTTGATGTTTTCGGTAGATCCTTGAAAGCTAGAGTTATTATTTAAAAAAAAGTTTAGAAACACTTTCTCTCTCGCATCTGTATAATAAGAACATAAGCACAGTGACTTAAAATGCCTAACCCAGTTAGAAAACCAGCTCAAAAAGAAACAAATCAAAACGAATTCAATCTTCGAACACTTATGCTGCATATAATTACACTCTTCCTTGACAGTCAGCAAAGACAGAAATGCATTGCCTCCCTGGTGGAAGCAAAGATATCAGATTAACCTGGCCCCAGCTACTCCGCGAATGGTCTCCACCCTGAATCCCTGCTTCACCAAAACCAGCTGACTTTTCCACCCCAAGCTCCACCCCACTTCCAACATCCCCGTCCGGTCTTATGGAAGTCTCACCATTTCCACCTGCCACCCATCTAATCGCCACCCTCTAATGCTAAAAGTAAAGGTGTCCCATGACCTTATGTGATCGTAGGGGAGCGAGGCATCAGAGACCTCACCTTCTCAAGGGGTCAGCATATTGAGAGAGATGCCCATCTCCTCTCCCTGACTGCTTTACCTTCCCTGACCCTAAAGAGGGCAGGTACCCATTGACAGCTGTGTGAACTGGGGGACTATACTGAAGCCAGGGCGCGCAAACTGTCACCCACCCAAGTGGTAACCAAGCTCGATGCTGCTTAACATTAGCTTGGGGAAGCGAGTGCTCCGACCACTGAGCTATCCCGTCCCAACCCTCTAATGACCAGATGTAAATCTCCCAAACCACCAACAGATCATCATTTTCACACACTACGCACTAAGCCTCGCCACCTGCGCTGACACCTTTACTGTCTGGGTGTGCTACACATGTTAGACTACCAGTGTATTCCCGAAATTGGAATGCGGCTACCTTCACGATGGGCAAAATAGTTGGAAACGTAAAATTTCAACATGGGTAAACCTCGGAGCTCTAGCCGAGGAACAAAATTAAAAAAATGACAACCTTGGTGAATTGCTCTTCTTCCTCTACAGACCCCGGAACACATCTTACAATTGTGTTCGCTGCCTAGGGACCAGAGAAGCCATTCCTTGGCCAGGAAAAGCAGAAGTGAGGGAAGACCTTTAGGAGACCAAGGACGAAGCAGAGTCAGCACCACACATCCATCATCACCATCACCATTACCATCACCACCACCACCACCACCACCACCACCACCACCACCACCACCACCACCACCACCACCACCACCACCACATCATCATCACCACCACCACCACCACCACCACCACCACCACCACCACCACCACCACCACCATCATCATCATCATCATCATCATCAACCCAAACTGAAGTGTGGGGTTGAAACCCTAGAAAGGCTGAACAAGAACAAGTACCACCCCTCTCCCTTTCTCATCACCCCTGCCCCCCCCCCCCCCCCCCCCCCTTTACTTCGTTCTCCACTCCTGTCCAAGAGAAAGGGCACTTCTATGGATGTCGTCGCTACTGGAGACCGGGGAAGAAAACGGTGGAAGGGGAAGAGAAGGGCAGGAGAGGGAGGGGGATGGGGGAGGTGTAGGCAGGCTGAAAAACTCTTTGATGTGACACTTCTCTCTTCTACCAGTTTGGTGCGCCCCCACCCCCACCCCCCTCCCCCAACCCTCATACTCCCACCTTCTCCTCTTTCTTGCACCTCCTATCATTTCTCCCCCACCATCTTACACACACAGGGCTTTCTCTCTTTTTCTATTGATTTATTCTGGCTGCCATCATTGTCTTCTCTCTTTCCAGAAGCTTCCTTGTCTCTTGGTCCTCAGTAGGAACCAAAGCTGCTGCAATCCGAAGTGATGGCGGGGATCGTGATGGCCCCGCTGTGTCCTCAGCACGGGGCCTCCCTCTGCTTGTTGGGTGGCTGAGGGACTGGAGTAGTGAGGGCTGCCAATGCAATGGGTGTCTGTCCTTGCCCTTCCTAGCAAAGGAGAGATCGGCGTTTTGGGGGTGGGGGGTGGGAATGGGTCTTGGAAAGACGGAGACTAGGCTGGCTGGGAGGCAACTTTTTGCCTGTCAGAGGATGCACATGTGTGTGCGTGTGTGTGTGTATGTGTGTGTGTGTGTGTGTGTGTGTGTGTGCGAGCGCAGACACACGAAAACACAGACAGACAGACACACATTTCAATTGCAAAGCTATCCAAAGAGTTTGTGTGGGTTTTCTTTTTCATTCCTCGGCTACAGCTTTTGAGGTTCACCTCTAATGAGATTTTGTGTATGCAGCCGCTTTTTTCCCCACCATCAAGGTACCCGCATTCCGTCTTCGGGCATGATGTGTAAACATGACACCAGTGTGCATGCAGTTTTGTCTTACGGTTTTCATCTGTTCCTTACTGGCATGCAATGGCCTATTCTTCCGGTAGATGGATGTAAAAAAGCACACTGGTGAAAGGTTGGCGCAGCGCTAAGTGGCGACGCGTTCTCCCGCTCTCCCCGGGGAGAGCAGCCCGAATTTCACGGAGAGAAATCTGCCGTGACTTAAAGTGGTATGAAATAAAATCTGAGCGCTTTGATTTGTTGCTTTACAAGATTCAGCGCTATATAAATTCCATACATTATTATTATTATTATCCTCAAATTGAAAGAATTTTGTTTCATTTGATTTGATGGAACCGGCTTTGACGTATGCGCAAATGTCCTTCGTGCTTTTGCACACGGAACCTCTTTTTTCTCGCCTCATCTGAAGGACTTTCGGGGGAATGGAGTCAGTACTGATGATAACTCCATAAGGAAAATCCCCTTGAACAGGTGCCTTGTTGGAGTCTCGATCCCGGGCCGTCAGATCATGAATGCAACGTTCAAACAACTGAGCTATCCGCTCGACCCACCCCCTTCCACCGGGGGAGGGGGGAGGGTGAAGCTCAGTTCGTTTGTCTGGTGACCAACCTGACCTACATATATGGTCAAATTGCTGAGAAGAATGTACAGCTTGGGGCCCATCTTTTTTCTTTTAATAGTCTTACTGAATTGTATCCAGAATGTAACATGGCAGAGACAGTTGGCAAAAGGACAGCCAAAAAAAAGGATAAAGATTTCCTAGAAAAAAAGGCAGATGAATGAACAGAGTAGGTAGACAGGATATTAGTAGAATTAACAAAACATAACTATAAAAGAGTGGACAGGAAAAAACCCAGATAAAACAATGCTAGAAACGAGGAGAAGTTGTTAGCTCATTACTGATTATTCTCAGAGGATACCCCCCAAAAAATCCTCATGTGGAAATTGTGCGATTCATTATCCTTTGGTGTGTACCAGCTCACCTCCACAATAACAAAACCTTGAAGTCAGTATATTTGATACATCATTAATTTGACAATGTCTGCGTGTTAAGCCGCAATATCTTGTCGCTCGACCGGTCTGGCCAGTTTATAACTCCCAATCGATAAACGGTTGTAGTTAGTTAGCCCTGATCAGCGACACGGTCTGTAGACTAATGGCGCACAATCACGTCTTCTGCAGCGTGGTCAGTGTGTAAAATATAGAGCATATCAGTTTTCAGTCATTACCCTCGGGGAAAAAAGTTCAAAATTCGCTCCCTCGTTCTGTCTATGTTTCTTTCCCTTGTGTCCATTCTCTGAAAGTAAGAACTGGGCCGGACTTGTCAGGCGCTTAACGGCAGCGCAACGCGCGTACGCTCATATGACAGATAACAAAAGTTGCCGTCTGAGCGTTCGACCACGACAATGACGACGACGACGACGAAGACGACGAAGAAGAAGGAGGAGTAGGAGGAGGAGGAGAAGGAGAAGGATGAAGAAGAAGAAGAAGAAGAAGAAGAAGAAGAAGAAGAAGAAGAAGAAGAGAGAAGGAGGAGGAGAAATGTTCTAAGCGATGGGTTTGCGAAGAGAAGAGATAGGGGAATCAAGCCACATCCAGCAAAACTAGCTATAAGTATAAAGATCACGTGAGGTGAAGGAGCGTCTAGCCTGCGTCATGCAACAACTGACGCAGGGAGGGTAAGGCAAGGAAAAGGTAGATAGATAGATAGATAGATGGAAGGAAAGCAGGGGGGAAGGGATGGAGGCAGAAACTAATCTCACTGAGACTTGTCCAGAAGCCACACGTTGTTGGTGCTACAGAAGAGATAGACTTCTCTCCTGCCCTCACTGCTCCCCCTCCCCCCCCCCCCCCCCCCACACCTCCTCCTGCCTTGGGGACTGGAAGATGGGTGTAAGTAAGGACAGAATGAATGAGTGGGTGGGTAGAGGGAAAAGGGGAGGGGAGGTCGAGGGGGGATGGGGATTGCGATGGAGGAGAGAGGAGGGGAGGCGGAGGGGGTACCCTGTCACAGCCACTAGGAGTTCCTCCTCCTCCTCCTCCTCCTCCTACTCCTCCTCGCCCTACTGACGTCAGTCCGTTGTTCCCCCATGCCAGTGTCTCATCAAATATTGAAGGAAAACGGAAAGCAAGACGCGCGCGTAAGCAATCGCACCCACAGACAGAATAAGCAGGGGTGGGGGTTGGAGGAGGGAGGGGGGGTGAGGTCGGGGGAGGTGAAGCTCTTATTGTGCGGGCGCGCGCGCACAGTCGCAAATACACACTACACACACACACACGCATTCACACACACATACGCACGCACACAAGCACGCGCGCACACACACACACACACATGCACGTACACACGCACGCATACACACGCAGGCACGCAAGCACACACACACTCTCATGCACGCACGCTCGCACGCATGCACACGCACGCACGCACACACGCACGCATACACACGCAGGCACGCAAGCACACACACACACACACTCACATGCACGCTCGCACGCATGCACACACACGCACGCACGCACGCACGCACACAGTTCTGTCTTTTACCTAGACTATCTCTCTTTGTTTCTCAGTCTCTTGCTCTGTCTGTCTGTCTTTATCTGTCTGTGTCTCTCTGTATGTCTGTCCCGTCTGTCTGTCTCTGTCTGTCTCTGTCTCTCTTCATTTCTTTTAGTCTTTCTATCTCCGTGTCTACCTCTTTCTGTCTCTCTTGTCATGTCTTTAACTGTCTCTGTCTCCTTTTATCTTTCTGTCTCTGTCTGTCTGCCAGTCCGTCTGTATCTCTGTCTCCCTATGTCTGTCTCTGTCTG
>CM054136.1:33706689-33714189 GCA_028751875.1 Rapana venosa
GTGCGCGTGCGCTTGCACACCCACACATACATATACACACACGCGCGCGCGCCCGCACACACACACATGTACACACACACACACAAGCACACACACATGTACACACACAAGCACACACATACGCACACACACACATGTACACACACAAACACACACACACCACACACACACTTACTTACTTACACACACACACAGAGACCAACAGACCAATATTATAGGGCTGCAGTATAGTAATGTCGGAAAGAAGACGAAGAAGGAGAAGAAGAAGAAGAAGGAGAGAGAGAGAGAGAGAGAGAGAGAGAGAGAGAGAGAGAGAGAGAGAGAGAGAGAGAGAGAGAGAGAGAGTAAAAGCCAGGCAGTGAATTTGGTGATGTCAATGGAAATATCATACAAATGTGACCAAGGTAGCAGTGGGAAGTGGAAGAAAACGGAGAAAAACAACACCGTAAAGGAATAAAACTAGACTTTAGACTCCAGTGATGAAGCAGCAAAAGTGATCTTCATCGAGAAAACAGTTGGGGGCGTGTGTGTGTGTGTGTGTGTGTGAGGGTAGGTGTATGGGGGGTGGTAATGGTGGTGGTGATGAGGTGGGGGGGGGGGGGGAGTGAGGGGGAGGGATACATCTCAGACGAGCATTGGTAGAGACTGGGTCGACCCATTTCTCTTTCCTCAGTCTGCAGACACCCTCCTGGCTCTACACTCCCGTACCACCCCCTCCCCTCTTGAAGTGTAATCTAAAATAGTAAGGCTTCTGGACCAAAATTGAAAGAGCGGGCGAAATTAATCCTTCATTTTTTTTTATTGTGTTACTTTGTACCTCTTCATTTTTTTTACCATTTCCATCCGTCCTTCCCTGTTTCATTCCATCTATCCTTCCTTCCTTTCTTTCTTCCTTCCTTCCTTTCTTCCGTCCTATCTTTCTTCTTTCCTTCCTTCCTTCATTCATTCCATCCTTTCCTCCTTCCTTTCTTCCCTCCTTCCTTCCTTCCTTTATTCCTTCCCTCCATCCTTTCCTCCTTCCTTCCTTCCGTCCTTTCTGCCGTCCTTCCCTCCCTCTCTCCCTCCCTTCCTTCTTTCCTTCCTTCTTCCTTTTTTCCGTCTCCTCTTCGCCTTCCTCTCCTCTGTCGGCTTGTCTGCCTCGGTGTTTTCCTTGTTTTTGGCCGCTTTCCGCAATTGCGTAATGATATCATCGTCATATTGCAGAAGCGAATTTCTATTTGAATGCTGTCTCGGTTGCCTTCTTTCCAGTTTTTTGTTGTTGTTGTCTCTTTCATTGTGACGAATATGGCAATAGGCCAGAACATTGCCCTATGATGGCTGGAGATTGCTAAATTAAGCCTAAAAAGAAAAAAAGAAAAAAGAAGAAGATAGGACTGACTGTAGAATGTCAACGTTATGTATGTATGTTTCGTAACTAAGAGAGAGAGAGAGGAGAGAGAGAGAGAGAGAAGAGAGAGAGAGAGAGAGAGAGAGAGAGAGAGAGAGAAGAGAGACAGAGACAGAGACAGAGAGAATGTCTCTGTGTGTGTATGTTTGTGCGCGCGCTTATGTGTGTGTATGTAAATGCGCATGCGCTCGTATGTGTGTGTGTGTGAGAGAGAGACAGACAGAGAGACAGATACAGAGAGATAGAAACAAGGCAGTAAGTAGTGAATGGTAATGAGAACGAGTATGGTAAAGAAAACAAAACAATACACGTAACACTCGGACTAAACATTGGGAAAACAGGGTGAAAACCCCATAAGGGATGACATAGAAGCAGTAGTATAGGGAGGGGGGAGGAGTAATGGAAGCAGAAATGATGTGAAGCGAGGAGATTTGAGGTAAGCGGGGGGGGGGGGGGGGGGGGGTAGTAGAAGGCAACATCTCAGACGAGTATTAAAGGAGACTGGGGGGAAGGGATGGGGATGGTGGGGTGGCAAACACTTCTTTTTTTTTTTTTCAATCTGGAGATAGGGTTCTGACCACCTCTGTGACAGCGGTAAGGCTTCTGGACCAAACTTGAAAATGCAAGCAAAACGATTCCTTCAATTTTTTTTTTGGAGGGGGGTGGGGGTAGTGGGGTGGGGGAGATATTACTCCCCCTGCCTTTTCCTATGCCTGCTTCTCTCCCACCCGTACTCCCTCCCTGTCCCCCCCCCCCCCTCCTTCCCTCTCTGTGTCTGCCTGTCTGTCTTCCAGTCTGTCTGTCTGTCTGTGCTTGTCTATCTCTATCTCTGTCTGTCTGTCTGCCTCTGTCTCTCTCTCTGTCTGTCTGTCTGTCTGTCTGTCTGCTCCTGTCTCTTCTCTCTCTCTCTCTCTCTCTCTCTCTCTCTCTCTCTCTCTCTCTCTCTCTCTCTCTCTCTCACGAAACATTACTATCCGCTATATCTCTCCCCACGAAAGATGATGCACACTTTGTGTTTAGATGCCCCTTATACGAGGACATTAGACAGCAGTACAAACTCAACGTTGATGTTGGTGTAAACTTTGACAAGGCACTTGTTAATGTACTAGCGTGCAATTCACAAGCATCTCTAGTAAATCTTGCAACATTCCCTTTAGCTGCATTCAGACCCAGACAGAACTTTATTGATAATGTAAACAATTAAAAGTAAATGATTTCCAGGATTAAGACTTTTCATCTGCACTCAGCAGTTGTTTTTCTTTCAATGAACATGTTTATGTTGTACCAGTATTGTGTTTCTTGATCATGTTATACATCATGTCAGAATAAGTTATCGATGTTTATATGTTTCCCCCATGAAAGGGGATGTTGGCCTGTATTCATTAAAGTTCAGAGTTCAGAGTTCTCTCTCTCTCTCTCTCTCTCTCTCTCTCTCTCTCTCTCTCTCTCTCTCTCTCTCTCTCTCTCTCTCTCTCTCTCTCTGTTCCTCCCCCCTCCCTCTCTCCTCCCTCTCTCTCTTTCCTTTTTCCTTCCGTCCTTCCTTCCTTTCTTCCTATCATCCTTTCCTCTGCTTGCCTCCCTGCCTGTTCGTTCAGTTTTCGTTTTTGCCCCTTTCTGAACTGTGCAATGACATGGTATTGGGAATCAAAACATTCATTTCAATGCAGTCTGAAGCATCCTTTGTTTTGCTTTGTTTGCTTTTGAAATGTGAGGTTATGAGCAATTTAGCGCCAGGGTTCTGCCCTCAAATGCCCTGAGATTGCTAAATTAAAGCAGAAAAATCGGGATAATTTCAAGGTTTTGAATGCTTTTTATTTTAATGATTAATAGAATGTTCAATAAACTGATCGTTTGCTAGGATCTTGGTTCCTCATTAAATTAGTTTTGAGTTGAATAATTATATGCTTTTCGATTTAGCCTAAAAATACGTAAGGATCATCTGTCTTGGAAAATGATGATGATGGGAATGCTGAATTTATGGATGCTGGAGATGCATTAGGCTTGTTCGGAAAGCACGTATGTACGCACTTCCTCACTCATGCACCCTTTCCAGCGCCCACACACTCAAGCACTAAAGCGTGTATGCGCAAGCACGAGTATGGGTCCCCCCCCCCCCCTCTCTCTCTCTCTCTTTATGTCTCTCTCCGTCTCTCTCTGTCTCTGTATGTAACATGCACATATATATGCATATATATGTATAATATGTATGTAACAATGCATGCAGGCATACATAAGAATGGGCATAATAAAGGATAATTATGTGATAGTAGCACTGTGAACTGGGAGACTGAAAGACGGCAGTAGGGACTGAAAACAGACTTCGAAAAGGAGCATAGTATAGTGGTGGAAGCAGCAGACATCGTGACCTGCGACGCAGCAAGAGGAGAGCGAGAGGGGGAGAGAGAGAGAGAGAGAGAGAGAGAGAGCATCTCAGATGAGTGTTGATGGAGATTGGGCCCACCACCCTTCTTTCTGATCTGGTGTCTGTGTTGCTTCTTCCTCTCTACACTCCCTCCCCCCTCCCGTCCCCCGCCACCCATCTCTCTCCTCCTCCCCCCTCCCCTTCTCCCCGAAAATTCGATTCAACGAGTAAGGCTTCAGGACCAAAATTGAAAGTGCAAACGAAATGAATCCTCCATTTTTTGGGTGGACGTGTTCGCTCTCCCTCCCTCCCCCCTCTCTCTCTCCCTCCTCCCCTCTCTCTCCCTTCCCCCCCCCCCCCCCCCCTCTCTCTCTCTTCCTTTCCTCGTATGTGCTTTTCCCTCTCCTCTGCTTGTTTGCCTTGCTGTCTGTGTTCATTTTTGCCTCTTTTCTTGAAGTGCCTAAGTATCTCTCCCTTTCTCTCTCTCTCTCCTTCTCTGTCTGTCTGTTTGTATGTCTGTCTCTGTCCGTCTGTCTGTCTGTCTCTCTGTCTCTGTCTCTCTGTCTCTGTCTCTCTCTCTACATAATATTAGCTTTTATCAAGTGCATTTCTCTTATTTGAGATACTATAGTATTCATATTCGTGTTCATGTAGGTGTAAACAGTTCATTGGACAGAAGAGTTGTATAGGACCTTCGCTGTCTATATTAATCGTATTGGTGTGGGTGTCAGGTCTTGACGTGATGCAAAACTTCTGTCTCCCCCTAAATACATTATAATACTATCTTTAAGGCGGATGAACCAGCACGTTTCGTCGATATGGGTAGCGTAGTAGATGAGTGATGAATAGTCGAGTGACGAACCCGTAGTTTGATGATAAAGGAAGACGTGGTATCAATGAGGTGTCAGCTCAGAGATCCCCCCCCCCCCACACACACACACACCTGCAGTTAACATTCACATATTTCAGTCCTTGGGATGAGACTATAAACGGAGGCCCCTTGTGTGAACACATGCGCATCATCTTACGCCTACACTCATCATCATCATCTTCTAAACATTCCTCCTCCTTCTCCTCCTCCTCCTCCTCCTCCTCTTCTTCTTCTTCTTCTTCTTCGTCAAACACTCGGACAGCAACTAGTATTGTCTGTCATAATGAGCTAAAATGCGCCTGCATTGAAACTCTACCAGTGTTTGGTTTTTTTAAAGAAGAAGCCAGCTATGGCTGGTGGGAAGCGTGACACTAATATGCCCAGCATGCCCCCTGCTACCTGGAGTGGAATAAACTCAACCGGGTCCATCTTGCTTGCCCACGAGACACACTGCCTGAAAATTTATTCAGAGCTGTGCAGTGGCCCATTAACTCCTGAAGGAAATAAGGAGAAGTCGTCAAGGCAAGTCACGTCTTTCCTGCAGAATTGCACCCCCTAAAGGACTGACCCTATTTGGAGGCAAATAATATATAGAAAGAAAAGATCTAGAGTTGCTTAGAATACAAAAAAAAAAGGAATTGACTGGGAGTATTGGGTAAACACACACACACACATACACGAAGGCACACACACACACACTAAGGCACACAGGCACGCAGGCAGGCATGCACGCACACACACACAAACAAACCACACACACGAGAGAGAGAGAGTGAGAGAGAGAGAGAGAGATACAGACAGACAGACACACAGAAAGAGACAGAAGCAGAACTAGAGAGGATAACAGGGAAAACACTAAGCAGAAAAACAAAGAGACTGACCTAAAAAGCCACAAAACCCAGACAAAATTTCAGACTTCCAAGAGAATTGAAATACTACTACTTTATACTGAAAGAGACCTCAAATATTCCCTACGGCAGAAACAGGGAGTCAGAATCCTGAAAATTAATGGAACAAAACCCTATACCCCCCACATCCCCCTCAACCCAACTTCACCCCACCCCACCCCACCACTGCCCAAATCTCCTGTTTCACTCCCAGACACACTCTCCTGATGTCCTTCCCCCACCCTGACCCTCCCTCCTTGTCTTCAATCCCCCTCCCTCCTCTTTCCCCCCTACATTCTCCTAGATCTCTCTTTTGGAGCTTCCAGGTCCTGCTGCTACCATATGTCAGGGGATGGCTAGAGAATAAGGGATGAGTTGTGGGGGTCCTCCTAGCAGAGATCAAAGCTGAGGCTGAAAGCTGAGGCGGTGGAGTGGAAGGGGGTGGGATGGGTGGGGTAGGTTAGGGGGGGGGAGTTGGGTAGGTCAAGGGTGGTGGGTGGAGGGTGGAGTGGTGGTGATAGGGGTATGGGTGGTGGGGTGGTGGCTCTCTCTCTCTCTTGTTAGTTGGGGGAGAGAGATATCACAGCATAGCTGTGTGCTGTCTGACACTACTTGGCTTCCTCTTTTGAAGTAACGAGAGAGAGAGAGAGAGAGAGAGAGAGAGAGAGAGAGAGAGAGAGGGTGGTGGGGGGTGGGGGGGGCAGACAGACAGACAGACAGAGACAGAGGACAAATGAAAAAACAAAAAAACCCCAAAGAGACTGACCAAAAAACATAAAAAAAGTAGAAGAAAATTCAGACTTTCCAGAGAATTAAAAAACCCCCTGCTATTTGATACTGAAAGAGACCTCAATATTACCTACAGAAGAAACAGTGAGTCCGAACCCTGAACATTAATGGAACAATATCCCACCTCACCCCTTCCCACCTCCACCTAAATCACCTGTTTCACTCCCAGACACACTCTCCTGACATCAACCCCCCCCCCCCCCCTACCACCCCTCCCTCATTGTCTTCAATCCCCCTCCTCCTCTGCCTGCCCCCCCCCCCCCCTCCCCCTACATTCTCCTAGATTCTCTTTTTGGAGCTTCCAGGTCCTGCTGCTACAATACGTCAGGGGATGGCTGAGGAATAAGGGATGAGTTGTGGGGTCCTCCTAGCAGATCAAAGCTGAGGCTGAAAGCCGAGGGGGTGGAGTGGAACGGGGTGGGTGGGTGGGGTAGGTTGGGGGGAGGAGTTGGGTAGGTCAAGGGTGGTGGGGTGGAGGGTGGAGTGGTGGTGATAGGGGATGGGTGGTGGGTGGTGGCTCTCTCTCTCTCTCTCTCTCTCTCTCTCTTGTTGTTGGGGAGAGAGATATCACAGCATGACACTACTTGGCTTCCTGTTTTGAAGTAACCAGAGAGAGAGAGAGAGAGAGGGGGGGGTAGGGGGGCAGACAGACAGACAGACAGACAGAGACAGAGAACAAATGAAAAAAAAACTACGAAAAAAACAAAGAGACTGACCAAAAAACAAAAAAAAGTAGAAGACAATTCAGACTTTCCAGAGAATTAAAAAAACCCTGCTATTTGATACTGAAAGAGACATCAATATTACCTACAGAAGAAACAGTGAGTCAGAACCCTGAACATTAATGGAACAATATCCCACCTCACCCCTTCCCACCTCCACCTAAATCTCCTGTTTCACTCCCAGACACACTCTCCTGACATCACCCCCCCCCTACCACCCCTCCCCTCATTGTCTTCAATCCCCCTCCCTCCTCTGTCTGCCCCCCCCCCCTCCCCCCTACATTCTCCTAGATCTCTCTTTTGGAGCTTCCAGGTCCTGCTGCTACTATACATCAGGGGATGGCTAGAGAATAAGGGATGAGTTGTGGGGTCCTCCTAGCAGAGATCAAAGCTGAGGCTGAAAGCCGAGGGGGTGGAGTGGAACGGGGTGGGGTGGGTGGGGTAGGTTGGGGGGAGGAGTTGGGTAGGTCAAGGGTGGTGGG
>CM054136.1:33724189-33731689 GCA_028751875.1 Rapana venosa
CCATTTGTGTATAATTTAAACTGAAGTTGACTTTTGTTCGCCTGTTAGGAATTGCTTTTCTGTTTGCTATCAAATCAGAGTGCTGGAAGCTGGTGACTGGCCCCATGCCTGCTATGTGGACATCTGTTGGTTTTGTGTGCCAGAGGCCGCTGTCCTGTTGTCAGTGTGCGTCAGAAGAGCTATGGCCTCAGCTCAGCAAGACTGCTGTGTGGTTCCTTGTGAAGGCATGGGTAGGGGGAGGTGCATATTGGATGGGGATGGCTGATGTGGCTGACCCTGTCTGAAGGATTGAGGTAGTGGAGTGCGTGTGGGCACAGACCATCTGCTGCTTTTGTTGTGTCTGTTGCTCCTGTCTTGACTGGTTTTCTATGGATATGCGCTTGAATTCTGAAATTGGTTTGATTGAGAAAGAGACAGAGATACAAAGAGAAAGACAGACACACAGAAACTGAGACAGAAAGAAAACAGCCCCCCCCCCCCCCCCCCCCAATATACATATATGTATATATATATATATATATATAATATATATATATATATATATATATATATATATATATATGTATGTGTGTGTGTGTGTGTGTGTGTGTTTGTGTGTGTATAAAGACATAATTATATAACACCATATATTCAAGATTCAAAAAGACGTCTTCTATCATTTTCCTCTAAATACCCATCACCTATTCAGTTTCAGGGTGATTTATGGACTGTGTTGATTTGTGTTGCCAGAGGCCGCTGTCCTGTTGTCAGTGTGGGTCAGAAGAGCGATGGCCTCAGCTCAGGCAGACTGGCTTGTGGTTCCTTGTGAAGGCAGAGGGAGGGGGGAGGTGTGGGGGCTAACTATGGATGGACGATGGCTGACCCTGTCTAGAGATTGGGGTGGAGGCTGGGATGATGGTGGAGACTGTGAAAGCTTGGAACTTCTGCTGCTGTTGCTGGTGGTACCGCTGCTGTTGGTGCTGTTGCTGCTGCTGTTGCTGCTTCTACAGCTGCTGCTAAGTAGATATAGACTGATTTTGTCTTTGAATTCTGGGGGGAAATTTCTGTGGTGGCCTTGTGTGTGTTTGCGCGTGTGCTTGTATGGATGTGTGTGGCCGTGGTGAGGGAGAGAAAAAGAAATAAAGGGAGAGACAGACAGATAGAGTCAGACGCACACAGAGCCAGAGAGAAACAGAGACAGAGAGATTGACAGACAGACAGAGAAGTAGAGAGAGAAGTAAGGTGAGAAACAAGAACCAGTTGTGACAGTAATTACAGAGAACTTTGGGGTTCCTTTTTCTTATGCAAAGGAAAATGGCTCTATCATTGCCAACATGCCCAGTTCCTTAATAGCAGCAGCAAAAACTGGTGACAGAAACCCTCCCCCCCCCCCCACCTTCATGCATAATGTTACAGTAATTTGATGTAGGATAAAAAAAAAGAGAGTCATCACAAGCATACCACAGCCACACGCACACGCACACAAGCATGCGTGCACATCTGCAAGAGAGAGAGAGAGAGGGGGGGGGAGGAGGAGATGAGAGAGAGAGAGAGAGAGGAGAGAGAGAGAGAGAGAGAGAGAGAGAGAGAGAGAGAGAGAGAGAGAGAGAGAGAGAGAGAGAGAGACAGCCAGCCAGAGAGAGAGATAGAGAGAGAGGGGGGCAGCAAATGCATGTCTTCATATACATACACGCATTAATGATTGATGGCATTTTGCTTTATCATTGAGGTAGATATTTGTAGTTTATTGTAGACCCAGTTGTAATATGTTTATTCTATGCTCATTTGACTGTTTGCAAAAGCATTATAGCATGTACATACACTTTTGCATACAAAGTTATATATGCAGCTATAAAAAAGTCCCAGTTAAGTCATCATCTTGGGTAGGACTAGTGAAAGGTTTACATAGAATTAAACCACTCTTGTCAAGGTGCATATTTTTTTCTGTATGAAACATGAAATAATTTCTATTATTTGCAAGCTTGATCGTTTTGCAATCATCTTACTTTGAATGGATCTAAGTCTTGCGTGTTGTGTGTATTGTGTGTGTGTGTGTGTGTGTGTGTGTGTGTGTGTGTGTGCGTGCGTGTGTGTGTGTTGTGTGTGTGTGTGTGTGTGTGTGTGTAGAGATGGATGTCACTGGATCTTGACACAAACTTCAGATGAAACGGATTTTATAGAACAGACACAGGTCATCCTTATAGGACTAATGTGCCATTTTGCCCAACTCTTTTTGTTATATATTTACGCTGAATCTCATTTATACCGCCCATCTTAAAGCCCACCCCCTATCTTGTGCTCTTTACATACTTCCAGTTTAAAAAAAGAGGTCACCTGGTGTTTTGCTTGGGATACTGATGTCTTGTTGGTGTGCAGTGTAGAGGACTGTGTCGGTTGTTGTGTTGCCAAAGGCCGCTGTCATGTTGGCAGTGTGGGTCAGAAGAGCGATGGCCTCAGCTCAGGCAGACTGGCGTGTGGTTGCTTGTGAAGAAGGCAGAGGGAGGGGGAGGCGGAGATGTGTGTGTGTGTGTGTGTGGGGGGGGGGGGGGGGGTGCTAGCTATGGATGGAAGACAGCTGGCGTGGCTGACCCTGTCTGGAGGATTGGGGTGATGGAGACGATGAGGGCATGGAATATCTGCTGCTACTGCTGTTGTTGTTCTGTTGTTTATTGTTGCTGTTGCTGCTCTGTTTTGCTGCATGCATTACATCTGTCTTCCGTTTCTGAGTGCTGCTGTTGAATAAGGGTTGGACATAGGGGAGGAAGAGTAAAAGGAGGACAGAGAGACAGACAGACAGACAGACAGACAGGCAGAGAGAAGAGAGATGGATTGAAGAGAGTTAAGAAGAGGAGAGGAGTTGGAGAGATGAGAGAGAGAGAGAGAGACTTCAGACTTCGACTTTTACTGTCATGGCCTTAGGCCACATACAAAGGAATGACGGGTGGTGTGGAGCGGGCATATGACATGGTGTTATAAAAATTACAATCAATGGTATAATTATGAAATGTTTATCGCAATGAATAAAGGGAAATTACATCACCTATTCTTGAATATTCATCTACAAGTCAATTCACGTTCGTCATAATAACAATGTTGAATGTAGTTTTCTCAATATAAGGATCATTTCTATAAAGTTTTTTACTTGTTCTGTTGGTTGCATGAAAAATCATGTGATTAATTGTTCTATCGTAATATTGTAGCTTTGAGATAGCAGTGCAAAGGAAGTCTCTGCATCTTTAAGAAATTGGTCTAAATTCATAGACAGGGCGAAGTAAAAAAGTGTAGAGAGGAGCAGGAGGAGAGAGAGAGAGAGAGAGAGAGCAGGAGAGGAGAGAGAGAGAGGGAGAGAGAGAGAGAGAATGTTGTGATGGGTGTGTGTAGTGTATGTGTGTGTGTTTGCACCCAAAATTAATTCTTATGGGCGTTTGTGCATGCATACATTTGCACATATTATGGAATTTCTCTGTGGTGGGTGGAACCAGGCTTAATTCCTGGCCATCAAATCACAAGTGCAATGTTCTAACCACAAGGCCATTTCACCACCAATCGAAAATGTAAAATTAACGAAAGCATTGAAGGGTTAAGGATGCTGTGTCAGCCAAACATGAAAGAAAGAATTAAATGAAGAAAGAATCAAGCAAATAAGCAAACAAGCAAAAAGACATCACACAAACACCTACATACACACAACACACGCACGCACAAACACACATCGAAAACAACTTTTTCAAAAATATCCGCCATCCAACCAAGCAAAGAAACAGACAAACAAACAAAATAGATATAGAAACAGAAGAACAAAGAGAGAAGAAGGACTGGAGCATTAAAAAAATGAATGAATAAAGAAAGAATGAACAGCAAACTAGGACAGAAAAAAGAAAGGTTCCGTATAGCCAATGGACTTCACGTGTCCCACAGTAGTCTTTCTTAGATGGTAGCTTTGTAATGAGATCAGGTAGTCAGGCTGGAGCTTTTGGGGTCTCAGAGATCATAGCCGCATCAGAATTTATTATTCTGTTTTGCGCAATTGTGGGATAGGCCAATAGTTTAGTGATGGGTCTTAAGTCAACTTTTACTGTGTCATTCTTCTTTTCTTCCACTCTGTCCATTCTTTGCTGGCATTGCTCTTTCTGGCTGCAGATAGATGGAATCATTTCACATTAGGTGTCTTTTTGTACTGTCCCTGTATGTCTGTCTGTGTATTGCTTTGGGTCTTTCTCTGTGCCAAGTGTTTTAGTTCATGTCCTTGTGAGCTCTGTCTGTTTTGTCTGAAATCCAATTACCTGGTCAGTTATATTCGAACCTGATTTTGCGTCTCGGACTGGCTGGTCTAGATGAGATAAGATGCCCCATTAAGTCAAGTTGTACTGTGCATTACTGTTTCTTTTTCCCCTCAGTCTGTCCCATTCCAGTGGGCAATGCTCTTCTGGCCTGCCAGAAATAGAAAGAATGATTTTGCAATGTGGTGTCTTTTTTTCCCTTTTACCAGTGTTTGTCCGATGTTCTACTGTCTGTATCTATGTAAACAAGCACACGAGTGCTTATTCCATTATCCTCGACATATAAGAATGAATGAATAAATAAAGATGTCTGTGTGTCTCTTTCTTTGTAGAGAGCTGTTTCTTTATCTGTATTTAGTGTCCTTTCTCTCTTCTCTGTCTCTGTCTTTTTCTTCTTCTTTTCTCTGTTCCTCTTTGTTCATCTGTATGTCTATCTATCAGTCAGTCTGTCTGTCTGTCTATCAGTCAGTCTGTCTGTCTGTGTATATTTCTCTCTCTCTCTCTCTCTCTCTCTCTCTCTCTCTCTCTCTCTCTCTCTCTCTCTCTCTCTCTCTCCTGATGTGAGGCCATTTTCAGACAGGAGTTTGGGGATGTCAACATCCTGTTTAGTTTTATATAAAATACAACAGGGCAAGGAAATACTAGTTTTTTTGCGCTCGTGTTTGTCAAATTCATTGAAAACCTATAATCATCGTCAGCTATATTTGTCAGTTCTCATCGCCAGCTCTATTTTGTGAGCCCATTTCAGCAGGAGTTTGGGGATGTCAACATCGCTTTAGTTTTATATAAAATACAACAGGGCAAGGAAATACTAGTTTTTTTGCGCTCGTGTTTGTCAAATTCATTGAAAACCTATAATCATCGTCAGCTATATTTGTCAGTTCTCATCGCCAGCTCTATTTTGTTAGCTCTCATCGTCAGCTATATTTGTCAACTGTCATCGTCAGCTATATTTTTGTCAGCTCTCATCACCAGCTGTATTTGTCAGCTCTCATTTTCAGCTATATTTGTCAGCTCATCGTCAGCTATATTTTTGTCAGCTCCCACCACCAGCTGTATTTGTCAGCTCTCATCGTCAGCTATATTTGTCAGCTCTCATCGCCAGGTATTTTTGTTAGCTCTCATCGTCAGCTGTACTTTTGTCAGCTCTCATCGTCAGCTCTATTTTTTGTCAGCTCCCATCGTCAGCTGTATATTTGTCAGCTCTCATCGTCAGCTGTATTTGTGGCTTGTAGGGTGCTAGAGAACCAGCCAATATGGAGACAGGCAGGACCCGGCTAGTCCACGTTACACTGTGCGTGTTTCTTTCCTTCCCAGTCTGTCCCGTTCCCGTTGGCTATGCTCTTCTCTTCTGGCCTGCACTAGATAGAGAGATGGACTGATTTCGCAATGCACTGTCTCTTTCGTCCTCCCTTCTTGGCTAGTTCTTGTCTGTGTGCTGTCCAGTCTGTGTCTATATGTCTGTGTGTCTCTATTCTTTGTATAGATCTGTGATTCTGTACCTTTTTCTTTCTCTCTCACTGGCCTTGTCTGTGTCTGTGTCTCTCTGTCTCTGCTCTTTTTCTTTCAACCTTCCTTTCTCTGTCTGATTGTCTGTCTGTCTGTCTGTCTGTCTGTCTGTCTCTCTCTCTCTCTCACTCTCTGTCTGTCTGTCTGTCTGTCTGTCTGTCTGTCTGTCTGTCTCTCTCTCTCTCTCTCTCTCTCTCTCTCTCTCTCTCTCTCTCTCTCTCTCTCTCCTCCCTCCCTCCCTCCCTCCCTCCTTGCCTTCCTCTGCCCCTGTCTATATGTTCATTTGTTTCAAGACAACTGTTTTGGAACGAGGACATGGCAGATTGTAGTATACAATACTTATAGAGAAAGCCTAGGCTACTTAATGTTGGTGTATATTTACATTCACCCCAAATCTGTAGCCACTATCATATATATGTATATTTTTATGTACGTATGTATGTATGTATGTATGTATGTATGTATGTATGTATGTATGTATGTATGTATGTATGTATGTATGTATGTATGTATGTATGTATGTATGTGTGTATGTATGTATAATGTATGTATGATGTATGTATGTATCTATATATGCATGTATGTATGTATGTATGTATGTGTGTGTATGTATGTGTTTGCGCGCGCTCGCGCGCGTGTGTGTATGTGTGCGCGCGTGCACTAAAACACACACACACACACACACACACACACACACACACACACACACACACACACACACACACACACACACACACACACAGCCTTTCAGGAGTGTGGGGTTGGGCGTCAACAGTAAGAGTACAGGACCTAGTAAGTCAAGATGGTACCGTGTGTCTGTTCTTCTGTTCTGTTCTCAGTCGTTCCTGTTGCCTTTGGCCAAGCTTCACTGATGTGTGATAACTAGATGGACTGCTTTGGCAGTGTGGGATGGGGTTGTTCCACTCTGTCAGCTTTGCCCGGGCGCTTGACTCTTTCTCTCTAGCTGTGTGTCCTGTTCCTTTCAGCTGTGTTTTCGTAATCCTTGTCCTTTCGTTGGTCTCTGTTGTCGTATTTTCCCTCTCCTATCTCTTTGATGCTGACCGTTTACATGGGTTTTTTGTGTCTGTCTTTCCTCTCTCTTTCTATGTCTCACTGTCTCCCAGATAATATATAGTCACTCCAAAACACACACACACATACACACATGCACACATGCACACGCACACACACGCAAGCAGGCACGCACGCAGGCACGCACACACACACATGTAGTTGTGGGTTTGAATCTCGGCAGCGGCGTCTGGTAAAATTTAGAGTGGGAATTTTTACGACATCCCAGCGCAACGTCAAGTGCAGATGTGGCTGTGCCTAAATTCCCTTCTTGTATATAATATACACATTCAAAAGATCAAAAATGCATGGTAAAGATCCAGTAGTCTATGTCAGCGTTTTGTAGGTTACGGAAACACGAACATATAAAGGGCATGTATCCTGTATTTAAGAAAAACCCCAGCTTTTCTGAAGTCAGAAAAAGGTGACTGGGGCCAGCGGGCAGATCTCGTGCAGAATTACAAGTACAGAAAGAAAGGCGCTACGCACCACAAGCCGGTAAGAGAACGTAGAAAAGAGAAGGGAAAATGATATGGGATCTTCGGGGACTTGAGGGGGGGGGGGGGGGGGGGGGGTGGGAGTTACAACAAAGAAGACTGAACCTAGAAAATTAAAATGATACTCTACGTGTTCTTGCTTTTTCTAGTCTTTCCCTTCCATT
>CM054136.1:33734189-33754189 GCA_028751875.1 Rapana venosa
AGAGAGAGAGAGAGAGAGAGAGAGAGAGAGAGAGAGAGAGGAGATGCACACACAATAGGATCTCCTGACCTCTCGCTAAAAGCAAAGTGATTTGGGATTTTATAGCATAACATGAGTACATACAAGACATCACAATGAAGACAGGCAAAAAGATGATGAAAAAGCCTATGACAGGTTATTGCCTGGTGTACAACCAATGTATAGCCATGCCTTCACCCTCTTTTCTTATCGTGATTGGTCTCCTGTCTTCATTTTGATTCTCAAGTACACTTTGCATCGGGATATGGATGTTGGCCTAGTGGTTAGACGTTGAACTTGGGACCCGAGGGTAACTTGGGCCTGATGAGAATTCTGGACATGCGTTCGAGTCTTTTCTGAGATGTTCAGTTTAGGTGTACTTTTCCCATTGAGTTAATACTAGTACGGACATATTGGTGTTCACTTGCTAGATCCTGCGACTGAGGACGATAGAGGGAGATTCCAAACATGAATGCATGCTGAACATCTTGTGCACTCTGTAAAACCCCATCCACGATAGGAAAACGATAGGTATCCATGATATGGACACAAATACAGTTGAAGACAGAAAATTAAAGAAAAAAAAACTTAACGGGTGGCGCTGCTCTTGTGGCGACGCGTTTCTTCCGGGGAGAGCATTCCGAACTTCCGCAGTAGAAATCTGCGTAACTAAGTGGATACAATTACAATAACCCTTCGTAGTAGAGTAGGCGTCTATGGCAGTGGCATGGATGGCATCAACAAATCAGCATCAACCTATTGCTGGAGAAGGGTAGGGTAGGCTCCGTCACATTCAAATTACTGCCTGAAAAAAACCCTGTACAGAACTCTGGAAGTCAGTCTCACAAGAGATCAGCAAAAAGTCATTAAATCAAGTTCAAGTCACCTCTTAATTTAGGATCAGAAACACATTTTTTATACAGAGACAGACAGACAGACAGAGAGAAATGTATATGATGGTGATGATGATGTCTGGGTAGTTATTAAGAGCACAGTGCACTGTTTCATCCGGTTATACGTTAAGCCAAGGCTGTCTTCTGAGAGCTGTCCTCTTTGACAGTAATGGATTTTCCCCTGAAGCTTTTTTCTTATGTTTTATGGACACAGCCTCCTGTGTTTTGTTGTTGTCCTTCGCTGGCAAAGTCGTTTCTGAAAGAAAATAGGAGAAAGCTATATAACAGTTTCATATTCATTGACTGTCTTTTTTTTCTTCTGGGGAAGGAGTTTGCTTTTAGTGGACGTCTGCTCAGTTATTTATGTTTTGTTGTTCTCTTTATGTCCACACGCACACACATTATGACCACACACACACACACACACACACACACACACACACACACACACACAACACACACCACACACACCACACACACACACACACACAACACCACAACACACACACACACACACATTATGATCTCACACACACCACACACACACATTATGAACACACACACCACACGCACGCACGCACACGCGCGCACACACACACCACACACACGCACGCACGCACACACCACACACACACACACACACACACACACACACACACACACACACACACACGCCATCAATGCGTTCATTCAGAAGGCGGATACTTCACGAAGCTGAAAGATCTGTTGGCGATGTAATTAGTGGCTCTCTTGATGAGGGCAATTTTCTGTTCAAAATCTGAACTAGATCCTTCATTCGTACGGGAAAGATGACGTCAGTTCCATTCGAAGGAGCGCGCCCGGACGCGCGCGCGCGCGCGTGTGTGTGTGTATGTTGTGTGTTGTGTGTGTGTGTGTGTAGTGTCTGTGTGTGTGTGCGTGCGCGCGCGCCTGTGTGTGTGTGTTTGTGTAGTGTATGTGCATGTGTGTGTATGCGCGCGTGCGTGCGTGTGTGCGAGCGTGTTTGTGTGTGTATGTGTGTGTGTGTGTGCGTGTGTGTGTGTGTATGTGTGTGTGTGTGTGCGTGTGTGTACAAGAAGTCAGTCAGAACATTACAGACTGTAGTGCAATGCAAAATTCGATGCAGTGAAACCATACTTGTGTAGTTACTTTTTTTCCCCAATCGATTGATCTTTTATGCCACTTTCATTTTGATTACGGTTCACAACATTCATGTGTCTTAGAGGCCATATCACACTACAAGGAACGGAGACATGATAGCCTAGTGGTTAGAGCTTTGCACTCGTGTATGACTGTCCGGTTCGAGCCCACGGTCGAGCCCACCACCAAGTATCAATGTTCAGTGGGATTTTCCTCCTGAGTTTACTCGTGCCGACTTCACTCCTCCCGAAGTCCTTTGGAATGACTGTGAACCGAGGTCCCGTGTGAGAATCACTGAGAACATCTTGGGCACACTTTAAAACCTGTTCTCCTTTCGGAAGAGTGGTCCATTATGTGCCCGGTAGGACAGGAAGACAAAATTTAAATACTGTATGCGCACAGGGACTAGATGTAAACAACACACGAGTGCTTATTCCGCTTCTTTGAAATTAAAAACTACGTGCTGGGCAATTTTCTGCTCCCGTTATTTATAACGCCAGACCCACTTTTATTCGTTGCAGCTTAGGCCCAAACTGTCTTTATACGTGCATCGTTTGACATTTCATGGATTCCTCCCTAAATGTTCCTTTTTATGATTCACATGGCACTTTTGCCGTGAAAGCTTGTTATTGAAAAATGGGAGACTCGCGTGTGGTTTATAGCCCTTTACCGTTTCACTCTTTTTCTTTGGTGGGTCTCGATGTTTGCTTTCCTGTTGCAAACGCTAGCCCCTGCAGGGTTCCTCGATGGTCTGATTTGTTTCATTTTTTTTTTTTTTTTTCTTCTTTTTTGCCTTTTGCTTGTATGCTCCTGCTCGCTCTTGCCATGCAAGTACTGAGCATGCATAATCCCTCATCCCAAACACAACCACACCAACACACGCTACCACCAAGCTCGGCGTCGCCCGCGCCCACACCACACCCACCACACCGTTCTCATGCGATGAACCACCTGTTGAACACCCACCCTCCTCCGTCACAAGCTCATATTTCAGCGCCCTAACCCCTCAGCTGTCCTCGTCATCCCAGCCCAACAACCTCCACCCCGCGCCCTTCACCCCCCATCCCTCCCCCACCCCCCCACCCCCCCCCACCCCCCCCCCCCACCCCCCCCCCCCCCCCCCCTCTTCATCCTCCTTCCTCCCTTCCCCCCCTCCTTTTTCTTCCTCACTGCGCCCCATTTCTTTTTCGGAGTGTGCCTGCATTCCCCATGGCATTCCCCACCGTTTCCGACCACGCTGCACCCTCGGCGAACCGCAACCTCCCCCCCATCCCGGCAACATTGTGGCAACCCCCATCCTTTTACCTCCTCCACACACTGCAATCTACATGCACACACGCACTCGCACCTCGGGCAGGGATGCGTGTGTGCTTGTGTGAACACCAAGCATGCATACGCTGACATGCGTTCAAATTGCGTGTGCGAGCAGCGCAAATACATACCCAGTCACTCAAGCGTCACACATCATTACACATGCACACACACTGACATCGACGCAAACGCGCGTCGCAAACACCCGCGCACGCACGCACGCACGCATGCGCGCATGCACGAACAAGTACGCAGCCACATAAAGAGATTATTCTCAGTTTCATTATTCTTGAAAATGGAGAAAATATAAACACAAGCTAGATAATATGCAGTCGCAGCAGAATCAATAATAGCAATTTTATTTGAGCATTCAATTGAAATGTAAATTATGAAATCGCTACCTATTTATTTCAAAGAGAACTGATATTATACCAGCTTGCAAATAAATTTAAATTGATTGTTTTAGGCGCACGCTTATAAGCCGTATATTTACCGTTGCTCAAGACTGCATTGTAATATAACCATGTCTTGTTTGAACATACATCTCTGTGAAACGACGTATAATAAGATAGATGATTTGTATTTTAAATCGCATGCTTTGTTTTTTCATGATCTATCTTCCTGTCATGCATTGATAATGGTGTAAACTCCTACATATATTATGGTCATTATATGCAACAAAAAACAGAATCTGATTTTGAGCAGAGACTACATCCGAGTGGTTAAAACCGTTTAACTTCAGTCTAGTGGATCCCTGAAGTCTGGCTGGAATCTCAGAGTCGGTGTCTGGTGAACTAAGGGTGGAGATTTTTACCATCTCCCAAGTCAACTTCAAGTGCAGACCTGCCAGTGTCTTATTTCCCTTCGTGTGCATACACAAGCAGAAGATCACATTTGCACGTTAAAGACTCCGTAGTTCATATTAACGTTCGGTGTGTTAGGGAAACATGACATATCTAACATACAACCTGTACAATGAAATAAGCTGCCCTGAAGTCGGAACCTGTCGGCTGAGGCCAGCTTGCAGACCTCTAGCAAAATGACCAGCACAGGAGACCAGGTACTCCGCATCCCACCGATAAGGGAACACAGAGACAGAGAGAGAGAGAGAGAGAGAGAGAGAGGAGAGAGAGAGAGAGAGAGAGAGAGAGTGAGAGAGAGTAGGAGAGTAGAGAGAGAGACAGAAGGACAGACAGACAGACAGACAGATAGATTAGACAGACACAGAGCAACAGACAGACATACAGAGACACAGACACACAGACAGAGAGACACAGGAGACACATAGAGAGAGAATGCGCCAGACTTCTCTACATCACGCCCTCTCCCTGCATCCCCCCCCCCAAAAAAAAAAAAAAACCAGCCACCAACAAAAAATTAAAAATTCTAGAAAAGTCTGGTAATATCTAAACTAAACATTTTCAGTATCAGCATCAGCAATCATTAAAGAGCACCAGTAAACAAAATTTTTAAAAAAGGAGTAAACTTGCACACTTTTTTCTCTAGCTTTCCTTTCATCTTTCTCTGCATCTAACTTTTCCTATCTATATTATATCCTTCATGGTTTTCCCCCCACAGAAGAAGAGAAACAAATCACAAAGTTCAAATATTAGCTCAAAAATACACGCTCACTGTCAACATCAGCTATCATGAAAAGAGAAGCCGCTCTTACATAATTATACCTCTCACCCTTTCCAGTCCTTCCCTCCCTTCCGTTCAGACCTCTCTGTCTGTCTCTATCTCTGTCTCTATGTATCTGTTCTCTCTCTGCCCCGTCCACCCCCCTCCCAAGGAAAAGACACATGCACAGACAGAACAATGACAAATATGAACAGAAATAGGAGCAAAGTTAGTGAAGAGAGAGAGAAGAGACAGAGAGGACACAGAAACAGAGAGAGAGAGAGGAGATGAGAGTGGAGAGGAGAGAGAGAGAAGAGAGAGAGTGAGTGAGTGAGAGAAGGTGGTAATAATTGGTCTGCTTCAGCCAAAACACAGACCAAGCGCAGATTGAAATGATGATCAACATGTTAGAATGACATCCTATGTTATCGACCTCTTTCACTCTGAAACTGTCCTTTGTGGACCTTGGTGATTATGAGGAGAGAGAGGAGGAGAGAGAGGATGAGAAGAGATGAGAGAGGAGAGAGAGAGAGAGAGAGACAGACAGACAGACAGACGAGAAACAGTCAGATAGAGAGATAGTAGACAGACACACACACACACACACAGAGTCAAACAGAGAACAGCTAACCCTCCCCATCTCCTATGTCCCTCATTATTATAATGTCCATAACAAAACTGACCAAAAACAAACAAACTGTTGATAACCAACAGTAACATAAATTAACCACAGAACTTTTATGATAATTGACACCATCAATGCTACCATCAATAGTACATCCTCTCCCCACCCACACCCAACTTTAGCCTTTCATTATTTTGCTCACAGCGTTTGGATGAGGCAGTTAGCAAATAACTTCTCTTATTGACTGTCAAGATAGAGAGAGGCCAGAGAAGCTGTTCAGCATGTTTGAGATACTTTCATAATGAATGTTGTTGTAAAACGCCTGTCATATTCTGCATTAACTCGTTATCAAGCAACAGGAATATGAAGAGCGAGTATGAAAACCTGAGTGACTGGGGGAAATGCATGAAGAGCTGAAATATTGGAACTGGATGGGGGGAGGGGGGGATGAATGAGGAGGATGTAAATGCAAGGAAGCGGAGGAAGGGGGTGGAGGGGGGGTGTCTTTCGGCAAAAAAAGAGGCCGTTGCATATTGATTTTGCTGCAATATTGTTGGGGTTTTTTTTTCTGTCTTTTTGGTCGACATGCAGTGCAGTGTGGTGAAGTACAGTGGAGTGGAGTTGTGTGTGTAGATTGCATGAAGTGATGTGTATGTGTTAGGGGTGGGGGTGGGGGTGAATGGGAGTGTGTATGTTGGAAAGAACAAATTAGGCCAAGGCTGTCTTCTATGCCAATATCATCTTGGAAATTATTGGATATCTCCCAGGAGCTGGCTTTTATGATATCCGCCAGTCTAAGGTTTTATGATGGAGAGAGCTAGAGGGAGAGGTATGGAAGTAAGGTGATCGCCATTTCAAACTGGCCTGCTTCTTGTCAGAGGTTCAGATGTATACTACGGTTTGGGAATTTTTGGTGCTTTTCTTCCTCTTCTGTGTGTGTGTGTGGGGGGGGGGGGGGGGGGGCGTCTGTTTATCCTGTGTCATATTGTTCTTTGTGTGCTTAAAATAGGCAAATATGCCTGCGTGTGTCTAGGAAGGAACAGGCACACGTACTCATGCATGTGCACATACACGTATACACCCAGACACACAGACACACACACTCTAACACACAAGCACACACAGACACACACACACATACACACACTTGCACGCACACACGCGCGCACACACACACACACACACACGCGCGCGCGTGCGCGTACGCATGCACGCACACATACACCTCCTTTGCTCTCATTCAGAACTTTAAAACCTCAGCAAGCTTTCCACACACACACACACACACACAGAGGGAGAGAGAGAGAGCGAGAGAAAGAGAGAGAGAGAGATGAGAGAGAGAGAGAGAGAGAGAGAGAGAGAGAGAGATGCACACACAATAGGATCTCCTGACCTCTCGCTAAAAGCAAAGTGATTTGGGATTTTATAGCATAACATGAGTACATACAAGACATCACAATGAAGACAGGCAAAAGGATGATGAAAAAGCCTATGCCAGGTTATTGCCTGGTGTACAACCAATGTATAGCCATGCCATCACCCTCTTTTCTTATCGTGATTGGTCTCCTGTCTTCCTTTTGATTCTCAGTACACTTTGCATCGGGATATGGATGTTGGCCTAGTGGTTAGACGTTGAACTTGGGACCCGAGGGTAACTTGGGCCTGATGAGAATTCTGGACATGCGTTCGAGTCTTTTCTGAGATGTTCAGTTTAGGTGTACTTTTCCCATTGAGTTAATACTAGTACGGACATATTGGTGTTCACTTGCTAGATCCTGCGACTGAGGACGATAGAGGGAGATTCCAAACATGAATGCATGCTGAACATCTTGTGCATTCTGTAAAACCCCATCCACGATAGGAAAACGATAGGTATCCATGATATGGACACAAATACAGTTGAAGACAGGAAAATTAAAGAAAAAACAACCTAACGGGTGGCGCTGCTCTTGTGGCGACGCGTTCTCCCCGGGGAGAGCATTCCGAACTTCACGCAGAGAAATCTGCCGTAACATAAAGTGGTATACAATACAATACACCTTCGTAGTAGAGAAGGCCGTCTATGGCCAGTGGCATGGATGGCATCAACAAAATCAGCATCAACCCTGTTGCCTGGAGAAGGGTAGGGTAGGCTCCGTCACATTCAAATTACTGCCTGAGAAAAAACCCTGTACAGAACTCTGAAGTCAGTCCTCAAGAGATCAGCAAAAAGTCATTAAATCAAGTTCAAGTCACCCTTTATTTTGGACAGAACACATTTTTTATACAGAGACAGACAGACAGACAGACAGAGAGAAATGTATATGATGGTGATGATGATGTCTGGGTAGTTATTAAGAGCATAGTGCACTGTTTCATCCGGTTATACGTTAAGCCAAGGCTGTCTTCTGAGAGCTGTCCTCTTTGACAGTAATGGATTTTCCCCTGAAGCTTTTTTCTTATGTTTTATGGACACAGCCTCCTGTGTTTTGTTGTTGTCCTTCGCTGGCAAAGTCGTTTCTGAAAGAAAATAGGAGAAAGCTATATAACAGTTTCATATTCATTGATTGTCTTTTTTTTCTTCTGGGGAAGGAGTTTGCTTTTAGTGGACGTCTGCTCAGTTATTTATGTTTTGTTGTTCTCTTTATGTCCACACGCACACACATTATGACCACACACACACACACACACACACACACACACACACACACACACACACACACACACACACACACACGCACACATTATGATCTCACACACACCAACACACACATTATGAACCACACACACACACACACACACACGCACAGCACGCACACGCGCGCACACACACACACACACACGCACGTACGCACACACACACCACACACACACACACACACACACACACACACACACACACACACACACACACACACACGCATCAATGCGTTCATTCAGAAGGCGGATACTTCACGAAGCTGAAAGATCTGTTGGCGATGTAATTAGTGGCTCTCTTGATGAGGGCAATTTTCGTTCAAAATCTGAACTAGATCCTTCATTCGTACGGGAAAGATGACGTCAGTTCCATTCGAAGGAGCGCGCCCGGACGCGCGCGCGCGCGCGTGTGTGTGTGTATGTGTGTGTGTGTGTGTGTGTGTGTGTGTAAGTGTCTGTGTGTGTGTGCGTGCGCGCGCGCCTGTGTGTGTGTGTTTGTGTAGTGTATGTGCATGTGTGTATGCGCGCGTGCGTGCGTGTGTGCGAGCGTGTTTGTGTGTGTATGTGTGTGTGTGTGTGCGTGTGTGTGTGTGTATGTGTGTGTGTGTGCGTGTGTGTACAAGAAGTCAGTCAGAACATTACAGACTGTAGTGCAATGCAAAATTCGATGCAGTGAAACCATACTTGTGTAGTTACTTTTTTTCCCCAATCGATTGATCTTTTATGCCACTTTCATTTTTGATTACGGTTCACAACATTCATGTGTTTAGAGGCCATATCACACTAAAGGAACGGAGACATGATAGCCTAGTGGTTAGAGCTTTGCACTCGTGATATGACTGTCCGGGTTCGAGCCCAGGGTCGAGCCACCACCAAGATATCAATGTTCAGTGGGATTTTCCTCCTGGAGTTAACATCAGTGCCGACTTCACTCCTCCCGAAAGTCCTTTGGAATAGACTGTGAACCGAGGTCCCGTGTGAGAATGCACTGAGAACATCTTGGGCACACTTTAAAACCTGTTTCTCCTTTCGGAAGAGTAGGCCATTATGTGCCAGTAGGAAAGGAAGACAAAATTTATAATACTGTATGCGCACAGGGACTAGATGTAAAACAACACACGAGTGCTTATTCCGCTATCTTTGAAATAAAAACAAACGTGCTGGGGCAATTTTTGTTCGGTTATTTATAACGCAGAGCCCACTTTTATTGGGTTGTGAGTTAGGCCCAAACTGTCTTTTAAGTGCTATCGTATTTGACATTTATGGATTTCTCCCTAAATGTTCCTTTTTATGATTCACATGAGCACTTTTTTGCCTGTGAAAGTTGTTATTGAAAGAAATGGGAGAGAGCTGCGTGTGGTGTTATAGCCCTTTACCGTTTCATCTTTTTCTTTGGTGGGTTTTGATGTTTGCTGTTCTTGTTGCAAAGTCTGTAGCCCTGAGGGTTCCTCTGATGGGTTGATTTGTTTCAGTTTTTTTCTTTTTTTTCTTTTTTTGCTTTGATTTGTGCTTTATGTCTGTCTGTCTGCTTTGCATGCAAGTACTGGAGAATGCATATTCAACAAAACAACAACAACAACAACACGCACACACAAGCTCGTGCGTGCGCGCGCACACACACAAACACACACACACGTTCTCATGCGGGATGAACCACCTGTTGAAACATTGTAAGAGTTTATATTTCAGGCGGCCTTGAACTCTCATGGTGTTCAGTTCGTAGTGATGCAAAAGGCTGACAACGCAAGCGCTTAACATCTCCTCCCCCACCCCCTACACCCTCCCCCCCCACCCTCTTCATCCTCTTCTCCTTCCCCCCTTTTTTTCTTCCTCACTGTGCCACTTGTTTTTCGGAGTGTGCTGATTCCATAGCGATATTCCCTTGCACGTTTCCGACCAGCTGACCTGGGAGAACGGGAAAATCCCCATCCACTGGGCAGAACATTGTGGAACCTCCATCCTTTTATCTTCCTCCACACAACTGCACATCTACATGCACACACGCACTCGCACACTTGAGCAGGGATGCGTGTGTGCTTGTGTGTACACACACAAAGCATGCATACGCATAGACATGCGTTCAAATGCGTGTGCGAGCATGCGCAAATACATACGCAGTCACACAAGCAGAGTCACACATCCATACACATGCACACACACTGGACACACGCAAACGCACGTACGCACACACACCCGCGCGCGCGCACGCACGCACGCACGCACGCATGCGCGCATTCACGCAAGTACGCACACACATACTTAAAAAGATTTTATTCTCAGTTTCATTGTTCTTGAAGAATGAGAATATATATACACATATGTATATAATTATGCAGTTGCAGCAGAATAAATGATAGCAATGTCATATTGAGCCATTCAATTGAAATTAAATATGAAAGCGCTACCTTATTTTCAAAAGAACTGATATTATACCAGCTGCCAAACGAAATTTATAATGTATTGTTTTGGGCGCACGCTATAAGCCGTTAGCTTACCGTTGCTCACACTGTGTCATTGTAATATAACCATGTCTTTTCTGAACAAACATCTCTGGAAACCACGTATAATAAGATAGATGATTTTGTTTTTAAATCCATGCTTTGTTTCTGCATGATCTATCTTCCTGTCAGCATTGAAATGATGTAAACCCTACATGATCATTGGGTCATTATATGCAACAAAAACAGAATCTGATTTGAGCAGAGACTACAGCCGAGTGGTTAAAACCGTTTAACTTCAGTCTAGTGGATCCCTGAAGTCCTGGCTGGAATCTCAGAGTCGGTGTCTGGTGAACTAAGGGTGGAGATTTTTACCATCTCCCAAGTCAACTTCAAGTGCAGACCTGCCAGTGTCTTATTTCCCTTCGTGTGCATACACAAGCAGAAGATCACATTTGCACGTTAAAGACTCCGTAGTTCATATTAACGTTCGGTGTGTTAGGGAAACATGACATATCTAACATACAACCTGTACAATGAAATAAGCTGCCCTGAAGTCGGAACCTGTCGGCTGAGGCCAGCTTGCAGACCTCTAGCAAAATGACCAGCACAGGAGACCAGGTACTCCGCATCCCACCCGATAAGGGAACACAGAGACAGAGAGAGAGAGAGAGAGAGAGAGAGAGAGAGAGAGAGAGAGAGACAGACAGACAGACAGACAGACAGACAGACAGACAGACAGACAGACAGATAGATAGACAGACACAGAGACACAGACAGACATACAGAGACACAGACACACAGACAGAGAGACACAGAGAGACACATAGAGAGAGAATGCGCCAGACTTCTCTACATCACGCCCTCTCCCTGCATCCCCCCCCAAAAAAACAACAACAACCAGCCACCAACAAAAAATTAAAAATTCTAGAAAAGTCTGGTAATATCTAAACTAAACATTTTCAGTATCAGCATCAGCAATCATTAAAGAGCACCAGTAAACAAAATTTTTAAAAAAGGAGTAAACTTGCACACTTTTTTCTCTAGCTTTCCTTTCATCTTTCTCTGCATCTAACTTTTCCTATCTATATTATATCCTTCATGGTTTTCCCCCCACAGAAGAAGAGAAACAAATCACAAGTTCAAATATTAGCTCAAATAAACACGCTCACTGTCAACATCAGCTATCATGAAAAGAGACGAGCCGCTCTTACATAATTATACCTCTCACCCTTCCAGTCCTTCCCTCCCTTCCGTTCAGACCTCTCTGTCTGTCTCTATCTCTGTCTCTATGTATCTGTCTCTCTCTCTGCCCCGTCCACCCCCCTCCCAAGGAAAAGACACATGCACAGACAGAACAATGACAAATATGAACAGAAATAGGAGCAAAGTTAGTGAAGAGAGAGAGACAGAGACAGAGAGACACAGAAACAGAGAGAGAGAGAGAGAGAGAGAGAGAGAGAGAGAGAGAGAGAGAGAGAAAGAGAGAGAGTGAGTGAGTGGGAGAAGGGGTAGATAATTGGTCTGCTAGCCAAAACACAGACAAGCGCAGATTGAAATGATGATCAACATGTTAGAATGACATCCTATGTTATCGACCTCTTTCACTCTGAAAACTGTCCTTTGTGGACCTTGGTGATATGAGAGAGAGAGAGAGAGAGAGAGAGAGAGAGAGAGAGAGAGAGAGAGAGAGAGAGAGAGAGAGAAAGAGAGACAGACAGACAGACAGACAGTCAGATAGAGAGATAGACAGACAGACACACACACACACACACAGAGTCAAACAGAGAACAGCTAACCCCTCCCCATCTCCTATGTCCCTCATTATTATAATGTCCATAACAAAACTGACCAAAAACAAACAAACTGTTGATAACCAACAGTAACATAAATTAACCACAGTAACTTTTATGATAATTGACACCATCAATGCTACCATCAATGCTACATCCTCTCCCCACCCCCACCCCAACTTAGCCTTTCATATTTTGCTCACAGCGTTTGATGAGGCAGTTAGCAAACTAACTTCTCTTATTGACTGTCAAGATAGAGAGAGCCAGAGAGCTGTTCAGCATGTTTGAGATACTCTCAATGAATGGTAAAACGCCTGTCATATCTGCATTAACTCGTTATCAAGCAACAGGAATATGAAGAGCGAGTATGAAAACCTGAGTGACTGGGGGAAATGCATGAAGAGCTGAAATATTGGAACTGGATGGGGGGAGGGGGGGATGAATGAGGAGGATGTAAATGCAAGGAAGCGGAGGAAGGGGGTGGAGGGGGGGTGTCTTTCGGCAAAAAAAGAGGCCGTTGCATATTGATTTTGCTGCAATATTGTTGGGTTTTTTTTTCTGTCTTTTTGGTCGACATGCAGTGCAGTGTGGTGAAGTACAGTGGAGTGGAGTTGTGTGTGTAGGTTGCATGAAGTGATGTGTATGTGTTAGGGGTGGGGGTGGGGGTGAATGGGAGTGTGTATGTTGGAAAGAACAAATTAGGCCAAGGCTGTCTTCTATGCCAATATCATCTTGGAAATTATTGGATATCTCCCAGGAGCTGGCCTTTATGATATCCGCCAATCTTAGGTTTTATGATGGAGAGAGCTATAGGGAGAGGTATGGAAGTAAGGTGATCGCCATTTCAAACTGGCCTGCTTCTTGTCAGAGGTTTAGATGTATACTATGGATTCCCCCCCCCCCCCCCACTCCCTGATGTGCATAGGCGTCTGTGTATCCCGTGTCCTCTGTGTCTGTTTTTGTGCATAGAATGGACATGCATGTATGCGTACTTTTAACTGTGGATGCACATATTTGTGCGTGTGTACATATGCGCAAGAAAGCAGAGGCAGAGATATGCAGAGAGAGAGAGAGACAATGACAAATGACAATGACAAATTATTTTATTTCGATGATAATGAATAAGCACTCATGTGCTTTTTTACATCCAGTCCCCGCCCGTAGGGATACATCTTAATAATAACCCAACACTTGTACACTAGAGGAGAGAGAGAGAGAGAGGAGAGAGAGAGAGAGAGAGAGAGAGAGAGAGAGAGAGAGAGAGAGAGAGAGAGAGAGAGAGAGAGAGAGAGAGAGAGAGAAATTCAAGTCAAGTCATCGTTTGCTTAGGACGTCACACACCCTGTCACAAAAGAGTTAATACCTGGCTAGTTGTTAAGGACACAATGCACAATGTCATGAACTCATATCTGGCTGGTTGTTAAGGGCACAGTGCACAATGTGCCCTGTTCTCTTTACTCTCTTTACTCTCTACACTGCTCCACTCTCACATATAATAAACAACCACCATATTGATCATCATTTCTATGGCGATGATACTCAGCTTCAGTGCAGTAATACTGTTGAAAACTTGCCTTCCCTCCTGACAAATATGTCCTACTGCCTTCAAGACATTCAAAACTGGATGACTCAGAACAAGTTACAACTTAATGCCGATAAAACCGAAGCCATGCTCATAGGGACCCAACATAAACTTTCCTCTATCGCAAAAACTTCAATAGAATTCGGCAATACGTCAGTTCCTTTGTCCAACTCTGTGAAGTATTTAGGAGTAGTTCTTGACAACACACTCTCTATGAAAAAATTCATCACCCAGACATGCCAGTCTTGCTACTATCAATTACGGCGCATAAGCGGGATTCGCAAGTATCTGTCCACTGATGCAACTTCCAAGCTCGTCACATCTCTCATTCTTTCACGTTTAGACTACTGTAATTCTCTTTTGGCTGGCCTACCAGCATCATCTATCCACTCTCTTCAACGCATACAAAACTCTGCAGCTCGACTGGTCCTAAGAAAGAAAAAATCTGAACACATCACTCCTCTTCTGCGATCTCTTCACTGGCTGCCTGTCTCACAAAGACTGGAGTATAAAATCAATACCCTCTGTTTCAAATGTCTCCACAAATCTGCACCCTCTTATCTCTGTAACTGTCTTCATCTGTACACTCCATCCCGTTCCCTTCGTTCAGCCGCAGATACTTTGTGCTTTCGAACACCCAGATTCAAACAAACCACTGTTGGCCGTCGCTCCTTCTCTGTTTCTGGTCCATCCACCTGGAATGACCTCCCTCTTTCACTTCGCTAAAAGCCTTCACTTGATACCTTCAAATCCAGCCTCAAAACACACTTATTTCCTACCTGAGACTTTCCCCTCAAATATCTGTCCCTAATTTTCAACAGCATCTTTCACCTTCTAAGTGTTGTTCCGAGTGTGTGTGTGTGTGTGTGTGTGTGTGTGTGTGTGTGTGTGTGTGTGTGTTTTGTGTGTGTGTGTGTGTGTGTGTGTGTGTGTGCGTGCATGCGTGCATGCGTGCGCGCGCTTGGTTTTGAAATCTGTTGTTTATTATGTTTAAGGAGAGTTGCATGCCTGTAAACGATTGAGTGCAAGCGCTTTGATTTGTTTGTTTTTTACAAGATTCAGCGCTATATAAATTCCATATATTATTATTATTATAAAGTGAGATCTGGCTGGTTGTAAAGGACAAATGCACAATGTCACAAATCTGGCTGGTTGTTAAGGACACAGTGAACTGTGTTACGAGCTGATATTTGGCTGGTTGTTACAGACACAATGACAGAGTGCAAAGTGTCACGAGCTGGTATCTGGCTGGTTACTAAGGAAAACGGCACAGTGTAACAAAGTGATAACTAGCTGCTTGTTAAGGACACAGTGCACTGTTTCATCCGGTCATACGTTAAACCAAGGCTGTCTTCTGAGAGTTGTCGTCTTTGACAGTAATGGATTTTCCCCTGAAGCTTTTTTTTTTTTTTGGGGGGGGGGGAGGGGGGTCTTTTACGGACAACCTCTCTTTTTCTTAGCTGCGAATATCCTTACAGAAATAGGAGAAAGCTGCATGCAGTTTCATGTCAATTTACTTTTGGGCGTCTGAGGAAGGATATTGTGTTGTTTTCGTGTCCATCTTTTTGTTTGGATATTTGCTTGAATGTCTATCTGTCTGTCTGCTTCACATACCAGTGCAAAAGCATGAATGCCTATAAATTACACTTGCACACATACAAACATCAAATACACCCGCACACACACAATTACAGACAGACAGACACACACACACAACACACAGAGGCACGTACGCACGCACGCGCGCGCGCGCACGCACACACATATTCATTCATACACACATACACACACAGACAAAGAGACAGACAGAGGGACAGACAGACAGACAGACAGACAGACAGACAGATAGAATATATATTCATAGTCAACACGGACACTTCTACAGACCGCATTGCAGCTTAAGAGTTCGGTTCAGTGAAGCTATTCTTGCACAGTCTCCTTCTTTGCACATATTGATATATCTGTTTGTCTTCATTTTTTTTTTCCAATATGTTATTTTCTTCTGATGCATTTTTGTACTAGGAATAAATCATATCACACCTTTATATGAGACAATGTCTGTCTGGGGTTATCATGAACTCTGGCTACAGTTTTTATTGAGCTGTAAGTTCAAGCTCAAGCTGTCTTCTGAGGGCTGTCGTGTTTGATATTAAAGTGTTTTTACACCTCTGAAGCTCTTTTTCATTACTTACGTTGGGACTTTGGTTTTTTGTTTGATTGGGGAATTTGTTATTGAAAGAAAGAGGAGAGGGCTGCATCGTATTTGGCATTAGAGTGTTGTGTTGTTGTTTTTTTACCCTTGAGGGCCTTTTTCATTATTTACGCGTAGACTTTGTTTTGTTTTTGTTTTGTTTGTTTGATTGGGGAATTTGTTATTGAAAGAAAGAGGAGAGGGCTGCTGAATGCAGTTTCCCATTTAATACTTTCTTTTTTCGGGGGTGGGGGGGAGAGGGGAAGGTGTCTTTTTTGTTTTGCAAAGTGTATAGCCCTGAGTGTTTATCTGGTGGATGTGCTTGTTTCTGCTGTTTTGTCTATCGTTTTACGTTGATAAACTTGAGTGTCTGTCTATACGTCTGTTTGAAATACAAGTGAAGGAGCATGCACATTAAAGAATACTCGTGTGCATACACCCACAGACACACACAGACACACACACACACACACACTCTCTCTCTCTCGCACACACATACAGATACACACACTACACACACTACACACACACGCACACACAAGTACACACACACACACACTCTCTCTCTCTCTCTCACACAGACACACACACAGATACACACACACACACACACACACACACACACACACACACACACACACACACACACACACACACACACACACAAACACACACCAATGCGCGCGCGCTCGCTCGCAGAGGTGCATGCAATGGGAAAAAAAGCCATCTATACTCAAATGTTTTCCTCCTTCCCCTTCTCAGTTTTTCATTTTTTGTCATTTTCCTACAGCGTTGATCTCGTAGCAATATTTCCCCGCACGTTTCTGGCTGAGGTCATCGTGCTGGGCTGTAAATGACCGTGCCCCATATCCCTACCTTCCTCCCTGCCTCGGCACAGGCATGCATGCGTTTACCTGCATGAACACTAAAACAAACTATCAAACAGACACATAAACACACACAAGCACGGCTTATGCAAGTGCGCGCGCACGCATATACATATACACCCACACGCATGCACGTACACAAAAACACTGTCACACACGCACGCATGCACGTACACAACACACAGACACACACACACGCACATGCACACGCACGCATGCACGTACACAAAGACATAAACACACACACGCACGCACACACGCACGCACGCACGCACACAAACACAGTAACACACACATAACTACACACACACACACACTCACTCACTCACACACACACACACACAAACACACACACACACGCACGCACGCACACACACACACACACACACACACACACACACACACACACACACACACACACACACACACACACACACACACACACACACACACACACACACACACACACACACCACAAGCCTATCCCATTCCCGTCACCGAACAAAAATTGAGATGTCGGTCTATGACAAACTTTGATCAGCGATTAATCTGTCCGATTTTTAAAATATATTTTACCTTAGAAAGACTTCACGAAATGTTCAAAAAAAATTTTTCTTTGTCCTTAAAAAATATACAAGAGATTGAAGGAAAAGGGGATAAATAAAAAGGAAAATCAATGCTGTCTTTCTGCATTATCGGACCATCTTGTTGTCAGCCTTGGGATGGTCTGCAGGGTCAGTTGGGCAATAGACAATCAAAGCAGATTCTGATTGCCCCTCTCCCCATACCATCTGCCCTTCTTTTATTCCTATCCTAGCGTGTCTGCCTGTCTATCTGTCTGAAAGCTTGTCTGTTGTCTGTCTATCTGTCTGTCTGCCTGTCTGTCTGCCTGTCTGTTGTCTGTCTGCCTGTCTGTCTGCCTGTCTGTTGTCTGTCTGTCTGTCTGCCTGTCTATCTGTCTGAAAGCTTGTCTGTTGTTTGCCTGTCTGTTTGACTGTGTCTGTGAAAGTCAGTCAATAGGGAAATGTTACGTTGCCTCTAGGTGAATTTCTCTCGTTTGAGATGATAACCGTATTTGTATGCATATTCATTATCGTATGCTGTCAGCTCTATTAAAAACCCTATATAAATATGCATGTGATGTCAAGTGATTCTGTTTTGATCAATTTTTTTTCTGGATATAATTGCTTTAAGAAGCAAAATACGATCAACTAGCTCTGATTGAGCATGTTATCACACTACAGGAAGAGAGGTAGGGAGGCAGAGAGAGAGAGAGAGAACTCGAACTCGAAATTTCGAAATTTTATTGAGAGTAAATGGATAAGCACAGGGCTTCTTTACACCATGCTCTCACAAAAAAACAGAAAGAAATAATAAAAGAAGAAAAAAGTCGAGAAAAACTACATACCCCCCCCCCCACCACACACACACACACACCACTAATCAAAACAGAAGAACTGAAACTAAACCTAGCAGCAACCTAGAGAGAGAGAGAGAGAGAGAGAGAGAGAGAGAGAGAGAGAGAGAGAGAGAGAGAGAGAGAGAGAGAGAGAGAGAGAGGGGTAAGGCAGAGGGAGAGAGAGACAGACAGAGAGACAGACAGACAAACAGACAGAAATGCAGAAAAGTAAATAGAAGAGCGCGAAACTTGTTCACATCATACCCTCTTATCTATCGTCCTCCTTGTTCACAAAAACCCCTAACGCTGGTAAAGTAAAATACTGGCTAAAAAACATAAACAACTTTAAAATCAACATCACCAATCATTATTTTAAAGATGTTGAAAAACGAGTACACCCACACACTTTCTTTCCATCACTCCACTCTCATATCAACGTCAGCAATCATGTTTTAAAGATGAAAAAACCAGAGTACACACACGCTTTTTTTTGCCATCCCTCCTTTCATCTTTCTCTGTCATGCCTCTAACCCCTCAGGATCGTCCCCAAGCATCTTTCCTTCGAGCGCTTTCCCTCCCACAAAGAAGAGGAAAATGACAAATTCAAATATTAGCTTTGATATAAACAGGCCTAGTGTCAGCATTAGCTATAAGAAGAAAAAAAGAGAAGAGCCAACTTTTCCATATATACCTCTCGCCTTTCTATTCCTCTCCTTTCCTTCCCTTCCTTCCATTCCTTTCATCTGGTTCTTTCTCTCTCAGTTTCTCTGTCTCTGTCTCTCTCTCTCTCAATCTCTGTTTGTCTGTCTTTCAGTCTATCTTTCTGTCTGTATATCTGTCTGTCTGTCTCTGTCTCTGTCTCAATCTCCCCCCTCTCTCTCACCCACCCACCAATCCCATTGATGTGCGTGGACAAATTTGGTCGTGCAATAGTATCATCGAAAAAGAGAGAACAGACACAAAGATGGACAAACAGACGAATAGAGAAAGAGAGAGAGGCAGAGAGATTGGAACAAAGCAAAGAGAGACAAGCAGCAGTTACTGCGTTAGTCACTTTGGTATCTGAACAGAGAAATACTAACAGAGATTAAATTACCCTACATAACTTTCTCTGTATAAGATAATGTGTACAAGAGAGGGAGAGAAGAGAGAGAGAGAGAGAAGAGAGAGAGGAGAGAGAAGAGAAGAGAGAGGAGAGAGATTGAGACAAAGAAGAGAGAAGCAGATTCCTTCCTTTGTATCTCATAATAAACAGTGATAAACGAAAATTACTTTTTGTATGTTGATGGGAAAAACATAACATCACGAAGTTAAATACGGATGGATTTTTTTGGAGGTAGTAAATAAACTGATATTAACAAAGATTATGATTAACCCTCGTTCAGGCCTTCACCTCAGTTACTAAGTGTTATGAGGCATAAAAGCAA
>CM054136.1:33759189-33766689 GCA_028751875.1 Rapana venosa
TCTGTCTCTCTCTCTTGTCTCTCTCTCTCTGTGTCTCTCTCTCTCGCTCACTCGGTCTCTGTGCTGCACACACAACACACACACACACACACAACACACACACACACACACACACACAACACACAACTACAACAAACACACACACAACACACCAAGAATGTCATAGTCATCAAAGTTTTAAGTGCAATGTAAACTTTTTGTCTCTCTTTCCTGAAAGCGAGGAAGGGAAGAGAGAGAGAGAGAGAGAGAGAGAGAGAGAGAGAGAGAGAGAGAGAGAGAGAGAGAGAAGGAGAGAGAGAGATAGAGAGAGAGAGAGGCAGGGGACAGACAGAGAGACAGACAGACAGACAGATGGAGACAATAGAGACAGAGATGGAGAGAAAGAGAGAGAGAGAGAGAGAGAGAGAGAGAGAGAGAGAGAGAGAGAGAGAGAGAGAGAGAGAGAGAGAGAGGAGAGAGAGAGAGAGAGAGGAGAGAGAGAAGGAGTTACGCTGTTGTCTTTTCAAAGATGAAATAATCTCCTTACCAACGTTTGTTCATTGCCATAAACATTGATAAGGAAAAATCCTCCCTGGGGATTACTTTCTTCCGGGATTACGATTTAGGCTTGGGCAGCTTTTTTTTTTTAAAGCAGAGATGCTGGGCCTGTACTTGTCTCTGAAACTTGGTGAAGTGCTGTAGAGCGAAAAGTGCTGTCGCTCACCGGATGATTGCTTTTTCCCTGCCTGTGAAGATCGCTGCTGTTGTCTGCCTTTTTCCATGGCGTCTTTTGTCCGCTGCAGCTATTATTAGTTGGTCGGCTTCCTACTATGTATTAGGGTTTGGGTTTCTTTATTTGTTGGTGCTGTTTGTTGTGGTGTTTCTTTTTCTGGAGGGAAAGGGGGAGCTATTTAAAAAAAAATTCTTTTATATCGAGGATAATGGAATAAGCACTTATTTGCTTTTTTTACATCCTGTTCCTGTGTGTATGCAGGTGAAGGGAGAGGAATGTGTCTGTATCTGTGACATTCCGGATACTTCTGGGTTTTTTGTGATGTGAATGCACATATCTAGTGTTCTTCTGTTAGGATTTGAATATGATAGTCTCTCTGTCTCTGTCTCTCTCTCCCTCTCTCTCTTACACACATGCATACACACACACACACTTGAGAAAATGTTTTCATAAAAGTTTTAAGTGCACTGTAAACTTTTCTGTCTCTTATATATATATATATATATATATATATATATATATATATATATATATATATATTATATAGAGAGAGAGAGAGAGAGAGAGAGAGAGAGAGAGAGAGAGAGAGAGAGAGAGAGAGATGTCATGCAAAATGTTCCTGTTTAAAGACGGACAGACACAAATAGATATAAACACAGTCAGAGAAATAGGCAAACGGACACAAATAGACAGACATAATAAGATGTGAAAGACAAGAGATACATCTGCATTGAGAGAAGTAGCAGCAACATCAATGAATGATGAAAGTGGTTTTTGCTGGACTGCTTCCGGAAGAAGGGAAAGATGGGTAAGGGAAAAATTGATGTCACTGATACTCTCCAGAACAACTCCCACAACAGATATATTTGGACATGTGAGAGCATCCTTCTTGTCTGTATAACATGATTATTCTTGTGTTTGTTTATTCTCTTTACCATCTATGTAATGCAATGATCTACCTTGTCTGCAGCAATGGAGCCTAGTTTTGCTTTCATACTCACTGTCAAGTAGCTTGTTTTGTTGTTGTAGTTGAGGATCAGCCTGGTTCACAAAGCAACCAGGGATGTACATCTGAAGACCAGAAGTGTAGTCACTATGTGCAGAGTACCCTGCAATGCTTTTAAATCATATCACTTCTTCATTGTTTCTGTGATGCTTGTCTTGGTCAGTATTATGCTGGTCAAGCCTCAAGTGCATTCCAGTCATTTCTTTATTTAGATCTGCAACGTGGAGACTCGATGGTCTCCATACAGGGGTTTAAGATACTGAAGGAACCTCCACATAAATTGACCTAGGAGATGGTCAAAATCGTCAATATTTGCCCATCTAGTACTGTTAGATTCAAACCTACTGCCAGTGACTTAGGATCAAATATTGATATCAAAGTTCCCTCAGCTTGACCACTAGCTATTGCACTCACCCTAACTATGACTAGCCATTGTTATTGCGACCTGCACAATCTAACTACACAGCCAAAATAAGTGTTACCAGCAGTCAGTGAGAAAAAATCTCCCGGGGGATCAATTCACGAGGGAAGAACTTTCCTGGCCCCAGGGGTGGACTTTTCAGCAGAGATGCTGGGCCTGTATTTGTCTCTGAAACTTGGTGAAGTGCTGTAGAGCGAAAAAGTGCTGTCGCTCACCGGATGATTGCTTTTTTCCCTGCCTGTGAAGATTGCTGCTGTTCTCTGCCTTTTTCCATGGCGTCTCTCGTCTGCTGCAGCTATTATTAGTTGGTCGGCTTCCTCCACTGTGGTTCTGTGTTTGTGTTTTTTCTTCTTTTTTGGGAAGGTGGGGGGGGGGGGGTGGTAGGGGGGTTAGGGGATAAATATGTATAGTAAGGGACATGAGAGGGAACAGAGAGAGAGAGAGAGAGAGAGAGAGAGAGAGAGAGAGAGAGAGAGGAGAGAGAGAGAGAGGAGAGATGATAGACAGAGACAGAGAGACAGACACAGAGAGAGGGATACCGAAAAAGAGACAAAGAGGCAGGCAGACAGACATACAGAGACAAAGACAGAGAGAGGGAAACACAAAGTTATGGACACTAAAACCAACACACCGAGATCGAGGGAGTGAGCGAGCGAGCAAGCAGGAGAGAGAGAGATGAGAGAGAGAGAGGGAGAGAGAGAGAGAAGAGAGAGAGAGAAGAGAAGGAGAGAGAGAGAGACAGACAGACAGACAGACAGACAGACAGACAGTTAGTCAGCCAGATGGACAAACAGACACAGAGGAAAACAGAAACAAAAAGTCACAGAGAGGACTCTCAGACTAACATGGAGGAAAGCAAAAAGGGGGGAACTAGGGGACTTGCGGCATAAAACTTGCCACTTAGAAGTTATCAAAGCTGTGAGACTAATCCACGAGGGTGACAGCGTGGCAGTCCACAGGGGCTGGCAGTGACAGCAGACAGCTCTCTGTGCCCCTGACACTGTCATCTTGTCATCCCCCCAGATAGCTGGTGACCTTTTACAGAGTGGGGAGAGAGAGTGGGGGAAGAGAGGAGGAGGAGGAGGAGAGAGAGGGGGAGAGGGGAAGGGGCAAGAGAGAGAGAAAGGGAAGGGGGGAGAGAAAGACAGGTGGGGGGAGAAAGAGAGAGAGAGAAAGAGACAGATAGACAGAGAGAGAGAGAGTGAGAGAACTTCCACTTGTTTGTATTAAACAGAAGTAAATTTGTGCTCTCATCGGGGTGTTGGAGTGTGTGTGTGTGTGTGTGTGTGTGTGTGTGTGTGTGTGTGTGTGTGTGTGTGTGTGTGTGTGTGTTGTGTGTGTGTAAACTCCCTATTAAAATGTTAATATGGGCAATTTGCTATGAAACAGTTTCTCTACAAAAATCAGATTTGGAACATTAAAGATTTTTGTAGAGTAGCTTTTCTGATACCCTACCATGAATAATATTTACCTAGCAGTATGATGATCATTAAGGAAAGAGCTATTCCTATCCAAAAATGAAATAAAATGCTGAAGTGTATAAACATTCTATGAAAGAGTAATGTGTTCTTAACAAGCAAAAAAATATCTATTTACATTGCACAAAAATAAATGTTGGTCAAAACTTTGACCAACAGATTATTATTACTTGTTCGTGGAATTGCTGCTGCCCCCCCCCCCCCCTCCTCCCCCCTTTGAGAAGCTTAAGTTTGTCATTCTTTGCAACGTCCGCATAGGCTACGGAATGCATTTATCTATCCTTTCTTACTTTCGCTATGAAATAAAGAAAGAAAGGAAAAGGCCATATCATTTGGATTTTAAAACAAAATTGACTTGAAATGATATGAAGAAACACATTTTGCAAAAAGACAAATACATGCAGCTACTTAATTTCACCTGCCATCCTTAGTTTGTTTCTGACATATAAAACCAAAACGGAAAGAATCAGTGCAAGCAGGTAACCCTTGTGTTTCTTTTTAGCGCTTTGGAGAGAGAGTATACTCATGCACGCTTTGATACACGTTACAGCAAACCGATTTTCCTCTTCCAAAAATAGGTCCAATCAACTTGCCAAAAGTCTCCTTTGCAGTTGCAGAACTGAATGAACTATATTTAGTCAATTCGTTTCTTTACCTTTTATCATTCGGAGAGGTTACCAAAAATACCTAACATTACGAACCTTGATGAGTCTGGTAGCGTCTGGAATTTGTAGTGATGAAAGATAAGTACAGTAATTTCCCATGGCATTGAGAGAGAGAGAGAGAGAGAGGAGAGAGAGAGAGAGAGAGAGAGAGAGAGAGGAGAGAGAGAGAGACAGACAGACAGACAGACAGACAGACAGACAGACAGACACAGAGACACAGAGACATAGAGAAACACATAGAGAGAGCTGAAGGGGGACTTCGTACTACTGGGGTCGTGCACCATGTATCGACAATTCCAAGCAGGTTTCCCTCCAGACATCCATTGTCTGGCCAGAACGTAAAAGCCTGACAGAGAGGGATGGGTGGCCACGCTGGCTATTTGTCACATTACTGTCCTGTCTGCCCCTCTTCTTTTCATGCCATTAAAGAGGCAGGAGGGAACAGGAGAAGACAGAAAGGGGATCGTTTACCGGATTTTGTTGGGAGGTGAAAGGGATAAGGTTTATGCTATCGATGCTAGACGAGTAATTTTTCTGTTCACATTGGTGTTGGTGGAATTTGCTGGCACCAAGTATGACTGAGACTGGTGCTGGTACCATGGTATGCCTCTTTGGAGACAGAATTTAGGGGATTTGTGGACTCGTTGTTGCTAGACGAGGTTGTGTTTGTCAGATTGAGTCACTGATTCAGGGTCTATTGCCCTCTCTTGCATGATTAAGCTAAGGGAGTGTTAGGGAATCATTTATAATGGAAGAACTCGTCAGATCAGCACATGAAAGTAATACTGATTTGAAACACATACGCTTATTCGTTTCTGTTTATATAAGGACCTACCCAATTATAATGCCTCTGCTTCCTAAACAGGGATTCCCGCCAGCATAGAAATCTTGTGAAGGTTATAGTTTTTTTCCTATGAAAACACTCGATAAGACTTTGTCAAAAAGACTCTGAATCACAGAAACATATATCTTTGGCAACACTGGCCATGTTTTCACATCGATTGTAGAGCAGACATATATCTTCTGCTTTGGACACAGAAGGTTGGCAGCTATACATACGTTGTGACATAGCTTTCAGTCTTGCTGAACTCCTGGCTCTGCCCCTTGTGCAGATCGGAGTTTCCTTTCGTTCCCCTCTTTCTTCTCGTCCTGCTAGACAACTTCTTCTTTAGTGGTAGTTGAAGGTGAAGGAGGAGGAATGAGAATGAGCAGGAGGAGATGACTCTTTTATGTACCAGAATTCTCTCCGACGTCGGATGTCGGCTACCTTAATGATAGGCAAATGGTCGAATACGCAAAATCTTACCATTAATGAACATCAAAACAATGAGAATGAAAATAGGAAATAGAATGAAAATGAAAATAGAAATCGAAATTCTAGTGAAACAGCCTGCACATATTAACAGTTGACGATTCAAGAGTAATACAGATATGCAAAATGAGGCATTTTTCTCCCGTGGTGTGTTTTGTATGTGATACTCTGTCCTTTGGACACATCTTCTATACGTGTACATGGTCACTCTTGAAGTATCTGGCAAGATAGTCTGTACAGGTGAAAACCACACGCTACGTACAGAAAGGATAAGCTCGTCATGGCTTCGCCGAAGAACATAGAATAGAGAGTATTTTTCTCCTTTGTCACCATATGAATTTGCTAGACAAAAAAACCAGAAAAGAAATATAAGAAAGCAAGCAAGCTAACAATCTTGTAGTTTGCTTGTGCTGTGTAGCCATTAACAAATGAGGACTAAGAGACAATCAGACAAAATAGCCTAGAAAATTATCGAGAAATCGGTTTGAATATCGTTATTTCTGTTTGTTAATAAAAGCAAGCAAGAAAGAAGGTTCGGATCTTTGACATAGATTCTGATAAGGAACAGTTACACACCAAACAAAGCTTTTCGCGACCGATGAAAACAATCTATGAAGTAGCTGATTTCACCGGAAGCAATGTCGTTTGCGACTTTTAACCATCTATAATACCACTCATTTCATTCCAGACTTCGTTTCTGTTATATCCAAAAAGAAGCCTGGCACCCACATAACTTAGTGGCGATGCTGCTATTTGTCAAGAAATCTCTTTCCTCGTGTCTGTAGAAGGGATTTCTACTGTTCCCCATTTCCTTTCTTCTCGTGTAAGACAGCTGCTCTCCGCTAAAAGCTAAGATTGATTAATTGAAATTTTAAAAGCTTTTACGGTCCTTTTACATTTTTTGGAGCGTTCTCGATGTTTAGCTGAATTAATTTTACTTATTTTTTGTGAAGAGAAGCTCGTTTGGGCACACAGAGGTGAAAAATGAGGACGAAAGGAGATTTTTTTTTTTGGGGGGGGGGGGGGTCTTTTCCGAGAGAGGGTGATGTCCTTTTTGGAGTATGATATAGGGATTTACATCGAAAGACAAAGGGAGCAGATCAAGAATACACTTCGAGAGAATGGCGTAGGTCTTTTTGGGAACTCGTTAGAAATTATTAACAGAAAAGGCATAGTGAGATTTTTAGGAATACGGGATAGCTTCTCTTGAATCAAAGCCTATAACTGGATTACTTTCAAACTTAAAGACATGAGTTTTATTCACTTTTGGGATTCTTTTGGTCTTTATTCCAATATCACTTTATTTTGAATGGGCGTAAAAATAACACACCATGCATCATGCAGAGGGAAAAGGTCATGAAGCAACATGCATTTTCCTTTCTTATCCAAAGTGATTTTTTTCTCCATAAGCCTCTCCGAGCCTCTATGCTTTTAAGAATTAAGTGCAATGTGTTTTGAATCTCAAGATGATCCTTGAAAATATTTATTCAACGATCATTAATATTGTCTTTCTTTTTAAAAAAAATTCAACTATCAATAATTTTTTTAAAATCCCCACAATGGAAAATAGCTGAACGTAACAAAAAAAACCCAGACTAATTTGCAATGAAAAAAGCAAACTGCGTTGCAGATTCAACGTGATTTCTGTAAATGAAACGGTGACCTTGTGAAAGACTGTCAATGCCTTTGAGTCTCAAATCCAAAACAAAACAAAACAAAAAAACCACGTCCAACAAAAGTCCACTGCAGACGTACCGCGTAAATTGCCAGACTAAGTACGACTTCAAAGATGGGCAAGGACAGATGAAAGCCAGTTCCTCACACCGACCTAGTGATACATCTGTGATTCCAGACAACATGTGGCCTGACATCCGATTGTCTGCCTTGTATTGCATTGGCTTAGTCT
>CM054136.1:33771689-33791689 GCA_028751875.1 Rapana venosa
AAGAGAGAGAGAGAGAGAGAGAGAGAGAGAGGAGAGGAGAGGAGAGAGAGAGGGAGAGAGAGAGAGGAGGAGAGAGGAGAGAGGAGGAGAGAGGAGAGAGAGAGAGAGAGAGAGAGAGAGAGAGCAGAGGACAGAGACAGAGAGTCGGCGGACAGGCAGGCAGACAGAAGACATATAGATGCGGACGTGCCTTTTCCCCTTGTTACTTAAGTTGTTACTCCTCTCGTCATTATTCACAGGTAAATCAGTTTATTTAAAACAATACGAAATTCCTCTACAGCGTACGTCTGTGCTTCAGGTAAAGTTGCTTGTTCTCCCTCCACAAGTCCCGCAGAAACATATCTATTCAAAAATTCTACTTCTCTTTCTCTCTCTAAAAAAGAAAAAGCTGGTGCTAGCTGACATGAACATTCTTGAGTCATTTCGTCTACAACAAAAAAAGACAGAAACGTGATTACCTTATGAAGAACTGACTCGTGTTCTATGACATGATAATCAATGTGACAGCCACACTATTCCCATGCATAAAAAGGTCTTTTGTCTACTGTCTGATTATATACTGCCTTGCTTGGTTTTTGATATTCTTGATTCGCTGTGGCATTTTTGGCTAGGTAATGTTGATATTGATTGATATCATCATCATTGTTGATAAGGTCATTGCCTTCTGTTTGGTTGTCTAGGCCGAGATACTTACGATGTATAGTTCATTTTTCTTGTTAGTTGGTCTTTTGTTCTTCAAGATGTTTTGTTGTTGTTTTCTGTTGTGTTGGGGCTTTGTGTGTGTGTTATGTCTGTTTATGTGTGGTGTGTGTGCGTGTGCGTGGTGTGTGTTGTGTGTGTGGTTATGCATTGCGTGTTGTCGCTTGCATGTGTTATATGTAATATGTTGTGTGTGTAGATCAAAACTTCTTTCTTTCCTGTTTTTTATCGTATCACCCATGCCCACTCACCATCATGGTGACTGAGGAAAATGACAAAACGTCAGAGTAAGGGTGACAATGTCATAACATCCTTGAAGACAAAGCAATGGCGGAGGTTTATTAAAGATGAAAGTGATCGGCTGATTAAGCAGGATGAGTAAAGAAAAGGAAGGGAAAAAGAAAAGAGATGAGCTCTGACAGAGAGAGAGAGAAAGAGAAAGAGGGGGGAGAGAGGGAGGATGGGAGAGGGAGAGAGATAGAGAGAGAGAGGAGGGGGAGAGAGAGAGAGAGGGATGGAGGAAGAAAGAGAGATAGGAGGAAAGAGAGGGAGAGAAAGAGGAGTGAGAGAGAGAGAGGTACACAGACAGATACAGAAAGAGAGAGGAGAGAGAGGAGTGAGAGAGAGAGAGAGGGAGAAGAGATAGAGAGAGAGAGAGAGAGAGAGAGAGGCAGACAGACAGGCTGGCAGGCAGATGAACAGGTAGATAGATATATACAAAGAGAGAGAGAGAGAGTGGAGAGAGAGAGAAACAGAGACAGAAAGACAGAGAGAGACGCACAGACAGGTAGACAGACATAGGCAGACAAACAAACAGATGGACAGACAACGTGATGTAGACAGGCAAACACACAGAACAGACATCCTATATGTTCGTTCCTCAGCTAATAAAGCCCCGAGACTCCTCGAATGTCAGATTTTGCGTTTGCGACCGTTGTTTTGCCCGCCACGAAGGTAGCTACACTCCGACTTCAGGAGTAGATCAACAGACTAGAAATAAAGGCAGAGAGGACGTAAGGAGTGAGGGATGGAGATCTTCTTCAATACTGTTTTTGGGGTTTTTTTTAATACTTCTCAACACCTCCTTCCCCCCCCCCCCCCCCACCACCACCACCACCCACTCGTCCTTGTATCTCTCATGGTAATTGCAAGAAAGGCAAGGGGGGAGGGGGTGTAGGGGAGATAGGGCAGTGACGTCTTCTGTTGCCGTACAGGCGCATTACCATGTGACAGTGATAGATGTTTATGGACGCCCAGTAACCGGGGACACGCGGATTCGGAGGCTGGTAGGGGAGGGAATGGTAGGGTAGAGCAGAGCAAGGCAGGATCAGCAGCATCAGTATATGTGGGGGGGGGGGGGGGGGGGGGGGAGGGTGTCCTGAAGCAGAAGAACAGTGTGGGAGGGAAAGGAGGAGGAGCTGGGTTGTAGAGGATCAATGCCAATGGGCACGTACTTTCAGAGTAAGATGGATCATCAGACCGACAGACAGAGAGGCAGACAGATGGGCAGACAGACGAGCAGTCAGGCAGACAGACAGAAATGCAGAGAGATGGATAGATGGATGGATGGATGGATGCATACATACATACACACATACATACATACATACATACATACATACATACATACATACATACATACATACATACATATATAAAACATACGTGCATATCATACATCACACATACATACATACATACATATATATAATATATATATATATATATATATATATATATTATATAATATATATATAATATAATATATACATACACACATATATACATACATATGCATGATACATACATAACATACATTACTATACATACATACATATCATACATACATACATATACATACATACAACATACATACATACATATTCATCATACATACATACATACATACATACATACATACATACATACATACATACATACATCATACATACAGGAAGAAAGGCAAGCAGGCTGGCAGGCAAACAGAGAGAAAGACAGAGAGAGGCAGTCAGACAGACAGACAGACAGAACAAAATACAGACAGACGGACAGACAGACAGAGGGAGAGAGTGAGAGAGAGAGGGAGAGAGAGAGAGAGATAGGGGAGAGAGAGATATTTAACCAGGCGCACTTGCTTTCCTTGTTTTGTTCGCTTTTTAAGCCCTTCGTATCTCATGGAACTATTGATCGGTTCAATTGATGTGGCCGGAGGTTATGTAATAAATCTTCTTGAACCCAAATGACTTTTGACAATTTTTTTTATTGTAGGGGCAGGGTAATGTGTTTTTAAAAAAAAGTTTTTAACTCAGTGTCATGAGAACACTAGGATTGCAAGAATTGCCAGCTGTGTCTCTCGCGTGTACACTAAGAAGCTGCGTTATCTATTTTGTATCATAATTATTCTTCCTCCTTGTGGTTGATTCTATTTGGAAGGCTAAAGGCCAGTCTTGGCAGAAAATATTCATCCATTGCAATTATGTTCTCTCTTTTTGTTCTTTCCTCGGCTACAGCTCTGGGGGTCCCTCGTGGTGAGATACTGTGTATGAAACCATTTCCTCAACACAGAAGTACCCCTATTCAGACATCAGGGTAATGTCTACAGTTTTTTCAACGGTTCCAACCGCACTAATGGACTACTTTTGAATCGGTTTGAACATATGTGCAAGATGTTCTGCATTCGTTCAGACAAACAAACAAATAACCTCCTTCGACCTCCCCCTCCCCCCTTCCATCACCACCAAAAACATAAAAAGCCCCACTTAAACAATAAAGAACTCAACAACAAAAATAATAATGGGTGGAATATAATCTGATAACATAACCAAAAATCAAGTTTGATATTAAGGTGTTCTCCCTTCTACATATAATAATGTGCTGAGAACTGGCTGCGGATGAAAGTTTCAAGTATCATTGCCCCGGTCACTTCTTTATATCCCCCACACAGCAGGACTTCGATTAGTTTGAACTATGAAGTCTTTTGTGCTGTTCAACCCCCACCCCCAAGGCTTTGAACTGCTTGTTGGTTTTGAAATGCACAAGAAAAAGAAGAGAAACCCCCCCCACAATCTATAACCACTCTGCCAGCCAAAATAGAAATAAGAAATCGCCGTTACAAAATGACCGACTCCTGAGATATGAAAAGGCAATCACGTCGACAGCCCTACGATTGCCATCTGATTGCCTGTTACAGTGGAGCATATGATTTACGAGAACACCATGGTAGATGAATCCCCCATTCCTTTTCCTTTTTTCTTCTCTTTCTTGTTGATGCTATTATTTGTTATTGCTTGGGTGGTTGTTTTTTTGTTTTGTTTCTGGACTTTACCTTCTTTCGGTATCAGCTGAAGAACCTTTCTTGTTAGTCCATTTCTCACCTCAACCCCTATTCTCACATACACTTGCACTCTTCTACACTTCTACTTATAATTATGCTATCTTTAGTCCACTGATTTAGTGTAGCCGTGGAACCTATGCGTGCTCTTTTGCATGGGCGTGTGCTTGTTTGAATGCATGTTCGTAGAATAGAATGCCTTTCTCTCTGTGTCTGTCTCTGTTATTCTGTTTGTGCGTGCGTGTATGTGTATGTGTGTGTCTGTCACACACACGCTCTCTCTTTCTCTCTTTCTGTGTCTGTCTGTCGGTCTGTTTGTCTTTCTGTCTCTCACTCTCTCTTTGTCACACACACACAGAGTTATATTTTCATTTTTTCCTGCATTCTCCATTTTTGCCCCTCAAAGTGTATTGTGGCCTAAGGCCGATGTACATTAAACCATTTCAGAGTTCTCTCCCTCTCTTTCTCTCTCTCTCCCTCTCTCTAGTGTACGCGCGAGCGTGCGTGCGTGCGTGCGTGGACACACATCCACGCACTACACGCGCTCGTGTCTCGCAGCAACAGCAATACATTGACTCCTCGACATAGAATGCACCACCTCATATCAACCTCCAGTCCATCCTGATTCCAGCCATTCTTTTGATCCTGTCTCTGTCCGACAGAGAATCACCCCCCCCCCTCCTGCCCCCCCCCCCCCCCCCCCCCCATCCTCCTCTCTTTCTCTATCCCCCCATCCCATGGCACAGCCTCCCGCCCCTTCCCTCCCTCCCCCCACCCCAATTCATCCTCCCGGTCACATTTTTGCCAACTGCGGTGGCGAGGACGAATCAGGAAAGTGGAATTGCTTCCAGCTGATTGCCCAACAGTTGCCCCTTATTCCACTGGGCAAGGCTACCCTCAGCCCTCCGCCTCTTCCCTTTCTTTGATGGTCTCTGCCTGTCTCTCTGTCTGCTTGTCTGTTTGCCTGTATTCCTGTCTGTCTGTCTGTCTGTGTGTCTGTCTTTCTGTCTGTATGCTTATCTGTCTGTATGTTTGTCTCTGTTTTTTCTGTCTGGACTGAACGTCACAGAAGACGAGGAAGCCAAAAAAAATCCCCAAACCCTATATTTCATCATGTCCCATCAGAATGTAGGTTGCAGATATTATGCAATAATAATTATGACAGAGAAAAAAATATTATATTTGGCAACAACTATATCTGCTGTCAATAGTCCCATTAAGCTCTTTTTCTTCTTTATTTTCATCCAAACATTAACAAAACAATTATTTTTTAATAAACCCTTTTATTTATCCAAGTGATTTTATTCAACAGACGCTTTTAAGATCTTGTTGTCTCGTGGAAGGTGCCAGCTCCATCACAAAAAACAACAACAAAAAGAACAACAAAACAACACCAAAGACAACAACAACAAAACAACACCAAAGACAACAACAAGAACAAGAAAACAACACCAAAGACAAAACAACAACAACAACAAAACAACACCAAAGACAACAATAAGAACAAGAAAACACCAAAGACAACAATAACAACAACAACAAGAAGAACAACAACAATGATCCGCCATTGTTGATGAAAGCTGGATTGAGTGATGTGGGAATGTTGTCAGTAAACAACAAACATCAAAGGCGGGAAGTAAACAAACAAACAAACAAACAAACAAACAAATAAGCAAACAAGCAAACCCTCTCTCTCTCTTTTCCTCGATGAAAAGGCTTTGAATCTCCCTCAACTGTTTGGGGCATTTTTGCCCCGTGTAATTCCCAGGCAAGTCATGCTCCGTTGCGTGACGAACATGTGTGTGTGTGTGTGTGTGTGTGTGTGTGTGTGTGTGTGTGTGTGTGTGTGTGTGTGTGTGTGTGTGGTGTGTGTGTGTGTGTGTGTGTGTGTGTGTGTGTGTGTGTGCTGTGTGTGTGACTGTGAGAGTTTGTGTGTTTATTTATTTTAGTTATTCTTATTTCATTCTTTTATATCGAGGATAATGGAATAAGCACTCTTGTGCTTTTTTTTTTTTATACATCTAATCCCCGTGTGTATGCAGTTTTGTACATTTTGTCATCCGTTCCCACCGGCACACAATGGCCTACTCTTCCAAAAAGCGAAACGGGTTTTAACGTGTGCGCAAGATGTTCTGCGCGCGTTCGCACCCGGGACCTCGGTTTATAACCTCATCCGAAGGACTTTTGGGGAGAGTGGAGTCTGTACTGATGGTAACTCCAGAGGAAAAATCCTCTTGAACGGGTCAGCAGATCATGAATACATCACTCTAACCACCAGGCTATCCCACCCCTACCCCCTCACCCCGCGCGCGCGCGCGCGTGTGCGTGTGTGTGTGTGTGTGTGTGTATGTATGTGTGTGTGTGTGTGCGTGAAAGAGAGAGGGAGAGTTTATGTGTTTGTGTGTGAATGTGTGTGTGTGTGAATGCTGTAAACTTTTGAATACAAGCCTGTCAGGTGATAGCCTTTTTATCAAAAGTGTGCGTGCGTGTGTGCGTGTGTGTGCGTGTGTTCTTTCTCTTTACTCTCTCCCTCTCTCACACACAAACACCACACCACAGCACAACAACACAACACACAGACATACACAAACCATCACCACCACACCACCACCACCACCATCCCACCACATCCACACACGCAGAGTAGAAATAAAAGCATACTTGATGTGCATGTACCGTGTTCAAGAATCTATAGCAACGGCATGCACACAGTGGGCAAAAAACAACACAACCATGGTGTCCAAAACAAGATGGAAAGAGGTCCAAGGATGGACAGTGTGATTTAGGAACTAATTATTGATGTACCCCACATGGACAATTTCAACCCTGTCCTCTTGGGGTGGGGGGGGGGGGGAGAGGGAGGGAGAGAGAAGAGAGAGAGAGAGAGAGAGAGAGAGAGAGAGAGAGAGAGAGAGAGAGAGAGAACTCTGAAATAGTTTCATAGTACATCAGCCTTAGGCCACAATACACCAAAAGGGAGTTAGGAGAGAAATAGAGACAATGACAGTGACAAATTCTTTAATTTTGAGGTTAATGAATAAGCACTCATGTGCTTTTTTAATCCAGTCCCCGCCCTTACGGATATAATTATATGATAATAAAATAAAAAATAAGCCCAATAATACACTCACACAGTAAACGAAAAAAAAACCAACCCCTACACTCACAAAACCATAAAACCACCGAAAAAGAGAGACCAAAAAAAGCAACAACAAATAATAACAGAAAGCAAAACAGAGCAAAACAAAAGAACCCAGAAACAACAAAAAAAGAAACCAGGAGCAAAGTAAAAGCAGCAACAGAGAGAGAGAGAGAGAGAGAGAGAGAGAGAGAGAGAGAGAGAGAGAGAGGGGGGGGAATGATCAGCCATTATCAACTGCCTCGGGCATTTGAATTCTGCCGTAACTGCATGCCCTGCCCAAACCAGCTGTCAGAATGTTGAGAATGGAGATAAAGAAGAGTAGGAGTAGAGATAGATATATAGATAGATAAATAGATAGATAGATAGATAGACAGACAGACAGACAGACAGACAGATAGATGATAGATAGATAGATAGACAGATAGATAGGTAGATAGATGATAGATAGATAGATAGATGGATGATAGATAGATAGATAGATAGATGATAGATAGATATAGATAGATAGATAGATAGATAGATAGATAGATGGTGGTAGATAGATAGATAGATAGATAGATAGAGAGAGAGAGAGAGAGAGAGAGAGAGAGAGAGAGGAGAGAGAGAGAGAGAGAGAGAGAGAGAGAGAGAGAGAGAGAGAGAGAGAGAGAGATTGAGATTCCAAACGCTGCAAATATAGAACCGATGTATGGGTTGCACAATGTCATTGTAGTATCTTAGAGATGTTTTCTCTTTAAAAAAAAAGAGTCTATTATTATGGGGTTCTAACTTTAAATTATTGAAATCTGTTGACAGTTTTTAACTTTAAAAGTGCTGTGCTCAGAAGTGCGGGGAGATATCCTCCTGGAATTGTTACACGCGCACGCACACACGCACACACACACACACACACACACACACACGCACGCACACACGCGCGCACACACACACACACACACGCACCAATGCACGCGCGCGCGCACATACACACACACGCACACGGACGTGCACACACAACACACACACACACACACACACACACGCGCGCGCGCGCGCGCGCGATACTATTTAATGTCCCGCGGTGACGCTTCGATGAAAAGTAACAAGCAACAACAACAAGCACACAAACAAAACCGAATGGACTATAACAAACAGAAATACAATATAAAAGAAGAAGAAAAAGAAAAACGAAAACAGAAAGGGTAAACCAAGCAGCCAACCAACAAACAAAGGAGCAGAAGAAATACCGGAGATCGGAGATTTGACCTGAAACAAAGAGAAAATCGAACAAAGGAAGCAGTATTGATGAGGGAAAACCAGTCAAAAGACAGGAGATTTATTTGGTGCCAGAGTGCTCCTCTGTCACACTGATTCCATTTTCCCCCTGTATGCTTGTAGAAAGTATCTGCTGATTTTTTTTTTTAAAAAAGAAAGAAGATTCTTGAAGCACAGAAGAACACCGAAAAGATGAGTACTAGTGAAGAAAGGAGATAGGTAGAAAGAAAGAACTGAAGAAGGATGGAGGGAAGGAAAGGAAGAAGGACTAAAGGAGAGAGAGAGAGAGAGTGAGAGAGAGAGAGAGACAGACAGGCAGACAGGCAGACAGCAGACAGATAGAGAGGCCGACAGAGACAGGGAGAGCGAACATATTCAATCAGAAAGGAATAGACAAACAGAGAGACAACAGACAGAAAGACAGACAGCATGCAGGCATACATACATACATACGATAAAACAAAACAGAACAAGCAAACAAACAAAATCAAGCACACTAATAAACAGAATTTGTATGTATATAAAGAAAAGAAACACTGAATAGGTAAGTCAGAAAATAAATAAACAAACAAACAAACACGCAGAATAATACTAAAAATTAAAAAACTAGAACCAAAACAAAGAGAGAGAAAAATCAATCAGTATTGATGAGGAAAAACGGATCGAAAGACCGAAGATTTATTTGATGCTCAAGTGTTCCTCTTCCATAGAGATTCCATTTTTCCCATAAAATGTGCCAATAGACAGCATCAGCTGATGGTTTTACGATTCTGAGAGCGTGCTAGAAAGACAAAGAGAACTTACAGGTGAAGAAGAAGAAGAAGAAGAAGAAGAAGAAGAAGAAGAAGAAGAAGAAGAAGAGAATAAGAAGTAGAAGAGAGGGAGGAGAAGGAGGAAGAAGAACAGAAAAAGGAGATCAAGAAAAAAGAGAGAGAGGAGGGCCAGGGGGGAAGAAGGGGGGGGGGGGGGACATAGAGACACGAGAGAGAGAGAGGCAGATAGACGGACAGAAAAGCGGACAGATAGACAGAGATAGACGAAAATACACACATACACAGAGATAGACAGGAACACACACACACACACACACACACACACACACACACACACACACACACACACACACACACACACACACTGTTTACCTAAGTGCCTGACTTCCACTGACCAACAGAGTCATACAGACATACAGAGAAAAGAAAGACCAAAAACATCCAACCGAAAAAAAATAGATAAATAGACACACAGACAGACACACAAGAAGATATATAGAACAAAAAACACTAAGCACACAAACAAGCAAAACCAAACGGAATGAGAAACAAATAAAACCACGGAGAAAGAAGGGAGAAGAAAACACCCAGCCGAATGATTTAACACGCAAACAAAACAAGCAAAACAAACCCAGGAGACAGGAGATTTATTCGGTGCCAGACTGCTCCTCTGTCACTAAAGGTCCATTTTTCCTCCTATACGGCATGAGAAGGTACCAGCTCATTTCTTTAAAAAAAAAAAAAGAAGATTCTTGAAAACAAAAGGAGACAGAAAAGAAAAAGATGTAGTCAGAAAAGGGGGGGGAGAGAGAGAGAGGGGGGGGGGGGGGGAATGGAGGGAGAGACAGACAGACGGGACAGACAGACAGACAGAGACAAAGATAAAGACAGAGAGAGACAGACAGCAGACGGACAGACGGACGGACAGTCAGACAGACATAGAAACACAGAGAGACAGACAGACAGACAGACACCACAGAACAGATAGAGACAGAGAGAGATATAGGGACACACAGGGAGGGAGAGAGGGAGAGAGAGGGAAACAGACAGACGAACATACAAACAGGGTGGGGGTGTGGGAGACAGACAGACAGTCAGACAGACAGACGAACAGACAGATGGACAAACAGACGACGGGCTGACAGACGGACAGATAGACAGACAGACAGACAGATAAATGGATAGTCTATATAGATAGAACAGGAAGCAAACAGAGAGACAGACTAGTAGACAACCAGGATAGACAAACAGCCGGACAAAGAGACAGATAGATACAAAGACAGTGACGGACAGAAACAGAGAGTGAGACAGAGTTAGGAAAAGGGAAAGGGGGCGAAGATATTAAAGCAGAAATGTAGAGAGACAAAATGAAAAGAAGAGAAGGAAAATTGGGGGGGGGGGGGGGGGGGGGGGGGGGGGGGGGATATAGAAGATAAAAAAAGTAAAGAAAACAAAAGACAAAAAAACCCAGAAGAAATTAGAGGAAAGAGAGAATAAAGAGTCCACAGAAAAAAAGTAGACAAAACAGGGGAAGGTTAGACACAGAAAAGACAAAAAAGACCCAAACCCCCCCCAGAAAAGACAAAAATGAAACTCTCTCCATTCGCCATAATTATTGCTTGGAGACCAACTGAGATTTGAATAGAGGGAGGCAAATCCTATGCTGGCTTAATCTCTCTCCTTCCTTCCCTCCCTCCCCCCCCCCTCCCTCCCCTCTCTCTCTCTCCTCTCTCCTCTCCCCCCTCCCGCCTCTCTGTCTCTTCCTTCACCTCCATCTTGTTCTCACACCTTTCTTTTCTTTTCTTTCTTCTGCCCCTCTGTTGTCTGTCTTATATTGCATTTTGAGGTTTCGTTGTTGTTTTGCATATTTGTCCGTCTGGTAGATTTTTTCCAGCATATTTTCCTCTTCTAAAAGGTATATGGCATTAAAAAACAAACATGTGAATATATCAGGCGCGCGTCCATGAGTCTGCATACATGTGAGCCTATATTGTAGTAGCAGCGCAGGTGGTGTACGTGATAGTTGTAGTTGTAACAGTAGTAGCGATAGCTGTAGTACTATTAGTATTTACACAAACACACACACACATCTCTCTCTCTCTCTCTCTCTCTCTCTCTCTCTCTCTATATATTTTATATATATTTATTTATATATTTTATATATATATATAATATATTATTTATATATATATATATTTTATATATAACTGCACGCGCGCGCAGGCAAAGAGACGTTAAATGAATTCGAACAAACACACATTTGCGCGCGCACACTCGTTTAGGAATTCTTCCCATGAAACCGCTAGAGTGTATATATGCTTCAGTTCATCTGTCTTGTAAAGGAATGCCATCTTTTTCCCCGTCCTGTTCTTTCCGCTTTCAATTTGAACCCCTTTCAAGGCGGCCATTTTTCTGCCTCTCTTTTCCTTCCGGTATGGACTTCCGGCACTGATCAACAATCTTGTCGACACTCCATTCCATTCCATTTCGACTTTAAAATATCTTGGGTTTTTTGTTTGTGTGGGTTTTTTGTTGTTGTTGTTTCTTTTGTCTTACTCCCTTCCCATCCTGAGAAGTCATTGTCGCATCGCACTAAAACTTTCCTACACTGTGTTGGGGGGGGGGGGGGGGGGGTGTTATCATATGCTTATGCTTGTGTTGGTTTGATTGTATTGTTCACAGTATTTCTTTTGCATTATTATGTGCATATGTTTGTGTTTGTTTTGTTTTATCGTGCTGGTTTGTTTGTTAGTGAACTAGTCTTTTTATGTGTGTGTCACTTAGGTTTCTTTTAAATACTTTTTTTTCTGTTTCTGTCGTCATGTCTTTCTTCGGTTTTTTTTCCACGTTTCTTTCTGTGATAGAGAATACTGTTCTACACATTCAGGAAAAAGAATCTTTTCAAGTCGACCTTTTTTGTTATCCATTTGTTGCTGTACTGTACCGAAACACACTGCCTGGAAACATGACTGTAGTGCAGTGCCCCAAGGACTCCTCAAGGAGTTATTTAGGGAAGAAGTCATGTCAGTGACATTATGTAATACGCATTGAAAGGAGTGAATGCTTGATTGGAGGACTTTGTGTGGTTTCTCAATTATGTTGGTGGTTTTTTTCGTTCATCAGGTAGAGTTCTGATGTTCACCAATGGTGAGATTGTGCGTATGCGACCTTTATACCCTCCCCCCCTCCCCCCACTCCCTCACATCATTAAGGTAGCCACATTCTGACTTCGAGGATTTAAAGAATGGAATTTACATTGCTGTCTGTTCTTTTCCGTTCGTGTTTTTTGTTTGGGTTGAAGATTTTTTAAAGTTTAAAAAAAAACAACTTACTATCTGTTTCTGCTGTTGTTCCAGACTTGGGAGAAAACGATGGCAAGATCCATCCCTTACCTTCTGATGGTGAGTAGATACAGTTTTTGTCAGTTGTTTTTTCTTTCTTTTATTCTTTCATTTTGAAGATAATGGAATAAGCACTCATGTGCTTTTAAAAAAAAATCCACTCCCCGTGTGGATGCAGTTTTGTAAATGTTGTCATCCGTTCCCACAGGCACACAATGGCCTACTGTTCCGAAAAGCGGAACGGGTTTTACCGTGTGTGCGAGATGTTCTGCGTGAGTTTGCACCCGGGACCTCGGTTTATAATCTCATCTGAAGGACTTTTGGGGAGAGTGGAGTCGGTGTGTGTGTGTGTGTGTGTGTGTGTGTGTGTGTGTGTGTGTGTGTGTGTGTGTGTGTGTGTGTGTGTGTGTGTGTTGTGTGTGTTTCTTTGTTTGTTTGTTTGCCTGTTTTACTGTCTGTTTGGCACGTATGTATTTGTGTGTGTTGGTGTGTGTGGTGTGTGTGTGTGTTTGTGTTGTTGTGTGTGTGTGTGATAAGTTCACAATAGGCAGGTGGTGTTTGTTTTCTTTACTATGATTAAACTGGAAAAGAAAATAAAGTATAACACACAACGAACGAAAAAAATGACAGAGAGCGAGAGAGAGAGAGAGGGGGGGTGGGGGGGGGGGGGGGGGGGGGAGAGAAAGCTGATGATTACAAGAGAGGCTGGAAAGAACATGAACAAGTGAAACTCAGTGATTATTGAGTCATCAGAGAAACGGATACCCAGTGAGAATCAAAGCGCTCTGATTTGTCTTTGCAAGATATAGCCCTATAGAAATTCAATTTATTATTGTTATTGTTATTGTTGTTATTATTATTATTACTATTATTATTGTTATTGTTGTTGTTATTATTATAATCATCATCATCATCATCATTATCATCATCATTATCAGTTGCATAGAAATAAATGTTCACCCACATTTTCCTTTAATTCGCTTCTTATACCACTGCTGGGGAACTTAAGAGGCATAAGACTAATTTTCCTTCTCTTAAAGTTTTAATAATCACGATTGTTAGATGATGTCAAACTTTTTTTTCCCGTTTGTGCTCTTGACACTCCTGACATGCTTGCCCTGTGCTTGGTTGTCGTCTGTTTTTAGTATAAAAGCAAATTAAGCTTAGAACAACAAGAACGAAGGAAAGACAAGTATTAAAGGTACTTTATTCGTTCAACGAATACATTTGTTTACCGATTAATGCTTGTGAAAAAGGACATTTTTAATTGTGCAGGCAGTGATGGAAAGATCTCTGTGGACAAGGAAGAACTGAGGTTAGTCACTCAAACTTTGTCTGCCTGTCTGTCTGTCTGTCTGTCTGTCTGTCTGTCTCTCTCAAGTGTTAACGTGTGTGTGTATATATATATGTATGTGTGTGTGTGTGTGTGTGTGTGTGTGTGTGTGTGTGTGTGTGTGTGTGTGTGTGTGTGTGTGTGTGTGTGTGTGTGTGCGCGCGCGCTCAGATAAGCAGACAGACTAACAAACAGACACAATAGTAATTATACTGATGATAATAATAGTCTTGATGCATGGAAGAACGAGAAAGTACCTGACGATTGGACCAAGGGAGTGATAGTCAAAATCCCCAAGAAAGGAACCCTGAGCGACTGCAACAACTGGATGGGAATCACTCTTTTGTCTGTGCCGAGCAAGATACTGGCCAAGGTCATCATCAGAAGAATATCAGACGCTGTGGACGATGCTTTGAGGAAGGAACAAGCAGGGTTCAGGAAGCAACGAGATGTATAGACCAGATATTCACGCTCAGAAACATCATTGAACAGTGCACAGTGGCAAAGACAACTGTATGTGAATTTTGTGGACTTCGAAAAGGCATTTGACAGCATACACAGAGACAGCCTTTGGAGTATCCTTCGACACTATGGCATCCCATCGAAACTGGTACACCGTATCAAGAGCTTCTACGACAACTTCAGATGCTCTGTGGGCCATAGCAACACTGTCTTCGAAGTCAAGACTGGAGTAAGACAAGGATGTGTGATGTCGGCAGCTCTCTTCAATCTGGCCATTGATTGGGTGATGAGGAAGACGACAGAAGACACCCCAAGAGGGATTCGCTGGAGCCTGTTCTCAACACTAGACGACCTTGACTTTGCGGATGACCTAGCGCTGCTGTCACACACACACCAACATATCCAGGAGAAGACCAGCAGACTCCAAACATTCGGACAGCAAGTGGGGCTTCGTATTAGCACCAAGAAAACGGAGACAATGTCGCTCAATGTGAACACACCAGCCCCTGTGAAAGTGAATGGAACTGACCTGCGCCAGACAGACAAGTTCACATACCTTGGCAGCAGCATCAAACCAGAGGACGGCACAAAAGAAGATATCCACAACAGACTGGGCAAGGCCAGGAGTGTGTTTAGGGAGATGAATAATATCTGGAGATCAACTCAGTACAGCACCAACACCAAGCTGAAGCTATACCAAAGCTGTGTTGTATCTACGCTCCTGTACGGTTCTGAGTGCTGGAGGATGACGGAAGCGGATCTTAGCAAACTTCGATCCTTTCACACCGTATGTCTCCGAAGAATTCTCCGGATCTTTTGGCCAGAGAAGATCTCCAATGAAGACCTACTACGGAGATGCAGGCAGGAAGACATGGGAACCATCATCACCAGACGACGGTGGAAGTGGATTGGGCACATCCTCCGAAGAGACTCACAGTCAATCACAAGAACAGCATTGCACTGGACCAAAGAAGGAAGGAGAAAGAAAGGAAGACCAAAAGCAACGTGGAGGAGGACTGTAGAAAGTGAGATGAAGGCCATGCAGCACTCTTGGGGATCAGTGACTAGGTTAGCCCAGGATAGGCAGGAGTTGAAGCGCTTTGTTGCTGCCCTACACACCACTGGGTGTAATGGTTGATGATGATGATGATGATGATGACGATGATGATGGTGATGGTGAGGCTGATAATGTTTATAATGATGGTGATGGTAATGGTGATCATGATGGTGATGGTGATGGTGATGATGATCCCTCTCTCTCACACACACACGCACAGGCGCACACACACATACACACGCGCGCGCGCATACAGACAGATAGATAGACAAACATACTGGCAGACATACTGGCAGACTGTCAGAGACAGGGAACGAAAGAGGTGAAAAAAAAGATTGAGGGAAAGAGAAAGTGAAAGAGAAACCGAAGGCACAGTTAGACACATACACACACAGACACACACAGACAGACACACACACACACACGTGCGCGCGCGCGCGCCGGCGCGCGTACGCAGGGGAAGGGATAGCCTAGTGGTTAGAAGATTGCGCTCGCACTCTGACGACCCGGGTTCGATTCGCTTCAAGGGTATATTTTCCCCTGCAGTTTACATCTGTGCCGACTCCACTCTCCCCTAAAGTCTTTCGGATGAGACAATGAACCGAGGCCTTGTAGGCGAACGCACGCAGAACATCTTGCGTACACGTTAAATCCTGTTCCGCTTTTCGTAAGAGTAGGCCATTCTGCGCCGGTGAGAACAGATGACAGAATTTACAAAACCGCATACACACGGGGACTGGATGAAAAAAGCACATGAGTGCTTATTCCATTATCCTCGATATAACAGAATAGAATAGACAGAGCACACAAATACACACAAACACGCACGCACGCACGCGCGCGTGCACACACACACACACACACACACACACACACACACACACACACACACACACACACACACACACACACACACACACACACACACATACAGGGTCAGTGATACTGTGTATACGGCCGTAAAAGTCTGCATCGGCTGTGTAGTAGAAGTGGTAAAAATTGATTTTTCCCTAGGGTTTGTTTCCCTTTTTCATATCTTCTTTTTATGAAATTGCTTTTCGGTGTGTGGGCGTTTCGTGATGTCAGATTATTTTGCTGGAAAAAGCTGGGATAATTTGATACATTATTCTGGTTTGTTTATATAAGTGGCTCTAGAAAGACACGCTTATACAAACAGACACACGCACGCACGCACGCATACACGCATGCATGCGCGCGCGAGCACACACACTAACTTTCTCTATTTATTTATTTATTTATTTATTTATTTATCTGTTTGTTATGTATGTATGTATGTATGTATGTATGTATATGTATGTATGTATGAGTGTGTGTATGTATGTATGTATTTATGTATGTATGTATGTACTATCTAACTATCTGTCTGTCTATCTATCTATCTATCTATCTATCCATCCATCTACATCTGCGTCTGTGTGTGTGTTTGTGTTTGTGTGTGTGCGTGCGTGTTTGTGTGTAAAGTAATAACAATCATAAAAGAAAGACACTTAGAAACAGTACAAACACCCATAACACTGTCCCTCTCCTAACGTCCAATCCCCTTTAACCCAGCTCCCTTCCAATCTGCTTTGGTTATACATGCAGCTACACATCACCTTTAAATTGACCATGTTTCCTTCTGTTTTCACGTATCACTCTTGCATTCATACCATAATTATCTGTAATGCATCCACAGAAAGAAAAAAAAACCGCTTTTTTCCCAAAAGACTAGGCCTCGACTCAAAACTCATGTGAATTTGCACAAAGTTGGCAAGTATGAGTTTTTTTTCAATTTTTTCAGCAAACGCTGTGTACCCCCTCAGTCCTTTGTCGTCCACTTGCTTTCTAACCACAAAAAAACATGTGTGGGGTCAACAGTGTAAGAATATCAAGACCCTCCATCTGATGATCATTTCCAACTTTCTGATGATTACCTGGTATTGCACTACGTCCACGATTCCCCCCCCCCCTCTCCCCTCTCCCCAAAAAGTACACAGCGCATTTTTTAATACTTTTTATTAAAATGTCTGTGAAAATGAGCGGAATTTTTGGGGGGTCTTTTTTTTTAGACTAGCATTCCACAGAAGATATTACATGACCCGGAAGTAAAAGCTAGAGTGTGGCCAAATGGGGACATAACCAAGACAGAAAAAAAGTCTAATGGTACCCGGTTTTCCCCCCTGCTCATTAACCCAACTTGCGAAGTGTATGGATGGTGGGTACACATTTTCTGACATCATGTTTAAAATCGGCTATAGTCGTATCGATTTGGGTTTTTTTCTTTTTAAATAGCTTTTGTTTGCTTCTACTTGGGTGGTGGTGGTGGTGGTTGGTGCATGGCTTTTAGTAGTTGAGGGCGGCGTGATGAGTGGGTGGTTGAAGTCATCAGAAGATAGTTTTCTTTGTGTGGTTTTGTTTTTGGTCAAATTCTTGTGGGTTTTCTTGTTTGTAATGGCTTGGAAACACTACTGTGACCACTATGGCCACAGACAGACAGAGAGATAAAAACACATAGGCAAATAGAGAGACAGAGAAAGAGACAGAGAGAGAATGACAACAACAGAAAATCAGAGAAAGTTGTCTCAGCTTATTTTCATAACACTCACTCACACACACACGCACACAACACCACACACACACACACACACACACACACACACCACACACACACACACACACACACATATATTTATATCTTCATCTTTCTGTCACCGGGACGGGATAGCCTGGTGGTTAGCGTGATGCGGTCGAGATCTGCTGACCCCAGTTCGATTCTTGTTCAAGAAGATTTTCCCTCATCAGTACAGACTCCACTCTTCCCTCGATATAAAAGAAGAACAACAGCAAAGGTACAAGTCACGTACTCTACCTACCCGCCGCAACCCCCAACCCTGCCCCTCCCCCCTCTGCTCATTCTGTTTTTCACGACACGGTATTATTTTCAACAGGGAGGGATGAAGTCATCAAAATAGAAATGATGTTTGTCTGGCCTTTTCACTCTGCCCTGTTTTACTTTAACCAAGCCAGTCAGTGTGTTAGTCATCTGCAGTGTGTGTGTGTGTGTGTGTGTGTGTGTGTGTGTGTGTGTGTGGTGTGTGTGTGTGTGTGTGTGTGTGTGGTGCGTGTGTGTGCGTGTGTTGTTGTTTGTTTGTCATTGTTTTGTTTGTATGCGCGCATGGTGTTTGTGTGTGTGTGTGTGTGTGTGTGTGTGTGTGTGTGTGCGTACATGCTTGTGCACGCGTCTGTGCTTATTGTCGTGTGTGGGGAGGGGGGCATGTGTATGTGTGTGGTGTTTGTATGACTGTGAGTATGTGAGTATGTATGCATGTATGTATGTATGTATGCATGCATTTATGTATGTATGTATGTATGTATGTATGTATGTATGTATGTATGTATGTATGTATGTATGTATGCATGCATGTATGTATGTGTGTATATGTGTATGTATGCGTGCGTACGCGTGTGTGTGCGTGCTAGCGTGTGCGCGTGCGTGTGTGTAAGTGTGTGTGCGCGCACGTGTTAGCGAACGTCTGCGTGGGTGGGCCACGGATAGTGTCCCAGATACTTTGGCATAGCCATAAGGCTGGAATGGGTTCTGGAAATGCTAGCATGATTTTGCTTTCTCGCTCTTTTTCATGAAATTGCTTTTTAGTGTGTGGGTGGGCGTAATGTGGCGGTCGTTTGCTTCAATGGAAAGAGTGGATTCTTCTGATACACTGTTTTTATTGGCTTTACTGTTGGGGGGCTACACACACGTACACGCACGTACACATGGCATGCATGGGGGACGGGATAGCTTAGTGGTCAGAACATTGCACTCGCAATCTGACGACCCGGGTTCGAATCCCGTTCAAGGGGGATATTTTCCCCTGGAATTAACATCAGTGCCGAGTCCATTCTCCCGAAAAGTCCTTCGGATGAGACTGTAAACCGAGGTCCCGTGTGCGAACGCACGCAAAACATCTTGCACATACGTTAAATCATGTTACGCTTTTCGTAAGAGTAGCCCATTGTGTGCCGGCGGGAACAGATGACAGAATTTACAAACCGCATTCATGGATGTAATAAAAGCACATAAGTGCTTATTCCATTATCCTCGATATAAAAGAATAAAATGAATTTTTAAAAATATATATAATAATAATAATATTTGGAATTTATATAGCGCTGAATCTGGTAAAAAACAAACAAATCGAAGCGCTTGATGTACGTGTGCAAAGAGAAAGGTAGTCACTAGTGTCGTTTCTACTCAGAGAGACACGCAGACACAGAAACACAGACACAGAGAGGCAGACAGACAGAGACAGACAGACACGCGCGCGCGCGCGTGCACGCACGCACGCACGCACAGAAACACACACACAGATGCACATTCCACATGCATGCGCGAAGACATGAATACCCGCACACGTAACACACTCACACACACACACACACACACACGTACCATACATACACACATATACACGCACGTACACACACACACACACACACGAACGCACGCACGCACGCACGCACGCACGCACGCACACCACATGCACGTGCGAAAACACGAATGCCCGCACACGTAACACGCACGCACTTACACACTTACACACTTACACA
>CM054136.1:33801689-33809189 GCA_028751875.1 Rapana venosa
GGATGTTGTGTTGTGTTGTCAGGTACATAGTAACGCTGTACCAATGTTGAGGATGTTGTGTTGTGTTGTCAGGTACATGGTAACGCTGTACCAATGTTGAGGATGTTGTTGTTGTGTTGTGTTGTCAGGTACATGGTAACGCTGTACCAATATTGAGGATGATGCTGTGTCGTCAGGTACATGGTAACGCTGTACCAATGTTGAGGAGGTTGTGCTGTGTTGTCAGGTACATGGTAACGCTGTACCCATGTTGAGGATGTTGTGTTGTGTTGTCAGGTACATGGTAGCGCTGTACCAATGTTGATGATGTTGTGCTGTCAGGTACATGGTAACGCTGTACCAATGTTGAGGAGGTTGTGCTGTGTTGTCAGGTACATGGTAACGCTGTACCAATGTTGAGGAGGTTGTGTTGTGTTGTCAGGTACATGGTAACGGTGTACCAATGTTGACCATGTTTCTGGTGTGCTGTGTTGTCAGGTACATGGTAACGCTGTACCAATGTTGAGGATGTTGTTGTTGTGTTGTGTTGTCAGGTACATGGTAACGCTGTACCAATGTTGAGGATGTTGTGTTGTGTTGTCAGGTACATGGTAACGCTGTACCAATGTTGAGAATGTTGTGTTGTGTTGTGTTGTCAGGTACATGGTAACGCTGTACCAATGTTGAGAATGTTGTTGTTGTGTTGTTGTCAGGTACATGGTAACGCTGTACCAATATTGAGGATGATGCTGTGTCGTCAGGTACATGGTAACGCTGTACCAATGTTAAGGATGTTGTTGTTATGTTGTCAGGTACATGGTAACGCTGTACCAATGTTGAGCATGTTTCTGGTGTGCTGTGTTGTCAGGTACATGGTAACGCTGTACCAAGCCATGGTAGACGCCGTGGTTACGGGGATTCAGATTTACGCCCAGACTGCCAGCTTCACTCAGGTAACACTCTTGTGTGTGTGTGTGTGTGTGTGTGTGTGTGTGTGTGTGTGTGTGTGTGTGTGTGTGTGTGTGTGTGTGTGTGTGTGTGTGTGTGTGTGTGTGTGTTTGTGTGTTCGTGTTTGTTTGTGTGTGTGTGTTTGTGTGTGTGTCTTTATTATTTTTATTATTTTTATTGATTGATTTATTCTTTTATTTTGAAAGATAATAGACTCACTCACGTGCTTTTGTACATCCAGTATGTGTGTGTGAGTGGGTGTGGGTGTGTGCGCACGCGCGCACGCGCGTGTGAGAGCCTCTAACTGAACACATATTATGTCCATATGCATACACACGCATATATACGTTTAGGAGCATTTATGAAAGTACTGTGCTATTTGATTTGATATAAGCACATGTATAAGTTCATTGGTTGGTTAAGCTTTATTTGCAATACGTTGATGATGCTGACGATGATGATGATGATGACAGCAATGAATTTAAGGCCAGGACTAAGTGATGATTATGTTAACTTTAGAAAGACCAGTTTGAGGTGTCTTATTTTAGTCTATTTGCTTGTATACTACCTTTTTTTGCTTGCTTTGTTTGTTTGTTTGTTTGTTCGCTCGCTTGTTGTGTTTGTGTGTTTGTTTGTTTGTTTGCTTGCTTTTTGTCTGGAGGCTATTTCATTAACCTTTAGGGCCCCGTGGGTGGCACATCTTTGCTGAATGACCAGGAGATGAATGGACATAGAGGCTGAAATTCAGATTGGTTTTGGATGTACTTTGCTTTGTTTGGTTTTGCTGGTTTGCTTTGTTGTTTGTTTCTTTGTCTGCTCTTTGTTTTTACTTTGTGAGGGTTCGGGGTTTGTTTGTTGTTTTGGAGGCTCTTTCGCCTTGGTTTGTTTCGCTCTTCTCTTTCTTGTCTTTAGTATTACCGATGTTGGTTTCTTGCTCTCTTTATGTTCTCTTTCTGTTTCTTCTTTCTATCTGTCTAGTGGTTTTTTCTGTCTATTTTTGTTTTCTTTCATCTTCCTTTATGTCTTCTGTTTTTTCCCCCCGTTTTGTTTGTCTATTTATCTTTCTGTCTGTCCAGGTATATGTCTGTCTGTCTGTCTTTTTTTTTTTGTTCTGTCTGTGTGTCTTTCTTTTCTTTCTTCTTTCTTTCTTTCTTTCTTTCTTTCAGTCATTCATTTATTCACTTTTTTTTCTTCTTTTGCTTTTTTAAAAACCTTCTTTCTTACATTCTTCTCTTTATTTCCCTACCTTCTTTTCATGTTTCTGTCGTGTTCTCCCCAAATCTTTTGTTCGTTCAACTGGGTTTTTTTGGTGTTTTCTGGATGTTTGGAATGGGAGGGGGGGGGGGGGGGGGGTTGTTTTTTTTTCTCGTTTATCTCATTCTGTAATACATAACTATTCAAGCAATGTGTGCCTGTCCTTACATTCCATCCTCATGTTTGGATTTTTTGGGGGTGTTTTGGTTGTTTGTTGTTGTTGTGTTGTTTGTTGTTGTTTTGGGGTGTTGGGGGGTCTCTCCTTTCCTGCTTTTTTATCCCCATTTTTTTCTGTTTTCTGTTCCGATATTCAATTTTCCAGTGTTGCAGTAGGACGGTTTCATCGTTACTGGATGTGTTTGTTTGAATGTCTGTCTATCTGTCTTCTTTCTGTCTGTCTGTCTGACTCCTTGTTTTTCTGAAAGGCTCACGCTCTATGTGCTTTGTCTTTGCTGTATTTTTTTTATACCAGCGTAATTTACGTGCTTTTTTCTGAGGTTGTACATTATGTTTCTGCTTACTACTTGTGCGAGCATTTGTGTGTGCCCACGCTCGCGAATGCACTCGCGCGCGCGCGGCGTGTGTGTGTGTGTATGTGTGTGTGCATGAAATGATGCGCGTCTTCATGCAACACTGCAGTCCCAATCCCTGACAGGTACAGCAACATTGTTGTGAACCAATTTTGAAATTAATGATGTGTGCGTATCTATCTATTTATCCATCTATCCATCAATCTATCTGTCTATCTATCTATCTATCTATCTATATATATATATATATATATATATATATATATACATTATCAATTTCAAAAACAAAACCATGTTACTGTCAACTGACAACAAGAGCAATTACAAATGGAATTACATGTTTCGACTTAGTTGTTTCTACCAGAGTAAACAAACAAAGAACAAAGAACAAAGAATTAAGAGACGGCTAACGCAAAAACAAAAAAGATGAAGACCAATAGTTTTACAAGGCTCAATTCAACCTCTTCCTCCGTCAAAAGGTCTCTGAAAATAGAAGGTAGTCATTTTGTCCAGACCAAAACGGTATTTGTGAAATGCTATTGATTTCTTCATTTTGGATAGCTCAAACTGCTATGTGCATAGGCATGTGAGTTCGGGGGTGAGTGCCTGTGTGTGTGTGCGTGCGTGCGCGCGCGCGCGTGTGTGTGTGTGTTTGGGGGGGGGGGGAGCAGGGGTGTGCATGTGACATGAAAATGCGTATAAATTGATCATGCATACAGATATGTACTTAAACGAAAAACAAAAATAAACAAATTCCAATTCAAAAAGTACCAGTGATCACGACAACAACAATAATAACAGCAACAACAAAAGACGTTTCTCAATACTATCACTACTTAAACAGCAACTCTTCTACAACAACAACAACAACAACAGACTTTTCTCAATGCTATCACTACTCAAAAAGCAACTCTTCTACAACAACAACAAAAGACGTTTCTCAATGCTATCACTCTTTAAACAGCAACTCTTCTACAACAACAACAAAAGACGTTTCTCAATACTATCACTCCTTAAACAGCAACTCTTCTACAACAACAACAAAAGACGTTTCTCAATACTATCACTCCTTAAACAGCAACTCTTCTACAACAACAACAACAAAAGACGTTTCTCAATACTATCACTCCTTAAACAGCAACTCTTCTACAACAACAAACGTTTCTCAATACTATCTATTATATCTATCTATCTGTCCAGTAGTCTGACGACCGTGGGGGCACCCTCAAAGACTCAACAACCAGTTCCATCCATTCCTCTCTCTGTTCTGCCTTTCTCAGGTTTTGTTGAGTTCTAGGCCTGTCCATTCGCTGATGTTATCCTCCCAGCTCTTCCTTGGTATGCCTCTTCTTCTTCCTCCTTGGACAGTGCCTTGTAAAACTGTCTTTGCAAGTCCTTTGGATCTTGTGTCATGCCCATACCATTTAAGTTTACGCTTTTTCACGATCGTTATAAGGTTCTCATAGGGCCCAATGGTTTGCTGGATTCTGTTATGCACGCTTTCGTTGCTTATGTGGTCTTTGTAGGAGATGCCAAGGAGTCTCCGAAAGCATCTCATCTCCACCGCCTGTACTCTTCTCTCCAAATCTGCAGTCAGGGTCCATGATTCACAGGCATACAGAAATATGGATATGACAAGGGAGCGAATTAGTCTGATCTTGGAGATAAGTGAGATATTTTTATCTCTCCAGATGGTGTTTAGTTTTGACAAAGCTGTTATTGTCTGTGCAGTCCTGCATACTACTTCTGGCTTGGATCCCTGTTCTGATACAATGGCTCCCAGGTACTTGAAGCTTTGAACTGTTTCCAGCTTCTGGTCATTAACCCTGATATCAGTGCTAATGCCGTTGGTGTTATTAGTCATCAGTTTGGTCTTCTCTGCACTGATTTCCATGCCATATGTTTTGGGGGCCTTATTCAAGTGTTCTGTTAGGCTGGCAAGCTCTTTTTCTGATCCTGCTATTCCATCAATGTCATCTGCGAAGCGGAGGTTTGTGATCGTTCTGCCACCAATGCTGACTGATCCTTCATGATGTTCCAGTGCATCAGCCATGATTCTCTCAAGGAAGATGTTGAAAAGAGTGGGTGAGAGTAGACAGCCCTGCCTTACTCCAACTGTTGTTCGAAACCATTCTCCAATGTTGTTGTTGTAGTACACTGCACTGTTGGCCTCGCTGTACAGCTGTTTGATGACTCTGATCAGGTTTGCATTGATGCTGTACAAATTCATGGTTGCCCACAAAGCTGCATGCCACACCCTGTCAAATGCCTTCTTAAAATTGATAAATATATGGTAAAGGTCTTGTTGATGTTGAAGGTACCGCTCACATAGTATTCTGAGGTTGAATATCTGTTCTGTTGTGCTGCGCCCTGCTCTGATTCAGATTTAGATTCAGAACGGTATTTGTGAAATTACACATTATGGCATTGTTGTAGATTTCCTTTCTTGGGGAGGGTGATGATGAGTGACTGTGTCCATGGTGTTGGCCATTTTCCTGTCTGCCAGATCTTGTTGCAGATTCTTAGTAGGGTGCTGATCATGGCTTCCCCTCCAGCTTGAACCAACTCAGCTGGAATGTTGTCAGCCCCTGCTGACTTCCCCTTTTTCAGCGATCTGACTGCTGTTTCCACTTCTTCTCGGAGGATAGGGTGACTGTCTGTGTCTTTGCTTGCGGGTACATTAAGGACTTCTGGATCTCCTGCGGTTCTATAGTTATACAGGTCGGAGCAGTATTCTGTCCATCTGTTCAGAATATCCTGGTCGTCAGTGAGACACTTCCCATTTTTGTCTTGGATTGTTAAACCTTTTCCCTGTTTTGTGCTAGTCAGGTCTTTCACCAGCTGATATGCTTTCTTGCTATTGTTTTTCTTGATGTTCTCTTCAATGTCTTGGCACTGTTCACCGATCCATTTCTCTTTTGCCTCCGTCATGGACTTCCTGATTCTTTTGTTGACTGCCCTATATTGTTCTGCTCTTTCTTTTGTTTCATTTTTCTTTTTCCTCAACTCTCTACGCTTGTCGCATAGTTGTAGGATGTTAGGTGTGACCCATGGATTTTTGACTGGTCGGTGTTTGCCAAGAAGCTCGCTTGCTGTTTCAGTCACTGCTGTATTGAAACTATTCGTCAGTGTATCTATGTCTGAGTCTATCACAGTGAGTGCTGCAAACTTTCCACTTATCCTTGCTTGAAAAATTTCTACTACCTCTGGGTCCTGGTCAAATTTGATCCTGATGTTGTTCCGCTTGTGGATTTTCTTTAGACGTAGTTGGAAAGTCATCATCTCAATACTATCACTACTTAAACAGCAACTCTTCTACAACAACAACAACAACAAAAGACGTTTCTCAATACTACCACTCCTTAAACAGCAACTCTTCTACGTGGATACTACAAACAGGGCCACACAGAAGACAGTCACTACCAATCAATCCAGCCACAGACGTTACAAATGGATCTCCAATTACCCTCGCCCCCTACACTGTTTTATCCTTCCCTTTTTTTTTTTAGTAACGAACCCCATCCGTATAGATAGATGTCTGCCTGCTGTCTCTCTCTCTCTCTCTCTCTCTCTCTCTCTCTCTCTCTCTCTCTCTCTCTCTCTCTCTCTCTCTCTCTCTCTCTCTCATTCTCTCTCTGCCTGCCCTAACCACTCCTCTGACTTGCCCCAAGCTTAGTTTAACGACCAGACCTCTCTGCACACACACAATGGATGGAGTGGGCAGCCAAACCCTCTAGGAAGGTCTCTGCTGTCATTGGGTACATCTTCCTGTCTCCGCCTTCTTTTGTTTTACATTTTCTTCTTTCTTTTTTCCTTGTTGACCCCATCTCTCTCTGTCTGTCTCTGTCTGCCTGTCTGTCTCTATCTCTCTGCCTGCCTGCCTGTCTGTCTGACTGTCTCTGTCTCAGTCTCTGTCTCTCTCTGTGTGTCCAGCGCAGGTATATATAAATTCCATATATTATTATTGTTATTACTATTATTATCATTATCATTATCATTATTATTATGTAAGCGTACGCAATCTATATATCTGTCTTACTTATTTCATGTACTATCAATTTTCAGTGATGGGAAGATTCCAGTCTGGCCCATCATCGTTTGATCTTTTCTCTGACAAGCTCTGAGGATCTAAACTGCTTGGGACCACACAATGAGCATTATCTCTATTCTCTGACCTGTCCGATTCCTGTCCCTCCGCTTCTCTGCCTGTTTCCTACCATGGTCTCTCCTTGGTGCTTTGTGCCATGGGAACAGACACAGAAGTCCACACACACACACGCACACACACACACACACACACACGCGGGCGCGCGCGCGCACACACACACACACACACACACATTGTGTGCCGGTGGAAACAGATGACAAAATTTTCAAAACCGCATACACACGGGGACTGGATTGTTAAAAAAGCACGCAGTGCTTATTCCATTATCCTCGATATAAAGAGTAAAAAAACAACAACAAAAAAACTATATTTATTATATGCGTATATGTAAGTATGTGTGTATACATACATTACATATATATATATAATATATATTATATATATATATATATATTATTATATATATATATATTATATTTATATTTATTTATATGCTGTGTAGTGTGTGTGTGTTCCTTGTGAAATAATATTTTTCCAGGGGAAAAAAATGCCCATTTTTTAAAAATTGAAGTTAGAGTAAAAACAAGGTTAGAGAGTGTGTGAGGACGGGCGGGGGGGACGGGGGGGAGACAGGGGGCTGAGGTAGGCAGTCTTGTTAATGGAAATGATCGCACTAACTAC
>CM054136.1:33816689-33831689 GCA_028751875.1 Rapana venosa
TCCCCTCGGGGCCAGACATCACCTGACACTGTAAAAGCCTCTCTCTCTCTCTCTCTCTCTCTCTCTCTCTCTCTCTCTCTCTCTCTCTCTCTCTCTCTCTCTCTCTCTCTGGTTGCTGCATCCTTTGTGATGGAGTCAGAGATAGGGTGAGGTGTTCTATCTGTGTCAGTTGTGATGAATGTGATCCCTGAAGCATTTGAGCTGTAAAGCTTGTTGTTGACATTCCCTGGAGGGGGGTGCAGGAGGAACTCCAGCCATCTAATGTACGGTGCAAGGGTCAGGAAGGGCTGGTTTCAAGTCTATGGTGGGTACTTTTTTTTTAGGGAGTACACGTCTGAGTGGGGACGGGATAGCTCGCCTTGGCTTCAGTACAGTTCCCCCAGTTCACCCAGCTGTAAATGGGTACCTGCCCTCTTTAGGGTCAGGGAAGGTAAAGCAGCGAGGGAGAGGAGATGGGCGTCGCCCTCAATATGCTGGCCCCTTGAGAAAAGTTGAGGTCTCTGATTCCTCACTCCCCTACGACCACGTAGGTTATGGGACACCTTTACGTTTACCTTTACACGTCTGAGTAAAAGAAAAGAAGAGTGAAACCAGTGCCAATCAAACTGGCATCTAGGTGTATTTCCACTACCCAAAGTCAAAGACAGACGACCAAAGCAGGAAAGTGACACTAACAACAACAATGATTTGAAAATACAAACAAACGATAGAAACAAAAAATGGCACCTATACACATTTGAGCGTCGAGAAGAGGGGGGGGGGGGGAGGGAGGGCTTTATCAGGGAGAAAAGCAAACATTGAATACCCAACAGATAAAAGGATTAATATCAACGTCATGTCCCTCTTTTTTCATCCCCCTCTCTCCCTCTCACTCCCCCCTCCCCGACCTACTCTAAAGTGACCCCTCTTCCCCCATCACCCTCTCCTACCCCCACCCCTTCTTTAAGCAGCAGGAAGCAAAAAGGCTGACTGATTAGGCAGACGACAGTGGGTGTCAGTACTGATCATTTCAGTGGTTAGAAGGAGCTTTTATCTCTCCTGACCCTTGGAGAGCTTAGCTGATCTTGTTGCCCTAGAAGCTGCGTGTCACGGGCCCAGCTGTGGTTCCTAAGAAGAAACTACAGTTTGTCCTCAGAATAAGCCAGCTAAACAAATAGTTCGTTAAAAGACTGCAGACACACACACGCACGCGCATGTGTGCATGCTGATGCACACGTAGACGCTCGCGCCACGCACGCGCGTGCACACACACATAACTCTCTCACACATACACACACATGTGCACACACACATTCACACACGCGTAGTCGCACATACACTCACACGTGTACGCGCCCGTGCGCGCATGTATATGCACGTGTACTTGCGCATGCACACTCGCACTTGTGTGTGTAGCTTGTATTGAGTTATTTATATCAAGGTTTTAGTTGGCTTCTTTGTTCTATTGTGTGATCGTGTTCTCTGGTCTATATTTTTGTCAGCGAGTTAAGAAAACTGCTTGTTTTTAAACACTGCAGACACACACGCGCACATGTGCATGCTGATGCACACGTAGGCGCACGTACACGCGCACACATGCACACACACGTACACACACATACAAACACTCACACACACGCACACACATGCACACGCGCGCGCGCGCATGCACATGCACGTGTACTTGCGCACACACACTCGCACATTATGTGTGCGGTTTGTAATGAGTCATTTACGTCAAGGTTTTTGATGGGTATTTTGTTCTGTTCTGTGATCAGGGAATGAACAGATTGATTCGCGTGTGTCTTCGACTTTACGTCTGCTCATTTTAAGTGACAGTAAATGTGTTTACGTGTGCGTGAGGGTGCGTGTGCGTGTGTGTGTGTGCATATATGGGTATCCATGCGTGTGTGCGGATGCGCGCATATTGCTTCATGTTGTGTCCCGTTTTTATAGCAAATACTTAGACCATTTACACACATGAACCCAAAACTACCAGAGACAAGCGTTGGACCAAACGGCACAAACAACTGAAACCACTGGCAGACAGTCAGCCCTGCAGAGAGAAGACGTCTAGCAGAGATGGAGGGAAGGAAGTAAGAGAGTAGTTCTCAGCAAAATGGCAGGAATCGGTGCAATGAACCGATCATTGCCGTTGACCTTTTCACTTTAGTCCTGACCCTTCAGCCTGACCTGTGGTCAACAGGCTATCCATCCACCAGAATGGACAGGCCAGTCATTGGCTTCCCATCAGTACGGTGACCCTTTAGCGTCAGAAGGGAGGCAGGGGTTTGCATGCCAAGGGCAGAGACAGAGAGAGAGAGAGAGGGCAGAGAAGGCTGGATGGTAATGAGACCTTTTAGCACCGCAGACTTCTGTGGATTCCAGAATAGGAAACAGTCCCACACTGTTGCTCTCTGCCTTTCAGCAAGGTCAAGGGAAGCGCGCAGAGGAATTGGAGGAGAGGGGGAGGGGATGGGCGCGGGGAGGGGTGGAGGCGGGGGATGGGGGGATGGGGGTAGTAAGATCGATAATTTTAACGGATGGGTTTCGAGCTGTTTGGTTTGCCGCTGAACTGAACTGACAGCTAGCTACTATGCTTGAGGCAGAGGCAGAGTGAGTTGTCTGTCTGGCAGTATTAATGTAAGCTGATAATTCTGCGTGTTGTCAGTTTGGATAGACAGAGATATGCGCCTTCCTTGTACTCAGCAGAGCGCTTGTGCGAAATATCAGTCGTGTTAACCTTGGAATTCAAAGACTGTTTTACAACCACATGTAAACTCACAAGTGTGCACATGCACATACACGCGTGCATGCACACACACACACACATACACACCCACGCGCGCGTTCACACACACACACACACAGAGATTTTGTATGGGGTAGCAACTTATTTGATTAAAAAATAACACTAATGCAACAACAATAAAGAAATAAAGACTAGCCTGGTAGTAGTTTCAGTTGTTGCTTCTCAATTAGTTTTCCACCACAAATAAATATACAATTTTAGAAAAATATGTATGCCATGATTTTTAAAGGCGTGTGTGTGTGTGTGTGTGTGTGTGTGTGTGTGTGTGTGTGTGTGTTGTGTGTGTGTGTGTGTGTGTGTGTGTGTGTGTGTGTGTGTGTGTGTGCGCGCGCGCGCGCGGTAGGGGGGGGGGAGGGGTCGGGTGCTAGGGGTGCGGAGAAGTTGGATTTTTGTTTAAAGACAGGGAGGAGGAGAGGGAGTGGTGAGAAAGAAGAGGAAAAGGGGAAGGATCTCGGTGTAAGCCAATGACAGACAGGGATTTTCTTGTACTTCACAAGGGTTTATTGGTGGGAGTAATGGCCGTCTGTGGGAAGGAGTCTTGTCGTTAGCCAATGCTTTGGATGGAGTCTGTGATTTGAACCAGGACAGCAGTGGACAGGACGAGGTATCAATCTCTGGCGCAGCTGGCTGGGTCCATTAAAAGGGGGCCACAGGAAGGAATCGGGAATCAAAGACGTAGCTTGCATGGGTTTGAGTGGAAAAGATAGGCTAATGCTACGCTGTCTTCGAGAGTTGTTGCTGTAATTGTTGATGATGATGATGATGATGATGATGATGATGATGATGATGATGATGGTGATGATGATGATGTGATGAAAATGATGATGATGATGATGATGATGAGGAGGAGGAGGAGGAGGAGGAGGAGGATGGTGATGATGGTGATGATGATGTTGTTGTTGTTGTTGTTGTTGTCTATGTCAGTATTTTGCGAGGGTTTGTAGCTGGAATGTTAATGATGCTGATGATTGTTGCTCCTAATTCCTGTCCTTTCAGAAACTTTTTATGTTCTTTGTGACAAGAAGAGATAAAGAAAATTCTTTTGTGAATATGCATACCCACACCTGTACCCATGCACGCGCGCGCACACACACACACACACACACACACACACACACACACACACACACACACACACACACACACACACACACAACCACACACACACACACAATTCGCACAAAAGTCGCTTGTTTAGTCTGTGCCAAGTAACTCCACTCCACACACCTTTCCGCGCATGGATAACAAAAGCAAATACTTTTCTGGGTACCGTCTGGAACGAGATAGAATGCATGGCTGAAGCTGAACAGGCAACACACTGTACAAGAAGACCTCTAAACCATTTCAGGAGCTGGTCAACGTCAGAATACTGACGATAGCTCAACAAAACCCGTTGACAGCGATGACCACCTCGTGGCCCGGATGACCGGAAGCGTCAAGGGCTTAGTCTCCGGTGGTCATTTCCCACCTTGCCCGAGAGTATTGGCCTATGTCCTTTGTGAGCAGTGAATGATTTAGAACTGCCTTCAGTGAACAGGCCGGTCATTGACAGCCGTTGGTGGAGGAGACCCTTTAGGGTCAACAGAAAGTCTTGTGTACCATGCTAAGAACACTGGCATCCCAAGAAACTCGGGACCAAGAGAAGATATACGTTGAACTGAGTGCCTGTGTGTGAATGTTCAAATATACTGTTGAAATGATTTTAAAAAAACAACAACACCTAAAAACACTTTCATAAAAGATGAAGACGGCTGGATCTGTGGTCTAGAGGTGGCGCACCTGTTTAGAAAGTGAGAAGTCGCAACTTCGATCCCACTTTGAATCCAAATTTTTCTCTCATTCATCAAACCTTGAGAAACGATACATGTACAGATTGGGGGGAAATACGGCGCTACTTGTAGCAGCAAATGCGCTCTCTTGAGCGAGAACAGCCTGAATGTCACAGAAAGAAACCTGCCGTGACCGAAAGTGGTATATAATACTAAACTAAGTGCTAGAAAACCAGTTCGGCTTGGCGCATATCATTACTTGTCCATTAGTGGAGCAGAGTCAGAAAAAGAAAACCTTGTTTCTTGCTCACGCCACACGAAAGAAAGAACACTGAAGAATCAATACTGTTAATCTCGGGTATCAAGAACTCGTCAAGAGGCACGTGCTTTAGATAAGTTTCATGCTGGTGTATATTCTCGAAAAAGTTTTAAGGTTTCTTTTCACAGGCTGAGGCAGACGTGTCTCCTTTTGTACAGTATCTGTTGCTTCTCTTGGACAGAAGAAGGCTGGTTACAACGCAAATGAAATATCAAGGAGTTTGCAAAATGTCCACTTTTTATGGTAGTAATTCTCATGCATGTAGCTTATCTAATGAATGAGTAAGAATATATATTTCGTCATATTGTCTTGTATTTTTCTTTATAAGCATATGCGCACAATACCTATCTCCGTTCTTTCACTATCAACAAAGTTTACATGTCAATCAAGGTTACCATATGGCTATTAACATTGGTTACGACACTAGTTTTGAAAACACGATGTACCATAGGTTTTTCTTCGTTGACCTGATACACATAGCAAGCTTTTATGATTCATTTTCATCCTTTTGGGACATCTATGTCCACCATCCCCATCTCCCTCGCCCCTTCCTGTTATATGACCCCCACCCCTATACTTCCCACCCCCATCCCCGCACGCACGCACGCATGCACGCACACGCACGCACACACACACCTCTTAACATTCTTTTTTCCATTTTTATTCTTGTTTCACATCTAAACCCTTCAACTCTCCTGCTCAGAATCAGTCAGAACCGACCCTAGGCCTGTGTAGAGAGAGGTAAAGGAAAAGGTGTTCCATAACCTATGTGGTTGTAGGGAAGCGAGGCATCAGAGACCTCACTTCTCCAGGGGCCAGTATATTGAGGGCGGCACCCATCTCCTCTCCCTCGCTGCTTTACCTTCCCTGACCTTAAAGAGGAATGTGCCCACTTACAGCTGGGTGAACTGGGAGACTGTACTGAAGCCAAGACGCGCAATCCAATTGTAACCACTCTCGACGCTGCTTAACTTGGCTGTGGGAAAGCGAGTGCTCCGACCACTGAGCTCTCCCGACCCCTAGAGTAGAGAGAGCTTCATCAATACCCCTCTGGATCATATCATATCACATAGATCATCTCCTCTCCCACCGCTCATCCTCTTGTCTGTCTGTCTGTCTGTCTCTCTGTCTCTGTCTCTGTCTCTCTCTGTCTCTCTGTCTCTCTGTCTCTCTGTCTCTTCTCTCTTCTCTCTCTCTCTCTCTCTCTCTCTCTCTCTCTCTCTCTCTCTCTCTCTCTCTCTCTCTTTTCTCCTCTGAAGTCCTGCGCTCACAGAGGCGTCATATGGGTTCTGTGTGTGTTGTGTGTGTGTGTGTGTGTGTGTGTGTGTGTGTGTGTGTACTGTGTTGTTTTGTGTTGCGTTGTGTGTGTTGTTTATATGTACGTGTGTGTATGAGTGTGTACATATGTGTGTGCACGCATTGTGTGTGAGTGTGTGTGTTGTTTGTTTGTACGTGTGTGTGTGTGTGTGTGTGTGTGTGTGTGTGTGTGTGTGTGTGTGTGTGTTGTTGTTGTGTGTGTGTATATTGTGTTGGGTTGTGTGTGATGTGTGTATGTGAGTATGTGTATGTACCTATGTGTGTTACGTGTGTGTGTATGTGTATGTAATATATGTGTGCACGTGTGTGTGGTGTGTGTGTGTGTGTGTGTGTTGTGTATGTGTGTGTGTGTGTGTGTGTGTGTTGTATGGGGCACAGAAGAAAGCCCAAAGATGGATCGTTCTATGTTCTGGATGGAAGATGAGAAGAGAAGATGGAGTGTCTCAATCTTCACTTCCCTGAGTTCATCTTTGATGGACATCACTTCTTGATTTCCTGCAGCCAGGAGAGAGAGAGAGAGAGAGGAGAGAGAGAGAGAGCAGAGAGACGAGAGAGAGAGAGAGAGAGAAGAGGAGAGAGAGAGAGAGAGGAGAGAGAGAGAGAGAGAGAAAGAGAGAGAGAGAGAGAGAGAGAGAGAGACAGACAGACAGACAGACAGACAGACAGACAGACGGAGAAAGACAGAGAGAGACAGAGACAGAGGAGAGAGACAGAGTTTCTTTTTTTAATTTTATCGTATTCTTTTATTTTGAGGATAATGGAATAAGCATTCATGTACTTTCTTACATCCAGTCCCCGTGTGTATGCAGTTTTTTAATTTTGTAATCCATTCCCATGTGTGCGTGCGTGCGCGCGCGATTCTTGGTGCGTGTGCGTCTGTTTATGCGTGAGAGAGTGTGTGTGTTGTGTGTGTGTTTATTTTTCATATTTATTTCATTCTTTTATTTCAAGGCTAATGGAATAGGGCACGGTACGTGGATAGCGGTGGTAGATAGGAGTTGGAGAAAGGGGCTGGGTGTAGAGAAGAAGAGGAAAGAATGCAGCTCAAGTTTTGTCGTTCCTGAAGTTATTTTTACTGTTATTTTTCAAGGAGTTCTAGTCGCAGTTGTCAATATAATAGTTATGGCAATAGCAGCAGCAGCAGCAGCAGCAGGAGTAGTAGTAGTGGTGTAATTGGTGTGACAGCAACTGTCGTCATTTGTATTATCACAACTACTACTACTACTACTACTACTACTGCTGCTGCTGCTGCTGCTGCTGCTGCTGCTGCTGCTGCTGCTACTACTACTACTACTACTACTACTACTACTATTAGAACCACCACCTCGGCGACGACGACGACCACCACCACCACCACCAGTGTAGTGTAGTGTAGTGTAGTGTAGTGTAGTGTCGTGCCGTGTCGTGTCGTGTCGTGTCGTGTCGTGTCGCGTCGTGAAGTGCAGTGCAGTGCAGCGCAGCTCGGCGCGGCGTAGCGTAGCGTAGTGTAGTGTAGTGTAGTGTAGTGTCGTGTAGTGTAGCATAGCGTAGTGTAGTGTAAGAGAATGGTTCGGCTGTTTATTTTTCTTTCATTAGTGGAAGTGATAGACTGGTATCACATCTTTTGTGTCGGCTGTGTGTGTGTTTGCGTGCGTGCGTGTTTATGTGTGCATGCGGGCGTGCGGGCTTGTGTGTGTGCATGCGTGCGCGCATGTGTACGTGTGCATGTGTGCGGTGCGTGCTTGTGTGTGTGTGTGTGTGTGTGTGTGTACTTGTGTATGTATATATGTATATTTGTGCGTGCGAGTGGATGCGTGCGTGCGTGTATATGTTTAAACAGACAGCGTTATCAGTAGACGAGACTGTTTTCGTTTGTCGCCATGTTGTCGCGGAGCGATGTTTTCAAATATTATCTGTGTTCATTGGGAAACATCTGGAGCCAGGCCGCAACACTTATTGTTTTTGTCTGGCCGTTTTCTGGTAATGGGGGAGAAAGAGACAGGGGGGGGAGACAGAACAGGGATAGGAAGGGAGGGAGGAGAGAAAAGGGGCGAGTTAGAAGTTAAGAGGAGAGGAAGGGGGGGGAGGGGGGGAGGGAGTAGTTCGTACTGTATGCCAATAACAGAAAGTGGCCAATTCTGTATGCTTGGGGGGGGGGGGGAAGGTTTGCTGTCCGAGATATTGGTCTGTGGGCCGGGGTGGCTATTGACGTTAGAGAAAGCTCCGCTGATGGAAACTGCTGGTGGCTTCGTTGGGGGCAGAGCAAGAAAAGAAGAGACCTACCCGCAGCCTGGGTCTGTTGGAGGAAGTGCAGGAACGTAGAGAATCTCGGAGATATGCATGTACAGGCTTTTTACTAGCCTGTTGTTGTTGACTTCAATTTTACGTCTGTTCACTTTTAGTGATATTAGACGGATTTACTCGCCTGTGCAAGTCAGCTCCTTTGATAAGATTCCAGCTTCAAAATGCTGAGTAGAACAAAACGTCTGTGCATGTATTTCTGTTTCCATCTCATGATCATTCTTATACTCACACTGACACACACACATCCGCACATTCGTGCACACACATATGCTAGCACACAGGTAAATATAGACAGACAAACAGAAACACAGACACACACACACAAGCACACAGACATACACACACACTCTCTCTCTCACGACCCAAACCCACATTTACACACACACACACACACACGCATCGCACGCACGCACGCGCGCGCGCGCGCACGTTTTCCTTCCTCCTCTCCCCTCCGCACTGTAATAATGTAGCTTGTGCAGCCAAAAACGGAAGCCGCGGCAGCAGGAGATATAATAAGGAGTGGGGTGGAGAGACAGTGCAGTGTCACTACTGATCACCCGCTGAGCTGACCACACTCAGCATCCTCCTCAGTGGATCAGACAGCAGCTGACGCAGTACCAGCTTCTTAGATATCTTTGTGTATTGTTGTGCCTTCTTTAAAGGGATTCTGTTTAGTGAGATCAAGCAAAATGAATGAGTTGCATTGTATCGTCCTGTATTGGTTTTTGTATTGTAGTGTATCGTTTTACATTGGATTATATTGTATAGCAGTGGCGGAAGCCGGTTGCAAAATCTTCAGTGGTGCCCAACTGCCTACAAGACTACGGGATAGGTGAGGTGAGGTGAGGTGAGGTGAGGTTAGGTATTGTCGTACCACTTTCAGTCATGGCAGATGTCTCTGCGTGAACGTTTGGCTGCTTTCCCAGTGTTAGGAAGAGCGTGTCACCACAAGAACGTCTTTTGAAAACATGTTATTGCCCCTAAAAGCACTTTCGTCTTCGGTCAGACATGCACTCTGTTACTGGAAAATGTAGACACAACAAGCTGCCATGCTATGGCTGACCACCTCCTGACATCTCTATGGATGCTGCAGTGTCGTGCTTTGCGTGGCCATCCTTGCAAGCCAATCCAAATCAGACTAGACAACCTTTAGCAAGGACTGACCTCAGACTGAGTTCTTGCTCTGGGAAGATCTGCCACTCTGTTTGGTTAGGGGTAAACCCCTTAACCGCTCAGTAGTCACAACACTCAACTTTCCCGAGCTAAGGTTAAGCAGCATTGAGCGTGGTTACCAAGCGGATGGGTGACTGTTTGTGCGCCTTGGCTTCAGTACAGTTTCCCACTTCACCCAGCCGTAAATGGGTACCTGCCCTCTCTAGGGTCAGGCAAGGTAAAGCATTGTTGGAGAGGAGATGGCCGCTGCTGTCAAGATGCTGGCCCTCAGAGAAGCTGAGGTCTCTGACGCCTTGCTTCCCAACGACATAGGTTATGGGACACCCTTAGCTTTACCGTTACCTATTCACCATAATCGCACCTCCACACCACGTCACTGTGGGTCTGCTCTTAATGAGAGCATGGGGCAGGGCGGGCACAGTCTAAAGCTGTTGTGAAGGTGGAACGGGCATGGACAACAAGCACAATAACAACACACTTCTCGGCATCCTCCTCTAAGGGAGATCTCAGCCTAGACTAGTCACCAGCTGCTCGATTTGAAGCCAGAGCCTGTCAGCTGAGGCCAGTGGCAAACCTCCTGCACAGTCACAAGCACAGAAAAGACCACAACTAAGCATCCACCTAAACCAAAGTGAAGAAGAAATGTGTGTATGCGTGCGTATGTGCGTGCGTGCTGCGCGCGTGCCCGTGTGTGTTTAATATATATTTGTGTGTGTGTGACTTAAACCTACCTCTATTTTTGCATCTCCTTGTGCACTGATGCTCTCTCTCTCACACACACACACGCGCGCGCGCGCGTACGCACGCACGCACGTATGCGTGCATGCGCGTACTCCAGAAAACAGCAAATGGACTTCTCGCTTTGACTCATTACTTTAAAATCTGCGGCAAGTTGATGGTGAAAGGAAATCGGGGAGAAGACTTTCATACACACACACACACACACACACACAACATACACACACAAGGCCTACACACACATACACACACAACACATACACACACACCACACACACACACTCACACACACATACAAACACACATATACACCAACACATACACACATACACACACGCACACACATCACACACACACACACACACACACACACACACACACACACACACACACACACACACACACACACACACACACATACACAACACAGCACAAACGAAAACAAGGCGGGCAGGCAAAAACATGATGCCATTCCATCACAATCTCAGATGTCAACAATATCATCCACACACTTCCTCTGCCTACTGGCATTAGCAGGAGAAGAAAAAACCCACAACTGAATGAAGTTGGGAAACAGGAGCAAAAATGTTGAGTGGACAAAGGTTAAAAAAACAACACCCCTCTGTGTTAAACAGAAATAGATCTTATCGTCTATCCATAGTTACCCCTAGGTTTTTGTTGTTGTTGCTGCTGCTGCTGTTGTTGTTTTTGTAGTTGTTGTTGTTGTTGTTGCTGTTGTTGTTGTTGTTGTTGCTGCTGCTGCTGCTTGCTTGTTTGTTTGTTGTTGCTGTTGGTTTTTTCCCTGTTTGTTGGAAAGAATTTTCCCGTCATTTGATACGATTTAGCTAACTTTGGAGCTGATAGTTTTGCACTATGACAAAAGAGAGATTGATTTATTTCATTCATTTATTCTTTTATTTTGAGGATCATGGAATAAGTTACTTATGTGGGGGGTTTTAATATCCAGTCCCGTATGTATCCAGTTTTATAAATTTTGTAATTTTTTCCCACTGGCATACAATGGCATACTCTTCCAAAAAGCGGAACAGGTTTTAACGCGTGCGCAGGATGTTGTGCGTGCGTGTTTGCACATGGAACCTCGGTTTATAGTCTCATCGGAGAAAATGAAGATCAAAATCTTCTCACCGTTGACGTAAAAAGTCACTTAGAAAGTAATTATTCTAATCACTTAAAAGTGTATACTGACGGATCTGTATTAGAAACAGGCAAAAGTGGTGCTGCATATGTGATTCCGACTTAAAAAGTTCAAAAATCTTTTCATTTAGGACAACATTTTTCTATTTTTACTTCTGAATTATTTGCAATTTTTATGGCTTTGAATTTTTTATCTGATACTGCTGTTGATGTTTGCCAAATTCTGTTTTGCGTTGACTCAAAGGCAGTGTTAATGGCATTAAAGTCATGGCATAGTAAAATAAGGAATGATATTGTATTTGAGATAAAATTCCTGATACATTCTATTGCAAGCAGAGGTATCAGCATAACTTTTTGCTGGATCCCCTCTCATTGTGGAATTTATTCGAATGAGCTGGTTGATTCTTTGGCAAAACAAGGTGCCTCTGAATACAGTACTGAAGTGTTTGATTCTAATCTTGCATTGTCGTCTTATGATAAAATTTATTCTAAGTTAACGAAATGCATACATTCCAAGATTATAGAAAAACATTATCAGCAGTTTCCTTGCCCACGGAAATTAGAAATTCTAATACATAAACTGAGATTAAATGCATGGAATACTAAATATTCAAAAAATGTAACATGTTGTTGTTCTAATCCAATTTCAGTCCACCATTTGTTATTTGATTGCCCAATTCTTCTTGACATGTATAAAAGGAGAGGTTTAGATATTCATAAGAAATATGCCACTAGTCAAGAAGTTTTATATGACTCTCAGCAATTCATAGTGTCAGTTGCTGAAGTCATATATTCTTCACCTGTAAGACCTTTACTGTAATTACATATATTATATATATATATATATTATATTATATTATATATATATATATTATATATTATATATATTATATATTATATATTATACTTATGTGTGTGGGTGTGTGTAGGGGGGGAAAAAGAGAGAGAGAGTGATGCGGTGTGTAATAATAGGTACGTTGGTATGAATGCGGGTGTGTCTAAATCACCATGTAGTGAATAGACATTAAACAAAAAACAAAAAAAACTGTCTCATCGGAGAGAGAGAGAGAGAGGAGAGGAGGAGAGGGGAGAGAGAGAGCGCTAGAGAGAGACAGACAGACAGACACATACAGACATACAGAGACAGACGGGACAGACAGACAGACAATAGAGCGAGAGAGCTAGAGAGAGAGAGACAGACAGACATACTGAGACAGAACCACACACACACATACAGACTTACAGAGACAGATAGAGAGAGAGAGAGAGGAAAGAGAGATGGAGAGAGAGAGAGAGAGAGAGGGAGAGGGAGAGAGAGAGAGAGAGAGTGGAGAGAGAGAGAGAGAGTGAAGGAGAGAGAGAGGAGAGAGAGAGAGAGAGAGGCAAAGGAGACCATGGGATTAAAAACAGGATGGCATCCCTCACAATCTCAGATGTCAACACTATCATCCACACACTTCCTCTGCCTCCTGTCATTAGCGGGCCGAAAGCTTGATGCAGTCGTGAAACGGAAGGAAAATTGTTAGCTGGAATGGTGGTGGTGGTGGTGGTGGAGGGGGGGGGGGGTATTGATGGAGGGGTTGAAAACTCTGGTAAACAAAACAAAAAATCCTTCCATCTTTTATCCATCATTGCTCCTAATTTTTGTCGTTGTCCTTTTTTTTTTTTGGGGGGGAGAGGATATTGTGGCATTGAAAAATAGTTCTCAGTCAGTCTTGAAGATGATTGTATTTCACTTAAAGAGATAGAAAGAGAGAGGTGGGGGGGGTGTAGAGAGACGGGGGGGGGGGGGGGGTAAGAGAGAGAGGGGAGGGGAAAGAGAGACAGAGACAGAGACAGAGACAGAGAGACAGACAGTGGAGGAGAGAAAGGAACAGAGTGACAGACCAAGAAAGAGACAGCGAGACAATCAAATGTCGATGAATGAATCAATCAATCAATCAATCAATCATTCATTTGATTAATGAATCAGTACATATATCCATGGACTAATAGATGAAAGAATTACAGTTATTATTTTGAGATACTTCAATAAACTTAAGTCTCTCTCTCGCGCGCACACACACACACACACTACACACAAACACACACACACTCACACACTACACACACACATACACACATGCATACACACATACATACACACACACACACATAAACACACATTACATACACACACACACACACACACACACACACACACACACACACACACACCACACACACACACACACACACACAGAGAGAGAGACCCTTTTGACGCTTTGACGCTTTGACCAATTTATTGTGATTGCCCAATGTGGCCTATTGACAAGTTGGTTACACAATAACTAAAATAATAACATGGACATTCTAGAATGCTATATTAGACCATCCAATCAAATTCCAAGTGAAATTTTCAATAAATATTCTTGCTGGAGATTACAGCGTAATTATAAATATTTCTATAGGTGTGTCACAAAATGTTGCTGGAGATTACAGAATATAAATGTTACTTTAGTTTAGTCACAAATGTTAAACTAATTGGAACTTAGCTGTGATTGTCGTCATTTCAGTGCTTCAGCAATAAACTTTGCAACAGATTTGATCACAATATCGTCATCAGACGATAAGATAGAAAAAAAATATCTTGCCTTCGGAAAGAGAGAGAGACAGATAGATAGATAGATAGAGAGAGAGAGAGAGAGGAGAGAGAGGAGAGAGAGGAGGAGATGGAGAGAGAGAGAGAGAGAGAGTAGAGAGAGAGATGAGAGAGAGAACCTGCGATCTGATTTCATCACAATCTCAGATGTCAACAACAATATCATCCACCTAGATTTTCTTCTGCTCATCTCCTCTCATTAATGAGGAGAAGAAAGAAAACAACAACAACAACAACAACAACAGAAAAGAGTTGTGGAACAAGATAAAGAACTGGTAGTGTGAAGAGAGAACAATAACTCTGTCCAAAACAAAAAAGAACAAAGATAAAAATAAAAAATGCCATTTTGTATCCACGATCACCTGACCCCGCTGTTTCTCTTGTCTGTGTGATGGATGAGAGCCTTGCGTCATTTGAGAGACAATTTGGCCTTGTGTTGAAGACGATAGTTCGTTTCTCACTGAGAGAATGGAGAGAGAGGCAGGGGAAGAGAGAGAGAGAGACAGCCAGACAGAGTGAGAAAGAGAGACAGACAGACATACAGAGAGAAAGAGAGAGAGGGGAAAGAGGGAAGGAGAGAGAGAGGGAGGAGAGAGAGAGGGAACTCGAACTCAAATATTTTAATGAGGGTAAATGGATAAGCCAGAGGCTTCTTTACACCAGGCCCTCATGGGGAAAATTGAAAACAAACATGAATAAATCAATAAATTAATAAACAAGATAATTTCGAATAGCAAAGAGAGAGGGAGAGAGAGAGAGAGAGAGAGAGAGAGAGAGAGAGAGAGAGAGAGATACACAGAGAGAGACAGAGAGA
>CM054136.1:33839189-33856689 GCA_028751875.1 Rapana venosa
GCAACATGTTTTTCTCTTCTTGCTTGATGTACCAGAACACACACTTAGATTCCTCGCCAGGATCTCCATTCCAAGAGTATTCCAGGGTGATGTCATCTGATTCACACATCACAACGTTTGATCGCCCGAACTATGTACCACCACCTTTCGAAAGCGTGTGTTTCTCTTGCTGTCCCTTAATGGACGCTGCACACGTTTGTCAGTTAGAGTAGACACATACTGTTTCACAATACCAGTATCAGTATCAGAGTCATCCACTGTGCAGCCAACTGTCAGCTCTTCCTGCACATCAGACGCCTCAGAAGACACACCGATCTTGCTGTCTGTTGCTGGATCACACAGTAGATCAAGTGAATCTGGTGTGGCCGAGGCATTCAATTCACTGTTGACACATAGTTCTGTGTACACACTGGTTTGTTTTTCTTCTGTTTCCACATCGAGCAGGGAGTCAATGTTACACAAGACCGGCTCTTCCAAGACACTGTCATTGTCACATTGGTGACTTGCCTGTCTTTCTTGGTGTTGTCTGCTTCTTTGGACATCGCGACGGATTTGACATGGGGGCTTTTTGCGATAGTACTGAACACGGAGTTACGGTTCAGCACCGGGTCCACCATTTCTGTTGACACTGACTTGTCAGCTGGCTTCATTCGCAAGACGAACACAACGCTGCCGCTCTCCCCCGCGACTTTCCAACTCGATACGACGTTGTCGATCAGCAGGGCGTTTAAAGTTGTTATTACAGTTGCTGGAAGGCCAGTAACTGACATTTTGAAGCTAAAATGCAAAAAATTGCAACAGCTTACTAACAGCACACCCGTTCAGTTCTCGTCCCGTCACGTGTCCGAGAGCGAGAGAGAGAGAGAGAGAGAGAGAGAGAGAGGAGAAGAGAGAGAGAGAGAGAGAGATAGAGAGATAGAGAGAGAGACAGAGAGACAGACAAATGACAAATGACAAATTCTTTTATTTCGAGGATAATGAATAAGCACATATGTGCCTTTTTACATCCAGTCCCCGCCCGTTAGGGATACATCTTAATAATAATAGCCCAATACTTATACATTCTCACAATAAAAACAAGGGGAAATAAACCCTTTTCAAAACAGCTCCCCCCAACAACCCCCCCCCCCCCCCCAAAGCAAGCAAATAAAAGAAAACCCTAAAATACCCACCCCCACCCCCACCCCCAAAAAAGCCCTAACCAAACAAACAAACAAAAGAGAAAGAAAAAACAAACCAACAGAAGAAGATAAAAGAGAAAAAACAGACAAACAACAACAACAAGAACAACAACAGAGCCAAGAAAAATAACACAACCAAACTTAATAAGTCATAAAAGATAGACATCTACACAATGTCAAATGGTACACATACTTGTTACACATAACTATAAGATATTGAAATAGGGCACTCATTAAAACTTAAGTACAGAGGCAAGTCCAATAAAGTATTGAAAATATAAAATATGAATCCTTCATCAGGATACACTATAACTATAAGCGAGACGATAAAAGGTGAGAGAGAGACAGAGAGACGGAGAGAGTGTGTGTGTGTATTTCAGAGATAATATCCAATATATAATTCCCAAAACAGTATGCGATCCCATCAACACTCATTTTAGATTACATTCGTTTCAAATTATATGTCATGATAATGAAATAATTTTAATACCCATACATCCACACAATAAAAACAAGAAACAAAACAAAGAAGAAATCTAAACCTATACAGTCATTGAGGGAGAGAGTATGAGTGAGTGAGTGAGTGAGTGAGTGTGTGTATGTATGTGTGTGTGTGTGAGTGTGTGTGTGTGTGTGGGGGGGGGGGGGGGGGTTCAGGGATAATACTAAATATGTAATACTCACATTAGCACACGATCAGCACAAACACTTTTTAATTATACTCATACAAATTTAAAAACAACAACAAAACAAACAGACAAAAGCACCCTCCCAAACAGACAAAACAAAAAACAAGAAAAAACAACAAAGAAACAAATGAGAAGGAAAGAAAAAAGAATAACTTTTTGAAAAACCACAACACCGTTCCCCCCTCCACACACACACACATACATACACCAAAACAAAAACAAACAAACAAACAAAAACTCAAACAAATCAACAACAAAAAACAAAGTAACAACTACAGCAATAACAACAGAGAGAGAGAGAGAGAGAGATGAGAGGAGAGGAGAGAGAGAGATGAGAGAGGAGAGAGATGAGAGAGAGAGAGAGAGAGGAGAGAGAGAGAGAGAAACTTATAGATCATAAAATTGAACACAGGGTGTGTGTGTGTTTCAAGGATAATACTAAATATATAATTCTCAAGACAGCACAGGATCACCATCAATATTCTTTTCGAATATACTCGTTACAAATGAACGCCATGAAAAAGAAATAAGCCAATATCAATACACTCTTACAATACGGAGAGAAAAAAATCACTAAAGTCATAAAATGAACATCTATACATTGTGAGTAAGAGGAGAGATGGAGGGGGGGGGGGGGGGGAGAAATGAGAGAGAGTGGGAGAGAGAGGGGGGAGTGTGTGTGTTTGTGTGTGTGTGTGTGTGTTTGTGTGTGTTAAAGATTTAACGCTTTTTGTTTGTAAACAGAGACAGAGATAGAGAGAGAGAGACAGAGAGAGGGAGAGAGAGACAGAGAGAGAGACAGAGAATGCATGTGCAGTTGGTAGAGTTGATAATGATAATAGTAAATATCTGATGAAGATAAGGAGGACGACGATGAGGAGGAGGACGATTACGACGATGACTCAGAAAGAAAAGTACAAAGAAAATAATGGTGGTGGTGGTGGTGGTGGTGGTGGTAATGACGACGACGTTGATGATGGTGTTAATAATGATGATGATGATGATGATGATGATGACGTTGATGATGATGATGATGATGATGATGATGATGATGATGATGATGATGATGATGATGATGTTTATTATGGCTAGTGGCATGTATTCTCTAAACCAGAAGAGTAATCACTTATATCCAAAAGAAATGTGAATGAGACTTATATGACTATGTACATGCACACACAGAGACACGTGTGCACACATGCGCGCATTCACACACACACACACACACACACACACACACACACACACACACACACACACACACACACACACACACACACACACACACACACACACACACACACACACACACTGTCACGCACACGCGTATAATTATGAAGGTACACTCGTGTGTCTGCAGTTGTAAACCTAACTAGAATTGTTTGAATTGTTCTGTTTCGTTACGTGATATGACGACTTTCTTTATCAGACTACACTATACTGATACTGTAGTCATATTGCTACCTCAGTCTTTCTTGTTTTTCAGATCCAAGGTGGTGTTTTCCTTGCAGTCTGTGCACAAGTATGGAAAGTAAGTGCATTACATCTGTCCATCTTCAAACATTCTTTCTTTCTTTTTTTCTTTTTCTTTTATATCGAGGATAATGGAATAAGCACTCATGTGTTTTTTTATATCCAGTCCCCGTGTGTATGCGGTTTTGTGAATTCTGTCATCTGTTCCCACCGGCACACAATGGCCTACTCTTACGAAAATCGGAACAGGATTTAACGTGTGCGCAAAATGTCCTGCGTGCGTTCGCACACGGGGCCTCGGTTTATAGTCTCATCCGAAGGACTTTTGGGGAGAGAGTCTGCACTGATGTTAACTCCAGGGGAAAATTCTGGTTGCATGGCTTTCTTTCTACTTCCCCTTCTATTCGGGGCGAAAGGGATTTGAGTTTTCTGTTGTTTTATTTGTTTTTAAACAGGGAGATGGAGAAGAAAGTACTAGAAAGAAAGTTGTAAGTGACATGTTAAGGGTAAGAATGTACAGCGTATTAATTTTTATAGCAGAAAGAAGATGGTTTCTATCTGGTACTTCAAAACAAGCAAGCAAGCAAACAAACAAACAAAATAACCAAACAAAAAGAAATCGCCCAACTTAAAGTAGTTCAATTTTGTTAACACTAATAGAAAAGACGTTACACAAATAACCTTGAAAACATTCTCTTGACCGTAACTATGACACTTATGCAAACACTTTGGTGTATGATTATATACCCAAGACGCTATCTGAATCCTCACCAAATCCTACTACAAAATGCTTTTTCTGTCCCTTGCAAAACAAAACAAACCAACCCTTGCAGTGTGGAAGACGTGGTGGACGGACAGCGCTGCCCCCTGATGAAGGTGGCCACACTGACCCTGCTGGACATCCCCAGTGCCAAGACCTCGTCTGCCCCTTCCCCAGGCTCCCTCGTCTTCTCCGAGTGCTTCCTGGACTCCGCCATCAACGTCAGCTCAGGTTGGTAGTCATGGTCCTTGATGTACGTGGAAATCTGAATCTGTGGGTGTTGGTGGACATGGTCCTTGATGTATTAGGAGGAAATCTGGGGTGTTGGTAGCTTGTTCTTGATGTACGTAGAAATCTGAATCTGTGGGTGTTGGTGGACGTGGTCTTTGATGTATCAGGATAAAATCTGAATCTGTGGGTGTTGGACGACATGGTCATTGATGTATTAGGATGAAATCTGAATCTGTGGGTGTTGGTGGACATGGTCTTTGATGTATTAGGATGAAATTGAATCTGTGGGTATTGGTGGACATGGTCCTTGATGTATTAGGATGAAATCTGAATCTGTGGGTATTGGTGGACATGGTCCTTGATGTATTAGGATGAAATCTGAATCTGTGGGTATTGGTGGACGTGGTCCTTGATGTATTAGGATGAAATCTGAATCTGTGGGTATTGGTGGACATGGTCCTTGATGTATTAGGATGAAATCTGAATCTGTGGGTATTGGTGGACATGGTCTTTGATGTACGTTGAAAGCGCAATCTTCGGGTGTTGGTAGCCATGGTCGTTGATGTATTAAGAGGAAGTCTGAATCTTTGGGTATTGGTAGCCATGGTCCTTGATTCATGATGTTGGGCGAATGTGTGCATAAGATGATATCTGCTGCGTCTGTTTGAAGAAGGAATATTGTTTTGCGGAATAAATGATTGAATGAACATTTTTTGGAATGAATGAAAAAATGTATGAAGGAAAAAGAATAAGCACAATGGGTGCTTTTTCAAATCCAGCCCTCAGTCGAACAAGATAAATAAATCAACCAATCATTCAATGAAGCAATCAACTGATCAAATGGATCAAGAACTTTTGGGGAAAATGACAGTAACGTAAATTAAAAATCAGAAAATGATAATAATAATAACAATTATAATAATAATAATAATAATAATAATGGAATTTATGTAGCGCAATATCTTGCAAAAACAAATAAGAGTGACATACAATCACATACACAGAACATAATAAATGTTGAAAATGAACACCGCCTTCTTTTTTCTGTTTTGTTTTGTGGATTTCTTTAATGGATACATAATCAGCTCTTCTTATGGCATTTTATATTTCATATTGGTAACGTGTGTGAAACCATCAAAGTGTGGTACTGATGTGTGTGCAGGCGTACAAACCAGTGTGGACAGCGACATACTGTACCTGACCAGCCACATTCCGAGATTCATGCTATGGGATGTATGTATCAGAACTCTGTGTGTGTGTGTGTGTGTGTGTGTGTGTGTGTGTGTGGGGGGGGGGGGGGTGGGTGGGTGTGGTGGTGGGTGTGTGTGTGCGTGTGTGTTTTACACATATGCCATTGCTTGTGTGAATGTGTACCTATTTATGCACGTATGTGTGCTCATGTGTGTGTGGGAAAAGGGTGTTTGTTTTTTGTATGTGTTCGTGCGTACGTGTGTGTGTGGTGTGTGTGTGTGTGTGGTGCGTGCGCGCACGCGTGCGTGCGTGCGTGCATGGTTTGTTGTGTGTGCGTATGTATGCATGCGTGCGTGCGTGCTTGCAGCATGAGAGCATATATGTGCATGTGCGAGCGAGCATGTGTGTGGTCGCGCGCACGCGCGTCCTCTGCATGCTGGCTGTAACGACGTCTTTCCAAAATCTTGAAAAGACAACATAAGTGCAGTGCTTTACTCTGTGTGTGTGGGGTGTGTTGCGTTGTGGGGGTCAGGCTGGCTCCCGGAGTCGTGACGACCACACGGAGGTCCGACGCCTGCTGGAGACAGAGGTGGCCCACAAGCTGGGGACGCTGCTGATGGCGGGAGACAAGGCCGAGATCACTGCAGGCTCTGAACTCTCCTTGCCCCCAGAAACAGGTAACCGACCCACACTGACTGCAAGCTGAGGTCTTCCTTGCGTGTTTTGGGGAATGCTCGCGGAACAGTTTGCACATACATGCTTTTTATCTCATGATGGGTGCGTGCTGATGTTGGTCAGTGTGTGTGTGTGTGTGTGTTTTAAATATTATTGTGTTTAAATGTTTATTGTTTTTATGTATGGCGAGTAACCCGCCGGAATTTCTTTGTCTTTGAGATAATAAAGCTTTTGAATTTGAATTTGAATTTCGAAATCAAAACCTATGAGCTTGTACAAGGGTTTGGGATTTATGTTGTTGTTCTTTTTTAAAATTGTTATTGTTATTTTTTTCAGTACTAGCTATCATTATATGATCATTCCATTAGTCTTTTATTTCGAGGATAATGGAATAAGCACTCATCTGCTTTTTACGTCCAGTCCCCGTGTGCATACAGTCTTGCAATTTAAATCGTCCATTGCCGCCGGCACACTCTTCTGAAAAGTGGAACAGGCTTTAACGTGTGTGCAAGAAGTTCTGCGTGCGTTCGCACACGCAGGTTTCGGTTTATAGTCTCATCCCAAGGACGTTGGGAGGGGCGGGGTGGGGGTGGAGTCCGCTCATTTGTTAACTCTAGGGGAAAAAATCCCCCCTGAACGGGGTTCAAACCAGGGTCGGCAGATCGTGAGCGTAATGCACAACATTCTAACCAACATGTTATCCCGTCCCCCAGATGAATGTTTATTACTTTTGCTCCTGCCTGAATTTCACTCCCGGGGCCAAAAAAAAAAAGTTCCCCTGAGTCTCTTGCTATGGCCGGTGGTGTGGATGACACAAACGAGCTCAGCATGCACCATGCTACTCGGAAAGGGATGGACTCCACCCAGGTTCGGTATGCCCGCGATACATTGCCTAGGATCTTCAGTGCAGGGTCACTACGACTCCTGAAGGAGCATAATTATCGAGGGAGAAGTCAGCTTGATTCAAGACAGAGTGCAAGGTGTGCCGGGTGTGTTGGTGATGGAAGGGAAGCAACCACGGGTTTTGAGTTGTTCATTTCAAGATAAGCAGAGTTGTCTTTTCATACATGACTTAAGAAAGCTGGTTCGGGGTGTGTGTGTGTGTGTGTGTGTGTGTGTGTGTGTGTGTGTGTGTGTTCGTGTTTGCAAATGCACACATTTAAAGGTAGGTGTACATGCAACCACATACATATCTGTGTTATGTGTGTGCATACAAAACTGTCTTTATATAATGTGCATTTGTATGTATATGTGTCAAATGCTCATGTGTATATGTGATTATATATCCTTTACAGTGCGCGTGCGCACGCGCGCGCACACACACATACACACACACATTACCAAACACACACACTCACGCTGTATACCCTCACTCACACGCAGTGTTTAGACATCTGTGGGTCAAATCAACTAAGACGTTATCTGCTAAATGTACATAATATGTGTGTGTGCGTGCGTGCGTGCGTGCGTGCGTGCGTGCGCGTGTGTGTGTGTGTTACAGTGCAGCTGTACGTGTATCGTAACGGGGTGGCGGCCTACAGTGAGCATTACGGATCCTTCGCTCTGTCCGCCTCTGACTGCAGCCACGTTCATCTTTTTGATGGGGTCAGTAGCCCAGGCTGTGTTGTATGTATAACCTTCACCCTGCTTACTGCATCTTTAATGCACGGTATAACTTGAGTGGGTAAAGCGTCTAACTTCCATCCAGTGGGCCCCTGAAGTCGTGAGGTCGAATCTCGGCAGGGGCATCTGGTGAATTAAGGGTGGAGATATTTTGTTTAGTTTATGCCCGCGCCCCTGAGTCAGCCAAGCGCGGACCTGCCAGTGCCTTATGTTGAAGATCGGAATGATAATTATGCTTGTTAAAGATCGCGTGATTCATGTCAGAGTTCGATGGATAACAGAAACGTCAACGTACTCAGCATGCATTCCCCGAGGTTCAAATTGCCCAAGACACTGCCTGGGTAATTCAGAGCTATGCCCAATTGACTCCTTTGTGAACGAAAAGGGAGAAGAGGAGGGTGTATCATGTTATCTACCCACTTATTCCTACACACACACACACACACACACACACGGGGACCGGATAGCTGAGTGGTCGGAGCACTGCTTTCCCCCAGCCAAGTTAAGCAGCGTCGAGCGTGGTTACCAGTTGGATGGGTGACCGTTTGAGCGCCTTGGCTTCAGTACAGTTCCCCAGTTCACTCAACTGTAAATGGGTACCTGCCCTCTTTAGGGTCAGGGAAAGTAAAGCAGCGAGGGAGAGGAGATAGGCGCCGCCCTCAATATGCTGGCCCTAGAGAAGTGAGGTCTCTGACGCCTCGCTCCCCTACGACCTTATAGGTTATGGGACACCTTTACCTTTTTATTCCTACACCATAGGTCTAAACGCAGAAAACTGGCAAGAACGAGGTGACAAAAAGAAAAGCAACAAGGCAGAAACAAAAGAGGGAATTCCTGGTACAGAATTTTCAAATGGTGAGGATGCTATTTATACTGATATAACCCCCGGCGTCCCCACAGGGGATGACAACTATACTCATTATCTGTCTTAAGCAAAATCATAATTATATCGCTCTGTGGGTATGTTCCCCTTGTCTGGCAGTCGCCTCTGTGTTTGTAAGTATTCATACATCACTAAGTTTACTGTATTTGGTTTGTTTTTCTTCTCCTGTCCTTTGAAAATGAATTAATTATAGTGTTTTCTAACTGGGATCATTCCTGATTTTATGGTGTGTGTATATAAATTTGAAACCTGTTGATACTATTTGTAAATGTTTGCATATTTTACGAACAATTGGACTGCAAGTGCGTTAATTTGTTTTCCACAAGATAGAGCGCTTTACAGATTCCATACATTATCATTATTATTATTACATGTAAAACTAAAACCCCAAAAATAAAGAAGTTATTTAAAGAAAGAACTCATGAGAAATTTGACTCGTGTGTGTGTGTGTGTGTGTGTTTGCCTGCGCGCGTGTTTGAGTGTGTGCGTGTGCGCATGCATGCCTGCGTGCGTGTGCATTTGCGTATCGGTGTGTGTGTGTGTGTGTGTGTGCGCGCAAACAGGACTCGATGGGGACAGCGGTGCTGCTGATCCTGACCTACCACAGCTGGGCTGCCCCCAAGCTGCCCCCTCACCTGTCCAGCACAGACCACATGCTCTTCTTCGTCATCGCCCCCCGCACCAAGGCACACAACCACCTGTACGGAACGGTGCGTAGGGCCACCAGGCCTCCTCCTGTCTGCCTTTGGCTGTAGTGGTAGTGGTTGTGGCTGTGGCAGTGGTTGTGTATAATTATCTGCATGCATCCGTCTGTCTGTCCTCCTGCAACTGGTGTGTGTGTGTATATGTGCATAAATGCATAGTCACACGCATATATACATACATATATACATACATACATACATACATACATGTATACATACATACATTCGCATGTATGAATGAATGCAAGTGATATAATATGCAGATACACATGCTGATTGCGTCATTCCTTGCATGCATACATCCATTTTCATATGCGCGCGCGCGCGCGCGCGCTGTGTGTGTGGTGTGTGTGTGTGTAGGGGTGTGTGGTAGGGTGTGATGATGATGTGATGACGTCGATGATGATGATGATGATGATGATGATGGTGGTGGTGGTGGTGGTGGTGGTGGTGGTGGTGATGACGACAACAATGATGGTGATGATGAGGCGGACGATGACGATAATGGTGACAATGACGATGATGATCATGACGATGACGATAATGGTGACAATATCAATGATGATCATGATGATGACGACGACGATGATGATCATGATGATGGTGGTAATGATGACGACGACGACGATGATGGTGATGGTTGTGGTGATGATGATGATGATGATGATGACGAACATGATGATGATGATGATGATTTCAGGTGCTGACCAGCTGGAAGGAGGAATCAGAGATGCCTGCAGTGGGCAGAATTTCTTCCGAAGAACTTCCAGAGCAACTGGATGCTTTGTAAGCAAAACAGTACAATGGACTTTTTTGGCGGGGCGTGGGGGGGGGGGGGGAGGTCAGGGTGAGGGGAAGGTTTTAAATCTTAACCATGTGCACAAATATGTATGTAGTTACCTACACCAGGCCCGTATCCAGAGTTTACTGACCAATGTTCATCACGTAGGATGAAAGATGTGGGGGTTTTTTCTCTTTCTTTTAAAATGTTTCCAGAGCCTGAAGAGCCGGCTCAAAGATGGTGTCTTCTCTGAAACCATTCATTCTGTTGTCCAGCTCACTATACAGAGTATTTCCATTCTTCTTTTTCGTCGGTGTCGGACCCACAGCCAACAGCTGTTGTCTGTCATATGAAGGTAAAATAATACATTAAGCGCCTGACAAGTTAGGCCCAGCACATCCATCTTCAGCTGGGGAGAGAATTGTTATCTTTTACGTCTTTCTGGGGAAAACATGGCAGGAGAATGGACCAAGAAGGTAGAAATAAGATGAGAAGGAAATGGCAAGAAGAAAAGGAACAAAGCAGAAGCAAAGAGAAGAATAGAAAAGAGAGAAATCTTAGTACACAATTTGTGGGAGATGGGGATACTATTTATACTGACAGGGCCCTGGCATCCAGAAGGGGGAGGTTTAATTCTACTAAAATAGATTTAGGATCTATGGATACTTTTTGATAAACCATGGCTGTTGTGCATAAAACTGTGCATTATAATAATACTGTTGGTCCCAGCAGCAGTGTGTATGTTGCTGTGTTTCAGGCATGAAGTAGCAGTATATGTCTGTCTGTGTGTGCTGCTGTGTTTCAGGCATGAAGTAGCAGTGTGTATATGTCTGTGTGTGGTGCTGTGTTTCAGGCATGAAGTAGCAGTGTGTATATGTCTGTGTGTGTTGCTGTGTTTCAGGCATGAAGTAGCAGTATATGTCTGTGTGTGGTGCTGTGTTTCAGGCATGAAGTAGCAGTGTCTGTGTGTGGTGCTGTGTTTCAGGCATGAAGTAGCAGTGTGTGTGGTGCTGTGTTTCAGGCATGAAGTAACAGTGTGTGTGTTGCTGTGTTTCAGGCATGAAGTAGCAGTGTATGTCTGTGTGTGGTGCTGTGTTTCAGGCATGAAGTAGCAGTGTGTGTGGTGCTGTGTTGCTGTGTTTCAGGCATGAAGTAGCAGTATATGTCTGTGGTGCTGTGTTTCAGGCATGAAGTAGCAGTGTGTGTGTGTGCTGCTGTGTTTCAGGCATGAAGTAGCAGTGTGTCTGTGTGTGTGTTGCTGTGTTTCAGGCATGAAGTAGCAGTGTGTGTCTGTGCTGCTGTGTTTCAGGCATGAAGTAGCAGTGTGTGTGCTGCTGTGTTTCAGGCATGAAGTAGCAGTGTGTGTGTCTGTGTTGCTGTGTTTCAGGCATGAAGTAGCAGTATATGTCTGTGTTGCTGTGGTGCTGTGTTTCAGGCATGAAGTAGCAGTGTATGTCTGTGTTGCTGTGGTGCTGTGTTTCAGGCATGAAGTAGCAGTGCATGTCTGTGGTGCTGTGTTTCAGGCATAAAGTAGCAGTGTGTGTGGTGCTGTGTTTCAGGCATGAAGTAGCAGTGTGTGTCTATCTGTGTTGCTGTGTTTCAGGCATGAAGTAGCAGTGTCTGTGTTGCTGTGTTTCAGGCATGAAGTAGCAGTGTCTGTGTTGCTGTGTTTCAGGCATGAAGTAGCAGTGTGTGTGGTGCGGTGTTGCTGTGTTTCAGGCATGAAGTAGCGGTGTGTGTTGCTGTGTTTCAGGCATGAAGTAGCGGTGTCTGTGTTGCTGTGTTTCAGGCATGAAGTAGCAGTATATGTCTGTGTGTGTTGCTGTGTTTCAGGCATGAAGTAGCAGTATATGTATGTCTGTGTTGCTGTGTTTCAGGCATGAAGTAGCAGTGTGTGTGCTGCTGTGTTTCAGGCATGAAGTAGCAGTATATGTCTGTGTGTGTTGCTGTGTTTCAGGCATGAAGTAGCAGTATATGTCTGTCTGTGTTGCTGTGTTTCAGGCATGAAGTAGCAGTATATGCATATCTGTGTTGCCATGTTTCAGGCATTACTACCTGCAGCAGGTGAACCAGCACGAGACCCTGCCCAACCTGCTGGCCTCCTCCCACATCCCCTCTCTCAAGGAGGCTGCTCACCACCTGCCCCACCTGCCTGAGTCAGTTCACTTCCGTTTTCCTTTTTTTTTCTTTTAATAAATTAACTGTTTTGTGTGATATAATTCTTTTATTTTGTGGATATTGAATAAGCACTCATGTGCTTTTTTTTTTTTTGCTTTTTTTTTCTTTCTTTTTTTTTTTTACGCATTCAGTCCCCCTGTGCATGTGGTTATGTGGATCGGTGGTCTAGAGGTAACGCGCCTGTCTAGAAAGCGAAAAGTCTGGGTCTGAAGTGTGCGGCGGTTCGTACCCCGTTTGGACCGGAAATTTTTCCCCCATCCATTAGACCATGAGTGGTGGTCTGGGCGCTAGTCTTTCGGATGAAACGATAAACCGTGGTCCCGTGTGTTACACATAATTATTTAGCGCACATAAAAGAACCCACGGCAACAAGAGAGTTGTCCCTGGCAAAATTCTTAGAAAAAAAGCCACTCTGATAGAGGAACAAATACAGTTGCAGACAGGAAAAAGAAAAAAAAATGGGTGGCGCTGCTCTTGTGGCGACACGCTCTCCCCGGGGAGAGCAGCCCGAATTTCTCGGAGAGAAATCTGCCGTGACTTAAAGTAGTATGAAATGAAATCTGGGCGCTTTGATTTGTTGCTTTACAAGATTCAGCACTATATAAATTCCATACATTATTATTATTGTTATATCAGTTCTGTCCATCCGTTCCAATGGGTTATTTTTCACAGCATGTGTGTGTGTGTGTTTGTGTCTGTGCTTGTGAGGGGGTGGGGGAGGAATGCTCTGTGGGGGGGGGGGGGGGGGGGGGGGGGCAGGGTCCCCCCTCCCCCTTTTCTGGTTTATGAGAAGGGAAAGAACTCAGTCTTTGAACCTCGATAAATGTCAAGAGTTGTTTCCCTAGAATCAACAACAGATTGAGACAATCACATGATTTTCAGGGGTTTGCTTTGCTGTTGTTTTGTTTTGTTTTGTTGTACTTTTTATTCTTTGTTTCCTTTCCCCCTGAAATTATGCATTTGTTTCATTATTTTTATTATATAAAATGTATGTGTAAATCTGGATAAACAAGAGGGAACGCATGAACAGAATGAAAAGTCAGTTAATTAGTTACGAATACATGTCCTTAACAGATCATTTGACTTTATACTTTAAAATAGATCATCTGGGTTTTTTAAAATGAATTTTACCCTTTAAATTTGTTTTTCATCACAAGGATACAGTGCACACACAGACTGGGAGGAGGGGGGGGGGGGGGTAATGGGGTACTCCTTTTGGTGGTGGTGTGCTCTCCTTAAAGAGCAGCCCAAATTTGTTGGGGGAAAATTCTCCAAGACAGAAAAAATTTACAACACAATACCATACAATGCAATACAGTACAATACAGTACAACACAATAATTATAATAGAATGCAATGCATTACAATGTAGCACTACACTACCATACATGATATTGCTCTCCACTACACTACTCCACACTACACTACACTATGCTGCACTGTGCCTCACTGCACTGCACTCCAGTCCACCACAGCACACCACGCCGCACAACACCACACCACATTACACTACACTACACTACACTACAACACTCTTCAATACACTGCAGCATTCATGATAGTAATGAGGAGATATATGACATGGTGTGACGTGGCAGTTTCCTGAAGCACCTGTCAGTGAGCAGTGCCATCCCCAACGCCGTCAGTCGATCTGACCTGCCGCATCTGCTGCAACAAGAACCCGCCTTTGACGTCACCACAGACAATGAGCAGGTAACCCACATATTGATTAAAGCATTTTTAATAACTTCTACATCCATTTTTTATGTTTATTTTCTTCTACTCTTGTCTTCATATCTTGAATATAGATATATATCATAGTGCAAATGGTTATAGATATGGTTATGTATGTAGATACTTATATACATGTAGAAACAACATTTTGTAAGACATAAAAAATGTACAAAAAAATAATTTTAAAAAAATAATTTAAAAAACTCTGTTAAGTGGAAGGTACTATATGTTGACATCGCAAGTATTTTCTTCTTCTTTGTCAAACGCTCAAACAGCAACTCATTGTTGTCTGTCATATGAACAGAAATACATTGCGCTGCCGTTAAGGCTACACACCGGTATTAATTTTGGGGTCAAGTAGTATCTTGTATAGAGTGCAGTGGAAAAAACTGTTGGTGATTTTCACAGATTTTTTAAAGCATGAAATGATGCACTGTGCACTTGGTTTTTGGATTGAGGACATAGAGCAATACCAGGTAGTCACGAGAAAGTTGGAAATAACCATCAAATGAGGTTTGCCTGTATTCCTACAGCGTTGACCCCGCGCATGCATATTGCGGTAAGGAAGCTAGCAGACGACAAAGGACTGAGGGGGTACAGTGTTTGCTGAAAAATAAAAAAAATTTCAAACCTACCAAATTTGTTCAAAATCACATGAGTTTTGAGTCAGAGGCTAGTCTTTCACAAAAAGTGGTTTTTATTTCTGTGGATGCCTTAGTGCGTGCGGTATGAATATAAGAGTTACATAGAAAAACAGAAGGAAAAGAGTGATTTTTTAATACCGGTGTGTAGCCTAAGCACCTGACAAGTCAGGCCCAAGCACATCCGACTTCTCATGGTAAGAGTTTTAAACATCAACAAAGTAATGCATGATCACTAGATTGTGCATCATGCATCATTGGCAGAACAGAGACGCATGAAGGCCTGATGTGTCAACAACAAACAGAGACAAACATTGCTATGGATCAGAGTGTGGTGGTGGATGTCCTTATGTCCATGTGTATGTACAGGTGGTGGTGACGGTGCTGACGGGAGTGCCGGGCAGTGAGAAGCAGTCCCTGTGTAAAACGCTGTCCAAACTGGGCACCAACTACTACAGGTATGTGTCAGATTCATCGGCTGTGGGGACTGACTGACTGACTGATGTCTATGGAATGGTTTTGTGTGTTCACGCGCAGCCATGTTCACCACGTACACGCATATGTGCAAGGTGTAGTCTCTCTCTCTCTCTCTCTCTCTCTCTCTCTCTCTGGGGGGTGGGTATTTTAGGGTTTTCTTTTATTTGCTTGCTTTGGGGGGGGGGGGGGGGGGGGGGGGGGGGGGGGGGGGGGGGTTGTTGGGGGGGAGCTGTTTTGAAAAGGGTTATTTCCCCTTGTTTTTATTGTGAAACTGTATAAGTATTGGGTTATTATTATTAAGATGTATCCCTAACGGGTGGGGACTGGATGTAAAAAAGCACATATGTGCTTATTCATTATCCTCGAAATAAAAGAATTTGTCATTGTCATTGTCATTGTCTCTCTCTCTCTCTCTCTTTCTCTCTCTCTCTCTCTCTCTCTCTCTCTCTCTCTCTCTCTCTCTCTCTCTCTCTCTCTCTCTTTCTCTCTCTCTCTCTCTCTCACACACACACACACACACTCACACACACACACCACAAGGACACATATACAAACTCACACACACAGACAACCATGCAAGCACGCGCGCGCGCACACACACACCGCGCGCGCATACACAGACGCATTCACACACACACACACACACACACACACACATATCCAGTATCTCATAGACTGAAGAAATGAAGACCAACAATCGATGTTTCTTCTTTAAGTATAGTTCTTTTAAAAAGTACTGAAGTGGTATGATCCATTATGAAATGAAATTCATCCCCCGTCCTTATGTGCTGTTATTTCAAACATTTATCTATTTATTTCTCTAATTATATATCTATCTATTCATACCAAGAAGCGAATGAAAGGCAATAAGGATTTGAAAATAAACTGGAGATGAAAGAGAAGAAAAGAAGATGGGGGACAACTGTGTAGTTTTGAATTTAGCTGCAGTTTCTTCCCTTGCATCGCTCAGCAGGGTGTTGTCCTGTGTTTTCTGTTTCCATTATTTAATGTTTGTAAACTACAGTGGCTTTTTCTCATGTTCATGGTTATTTCTTTATAATACAAACATGTGGAAAAAAAATAGCATATCGATAACTACAGTATCCGGGATCTATGCTTATTTTTTCTTTCTTGAAATCTTTTGAAGTTACAGGGTTTTTTTTCCATAGTGATGGAATTGAACTTGGCACAGCTATTGGTATGTGTTGTGTGTGTGTGTGTGTGGGGGGGGGGGGGGGGGGGGTAGCGGGGGTTGGGGGTTGGGGGGGTAATGCAGTGAATAATCGCATACTGTATGCATGACTGTGTGCATTTATCTATGCATACATTCTTGCATATTTACATGCCTCTGTGTGTGTGAGTGCTCGTGCATGCGTGCGTGCACTTTTTTTTTTTTTTAAACTTATTTATTTATTCTTATATATCGAGGATAATGAATAAGCACTCGTGTGCTTTTTTACATCCAGTCCCCGTGTGTATGTGGTTTTGTAAATTCTGTCAGCTGTTCCCACCAGCACACAATGGCCTACTCTTACGAAGAGCAGAACAGGATTTAACGTGTGCGCAAGATGTTCTGCGTGCGTTCGCACACGGGGCCTCGGTTTATAGTCTCATCCGAAGGACTTTTGGGGAGAGTGGAGTCTGCACTGATGTTAACTCCAGGGGAAAATATTCCCCTTGAACGGGAATCGAACCCGGGTCGTCAGATTGCGAGCGCAATGCTCTGACCAATAGGCTATCCCGTTCCCGTGCGCACGTGCGCACGTATATATGTGTGAGAGTGCTCGTGCACACACCCTTACATGTGCATGATGTTGTGTGTGTGTATGCGCGCGCGTGCGTGTGTGCGTGTGTGTGTGTGCGTGTGCGTGTGTGTGGTGTGTGTGTGTGCGCGCGCGTATATGTGTTTGTGTATTTTTGTGAGCGTATGTGTACCTGTTTATGTGTGTGTGTGTGTGTGTGTGTGTGTGTGTGTGTGTGTGTGTGTGTGTGTGTGTGTGTGTGTGTGTGTGTGTGTGAGTGTGTGTGTGGTGTGTGTGTGTGTGGTGTGTGTGTGTGTGTGTGTGTGTGTGTTTGTGTGTGTGTGTGTGTGTGTGTGTGACAGGTGGGGTGGTGGTGAGGCAGATGGAAGAAGCGGTGCTGGATGCTGCACAGCTTCATCGGATGCTGGCCGCCGCTGTCACCTCTCACTTCCAGCAGGACAAGAACAAGCGCCAGACACGGGTCCTGCTGGTAGCTCCGGGGTACGTACGGGTGCTTGTTGTTGTGGTTGTTGTTGC
>CM054136.1:33859189-33864189 GCA_028751875.1 Rapana venosa
AAGGCATCCAAAGTCATGGAAACCACTTTTTTTGTGTGAAAGACTAGCCTCTGACTCAAAACTCATAATTATGATTTTTGCGCATATTTTGGGTATGTTTAAATTTTGTTTTAATTTTTTCAGCAAACACTGACTGGGCCCCCTCAGTCCTTTGACGTCTGCCAGCTTCCTAACCACAATATGCATGCGCTGTGTCAACACTGTAGGAACGAACACAAGCAATCCTCTTCAATTTAACGTCTGTTCACTCTTAGTGATATTAGAAGCAATCCTCATGTGAAGATCGATTCCAATATTATCATGACTATCTGGTATTGCTCTATGTCTCCATTCCCCCCCCCCCCCCCCCCCAATACAAGTATACAGTGCACTTTTTTTTTCTCAGGAAATCAACCCAAGAAAAGTTTTCTGACTAGCACTCTATATAGAAGATACTATTAATTTTGATCCAGAAGCTAAAGGTGGAGTGTAGTCTCTGGGGCTGTGCATGCCTCATGTATGGCTCTTGGCCACTCCCATTGTCAATCTCTCTGTTTTTCTTTTATTTCTGTCTTTGTCTCTGAGGTTTATGATATTTATGTATTTCTGTTTCTTTGTCTCTATCACTCCCGTCTCTGCCTGTAAGTGTTCATTTATCTCTCTCTCTCTCTCTCTCTCTCTCTCTCTCTCTCTCTCTCTCTCTCTCTCTCTCTCTCTCTCTCTCTCTCGCTTTTGTATCACATGTATTTTTTTCTAGTTTCTACTTTTGATTGGTTGTTTTTTTGCACCACTTGAGAAAGAAGAGAGCAAATTAGACCGTCGGTGTGTGTGTGTGTGTGTCTTTTCCTGTGTCTGTATCTGTGTCTAAATGTGTGTATTTGCGTGTTTGTGTGTATGTGTGTGTGTGTCTATGTGTCTGAGTGTGTCTGTGTGTGTGTGTGTGTCTGTGTCTGTGTGTGTTTGTGTGTGTCTTTTCCTGTGTCTGTATCTGTGTCTAAATGTGTGTATGTATGTGTGTGTGTCTATGTGTGTGTGTGTGCAGAGTGCTCTGCTGGACCAGATCCAGAGCGTTGTTCGCAGCGTCAACAGCAACGTGGCTCTTCTCCTGGCCGAGTCTGGAGAGATTAAACGGTATGTCTGGAGAGATTAAACGGTATGTCTGGAGAGATTAAACGGTAAGTCTGGAGAGATTAAACGGTATGTCTGGAGAGATTAAACGGTATGTCTGGAGAGAGTAAACGGTATGTCTGGAGAGATTAAACGGTATGTCTGGAGAGATTAAAAGGTAAGTCACAGACCGACAACGCCATAGCCGAGTGGTTAACACCCTTCCACTTCAATCCCGAGGGTCCATACAGTCGTGGATTCGAATCTCCGCGGTTCCAACGGTGATTTAAGGGTGGGAATTTTTGTTTTGTTTGGTTATGATCTCCTATGTCAACTGCAGTGTCCCTACGACCCCGGAGGGGTTTACGGGAGCAGATGAGATGAGATGATGTCAACTTCACGGACATTCCCGAAGTCAGAATGCGGCTACCTTCATGGTTGGGGGGGGGGGGGGGGGGGGGTGGTTGGGGTCGCATACACAAAATCTTACCGTTGGTGCACCTCAGAGCTCTGGCCCAGGAACAAACGCCCCCCACCACACACACACACCACACACACACACACACACACACACACACACACACACACACACACACACACACACACACACCACACACACACACACACACACACACACACAACCTTCACGTACAGACCTGCCAGTATTTTAATTCCCATTCGTGTATATATACGATACACAAGCAGAAGATCAAATATGCACGTTAGAGACCCCCGTCATTGGTGTCAGCCTTATCCAGAACTTTCTGGTGGGATTCTTCCGCCGTTGGCCAAGCTGGAGCAGCAGGGTATTCCAAGTGGAGCTTTACAGCTCCTGTATATTATCACTGTCTTGAGGATCCTCTCACTGGCGCCTCACTTGGTTCCTGCGAGTTTCCACAGAATTAGAATTTCCAGTTTCTGTCTTGCCTTTCCCTCAGCTTTCTATACGATGATTACGTGTGTATAATGTCCATTCTGTGAAGCTGTCTGCGCGCTAGATAGTCGTGCATATGTGTACACAGACAATCAACAATAGTGTGTGCGAGTACATGGACACACACATACATACGTACAGGCAGATAATTATGCTCCCCAGCACGCGTGCAACATGTTTGTATACATAGTACACGTGAGCACATGTTTTCATTTCATTTCATTTCATTTCATTTATACCACTTTAAGTCACGAGATTTCTCTGCGTGAAATTTGGGCTGCTCTCCCCGGGGAGAGCTTGTCGCCACAAGAGCAGCGTCACCCTTTTTTCTTTTTTGGTCTGCAACTGTATTTGTTTACCTATCAGAGTGGCTTTTTTCTAAGAATTTTGCCAGGGACAACTCTCTTGTTGCCGTGGGTTCTTTTACGTGCGCTGAATAATTGTGTGTAACACACGGGACCTCGGTTTATCGTCTCATCCGAAAGACTAGGGCCCAGACCACCACTCATGGTCTAATGGATGGGGAAAAATTTCGGGCCCAAACGGGGTACGAACCACGCACACACCCGACCCGGACTTTTCGCATTCTAGACAGGCGCGTGACCTCTAGACCACCGATCCAAGCATGCACGCAAGCACACACATGCGCTCGCACGCACGCATACACAAATACAGACACGCACACACACGCACATTCGCACGTACTCTCTCTCTCTCTCTCTCTCTCTCTCTCTCTCTCTCTCTCTCTCTCTCTCTCTCTCTCTCTCTCTCTCTCTCTCTCTCTCTCTCTCTCTCTCTCTCCCTCTTTCTTTCTTTCTTTCTCCCCTACTCACTCACTCACTCACTATCACACACACACACAAAACCTGTTACCACCCCATCATCTTTGTGGGTTTTTTTTCCCTTTTCATTCTTTCACCTTATTCACTAATCCTGCCAATTATTATGGGGTTGGTTTTTCTTTTCAACTACAGGAGCACAGACCTGGACCAGGTGATGTCGGAATCGGCCTTTGACCAGCCCTCCATGATTCAAGCCAGACTGCTTCTCCACCCAGCCTGGTTAGTCTGGCTTGGATTCATACACAGCCAACCCCCCCCCCCCCCCTCACCACCTTTCCTCCCCGGTGGGGATGCCGGGGAGGGGGAGCTGTCAGTGTAACTAGCATTCCCACCTTCTGGAAATTCTGTGCTAGGAATTCCCTCTTTTCTGTCCTTGAGAGAGTGAGAAAGAGATAGTCACAGAGAGAGAGAGAGAGAGAGAGAGAGAGAGAGAGAGGAGAGAGAGAAGGAGAGAGATTGATGAGTGTGTGTGTGTGTGTGTGTGTGTGTGTGTGTGTGTGTGTGTGTGTGTGTGTGTGTGTGCATGCGTGCGTACGTACCTGTTTTTGGTATTTTTAAGATCTGATCAAATCCATTATCAAATATGATTTATGGAAAGAAAAAAATTGACCGACTTTTTTTTTAATCCAAAAAAAATCTGGATGCATTGCAGTAAACATGCACTGACCTCTTAAATTTGCACACACACACACACACACACACACACACACACACACACACACACACACACACACACACACACACACACACACACACACACACACGCGCGCGCGCGCGCGCGCGCACACACATACACACTCACTCACACACACACACACACGTACACACATACACACTCACTCACACACACACACACCTACACACGTACCTACGCACGCACACACACACACACACACCAAACCTCACACATACACACACGCACGCACACACACATACATATACACACACACAAACACACACACACCAAATCTGCCCTCCGCACCCTCCCCCAGACACACACACCAAACTTGTCCCCGCCCCCTCCCCCGGACACACACACACCAAATCCATCCCCCCCCCCCCCCCCCCCCCCCCCCCCCCCCCCCCCCCCCCCCCCATCCCGACACAGACACACACACACACACTCACATCAAATCTGCCCCCCCCCCCCCTCCGACACACACAGACACAGAGACAGACACACACACTCACACACACACACACACTCACACACACACCCAAAACTGCCCCCCCCCCCCTCCGACACACACACACACACAGACACACACACACTCACACACACACACACACACTCACACACACACACACACACACACACACACACACACACACACACACACACACACACACACACGCACGCACACACACACACACACACACACACACACACACACACGCGCGCGCGAACACACACACACACACACACACACACTCACACACACACACACACACACACACACACACACACACAGACACAGACACACACACACACACACACACACACACGCACACACACACACACACACACACACACACACACACACACACACACACACACACACACACACACACTGACCTCGGTCTGTGACTGTCTTCAGGAAGCTGCAGACCAAGACTCCTCCTCTGAGAGGCTCTGTGGACATGAATGACGTCATCCTCAAGTTCTCCAGACCTTTGGAGAAAAACAAGCTGATGCAGCGCATGAAAGGTGAGAGTGTGTGTGGGGGGGCGGGGGGGGGGGGGGGGGGGGGGGGGAGGGGGGGATGGGGGGAGTGAGGGGGTACCGGATAGGTAGGGCAGGGGGTACGGGGAGGGTAAGTGTACTGGTGTGTCTGTGTGTGGGTAGGGTATGTGTGTATAATATTTGGCGTGTGAGTGTGTGTGTAGAGGGGGGTGGGGGTGGTATGTGTGTGGATGTGTGGCTGTGAGTGTGTGTTTGGAGTGGGGGGGGGGGGGGGGGTATGTGTAGGTTTGTAGGGTGTAGGAGCGTTGGTAGTGTGTGTGTGTGTGTGTCTGTGTGAGTGAGTGAGTGAGTGAGTGAGTCAAATCCAGTCGAATCAAATCGAATTCTTTTATTTCGAGGATGATGAATATGCACCCATCTGCTTTTTTTTTTTATATCCAGTACCAATCCTAAG
>CM054136.1:33866689-33874189 GCA_028751875.1 Rapana venosa
ACCACTTCTACTACCACTACTACTACTACTTACTACTACTACTACTACTATCTACTACTACTATACTACTACTACTACTACTACTACTACTACTCTACTACAATACTTCTTCTTCTTCTTCTACTACTACTACTACTGCTACTAACTACACTACTACTATACTACTACTACCACTACTAATACTACTATGACTGCTGCTAACTACTACTACTATACTATACTACTACTACTACTACTACTACACAACAACAACTACTACTACCACTACAACTACTACTACTACTACTACTATGACGACTACCACTACCACTACTACCACCACTACTACCACTACTACCACTACTACTACTACTCTACTACGATACTTCTTCTACTGCTGCTGCTGCTGCTGCTGCTGCTGCTGCTGCTGCTTCTACTACTACCACTACTTCTACTACTACTACTTCTACCTTACTACTACTACTATTACTACTACCACTACCACTACTACCACTACCACTACTACCATACTACTACTACTACTCTACTACAATACTTTTCTTCTTCTTCTTCTTCTTCTTCTCTTCTTCTTCTTCTGCTGCTGCTGCTGCTGCTGCTGCTGCTGCTGCTGCTGCTGCTGCTGTGCTGCTGCTGCTGCTACTGCTGCTGCTGCTGCTGCTGCTGCTGCTGCTGCTACTACTACTTCGATTCCTTCTTCTATTCCTTCTTCCACCTCATCATCACTATCGTCTTCGAGCTTCGACTTCGTCGTTGTCGAACACTTAGACAGCAACTATTGTTGTCTGTCATATGAGCGAAAATGCGTTGCACTGCCGTTAAGCGCCTGACAAGTCAGGCCCAGCGCATCCGACCGGCGAGAGAGAGAACTGTTATCTTTGAAGTCTTTCTGGAAGGAAAGGCAGGAGAGTGGGCTAAGATGGCAGAAAATAGACAAGTAGGAGGTGGCAGGAAGAAAAGGAACAAGGCTGAAAATAAAGAGAGGGATAGAAAGGAGGGAATTCGTGGCACAGAATTTCCAGAAGATGGGATGTTATTATACTGAGAAAAAAACCCAACCCAGCATTCCTTAGGGAAAGTTTCAGATCCTAGAATGGAAGTTTGATGTGATTGTCTTGTTGTTGCATTTTGTTTTAATTGTCCTACTTTCAGGGGGGACTGGATAGCTCAGTGGTCAGGGCACTCGCTCTACCCCAAGCTAAGGTTGAGAGTAGATTCCTAGTGGATCGGTGACCCGTTCGTGCGCCTTGGCTTCAGTATAGTCCCCCAGCTCACCCATCTGTAAATGGGTACCTGCCCTCTTTGGGGTCAGGGAAGGTAAAGCAGTGAGGGAGAGGAGATGGGCGCCGCCTTCACTAAGCTGGCCTCTGGAGAAGCTGAGGCCTCTGACACCTCGCACCCCCCCCCCCCCCCCTTCGCGCACGATCGTTTGTGTGTGTGTGTGTGTGTGTGTGTGTGTGTGTGTGTGTGTGTGTGTGTGTGTGTGTGTGTGAGTGTAGAGCACACATGCTTGCTTTCACATGTACCTGTGTACATTCATTTTAAATCTCTCTGATTTTTTTTTAAAATAAAAGGCGTACATAATTATAAGGGACAACATTGCTGGCAAAAATTGTTTCTGAAACTGGTTTATTCTGAGTATAATTATTCTTAGTGTATTTCTCCATCTGTTTTTTGCTTCTTATTTTTCAGAAACCGGAAAAGAAGAAGCACATGATGAAAGGGGACGTATCCCAAGCTGAAATGAAAAAAATACACGTAAGTGAAGCTTGTATTGTATTGTATTACATTGTATTGTTTTGTATTGTATTGCATTTTTGTATTGCATTGCATTGTACTGTATTGCATTGTGTTTCAGGTATTGTAATGCATTGTACTGTATTGTATTGCATTGTATTGTATTGTAATATATTGTGTTGTGTTGCATTATATTGCGTTGTATTGTATTAGGCTGCCTTCCCCAAGTGAGTGTTGCCATAAAAAAAGAAATGCTAAAACAATACCCCCTGCAAACGTCATTCTCCACTTATTTTATTTTTTGCATTGTTTTTTCTTCTCTCTCGAACCGTCATTAGAGCATGTGAAGTGGGTTCCATGATGTAATTGAAAATTAGTTATGTGAGGCTGTTTTATTTTTTACATGTATTGTTTATATTGATTCATTGCATGACTGTATTCATTTTCAGGTATATTTGCTTGCTTTGTATGGTATTGTATGAGCTTTATTGTATTGGACATGTTTCCAGGGTTAGTCATGCCCTCACAAAAGCATTCCCCACCTCACTTCTCCATACCCTCCCGCTCCTTTTCAGGGTTTTTGTGTATGCTGTGGATTTGTTTGTTGTTTTGTTGGTTTTTTGGGGGGTGCTTTTTTTTCTATCTGCATTCGTACATAACACATGAAATAGCCTTATCCACTAGTGTTTGCCAGGGGAGACAATTCTCTGCTTGCAACCGTGGTGGAGATGAGGATGAGAAGAGAGAGAGAGAGATGAGAGGAGAGATATGAAGAGATTAGAGAGGAGAGAGAGAGATGAGAGAAAGGCTTTGTTTTTCTTTAAACATGATTGGAATCATTTCCATGTAGGTTAAATACAATTTGTGTGCTTGCGTGCGTGCGTAGCGTGCGTGCGTTGTGAAGTGTAAGTGTTGTTTTGTGTGTTGTGTTTTTTGTGTTGTGTGTGTGTGTTTGTGCATGTTGATGCGTGTGGTAGTGTGTGTGTGTGTGTTGTGTGTGTGTGTGTGTGTGTGTGTGGGTGTATCATTCTGGAGCCTCTGCCGTCGGGCTGGTTCTACAACGGTACCCAGTTTGTCAGTATGGCGGGAGAGAAGTCCGACCATCACCCCTGTATCCTCTGTTTTGTCTGTTTTGCTTTTGTTTATTCTTTGATACCGAGGATAATGGAATAAGCACTTATGTGCTTGTTTACATCCAGTCCCCGTGTGTATGCGGTTTTTGAAAATTCTGTCATCTGTTCCCACCGGTACACGATGGCCTACTCTTACGAAAAGCGGAACAGGATTTAACGTGTGCGCAAGATGTTCTGCGTACGTTCGCACACGGGGCCTCGGTTTATAGTCTCATCCGAAGGACTTTTGGGGAGAGTGGAGTGTTAAAGATGTAAACTCCAGAGGAAAATATCCCCTTGAACGGGAATCGAACCCGGGTGGTCAGATTGCGAGCGCAATGTTCTGACCACTAGGCTATCCCGTCCTCTGTGTGTGTGTGTGTGTGTGTGTGTGTGTGTGTGTGTGTGTGTGTGTTTGTGTCTGTGTGTGTGTGTGTTGTGTGTGTGTGTGTGTGTGTGTGTGTGTGTGTGTGGTATGTGTTGTTTGTTGTGTGTGTGATTTATCTCCTGTTGTTGGTGTTTTGTTGTTGTTTTTTCGGAGATTATAGAATACACTCATGTTGTTTTTTCTACACCCAGTCCCTGTGGGCCTGCAGCTTGTAAATGTTGTTATCCGTCCCCACCGGTACGAATCACCTACTCTTCCGAGAAGCGGAACAGGAGTTAACTTGTGCGCAAGATGTTCTATATGTGTTCTGTATAGTCTCATCAAACGGACTATGCAGAGTGTGTGTGTGTATGTATGTATGTGCGTGCATGTGTGTGTGTGTTTGTTTGTGTGTGTGTGTGTGTGTGTGTGTGTGTGCGTGCGTGTGTGTGTGAGAGAGAGTGTTTTGATATTGTTGTTTTTTAATTATCTCCGCATACTCCTGATTTTCTTGGGGGGTTTTCTGTACAGTAGATATCTTAGTTCATGTTTTACATCATTGAAGCTTATTCAGGTGGTAAACCCCTTAACTCTCTTTAGCAATGAAGGACTTCATCAGCGACTACCTGAAGAAGAAAAACGAGGAGATTGACAAGTACAACGCTGCCATCGACAAGGAAAAGTACCCTGACCTGTTCGCCTAGTTTGTAATGATCTGCATTGGCTTCCTGCAACAGCCAGTATATCTGACAAGTTTTTGCAACTTTGTTTTTATTTGCTCAGCTATGATGATTCAGTGTGGATGTGCTGTGAGGAGGTGATGAAGCTGGCAGGGTAATGATCTACTGCTGATGAAACTTTATGGCATTTTGTGTTTTGTGTTAGTTCTGTGCTTAAAGGGAAGCATGTGAACTTTTGATGAATAGATTCTTGGGACGATTTTCGCAGTAGCTTTAAACAGGATTTTTTTTTGGGGCCCCCCATTATGTTTTTATCATTACTTATGTTTTTTTTTAAACTTCTTTTTTCTTTGTTTGGAATGCTCTAGTCTGATATTTTATTGTGCTGTATGGTTTGGTTATATCCTTATAACAAGGAATATAGTCTTTGAACTTTGTAACTTTTTTCTTATTTTTTTCCTTCTTTTCTTACTCTTGTATCGTTTTCACAGTATCTGTATAATTTGAGTAAAATGTACTGTTCTTCTTCTGTTCTCAGTAGCAGCAGCAACTCTCTCTCTCTCTCTCTCTCTCTCTCTCTCTCTCTCTCTCTCTCTCTCTCTCTCTCTCTCTCTCTCTCTCCCTAGTTTTACCTCTGCATTTCTCTCTTAGTTTCTCTCTCTTCTTCCCTCCGTCCATTTCCCCTCTCCTCGGCATGCATGTACCTGCAGCTACAGGGGCAAGTTTGAAGAGACACTGGGCTTTGAAAATTAATTGTGAATCTTCCCAGTTGATTTGATCTGCTTTGTCTGTGACTTGGTTAGAATGGAGCTCTGCACCGGAGCATGGCATTACACAGAGAATTGATTGGAGTCTGCTGGTTGTTTGCCTTGGGCTGATGTGCTAGTAGAAGTGCCTTTGTCCTTGCAATGATAGGAAAGAAAGTCTCTTTTGTTGTCGCTCATGCAGACAGTGAAATCAAGGATCCATCACTTGATGAAATGGAAGTCTTTGGGTACTGTTGTCAGTGGTTGAAAGCGTGGTTTATTTGCGGTGGTGTTTGTTTTTTCTTCTTCTCTCATTTCAGTATTATGTGGACTGCTTTTGTTTAAGAGAAAAGGGCATGGGTTCGTGTAGAGTTGGGATTTTTTTGTTTTTTGTTGGGATGTTGGTTTGTTGGGGTTTTTTGGGGGGTAGGGGTGGGGGTGGAAGTGGTTTTAGTTCCTGCATATTTGTTTGAGTGTTTTATAATCGCGTGCATGCACGGTTGTGTGTGTAGTGTGTGTGTGTGTGTATGTGCGTGCGTGAGTGTGTATCTGTGAATGTGTACATGCACTTATGATGAACCTGTAATGATCAGCTTGCCCATTTTTTTGCGTAACGATAATTCATGCTTCTAAAGACCAGTCTTGACATTTTTTATGATTCATACAAGCTTTTATCTGGTGTGTATACATGTTAAACTTCTTGCAGTTCACTTAGTTTTTAAATGGAATGTCAAACCTGTACCAAAGCCTGTAGATCGCCCAGTCAGTTGGATAGATTGATTATAAACGAAAGGTATGCTAGTTGAAAGTATATTAGATGTCACTTTAAAATGGTTTATTAAAGTTTCTTTCCTGACAATGTTTCAATGTGTCTGTGTAACTATCTTCATCAGTATGCCATGACTTTGAAGGCTGTTGTGTATTTTACATTGCTTTTAGATTTAGGAGTAGAAGTTTGAGCAAATCCTTAGCTTTATGGATTTTAGAACATACTTGTAAGCTGAAAAGATTTAAACTGAGTCATAACAACTTAGTTCTTCATACTTACACTTTACTTAATATTCATAGTGGCCTAAATGCATCTGTGAAGTTCAGTGGCGGGACTGACGTTCCTTGAGTAGGTTGTTTTGTTTGTTGTTTTGTAGCAAATCATAAATATCAGAAACAGGGATGATAACTATTGTAGTGAGGGTCATTCTCTCCGGCTGTCCACAACTCCATTGTAGTACTCCCTTCAGCCATTCTGAATCAAGGCCGATAACAAAACTGAAAAGCTACACTACACCATTAGCTTCCGGGTCATGTAGTATCTAATATTGGAAAGGTAGTCGGAAAACGTTTTAACTGATTTTCACAATTTTTTTGGTATGAAAAATGCACTGCGTGTGTACTTGCTTTGGGGATTAAGGACATGGGGCAATACAAGCTAATCTCAAGAAATTTGGAAAATCGTCAAATAAGGAATGTTTATGTTCCTACAGTGTTGACTCTGAGCATGCACATGTTAGTTTTAAGAAGCTAACAGATGTCAAAGAACTGAAGCTGTACATTGTTATTGTTTGCTGAAAAATATATTAAAAAATTCGAAACTACCAGATTTGTGCAAAAGCACATGAGTTTTAAGTTAGAGGCTAGTGCTTTATCAAAAGTGGCGTTTAAAGAAAAATCTGTGGATGCCTTAGTAGGTGTGGTCTAAATGCAAGAGTAATATAGGAAAACAGAGGAAAACGCGGCAAAAAAATAAAGGCAGTGTGTAGCCTTTGCCTTTCCTGGTTGCAATGATTACTTTGAGGAAACTAATGAGACTTAAGGATTGGGCTGATGGCTTGTGGGTCTGACCCATCACTTTTAAGAATGGTGGGTTTTTTAACCTCTCCAATCTATACTGCCAAAGTCCGATAGCACAGCATATTTTTCATGCTGAGTTTTAAAAGAATTTCAATTTTCTGCTATTCATGTAGTTATCTTTTGTTTTGAGATTCTTAGTAATTTTCTCTTTTTTGTGCTTTAGAGTGGTCTGTGTTGTTGATACATTTTGCTATTTATTTTCCTTAAGAAATATGGTTGAAGTGATATGTGCATTTCATTCCTCAAAAGTAGATTTTTTATGATATTTCAAAGTCTTTTTTATTCATTTTTCTACTTCTGATATACAGTATAAATTGTATATTTATATGATTTAGATTGATTGTTTGTGATGTTTGCTGTTGTTAAGTTACTATCATTGTTTCTGCCATGAACGTGATATTGAGCTGTTGAGGTAAAACCAGATTTGCTCTTGGTATTTGGGCCAGGTGTAATTTGCAGTTTTTGTTCCTCTTGTGATTTTTTTCAACAATAAAATTTTTCTGCTTTAATTACGTGTTAAAAATTGTACCTGTGTGTGTGCGTGCGTGTCTGTCTGTTTGTCTGTCTGTCATACCCCTCTCTCTCAATCTCTCTCACTCACTCACACACACACGCACGTACACGCATACAAACACACGCACGACACATGCATATACGCATGCACACATGCACTCAACCACTCATGCACTCCCCCACCCCTACACAGACACATTCTCCCCACATCTCCTCCCTGGTGTCCACACACACACGCGCGCACACGTGCACACACACGCACACACACACATATACATACACACACCACCACCACCAAGAACAGCAACAACAGCAACCCACTGGACCAAAACCCTCCACACCACACCACAACAACGATAATAATAAATAACTCATACCCCTCAAACTGCACGCACAACAACTGATTGTTCCTCAAGAATCAGTACCGGATCAACCCACCAACCAACAAACCAGTCAGCCAATCTACCAACCAGCCCACCAGCCAAACAACCAACCAACTA
>CM054136.1:33881689-33899189 GCA_028751875.1 Rapana venosa
ATCGATAAAACATAATTTACTGAACACCTAGATAAAATAAGGTAAACAGTAAAATTAAAAGAAACAAAATGGACGGAGTGTAAAATATATGTGAAACAAAACACAACATAAAGAAAAAAAACAAAAAAAACAACAACACAATAAGATAAAAGCATTGTACAAATATAAAGCATGCCCCAAAACATCCCAATCTGTCGAATTATAACAAACAGAACTTGTTCAAAAACAGAGAGAAGGGTGAGTTACTGGAAGATGAAAATGGACAGCTAATCTAATTGATGCCTCAGCTGATATCACTCAAGGGTACATCTTGTGTGTGACTCGGTGACAGAGATACAAATCAGTGACACTCATACAAAAGGAGTTTCCTTAATTAATTTCAAGCATGTTTTGTTGAAATTATGCTTCTAACATTTTAAGGTCTCATGTGTTTGAAAACATAATGCCAGGGGGGCAGGGGAGGGTGGGGACGAAGAGTTTCAAATTCAGTGCAATGTTCTTGCAGCAGCTCTTTCCATGTTCAGAAATGCAGCTTTCACTAATAGGAGAGAGAGAGAGAGAGAGAGAGAGAGAGAGAGAGAGAGGAGAGAGAGAGAGAGAGAGAGAGAGAGAGAGAGAGAATTAATATTTGCTCATGAATCTGCCTAGTATGCACACAATTCTCTCTCTCTCTCTCTCTCTCTCTCTCCTCTCTCTCCTCTCTCTCTCTCTCTCTCTCTCTCTCTCTGATAATATTTTACAATAAATATAGGTTACAGTCCAACACAGCAAATAAAACAGACCCACCCCATGGACTACAAAAACACTACATCGACAAACACCAAAGGCTCATGCTATTCCATTATCCTCCATATAAAAAATAAAATAAATAAATACATACTTTTTTTAAAAGTAAGCAAAAGCTAACACCCCCCCCCCCCTCACACACACAACACACACACACACACACAACCCTTTCTAATCTTTTTTGCCTGTACATGGCCTCCACCGTCAGCCACAGGCACAAAACTCATCCCTCAGTCTGCAGGGGTGTCAGCACACCCCCTCCCCACCAGACACACAGGAGCACCCTGCAATGCCAAGATAAACAAGTTAACCCCTTACAGGCTACACAGGCGATCTTCCCACAACAACAATAGCATTATGCAATAAAGTGGATAAGAGACAGAGAGACAGACAGACAGACAAAGAGAGACAAAGAGAGACAGAGAGAGACAGACAAACAGAGAGAGAGAGAGAGAGAGAGAGAGAGAGAGAGAGAGAGAGAGAGAGAGAGGAGGAACCACCCCTCTCCCAGGAACTATACAGTTTCAATCATTATTTTTGGTGGATGGATGTTTTGCTCAGAAGAACGGGTATACCATTATCTGTATCCTTTAAATCATGCAAATGCACACAGATCTTGCGCACATGTTAAAGCCTTTTCCACCTTTTGGAAGAGTAGGTCATGCATGCCTGTGGGAATGGGTGACAAAATTGACAAAAGTGCATGTACACTGGGACTGGATGTTTAATTAAAAAAAAAACCCACACAAGTGCTTATTCTGTTATCCTCGAAAAATAAACAAACAAAAATAGATAAATCATAAGTAGATTTTCTTTGTCATAGCATACAAAGCACTTTTTTCTGGTTGATGTTAGTCTTAGGTTCAGCTAAACATGCTGTAGATTTATCTGTCACACAGAAACATGATAGCTAGCAAAGAGAATTTCCTAAGTGCCAACACTTCAGCCACTGTGTTGACTTAGATCAGATTAAGATGGCTGAAAGAAAGTACCAAAAATGAACAGAAGGAAGAGTCTGTTGATGACGATTGTTGAATACCAAACCAAGTCTGTATCTTCACAGGCTGCCCACATGCCTAAAGTGCCCTGTTCCCAAACTCATCTTTGCTTAGGACCACTGTTTCGAGAAGCTGGTGAGGCTGTCTGCTGAATACCATGTTGAAGTGCATCACACTCCACAGTGTACTCCCGTTTAGCCACCCCCCCCCCCCCCCCCCCCCCCCCTTCCCCTAAAACAAGAATAGGTCTAGAGGTATACAAGTATTAAATTGAGAATACAAATATTAAACTGCGAATTTCCACCATCCACACTCCCACCCCTGTCTGTCTATCTGATTCTCTGAAGCTCTCTCTGGGTTATACCTCATCCACTTTTAACGTCACTGTCTTAGTTTTGAAAGCTGAGTAGCTCGGCGGCCAAGCCAAAAAACGTTTAGTAGGATAAAGTGCAGCACTACTTTTTGCGGGGTGAAAGTGTGTGTGTGTGTGTGTGTGTGTGTGTTAAATCTTGAATCTTGTGATATCATTTTTTTCAGGTTCTGTTTTGGGAAGTTTTTTGGGCTGACTGTCTTTTTCATGTTGGTGTTAGTGTTTTGTATGGCAGAGATATTACTGCTTCTCACAACTGGATTTTTGTCCACATCATTAATCACCTTTTCTTATGTATCATTTTCTTATCCCATTTCTAGAAGAGAGGAAAGGAGGGTGCATGCAACTATTTGGTGTAACAAGTGACCAAGAAGAGTGAGAGAGAGAGAGGGGGGGGGGGGGAGCGGTATCAATCCAATATAGTGTGAAAAAAACATGATAGATCTATTGATCTAAATGGCTAAAACAGCTGTGTGGTCTATCGCCACAGTGTTCCTGATATTTCCATAATGGTGTAATGCAGTTTGAATGGTGCCTGGCAAATATGATTACTTGCACTTTTGTGGCTGATGCAAGTGTTGGTCGGGATTTCTCTCCCCCCCCCCCCCCCCCCGATTATTCAACATTTTTCTGTTTTGTTTTTTTTCTTTTGAGTAAAAAAATTTCCTCTTTTTTTTTTTTTTTGGGGGGGGGGGATGACCCAAATCCCATGCCTGAGAGAGAGAGAGAGAGAGAGAGAGATAGAGAGAGAACTTCTGCTGTCAAAGGTGATATGCGTGTAGCACGTGGGAAATGCTTTCTGTTCACCCACAGAGGGCGCTTCACTGTTAGGCGGCCAAGCCTAACGGTCACTGATTCAAAGTCCTTGCAACAACTGGACAAGACGCAGTGATTGTTGCCGCTCCCTTCAGTTTTAAAGGTGAGGCTTTTGGTGAACTTTATCATTGTTTTTGGTGATTTTTTTTTTTTTATCATCATTTCTACATTTTTGAAATAGAAGCGTATTGAAAAGCAAGAGAACTGTGAGAAGATTTTTTTTCGTGGATCATTCTTTCGGTTTTTTCTTCTTCTCAGTACCCGGTTCAAAAACGAAGTTGAGCAGATAATTATGGCTGGGAAACTTTCCTGTGTGCTGCCCCACTCCTGTAACTACTACTTTCTACTTTAGCCCCTTTAGGAATTATTGTGACAATGCAATGAATTCTTCGCGAGTCGTATCGTAACCGCGAAAGTATTCGGCCCTCTTGGAACACAAAATGTTCACCCATTTCATCTCCCCCCCCCCCCCCCCCCCCCCCCCCCCCCCCCCCCCCCCCTTTTTTTTTTTAGCCATACAGAAAAAAGATTTAACATGGAGACAGAATCCTATTGTTTGCTTTTCATAGTTTTTTTTAGCGGATGCAAAGTTGTATGGCTATTTAACTGTTCAATTTTCTAGTTTTTCTTCTGCTCAATGTCAGGTGTGAGCTTTGTATCATCTCCCTCTTTCCCCATTTGTATATGTCCAGAATATAGATTGGTTAAAAATTTTCGTTCCTCGGCTATAGCTCCCAGGTTTACCAATGGTGAAATTTTTGCGTATGCGACCGTTTTTCCCTCACATCAAGGTGGCCGCATTCCATCTTCGGAGATACAGTTGGGAATCGAACCTACCAGTTTTGCCAGGATAGTCGGGATGAACCTTCTTGCTCTCTCCGATTTTCAACTGTCGCAGGTTCTTTTGGCGTGCAGAAGTTCGTAAGCACACCCATTCACCTGGTTTTGTCACCTCCAAAAGAATTTTTTTTAAGTTCTAGAGTTCCGAGGTCACTTGTACGAACGCATGCAAAACGGTGCAAACACATGAAAACCTCCTTGAAGAGTAGGCCATTGCATGGTGATAGGAGTGGATGATACAAGGCATGCCCACTGTACTGGTGGTGGCGTCACCAGGTTCAACTTGCCCAAAGCACGCTGCCTGATTAGCGCAGTGCCCAATAGAATTCCTGGAGGAGTTGAAGGAACATTAATCTGTATCACAGTCAGTATGAAGAAATGCTGTCCATTAAAATTATGGCCCTGTTGATGGAAACTGTTTTTAAATTGTGGATAGATAGGGAATTTGAGAACTAGTGAAGTTGGATCCTATGGAAAATGTTTTCTAAAAATTGGTGTTAATGACAGTTCTGTGAATGTACTTTTCAGATTCTGGCCAGCACTCCTGATTAGAGAGAACGCAAGATGTGTATTAGTACAGGGGCGCAGTACCACTGGACTGCTTGTGATAGCATGACTACTGTTCTTTGGTAGGCTTCTGTATTGAAAAGGGCTCAACCTCTGTATCAATCTAGTGCTGTTATAGCCTCTTACTGATAGTTTTTAGAAATAAACGTGTGTTTTGAGGGGGTGAGGATATTCTACAGTCCCAGTGTTTACTTTCTAAGACAATTTCCAGTTGTAGGCTTTTGTATTGAACAGGGTTCGAGCGCGTCAAGTCGGTCCTATGGATGATTTCTAATTGTTCTGACATATAAACGTTTGTGCAATCGTCTTTGGGGAGAGGATATTCTACAGTTCCAGCGCTCAGTTTTCTAGTTAGAAGGCTTCTGTATTAAGATTCGAGCTCAGTATCAAGTCAGTCCTTGGATGGTCTCTTACTAATAGTTCTGAGATGTAAATGTATGTTCATTTGTCTTAGGGGTGAGGATATTCTACAGTCCCAGTGCTCAGTTTTCCAGCTAGGATTCTGTATTGAAAAGGGTTCGGGCTTGCTGTGGCAAGCCAGTCCTTTGGGTGGCCTCTGTAGGTTCAGAGATGCAAATGGATGTTTGTCTTTGGGGTGCGGATATTTTATTGTCCCAATGCTGTTTTCAATAGTTTCCAGTTAGTAGGCTTCTTTGAATAGAGGTTCTTGTCAATGAAGTCCTCTGGGTGGCCTCTTAATAATAGTTTCCAGGTAGAAATGTAACTTCATTCGTCTTGGAGTTAATTATACAGTCCCAGTATTCAGTTTTCAAGGTGGGTTTCCAGTGGCTTCGGGGTCGACCAAATGAGCTGGCAGTGTTTGACAAGTTTGATTCGGGAGCGGAGTCAGGATTTAAATGTTGCAAACATTTATTGCTAAAAACGGGTAGAAATTTATGGCATTACTTGCCTCAATTGAAACATTTTAGGGGAAAGAAGCTGAGAGCATCAGTTGATTGTGGACAGTTACAGCTGAATGTGAAGTTGACTACGTGAAGTAGAGATGCAAAGCCGCAGACCAGCCATTGCCTTGGGGATTTCTTCAGAAAGTAGCTGAGAACACGTCAGTACAGTACTTGCAGAAGGAAGTAATGTTTGTTTTATACTGTTCTGGTCAAATTTTTTCTTTATCTTTGGGGAGTGCTTCATGGCTGTAGGACCTGTCAGTTGCCTTTAGATCACTGGACACCAAATTCCTGACTGCTTTGACATCCCTTGTTAGAAAAACTAAACTAGTTAAAAGAAGCCAAACTTAAACTGAGTAAACAAAAACCTAAACTGATGTAAAGTAAAAAGATATTTAAAAAGCATTTTAAGTTAGAAGAAAAAACCTAAAAGGGGTCTTTAGAACAAACAAAATGGGGATTTAAAACCAAATCAAAATTTTTTTAAACCAATTCAAAGGAACATAAAACTAAATAGGAAAATAAAAAAAAAGGCAGAAGATCCCCAAAACTAAGATATGAGGAATAAACTAAACAATCCTCCTCCAAAAACAAATTACCCCATCAAACCTAAACCGTGCCTCTTAGATACACAGACCCCTAAACAAATAATAAAACTTTGTAGGAAGGGATGAAAAAGAGCAGTCTTGGTGACAGTGATCCTGGTGTTCTGGAAAGATCATCTTTGAAGGCACTGACAATGCTAGGTAGAATTATTTCCTTCCATAGTGAAGTTTACGCTGATTTTGGCTCATTCATTACGCGCTCATTTGGTCCAAGGTGAGGGAACTTCATGGTGTGTGAGTTGTGATGTGCGAAAAACCATCTGCTTCTGCAGTGAGATGTTCAGGATAATATGCATGGGCATTTTACTGCAGGCCTTTTCCGGTAGATACCGAGTAAAGATGTCATAAGTTTGTCATTTTGAACAAGGTTGGTTTAGGAAATCTGTCGTGTATGTGGTTCTAACACAACGTTGTGACCCTCTTGGGTTGACCCTTATAGTTAGTTGGCCAGAGTATTGAGACTTTTTACTTTTTTGAACGCTCAGTCAGCAACTATTATATTGGATTGGGCTTAAAACTTGGTTGGAAGGTCTGGAGGTGGCTTGTTAGTCTAATCCAGGTCCTGCTGTAGGAGTGAAGGTAGCTCAGGCCTTGTGTGTATCTCACTACTTAGAGGGAGGACCAGTGACACTGTCACTCCCTCACACTTTAGGCATTTTCCAAACCGTCTCGGTTCTTCTTTTTAATCCCTTAGATTGTGGCGTTCCCAACGTTAAAGTTAAGTAGTTATGCTGATCACAAGGCAGTAGTTCTAGGGGAGCTGTTAATCCTGTACTGGTGCCTTCAACGGAAACTTCCCTTCAATCAAGACATCGCTTCCGTCATCAAAACCACCAGCACCCTCAGCTGGAACTTCCCTGCAGTCAAGACGTCACTTCCGTCATCAAAACCAAACAAGTAAATATTATGATTAGAGATGTATAGCACTACATTTCGGCTGACTTAAAAACATTTAGTATGATTTGCACGCGTGCGCATTGTGTGTTTTGATTCTTGTCTTGGGGTTTATTGGATACTCTTTCAAAAACTGTACACTGTAAAGCTCAGTGAGCTGCTTGTGAGGGAATGCTGTGATAAGTAACTTATTCTTCAATTAATCTAGCCCTAAGGCAATGAAAAGCCCACAATGAAATGCTAATGGGACTTCAATTGCTATAATTATGTAGGATTATTATTATTTTGATTGCAATTTTTTAATCAGAATGTTCCATATCTAGCATTTTGTTTTCAAAGGTTTCTACGAAAAGCATACCAATTTGCAGTGGCTTTGCCTTTAACAAAAACTTGTAAACTTAAACCAGTGCAGAGTGTTGATCACGCAGTTGTAACGGCTAGGTCCAGAAGCATTAATAATTTGTCAGCAGTTATGATTACTGATTGTTTGCACTGGAATCGAGTTCCAAGAACTTTGCTTTCAAACTCAGACCCGCTTTGTTTCTAGCGTACACATTCTTTACCAGGTGCGATAACATTCTGGAGAACTATCAAGAAAGCTGCACAACAGGTACCCCACCTGCCTGCCTGGTCACGTCGCATGTCACGGCTGCCTTGCCAAGACTATCCTGCAGGGGACACTGAAGGGAGGACGACACAGGGGCAGACAGAAGAATTTAAGTCATCATCAAAGAATGGACCGACCTGGACATGGCAGTGCTACTCTGAAAAACTGCAGACAGACCCGCCTGGAGAAAATAAGACCAAGGCACCCCAGGCATCTTCACCACCAGTTACATCAATGGACTGCTAACAACGAACCCAGACAGTAAAATCTTCGTTAGGCCCCCTACATGTCACAGAGCAGGTGAGAACCATAAATTATGTGATCAGTCTCTGTATGTCCGTGTGTGGTGGTTATGCATTTGTCTTCGTGTCTGTCGCGTCGTCTGGTTTGTCTGTCCATGCCTGTTTAGACATTTGCATTTTTGTTTGTTTGCCCTTGTGTACATGTCTGTTTGCTTTCTCTGTCATTGTGAATGTCTGGCTTTATTCTGTTTTCGTCTGTCTTTATGTATGTCTGTTTTTTTCTGTATGGTCTGTACTTGTATATTTGTCTTTTGCTTTTAATGTCTGTCCTTGTCTTTTGTCTGTGTTTTTCTGTTTTGTCTATCCGTGTGTGTATGCCTGTGTTTTTTCGCTGTCTCTTTGTGTATGTCTGGGTTTTTCTGTTTTTGTCTGTACTTATGTATATGACTGTCTTTGGTTTTTGTCTGTACTTGTGTCTATATCTATGTTTAGTTGTTGTTTTCTATCTGTACCTTGTGCATATTTTTTTCCCTGTTTTTGACTGTACTTGTTTAGCCTATGTGTTTTTCCTATGTTTTTCTCAGTTATATGTATGTATTGCTTTTTCTCGTTTATCTGTCAGTGTGTATGTGCTTGCTTTTTCTGGGTTTTGTCTGCCCTTGTGTGTTCGCGTTTTTCTGTCTTTGTCTGTCCATGTGTATATATAATTGTCTTAGTTGCTTTTTCTGTTTTTGTCTGTACTTAAGTGCATGTCTGTCTTTTTTACTTTAGCGGGTTTTTTTTAGGGCCTGTGTTGGATTTGGGGTTTATTTTGGTTTATTTCTGATTTTAGTTTTATTTTGGCTTTTGTGGGGGTGCTGGTGCTGGTTTTGTTCCTCGGTTTAAGCCCCGAGACTCGCCGATGGTGAGATTATTGCTTATGCGACCGATTTTTTTTCTCACCATTTTCATTAGGCTGTGCAGAATGATTTTGAAAACTTTTTTTTTATTACATTACTATTCAGACATGTTTAAAAAATGTGATAGTTGAAAAACAGTCAGACAAAGCAAAAAAGTATTTCATACATTATATTCAAGCTGACTCATCGGAAATATGATAAAAGTATAATGAAATTTGAACGGATAAATTCACCATATAGGCCTTGAATTCCGGTGGGGGGTTTTGGGGTTGTTGTTTTTTTTTGGGGGGGGGGGTTGTTTTTGTTTTGGGGGGGGGGGTACCGGGTGTAATTAACTTCACACTAGAAAAATACATTTCAACAAATTTGGTAGCATCTTGAATGATTTTTTTTAAAATTATGCAAATTTATCACAAAAGTATTGAATTCAGATCATGTTCAATATTATAAATGCACCTCGTTTTTTAAAAGATTTTTTTTAAGTCTATAATTTCGATAAATAAAAAACTCGCCTTCAGCATTGATAGTTTTTTTAATACTTTTTCCCTTGGTTTTTCAGTTGTGGCTGTTGGTCTATCTAGAAGACAGGCTTTTTTTTTTAAAAGAGTAAATGTAGTAAACTGCAGCGTTCACCCATATCAAGAAATTTACCATTTTCCAGTCACATACAAGTTGAAGAAAAAAGAATTTCCGTGAAAAGTCGAGGAATTTTTATATCCTCAACGAAAAGAAGTCAGCACTTTGATGGATTGAAAATGTGAAATTGAAAGAAAAGAATGAGGCACATTAAAAAAAATGCTTATGATAAAATATAGAATACACAACAATAATGATAAAATATAGAATACACAACACCCTGAAATGCTGTTTATGAATACACAACACCCTGAAATGCTGTTTATGAATACACAACACCCTGAAATGCTGTTTATGAATTTTCAGATCTCGTCACTGTGGAAGACCAGCCCATCAAGAAGATACCCAGTCAACGAAAAGGGAGCCCTAACCAGAGACAGGAGAAGGATACCATCAGTTCTATGTGGCAGACAATAACTAAAGGAACAGCATGTAACACTAGTACAATAATGAACCCAGACAAATCATCAGACTTGTCGACTGCATACATACATAGACACTACAGCAGCAATTACTTCAGAAATGTAATCAGTTGTCATTGTAATGAAAGGAGAGCGCCAACAAGAGGAGAGTGATGCCATCAGTTCTACATGGCAGAATGCATAAAGGAATGGCATGTAACACTAGTGCAATGATGAAGCCGGACAAACCAATCACACTAGGCTGCACACCACAATTAACAATCGCGCTTCTCCTTCTGTTATTGACTTTTATATTCACACGGCACGTACTAAGGCATCCACAGAAATAAAAACCACTTTTTTACAAAAGACAGCCTCTGACTCGAAACTCATGTGATTTTCAACAGATTTGGTGGATTACAATTTTTTTTTTCAGCAAACATTGAAAAGTCCTTTGTCGTGTCGTCTGCTAGCTTCCTTACATTACCGCAATATGCATGCACGGGGTCAACACTGTATGGATATAAGCAATCCTAATTTATTTCCAAATATCTCGTGACTACCTGATATTGGGATTGCTCTTGTCTTCAGTCCCTAAAAGTACACAGTGCATTTTTTCATACTTATAAAAATCTGTGAAAACCACCAAATTTTTTGGGACTCGCTTTCTATAGATACTACACGACCCCAAGCTGATACAGGTGTGTACCCTGTATAAATACACACTAAAGCAATTATTTCAGAAATGTCATCAGTTGTCATTGTTAGACATGCATTTCACTCTATGGCAGTTGTTGCTTTAGACGTCAGACACAAATGAAGAAAAGTTGTGTGTGTTGGAGGGGGGATTGTTTTGCTGTTTTGCTTTGATGTTCCCTATGAAAACTGTGTAAAGCACAAAAGAGCCGGAAAACCATGAAGTTCCCCCCGAAAAAAGCTTTAAAAATGAGGAAAACATTTTACCCGGAAAAGAAAAATGAACACCCTTCCCTCCACCCCTTCCACATTTTTTTTTAAATGCTTTCCAATCTGTGTGTAAATGAGGCAAAGTACTAAAACGCAATCATAATAAAAATGAAGAGCTGAATGCCTATTCCGCTAAGTAGAAATGAGGGAAAAGCTGATGGATTTGCTTAAGTTTTTCAACTTATACGAAATAATCAAATGGCTTAGATAATAGGAGCAATTTCAATTTGATATTTTTTTCAAGACTTGAAATCTGTAGAAGTATTGGGCTTTTTTCTTTTTTAGAGAGGAAAGGGGTGGTAAAAGAGTAACGGATGAATATGTTTGGAAATGTTCTTTGAATTTTTGAGAACGTGTATAAAGTATCAGTGAAAAAGGGTGGCAAAATTAAAGAAATTAACGAACTTTTTGCCTTTTAATCTAATATAAAAAGTGCGATACATTTCTGTACATGTCCCCTAGTATTCCGGGACTTGAATCTTTTTTGGAATGAATCTGATGGAACAATTGCTTGAGAAAATACTCAATTCCTGATGTACTTTTATTGAGATATTTGACAAATTTGTAAAGGGGGGGTGGGGGCGGTTGGTGGTTTTAGATTGGTTTTTTTTGGGTTTTTTTTAATGATTCAATGGCTGCTTGAACGAGTATTCTGATCTTGACATAAATTGCACTGAATTAAGGAATGGAGGTTTTTTTCATATCATGGATGCTTTTTGCTGTAAGGGAAATGTTTGAGAAAGTACTATGCTAACGTGTTTTGTTTGTAGGAATCGGTGGCCATTGTGTTGCTTTATCTTTCTTTTTCTTAAAGATTCTAATTAAAAATGATTTAATGATTTGGGTACAAGCTTCTGCTATTATGCCTTCTGGAACTGGCAATGATTTTTTAAAACATTTTTCCAATTGAATCAGTTGAGTTGATTGGGAAATTGCTTTTGTGATGATTTTCTATTTAATGCTTATATGCCTTGCATTGCTTTGATTTTTTTTATAGTCTAAGATGAAATTTTCAATTATTTAAAAATAGGTAAATCTTCGATTACCTGTGCGGTTTACGGGCAGCAAAGGGTCGGAGACCTCAGAAACAGAAAATCAGAAAATAGATCAAACGGCCTTTAATTTTGGCTGAAGTAAAAAAACAAAAACCACACAACAGAATTCACAAAACGTTAGGGTTTGGGGGGTTTTTGGTGTTTTTTTTTATACTCTGTGTGTGTGTGTGTTAAAAGGGGGGGGGGAGTTATTGGGAGGAAACATCAGGTTGGAAGGAGAGGCAAGGGAGGGGAATGAGTGGTTAGGAGGGATATGGGTGCACATTTAGAATAGTGGAGATGGGAAAAGAAGGCTGGATGGCTTTTTCGTACATAGCTTTGTTTAAAAAAAAAATAAATGCAACTGAACAAAAATTAAAAAGATACAACTTGTTAAATGTCTTAGGCCAGACTGGAAAATGTGTGGACACTGTAGTCCATTGCACCGGCGTAGATGTTGATAGACGGGAGATTGATTCAAAACTCCATGCTGTTGCGAGCTACGTACCATTGTGTCTATAGCTACATACCATTTGTCTATGTGCTCTTGTGTCCACATGCGATCTAACATTCAGACCAACCTGCTGACAAACGACCATTTCCCCGCTACTAACTGTTAACACTAACCCTAACACTAACCTCAACCCCCTAACCCTGGCCCCACATGTGGACACAAAAGCAGGTAGACAACGGGTATATGCTGACATAATGACTTTTAAAATTTCTCTTTTGGGTTTGGATTTTTTCTTTGAGTAAATGGAGAAATAGAGCTTCTTATACCATGCTCTAAAATGCAAAACAAAAAGGGGGAAAAATCATGTGAACAGTAAAATCGAAGTCGAGAGTGGTTCTAATCAAATACTACTACTGAAATTAAGATGAACTTATCAGATTTTACTGCTAGGATTGGTAGGAGGAGAGGTGCTAGAATTTTAAGGGAAAGGATGCTAGGAAGAGGAGGGGGGGGGGGGGGGGGGGGGTCGAATGGTATTATAGGAATGGGGAAAGAGGTGTTAGGAATGGGGATAGGGGGCAGGCAGTTACTCTGATTAGGCTGAGGGTGTTTTAGAATGTACAATTGAATAAATCGAAAGGGCAGATGCAGTTTAGAGGTGTTTGTTTTTTCAAAACAAAAGCAGAGGCTGCTTTCGAACGCATTATTGATTAGCGGAGGGTACTGGGAGATAGTGAGAATGTATTGCAGGAATGGGGTGTTACCAAAGGAGGGGTGGAAAGTATGTTCGTGTGTGTGATGGATTTGTGCTGCAGACAAATCCAAGTGTATTGCCCCAAAGCTGCATATCTCTAAGTTCCCCGTGTCTTATATTTTATTTTTCAATGTCTACAAGGGTTTTTTCAACCTTGTATTAGAAAAGGCATTCCCCCCTTTTATTTTTACAAAATACAAGAAAATAAAATGCTTTAATAATGTGTACAAGGTTGGGCATCTTGTACTGATTGTGCTGTTACCTTATTTCCTTCTTGCCTTTTGCTTTGCCATAGGTCAGAGATATGCCCATTACCCAGGTCATAGCTCTATCTGCATCTCTCCCTGCAGTCTTTAACAGTATCAGCACAATCTGAAAAGGGGAATTCGGAAGTCCCACAATATATTTTTTTTCTCAAAAATATGGATGTTTTAATTTTAAAAAAGGGAAAAAAATGGGGGGGGGGGGGGGGGGGGGGGATGGATGTTGGAGGCCTAACACAAAAATGTGGTGTATTGGCAAGACTAAAGGAAAGAATTGACATCAAAGCCATGCTCATTGCAGCATTATTTCTCTTTTGCTTTCTTGCAGTTGTCCAATCTTTGTACTGTATTATGTACATTTGAGCTCATTTTATGCAACTCCATTTTACATGTGTATATTGTAAAATTCCTCTGTGGCAAATGTACAAATGTGTTCAAGCAGCACACTGTGATGATGCAGTGTGGTGCGGGTTGTGGTCTTTGTTTAGCATTTATGACTTATGATCTTGTAAAACCTGGGTTCGGTAAAAATTGGTTAGCATGTCTAGCTTTTAGTAGTTGTATTAAATTGACAAGTTGTAAGAAACACTCGGCTTATTGCTGGGTTGTTTTGTCGTGTTTTGGGGGGTGGTTGTTTTGTGTGTGCTTTAAATCTCTTTGCCCAAATAGAGAAAAGTGCATGTCAATAAGAAATGCTGATGGACAGCTAGTCTTTTTAAAGTTCTTGCCTTTTTCACTTATCTCTTCGTCTATCACGTCTTCGAAATTTTATATTGACAACATTTAGTAGTTTTCGTAGACTTGATACCCACAGGCTGATGTTCCTTTTAATTTTGCTGCTTTTTCGTGTACACAATTTGAAGTACTGAGCACAGTGATGCCCTTTTTCTTTCCATTGTAAATTGTGGGTATAGTTAAGTGTGCTATTCATGTTTACATGTATATGTGTGTTCTGTGCTTTTTCGCCGTTGAGTTGCTTGACCTAAAACTGCGACCCAATAAACCTTTTTCATATATTTCTTCCAAACATTGCCCTTTTTGTATTACTCAATGCTTTTTAATTTACCTGTTAAGCTTTTTTTTTGTTTGCATTTGTTTCACAATATATTTTAGAGGCTTGAGATTTATCAGCTTTATCTGGGCAGGTGATTGTTTCCTGTAACCATTTAAAACTATGCCTATATATTTTTTTTAAACTTTCAAGTGAAAGTTAGTATTTTATGTGTGTAGCCTGTTAACTGTATCAATTCTTGATCACGACTTGAAGAAGACATCTTAAGTCATGTTTGACCTATTCTGTTTATGTGAAATACTTTGACAATGGTTTTTTGGTATCTAGTAGACTGGTTTACGTTATGCAGTTAATCCCCATGACGTTTTGTGCCCCCCCCCCCCCCCCCCCCCCTCTTTCTACTCCAGGGTCAAAATTAGTCTTATGTGCATTATGATAAAATGTATGTGCATTATAATATTTATTGCATTTGAAACGGTTTTTTCCAGTCGGTTTTACTCCCATGCTAGAATGAATTTCCAGTAGTATTTTAAGAATTTCTGCTTTTGTGTTGTAAATATCAATGATTTTTTTGTTTTCTCTGTTAGTACACTTCATCTTTTTTTAAAAAAAAAAGGCTTGTTCTAGAATCCAAAGTGAAAATGTACAAAGGTGCTACTTTACAACACAGTTCAACTACCTCTATGTGTGATAATATTCAAGTTTGGCCATCTGAATGAATGGAGAAAATGTTGCTTTAGATCATTTTTTCCGTAACATTGTTTCCATTTCTTTTTGTTTGGGGGGTGAGCACACACCACAGACACTTGACTACCGAACTGAGTTTCTTTCCTGAGAAAAATGCAAGCTTTATACAACTCCCGCTTCTTCTTTAAAACTTGCAAACCGTTTTACCACTTGTTCAAGGGGTTTGTGCTGTCTGGCTGTAAAGATAACACAGCTGGAATTAAGCTTTTTGTCAAATCTGTTTTAAAAGTATATTGAATGAGCACGCCATTGTGGTATGAGATTTCAAATGAAACTGAAAATTCTAAAGCGAACAAAAGTCAGTGGGTCTGTCATTGTCACTGCTGGTCAGAGCATTGGGAAAAGCCTACCTCCCCCTTCAGCAAAAAAGAGGCTGGAGTTAGGGTTGGGTAGCTGGCTCCAGCTGAAATAAATCAAAATGAAATGGAAACTTAGAATTTGAAATTGTCAAACTTTTACTAAGTGCACAAATCACAAGACATTGAATAAAACAAAAACTTGGCCACGGTCTTTGTTCAGAGTTCTATTCATGACTGACTGAATGTGTGTTTACATGTGTAGAATGTGTGCACAAGATCTCTAATTATTCATCTATCTGTAGTTCAAGTCAAAAACACTTTAATCATCCCATGGTCAATTACAATACTGACAGGTACATCGATATGTATCATTATCTTGAAAGACACAAAACACATTACATAACGGTATAAACATTACAAAATAACTTCAAATAAAAATATCGCACACACACACCAATGTAGGAATAAAATGTTACAAAAACGCGTGACCATACCTCTATACACACACACACACACACACACACAACAATCTAAGATCAAAGCAAGCTAAAAATGAGATTTCATGAGCTTGCTCAAGTATGACCTACACACGTACACCCACATGCATACACGTACACACACACGCTCGCTCGCGCGCGCGCACGCACGCACCACACACACACACAGTGATCCTTAAAATCATAGGAGGCTAAATGGGGAAAAATACATGAAAACCCATTCAATGCAAACACAGGTACTCGTCTCTACAGCATAAAGGCTGGAACACATACCCACAAACCGCACCCCCCCCCCTCCCTCCCCCACATCACTTACCCACACATACCCTCACATTGCGCATACATGTGCATGACTGCTTCTAATTCTCATGACGGAAACAAAACTGTATTGACTGCACCCATGGCAAGCAGGGAGGTATATCAGAAAATGTGAAACTGCTTAGTCAGTGTTGTGAATTTAGAAATCGAATGACTACTGGAACAAAAGAATTTCTTTTTTTGTTTGTTTTGCTGTTGGAGCACCGAAAACGGCGTCCTGAAGGCAACAAACGAAATTCCAAAAACTTGGCATGGGAAGGATCAGCCAAGATGGCAGTCGCTTTGCTTCTCTCTCTCTCTCTCTCTCTCTCTCTCTCTCTCTCTCTCTCTCTCTCTCTCTCTCTCTCTCTCTCTCTCTCTCTCTCTCTCTCTCTCCTCTCCCTCTCCCTCTCTCTCATTATCATCGGAATAAAGAATAAATTAAAAAAACAACTCTCTTTGTGCCCATCAGTTTAAATGTTTATGAACTTTTATAAATATAATTATTATTGTTATTATTTTTGTTATCATCATCATTATTATTACTATTATTGATGTTATTGATATTAGCGAAAAAGAAGGAAAGTGTGTGTGTGTGTATTGTCTGTCTGTGTGTTGTATAGTGTTTGTCCATGAGGCATTGCTCCCTATAAAGTGTGTAGTGGTGCTTTTGGGGTGAGGGGTGAGGAGGAGGGGTGTTTGCTCATTCTTAGATTGTGGTGCGTGTTTGTATTGGTGTGTGTGTGTGTGTGTGTGTGTGTGTGTTCCTTTTGTTTTTCGTTTTTTTTCCTTTTTGCATTGTTTTGTATGTTAGTGGGGTCTTTTTCCCGAATATTTTGATGTTTTCATGGCTTCTTACTTCTGGATGTTGGTCCACATAATTGATAAACTTTTTTTCTAATCCGTCATTTTCTCATCTCATGTTCAAAAGTGAGGAAAAAGGACTACATGCAATCATAGGGTATTTGAAGTGATCACATAAAATAAAAGAGAGGGAGGGTCGATTCAATGTGGTATGGAAAACAATACAGGAGAAACAAATAAATTTCATCAATAAACTGTCACATTTGGTCAGATATTTGACTTATATTGTAATGCATTTGAATTTATGCTGTCAGAAGTGATTACTTGTACTTTTGTGACTGCCACAAGTGCAAGTCAGGTTTTTCACCACCCCCCCCCCCCCTCCCCCCGAATTTTTTCATTGAAAATTTTGCTTTTTGGGGGGAAGGGGGTGGGGGGGGGGGGGGGAGGCTAAATGCCATGCCTGACTGATGTTAACTCCAGGGGGCAAATTCCCTTGATCTGGATTTGAACAGAACATAGGCCAGCAGATCATGAGCTCAGTGTGTGTGTGTGTGTCAAAGTCAAAGTCAAAGTCAAAATTTTATTTCCAGATGGTACATTGAATAAGCAATGCATTTGCTTTTTTTCATCAAGCCATCTATCTAAGAACAAATTTCGTAATGATTATACTAAGTCACTACATTATAGCATCATTTACCATTAATTAAACCAGTAAAAAGAAAAAAAAGGAAAAAATCGTTAAGGAAATATCATTGAAAATACAAATTACCACATATACATATACACACACACACATACTCATGC
>CM054136.1:33904189-33979189 GCA_028751875.1 Rapana venosa
CACTAGAAGCCACCACATTGTTCAGTGTACCACAAAATTAATCTGTTAATACCAGCAAGAGATAACAACACAAAACCCATTTTCCAACCTTTTTAACTTTTTGCCTGTACATGGCCTCCACCGTCAGCCACAGGCACAAAACTCATCCCTCAGTCTGCAGGGGTGTCAGCACACCCCCTCCCCACCAGACACACAGGAGCACCCTTCATGCCAAGATAAACAAGTTAACCCCTTACAGGCTGCAGAGGCGTTCTTCCCACAACAGTATTATGCATATTGGGCAAGGCCTGGAAAAACAACAATGAACCACCACTACTCTCCAAGGACATCTACAGTTCCAACCATTTTCAGGGATTTTTGGGGAGGGGGGGGGGGGACAAAGCGGAGCTGGAGGGAGGTGAAGGGAAAGGAAAAGCACACAAAAGCAAGTGTGTCAGCCCCCACATACATCATTTTATTGATATTAACGCTTGATCACCACAACCAACAGAAGTATGATTATGCATTGAAATCTCTTAACATATCTAGATTATTAATTGATAAGCATCTTTGCTGAACTACAGCAAGAAAACAACAAAAATGTCATCGAGTCGTAGAGTAAAAGTTTTTTGTATTAGAACTGGTTTTTTATGAGAAAAAGAGAAAACCATTGCTGGACAAATCTCATCAATAGCCTTGAGATAACAGAAACTCAACATAGATAATCTGACAAAAGCATCTGACAAAAGCAAAAAGGTAAACACACAACATCAATGACTTTGGCAGAACACATTTTGAAGTTACCTAAAACTTCCTTCAGACTAAAAGATCAACCAACTAACTGTAAAAACTTAATAAAGAATTTTAAACCCTCTGCCAAATTCACTTTTTTTTCCTCCGTTAATGTGCCAGAGGAAGCATAAATCATACTATTTTCACGTCTGTTGTGCCCAATAAAACAGGACCTGCACACTGTCTGCCATCTGCAAAAATGATCAGAGAGCTCCCCATGCAGCATATTTTGATGCTTTCAACTTACATGTAAGCAGAGCTGTGAGACTGCATAATATGATAGCGGCAAATATATATATCTTTTTTTTTTTTTTTTGTTTTTACTTCAGTCTCCTTCTCAAATTCTACCTTGGTATGTTGTTATTCTTGCTGTTAGGGGTTTTGTTTTGTTTTGTTGGTGTTTTTTGTAGGGGTGGGGGTGGATTTTTTTCATTTCTGTGCTTTATTATTTCATATATTCCTCTCTGAAGAGTGATTGTAGGCCTGCCAGATTTTTGTCTTTTTCTCTGTCTATACATGTGTGTGTGTGTGTGTGTGTGTGTGTATGTATGAATGTGTGTATGTGTGTGTTTGTGTTGTGTGTGTGTGTGTGTGTGTGTGTGTGTGTGTGTGTGTGTGTGTGTGTGTGTGTGTGTGTAGATAGATACATAGACAGAGAGAGAGAGTCCAAAATGATATGTTGTAATCAAGGCTTTACAGTCTGTGCAACAAGGTCGAAGGGGTTAGGGGAAGAAAAAACCAATACATTACAATCATTATATGATGATGAGAAATTCCACATGATATTGATGCCACATCATTGGGTTCAAAACCAACGATTATTATAGAAAAAGCGTTCACTTTTTTTGAAGAATGGGAACTGATGGCATATCGTTGCTTTGTTGCTCTTGTGCAAGATCTTTCTAATTGAACTTGATATGCTTCTCTTATTACTCTGTCATATCAGTGCATTATTTCTTCACATCTTTTTCTTCTCATGTGTGAAAAAAGTATGTTTAATATATCCTACTGAAATGATGGTGTTCTTTCCTTCTGATGATTTTTTCTAGATAAAAGATAGGTATAGAAAGTTTACTTAACTGCAACCTAAGAACAAAGAGCTCTTTCACATGAGTCAACTAAAGGGAGTTGATTTGGAGTTAGACTATATACCCCCCTTGTCCCAAGAGGTTCCATTCATCCCCCACACACACACACACACACACACACACACACACACACACACACACACACACACACACACACACGCACGCACACACACACACACACACACACACACACACACACACACACACACACACCACACACACACACACAAAAGTAATGGTTGGAACAGTATAGGTCCTTGGAGAGAAATGGCTGGTTTGTTTCCTTCCAGCCTTCATCCACTTTGCATATTATTGTTGTGAGAAGATCGCCTCTGTATCCTTCCTCATTCAACCTTTTCATTCTTCTCTGCTTCTTCCTCTTGTTCTCTTTCCAGTTCTTCTTTTTTCTCTTCTTCTTCCCTTTCGTCTTGTCCTCTTCATTAACTAATAATGATAAATACTGCACCCCCCTCTCTCTCCCTCAAATAAAGATCATTCACTCATTAATTCATTAACTCATTCATTCATTCATCCCCTATCTCTCTCTCTCCCTCCCTCCCCCCCTCTCTCTCTGTCTCTTTCATATCTGTCCTGTGTATACAACTATCTCTATACCGTTTGTTTATGCATGTTTCTTTTTTTTTTTTACCTAATTCTTTAGTTATTTCATTCTTGTTTGTTTAACTGAATGATTGGTTGATTGATTTACCTTTCGGACTGAGGGCTGGATGTAAAAAGGTCACAATTGTGCTTATTCTTTTCCATCAATAAAATTGTTCGTTTACTCTCTCTCTTTCTCTCTCTCTCTCTCTCTCTCTCTCTCTCCTCTCTCTCTCTCTCTCTCTCTCTCAAACAAGCCAGCGTGTACACAGAGCTGTGTGTTGACAGTGCAGTGAATGTCCCAGCCACACTAGATTCTCTTGATTTGCCGTGTGAACCAGCAACAGACAGTAAGATAGGTGTGTCTTCTGAGGAGTCTGATGTGCAGGAAGAGCTGACAGTTGGCTGCACAGTGGATGACTCTCATACTGGTATTGTGAAACAGTATGTGTCTGCTCTAACTGACAAACGTGTGCAGCGTAGATTAAGGGACAGCAAGAGAAACACACGGTTTCGAAAGGTGGTGGTACATAGTTCGGATGATCAAAACATTGTGATGTGTGAATCAGATGACATCACCCTGGAATACTCTTGGAATGGAGATCCTGGCGAGGAATCTAAGTGTGTGTTCTGGTACATCAAGCAAGAAGAGAAAAACATGTTGCCAGAAGAACGTGTCAGGCTTGCCAGACTTCGTAAAGGGAAACAGTGTACTAACACACAACACACAGCGACAGTGCTGAGCAGGAGTTACATCATCTTTGGGACCTGATCCAGTCTTACATGGGCTGACTTCGTCTTACATGGGCTGACTTCGCTGGCTGTAGACTGGAAAAGGAAAGGCTGGTTTGAAAATTGGGACACTTGAGACACAGACAATAATGTATCCAATCTTGATGTACATACCACTACTGCCATGGTTTCCATGTCATTGTAATCGCGTCGCGTTCGATATCGTCGTTACCGCGCCGCAGCGCTATATGGCTTGATCGCTAAATAGCAATAAAATTGTGTCAATTGTCAATTGTGTCAATTGTCCTCTCTCTCTCTCTCTCTCTCTCTCTTCCTCTCTCTCCTCTGTCACTCTCTCTCTTCTCTCTCTCTCTCTCTTCTCTCTTCTCTCCCCTTCCCCCCCCCCCTCCCCCCCCCCCCTCCCCTCCCCCCCCCCTCCCCCCCCCCCTCCCCCCCCTCCCCCCCCCCCCCTTCTCTCTCTCTCTCTCTCTCTCTCTCTCTCTCTCTCTCTCTCGCTCTCGCTCTCTCTCTCTCCCTCTCTCTCTCTCATTATCCTCGAAATAAAAGAATTTAAAAAAAACCTGTCTGTGCCCATTACTTTTAAATGTGTATGCACTTCTATAAATGTTGTTGTTACTATTATTATTATTATTATTATTATTGTTGTTGTTGTTGTTGTTGTTGTTGTTGTTATAGTGATATTAGTGATGTTATTGATATTAGCGAAAAATAAGAAAAGTGTGTCTGTGTGTATGTCTGTGTTTGTGTTGTATAGTGTTTTACCATGAGTCATTGCTCCCTACAAAGTGTGTAGTGTGCTTTTGGGGTGAGGGGGTGAGAGGGGGTGTTTGCTCATTCTTAAATTGTGGGTGTGTGTGTGTGTGTTGTGTGTGTGTGTGTGTGTTCCTTTTGTTTTTTGGTTTTTCTTTTTGCACTGTTTTGTATGTTAGTGTAGTTTTTAAAAAAATGTTTTGATTGTTTTCATGACTTCTTACTTCTGGATGTTGGTCCACATAATTGATATTTCTAATGCGTCATTTTCTCATCCATGTTCAAAAGTGAGGAAAGGAAGAGACTACATGCAACCATAGGGTATTTGAATGTGCACACAAAAAAATAAAAGAGAGAGGGGATCAATTCAATGTGGTATGGAAAACAATGAATAAGAAACAAATAAATTTCGTCAATCAAGTGTCACATTTCGTCAGATATTTGACTTATATTGTAATGCATTTGAATTTATGCTGTCAGAAGTGATTACTTGTACTTTTGTGACTGCCACAAGTGCAAGTCAGGTTTTTAACTCCCACCTTGCCCCCCCCCCTTCCCCCCCCTTTCCCCCCCCCCCCGCCCCCACCCCCCCCCCCCCCCCCCCCCACTGCGTGATTTTTTTGATTGAAAGTTTTGCTTTTTTTTTAACGGGGGGGGGGGGGGGGGGGGGGGGGGGGGGGGGGGGGGGGAGTTAAATGCCATGCCTGATGATGGTTAACTCCAGGGGGCAAATTCCCTTGATCTGGATTTGAACAGAACATAGGCCAGCAGATCATGAAGCCCAGTGTGTGTGTGAGCACCACATACTTGTGTATGTGTGTGTGGGGTGGGGGTGTGTGTTCACATGATGTGTGTCTTAGAGGTGGATGTATATTTGGGGGGTGTTAATGTTTTTTTTGTCATTTTTCCCCTTTGTGTGTGTGTGTGTGTTTCTTCATTCATTTCTCTTGCAAACTCACACTCACTCACAACACACACACACACACACACACACACACACACACACACACACACACACACACACAACAACACACACACACACAACCACACACACCACACACACACACACACACACACACACACACACACACACACACACACACACACAATGATGATAATAATACCCACAAAACAAGACACACAATATCCAGACTATTTGTCAGAAACATAACACTAAAAGCCACCACATTGTTCAGTGTACCACAAAATTAATCTGTTAATACCAGCAAGAGATAACAACACAAAACCATTTTCCAACCTTTTTAACTTTTTGCCTGTACATGGCCTCCACCGTCAGCCACAGGCACAAAACTCATCCCTCAGTCTGCAGGGGTGTCAGCACACCCCCTCCCCACCAGACACACAGGAGCACCCTTCATGCCAAGATAAACAAGTTAACCCCTTACAGGCTGCAGAGGCGTTCTTCCCACAACAGTATTATGCATATTGGGCAAGGCCTGGAAAAAAAAAACAATGAACCACCACTACTCTCCAAGGACATCTACAGTTCCAACCATTTTCAGGGATTTTGGGGAGGGGGGGGGGGGGGGGGGACAAAGCGGAGCTGGAGGGAGGTGAAGGGAAAGGAAAAGCACACAAAAGCAAGTGTGTCAGCCCCCACATACATCATTTTCTTGATATTAACCCTTGATCACCACAACCAACAGAAGTGAGATTATCCATTGAATTTCTTAAGAGTTCTAGATTATTAATTGATAAGCATCTTTGTTTAACTACAGCAAGAAAACAACAACAAATATGTCATCAAGTCGTAGAGTAAAAGGTTTTATTAGAACTGTTATTTATGAGAAAAAGAGAAAACCATTGCTGGACAAATCTCATCAATAGCCTTGAGATAACAGAAACTCAACATAGATAATCTGACAAAGCATGACAAAAGCAAAAAGGTTAACAACACAACATCAATGACTTTGAGGCAGAAAACATTTTGAAGTTCCTAAAACTTCCTTCAGACTAAAAGATCAACCAACTAACTGTAAAAACTTAATAAAGAATTTTAAACCTCTGCCAATTCACTTTTTTTTCCTCCGTTAATGTGCCAGAGGAAAGCATAAATCATACTATTTTCAACGTCTGTTGTGCCCAATAAAACAGGACCTGCACACTGTCTGCCATCTGCAAAAATGATCAGAGAGCTCCCCATGCAGCATATTTTGATGCTTTCAACTTACATGTAAGCAGAGCTGTGAGACTGCATAATATGATAGCGGCAAATATATATATCTTTTTTTTTTTTTTTTTTTTTTTTACTTCAGTCTCCTTCTCAAATTCTACCTTGGTATGTTGTTATTCTTGCTGTTAGGGGTTTTTGTTTTGTTTTGTTGGTGTTTTTTGTAGGGGTGGGGGTGGATTTTTTTCATTTCTGTTGCTTTTATTATTTCATATATTCCTCTTGAGGAGTGAATGTAGGCCTGCTAGATTTTTGTTCTTTCTCTGTCTCTGTCATCCGTGTGTGTGTGTGTGTGTGTGTGTGTGTTGTTGTGTGTGTGTGTGTTGTGTGTGGTGTGTGTGTGTGTGTGTGTGTGTGTGTGTGTGTGTGTTGTGTGTGTGTATGTGTGTGTGGTGTGTGTGTGTGTGTGTGTGTGTGTGTGTGTGTGTGGTGTGTGTGTGTGTGTGTGTAGATAGATAGATAAATGCATAGATAGAGAGAGAGATTCCAAAATGGTGTATTGTAATCAAGGCTTTACAGTCCGTGCAATAAGGTCGAAGGGGTTAGGGGAAGAAAAAAACAATACATTACAATCATTTTATGATGATGAGAAATTCTACATGGATTCAAAACCAACAATTATTATAGAAAAATATTCACTTTTTTTTAAGAATGGGAACTGATGGCATATCATTGCTTTGTTGCTCTTGTGCAATATATTTCTAATTGAACTTGATATGCTTCTCTTATTACTCTGTCATATCAGTGCATTATTTCTCCACATCTTTTTCTTCTCATGTGTGAAAAAGTATACTTAATATATCCTACTGAAATGATGGTGTTCTTTCCCTCTGATGATTTTTTTTCTAGATAAAAGATAGGTATAGAAAGTTTACTTAACTGAAACCTAAGAACAAAGAACTTATTCACACGAGTCAACTAAAGGGAGTTGATTTGGGAGTTACACCATACAAACATTTGGGAGACAATATACCCCCCTTGTCCCAAGAGGGCCCATTCACCCCCCCCCCCACACACACACACACATGCATGCACGCACGCACGCACACACACACACACACACACACACAAGTAATGGTTGGAACAGTATAGGTCCTTGGAGAGAAATGGCTGGTTTGTTTCCTTCCAGCCTTCATCCACTTTGCACATTATTGTTGTGAGAAGATCGCCTGTGTAGCCTGTAAGGGGTTAACTTGTTTATCTTGGCATGAAGGGTGCTCCTGTGTGTCTGGTGGGGAGGGGGTGTGCTGACACCCCTGCAGACTGAGGGATGAGTTTTCTGCCTGTGGCTGACGGTGGAGGCCATGTACAGGCAAAAGAGGACTGGAAAGCGTTTTTGTGTTAGCTGTTGCTTACACAAGCACTTGCCTGTGATGCTCTTTTGTGGCAGGTTTGAAAACTCCACAGTTTTGTTTGTGTGTGAGTGTGTGTGTTTCAATATTAGCATATAATTTCTTTAATGCTGATTGTTGCTACTGTGAAGGATTAGAGAGAGAGACAGAGAGAGGAGAGAGAGAGAGAGAGAGAGAGAGAGAGACAGAGCCTATGAACATGTATTTCAACTCTGACATACTTGGATCAAGCAGCAAGAACATTCAGCTGAATTTGAAACCTCATATTTTTCACCATTTAAAAAAGAACAAAAAAAACAAGACTTGTTAGAAAAATATAAACAGATTTAAGCAAAACATAGGTTTGAAATCATGGAGCTCGATTTTTTTTTGCAGTTAAATTCCATTTTCTACCACTGAGTCACACATAATTCACCACTTACATGATATTGGCTTATAGATAAATCAAATTAGCTGTCCATGTTCATGTCCAATCTGCCTTACACTCTTCTTTGTTTTTCAAACCATTCCTGTTTGCTTTAATTTGACAATTTCAGAAATTTGGAAAGATCCAATTTTCCTTTTGTAAAAAACCCCCCAAAACTCCATGTTTTTACTGTCTTACTTTTGTTTGTTTGATTGATTTTGTTTTGTTGTGTTTCACGTCCAGTTCAAACTACTTTATATTTGTTTTTTATATTCAATTCATATCGTTACCTCTTGATTCTATTCTAGCAAATGTTGCTTTATTTCTCCTTGTTCAGGTAGTGTTCTCTGCTTATTTTCATATTCAGCCAGGGAGCTATTTTATCGAGTGAGTTGTCCCTGACTTTACATCTGTCTATTTCATTCTGTTTGACTTTTTTCTTTAAAAAATCAAATTGGTCCTAATCTCATTATGTTACACCTGTGTGTTATGATGGAAAATAGGGAAGAAAGAGAATGAAATAAAGAAGAAGAAGAACAATAAACAAAACAACAACAAACCGAAAAAAAAAGAAACAACACAGCAACATGGCTGTTTAATCCATCTTGTTTTATGTGTGCTCCCACAAAGAATCAGGCATGTATATCTTTCATGTGCGTGCATGCACGCACGCACGCACGCACGAGTGTGTGTATGTGTGTGAGAGAGAGAGAGGGAGGGAGAGAGAGAGAGGGAGAGAATGAAAGAGAGGGAGTCAGACAGACAGAAAGACAGAGAGGATGGAAGGAGGGAGAGAGGCGACAGACACATAGAGACAGAAAGAGGAAGACCTGCAAGTAAATTTAAAACACATATCGATAAATCTTAAATGATAATTATGCTTTGCAATATAAACAATCATTTACTGACTTTCCAACCTGCCACACACACACACACACACACACACGCGCGCGCGCGCGCGCGCGCAGAGAAGAAGACGTGTGTGGAGACAGACTCCATTCATAACCCCCTTTACCTGAAGAACTAGTCCTTGTCAGTCAAGTGGAATGACAGGCCTAGGGCTGTCTATTCTTTAGTGCTGTTACGGAACACTCGTTCAGAATTTGGAATGGAATATATAATCCTAGGTATAGCTCCATGGTCAGAGTACTTGTTCTCCCTAAGCTAGCGTTTCTTTGTTGCTGGTCATTCATTGGCTTGAGGTCCGAGGTTCAACAATGGTGAGAGTGTTGTATATGAGACTCTCACCTCCCTCACCCCCCTCACCATTCAGGTAGCTGCAATCGGTCTTTGGGTATACAGTTCGGAATTAAACCTACTATTTTTGCCAGGTTATTCAGAAGGTATCTTCCTTCTGATTCCAGTTTTCCACTATGGTAGGTTCATTGTTTCTTCTCTGCTGAAAAAAATAGTTCTCATAGCTTACCATATTTTGTGTTTGTCGCAGCTGTTAACCCATGATATAAAATCTACACCATGAAGACTATTTGCACTGTTGTGAAACTGTTTTTGCTCTTAGTTAAATATGTGCTTTGTGCCCAACCCTTTCCCACTGGCCCCTTGTGAATGGGCTTTAAAGCTTACAGCAATAAACTACTGCCATTGTCCCTATTTCTCTCGCTTGTCTTTTTCTGCTTCTTTTCCTTCTAGATCTATCTCTTTCTCTCTTTTCAACTGAAAATTAATTTTTCTTTGAGTTCCCCTCATTTTTCATGTTCTATATGAGAACCAAAAAGGGTTTAGAGTATTACACTTGCCCCTTGCCCCAAATAGTTCATATAATGTGAGGGAACAGGAAAAAAATGAATAAAAGTTTTGGTAAGAGTCTAATCCAGTTCATTGTATTAGTTGTATACAATAAATGTTATCATTAGAAATGCTTACTTCTGAAAACAGATTCGGGAATCAGTTTTCGTTCTTGCTGCATATATTCTTTCCTGCCCTGTGAAGTACTTCTCAGCAGTGAAGTGCTAACATTTATTTTATCACCACATTCACACTTCTCTCTTTTAATCTCCAAATCTGCAACATCCATCATCTTGTACAGGCCTGTTTCAAGCCCCCTGTAAATAGCGCCTTCGCCAGTGCTATAACGTCTCGAAAACGATGGGGTAAAAACGCCGGCTCTTTGAAAGGGAGGCATTCTTCCTTATTGCCCTGGCTGATGAAACAAAAAAGTCGTTTTCGCCAAGTCTTGATATCTCGTCACCAGCTGCTTTCAAGTGGGGCCTATATCTGTTTCTTTCCCCGGACATAATCTGTATATTGGAGGAATTTATGTTTCTCCTCTGTTGAAGTCGTTTAACCTGGTGTTGTAGCCAAGGTGTCATATTATGATTTGTCCATTTTCACCGTCATTGTGCTCAATAAAACGTGACCTGCTTACTGGTTTCCCTTTGCCATCTGGGAAAGTGTTTAGGGATTTGCGTCACTGCACGCAGGCATTGGTGTCATCGTCTTTATTGCTGGTGAGCTGTGTGATTGTTCATAGGTTATGGTTTCTGTCTGTCTATCTGTCTGGGTGTCTCTCTGTCTCTGGCTCTGTCTGTCTGTTTGTGTCTGTGTGTGTGGGTCTGTCTGTCTGTCTCTCATTCTCTTTCTCTCTCCAATTCTGTACCATGGCGATTGTATCTGATTTCAGTTGTTTGTTTCTTGTTGGGTTGTTTTATTCTTTGAGGATTTCAGATCCTGGAGAGCCCCCCCCTACCCCCTGCAGGAATAAAACCACCCGAGATATACGCAGAAAACTCAACAACATCAGTTTCAAAGCAAATGTTACCTGCCAGGACTGGTGAGGCGACACCGTTACCCTTTGACAAAGAAATGTACAGAAGTTTCGGCCACGGGTCACTGGATCATCAAGAGCGGTTATGAAGTCCTAGATTCTGGGTGGGATCTCTGGTCAACCAATCCCTACTGTACTTTTAGAGCAGGGTTTGTAACATGAGCTGAGGGCAAGTACTGTCCACCTCCCCCCCAGCCACCCACCCACACCACCACACACACCAACTACACAACACACAATTTCCAAACCCAAACAAACACACAAAAACGGAACACAATTTTTTTTTTTTTTTAAATAAAAGAGCACAGAAGTCGGAGGTAGCGTAACCATCATGCTCTGTGGTGCCAACTGCCCATTGCAGATGCCTACGTAGCAAGCGTTCGCAAGAACAAAAACAAATTTGATAATGAACTGTATAGTTATTTTCCCCAATTTTCATACTCATTTTCCTTCTTTGTTTGCCTCTTAAATCCATCCCTCCATTTTCATGCACAGCCTCTCTTCCAACATGTTACCTCCCCCCCCCCCCCCACCCCACCACACACACACCACAAACAGGCGTGCACACACCACTAAACACACACGCGCGCGCTAACACACACATACAACACACCACATACACACAACACAACCATCGTACCTCCCCCTGCCCCCCTCCTCCCCCTCTCCGCACCACAGAACGATCATCACCAAGTTTGCACCCTTTGCCCTCCCACCTTGTACTCCATCTTCAAACACACTCAGAGGGGGTCAACATTGTGACCAGCCAGTATTCTCCATCTATAATATTTCCATCCCCACCACCCTGTCTTTCATTCCATGCGTCCCATCCCTTTTATCCCCCACCTCTCTATCTCTCTCTCTCCTCCTCCTCCTCCTCCTTCTCCTCCTCTTCCTTCTCCTCCTCCTCCTTCTTCCTCCTCTTTCCAGCCTGCTCAAGTGGATCAAGTTTCCTCCAGCCCTCTGCGTTTTCCTTTTACCATCCAAACTATCTTTGACATCCTAACCCTCCAAGTCCCCAGCCTCTTTCTTTCCTCCCTCCCCCCTGCCCCCCCCCCCCCCCCCCCCCCCTCCCCTCTCCCCCTCCCCCCCCTCTCTCTCTCTCTCTCTCTCTCTCTCTCTCTCTTCTCTCTCCTTTGAAAGCTCCGGTACCCCGCCTTATTCTTCCTTCCTTCCATCCTTCCTTCCTCCCTCGCCTTTGCCAGCCCCGTGCCTGAAATATTCATTTAGCAGGGATCATCAGATCGGCTGCTGGCTAACCCGGGACCATGGTGCACTGAGGACCACCCCACCGTAATGAATGATATCTATACCAAACCCCCTTACTTATCCTACCCATCCTATGCCTCTCTCTCTGTGTCTCTCTGTGTCTCTGTCTGTCTGTCTGTCTGTCTCTGTGTCTCTGTCTTCGACTGTCCTGCTCCTCCTATCATCTCGCCCTTTACTCCTCTCTCTCTCTCCTTACTCTCTCTCCTCTCCTCCCTTCAGTCTGTCTGTCTCTCTATTTCTCTCTCCTTCTCTCTCTTCTCTTCTCTCTCTCTCTCTCTCTCTCTCCTTCGCCTCCTCTCTCTCATCCTTACTCTCTCTCTCTCTCCCTCTCCTCCCTCTCTCTTTCTCCCCTTCTCTCTCCTCTCTCTCTCTCTCTCTCTCCTCTCTCTCTCTCTCCTCCTCCTTTCTTTCTCTCTCTCACCCTTTGCCTCCTCTCTATCGTCCCTTACTCTCCTCCTCCTCCTCCTCCTCTCTCTCGGTCTCTCTCTCTCTCTGTCTCTGTGTCTCTGTATGTCTATGTCTGTGTACTGTTCTCTGTCTGTCTTTCTCTCTCTGTCTCTTCCCTCCCATCTTTCTCTCTCATCTTTAACTCCTCTCTTTCTCTCTCTGTCTGTTTCTCTCTCTGTCTGTTTCTCTCTCTCTCTCTCTCTCTCTCTCTCTCTTCTCTCTTCTCTCTCTCTCTCTCTCTCTCTCTCTCTCTCTCTCTCTCTCTCTCTCTTTTCCTCTTCTGTCTCTGTGTGTCTCTCTGTCTCTTTCCATCTCTCTCTTTCATCCCTTAGCCCCTCCCCCCTCTTCGCTCTCTCATCCCTAAGCCTCCTCTCTCTCTGTGTCTGTCTCTGTCTCCCTCTGTCTTTCTCTCTCTCTCTGACTATAATAATAATAATAATAATAATAATATATAGTAATAATATATGAAATTTATATAGCGCTGAATCTTGTAAAACAAACAAATCGAAGCGCTTGCATTCAAATCATTTACACGCATGCAACTATAACTATATCTATCTGTCTCTCTCTGTCTCTCTGTATCTCTCTCTCATCCCTTAGCCTCTCTGTCTGCCTGTCTGTCTGCCTGCCTGTCTGTCTGTCTCTGTGTGCTTGTCTCTGTCTGTCTCTGTGTGTCTGTCTGTCTGTCTGTGTCTGTCTCTCTCTCTCTCTCAATAAAATAAAATAAAATAAAAGGCCGAAAAGGTAACGAAGCGTAAGCTTCAACATGGAAAGCTCGCTGCGCTATCAGCCTGTGATGGGCACGGCAGGTGCGCTTATCAATAAACGAGCATTGTGGCCTTACCTTCGACAAGTCCTATCGCCATCGCACTCATCTTTTCACTGGAGAGAGAGAGAGAGAGTCAAGGTTGTTTGTGTTAAACCATATTTTGATAAGACAGTGTGGGGTCTTTTTTTTAAAAATATAATAATATGTTGTTCGAATGTTTTTTGTTTTGTTTGGTGTTTTTTTTGGGGGGTATTATTTCTTAATTATGGTTGATTATCATTTTTATGCTTGTCGTGTTGCTTTGCTTCCACGCAACAGTAGCTAAAGGTAGCCTGTAAGAAAGTATATGATCGATTTCGAGCTAGGTTGTGTGTGTGTGTGTGTGTGTGTGTGTGTGTGTGTGTGTGTGTAGCGTGGGTGTGGTTAGCGCCCGCGCTAAAAGTTGGAGGGGGGTGGGGGGGGTGGTAGGGCTTTTCTGTCTTTCTTCGTTTTTTTGTGCAAGTTAGTATGACGATGTTGTTATACCTTCGTTTCAAAGCCCAACCGACAGTTTAAGATGATAGTTATTAGCATGACTTTGAAATAATGCTATAGCCTAGATTTTGCGCGGAATACCAAGGAGTGAACAGAAAATTTAAGTCATATTTAACAAAATATAGTTCATTTGCTCTGAAGTTTTAGGCTTGAGCAGAGGAGAGGTGTGATTATGTTGGTTTAAAAATCTGCCTAGTTTGCTGTTGTTGTTCTTGTTGTGCGTTCCCCAGCTTTACACCCTGGGGGTCACCCAGAACATGCACTCTGACTCACTCATCCCACCTGGGAATCACTGTGAGATAGGAAGTACACCGGATGAGAAGTTTGCGTGTATGACTCTTTTCAAGCACCTCGCCATATAGGCAGCCATACTCCGACTTCAGAGGAATTTGTTCTCATTTAAAGGAAAGTGCAGGTTGCTATTTTAAGAGCTTGTCATGGCTGAAGGCAATCTTAACACACCATTTTACAACATAACAATATTTTAGTGTAGGCCTTTGCAATTCGCTGACATCAATAACTGACACAGCTTTTGACCTGGGCCAATCTGCTTAGTGTTTGTCACGACACCAGAAAAAACGCTAATGATGCATTCCTTCATTTTATATTTCTGTGCAGTCATTCCAATGTTTAAAAGTAGAACAGAAATCAGTAAAAAAAGGGTTTGACAGCCTTGCTTAATGTCTTTGTCATAACTCATAACCACGTTTTTCTTTCCCATTGTAGTGTTCATGTGCATTAGCACCGATCTCTCACAGTCATGAAACGAATTGGCAGAGTAATGGAGATTTGAAGGAATTAGATCGTGGTGTTTAGCTAAGTTAATCAGTTATGTATGTCATTCCACAGATTTTCAGCTCTGCTAACTTTCAGCGTGTTGACATAGATTGGTTTTCCAGTGGATCAAATGATATGATGGGATACTATACTTACCTGACTATGAAATAAACTTTATTGAGAAAGCTGCAATTCTTTTCCCTCCATTTTCCTGTCAGTAGCTATAAAAATGGTAATTTTTAAAGCTAATATATATATATATATATATATATATAGCCATCGTTCTGTCAATTTTATCGTATCAGATCGAAAATATTCAGCAAGATTAGATTTTTGAAATTTTAAACTTTTCTGCACAGATAAAAAAAAAATCAGGCTACATGATGAAATATTCTATCTAACTTTTCTCTAAAGACTGTGATGGTGTCCTCATACACACCCCGGGACTCTTTGAGTTAGCTTGAACTTCAAAGAATCAGGACGCTAGGGGAGTTGCCATGTAAGTCCACCCTGTCTTAGCACTGTAAAAGACAGGCAAATCACGCCTATATATAATCTAGTCCTGTATTCCTTTTCCCTCCTTACCAACCAAGGGCCCTCTCCTTTTTCTTTGATGGTGAAATTGGAAGCAATCATATTCTCTGCTCGGGTGGAATCATGATATTTGCGAAAGAGAGTTTTCGAAAGTAGTAAATTCCTTTTAGTAATCTAGTTTGGGGCGTCACAGACACATAGAGACGAGCAAATATATAAACATACACACAGACTGACAGACGTACACGTGAAGTGAGTTTACGCATGCGCGGGAGCAACACACACACACGACACACACACAATGACACACACACACACACACACACACACACACACCAATATTCCACAAACTGGCTCTAAACAATCTGAATCATATGCCCCACTTTGCCCCTCAAAATAAGAGAGATTGAAAAAGCTTAGTCCGAACTTCAAAGCACAGAGGCCCTTCGGGGATACACGTTTCCGAAAATTGTGCGGAATTTCATCTGAGCTGACGCAAAAAGCCACGCGCCCTGCCTTGTCCCCTAGGACTTTGTAGGGACTTTGTAGTGTGCGAAACTTTCTCTCTTTTCTAGTTCTTTTAATTTTTTCCCCTGCTCTCTCTCTCTCTCTCTCTCTCTCTCTCCTCTCTCTCTCTCTCTCTCTCTCTCTCTCTCTCTCTCTCTCTCTCTCTCTCTCTCTCTTCTCTCTCTTGTCAATCCCTTCCCTTTCTCTCTCACTCTCTTCTCCTCCTTCCCGCCTCAATCACCCCCATCCACCACCGCCACCACCTTCCCTACTCTCTCTCTCTCTCTCTCTCCGTTTTTCATTTTCTATCACCCATCTGGAAATATGGACAGAGAGGTATCTTCGGATCTTGCATAGAGGGATGATAGTGTGTGTGTGTGGGGGGGGGGGGGGGAGGGGTGTGTGCGCGCGCGCGCGCGTGTGTGTGCGCGCGCGCGCATGCACGCACACACACACACACACACGCACGCACGCACACATCTGCAATGAAGCGAGGGGAAAGCGTACTATACTATATGTCTAAGGACTAAAATAATAAATATACCCAGCGGGTACTTTTGGTCCACCGATATCTGACCTCCCTTCAGAAAATGACAATGACAAAATAGTCTGGGTGGTGGTGTGTCAGAAGTGGTTAGTGGATAGATGTGCCCCTCCTCCCCGAGATAAGAATGAGACAATGCCTCCGAACTCGTATGTCAGAGGGGGGTTTCGACTACAAATAGGAATATTTTACTCCCTGGAAATGGATAATTTCGTAGCGGCCTGAGATATGCAGTAATAGTATATGAGAAATGCAGTGACTCGTTCATAAAGACTATCCATCATAGAAAAAAACCCAGCAATACAAGAAATGAGAAAACGAGATGTGTGTGTGTGTGTGTGTGTGTGTGTGTGTGTGTGTGTGTGTGTGTGTGTGTGTGTGTGTGTGTGTGTGTGTGTGTGTGTGTGTGTGTGTGTGTGTGTTATCAGTGAATACATATTGTATGCCTCTCCGCTTACGTAACCCCGCACATCTTTCTCTCACCCTCTCTTCTCACTTCACTTATCTCTGCCTATACCTTCAAGCTCCCAACTCTTGTTCTAATCCTTAGCTCTCATCTACAAACATATATATATATATATACATGCACACATGATAGATACGTTTATACAGTTATGTATGTCAGTGTCACCGACTAAGATTGATTTTGATGTGTAAGTGTTACAAATACTCTTGTAACAATGTATATTATTGTGAACTCCAGAGTATTTTTTTAAACTGTTTTATGTTTGCATTTACTTGCATGTATTTAATGTTATATTGGGAATGGGAAAGCTCAGTGGTCAAAGCACTCGCTTTCCCCAAGCTAAGGTTAAGCAGCATCGAGCGTGGTTACCAAATGGATTGGTGACCATTTGCGCGCCTTGGCTTCAGAACAGTCCCCCAGTTCACTCAGCTGTAAATGGGTACCTGCCTTCTTTCGGGTCAGGGAAGGTAAAGCAGCGAGGGAGAGGAGATGGGCGCCGCCCTCAGTATGCTGGCCCCTGGAGAAGCTGAGGTCTCTGACATCTCGCTCCCCAACGACCACATTGGTTATGGGAATACCTATGTTATGTAGTGTTGGCTTTACACAACCCTATAGATGGCAGTGTGTAATGGCAGTTATAAGCTTCAGCTTTGGCTCTACACCCGCAATCCGGCATTTCGCAGAGGCTGCTCTGTACAGTTCTGCTTGTGTTCATCCTTTGGATGAGACTACAAACCAAGGTTCCGCGTGCGAACACACGCAGAACATTTTGCATACAAGTTAATGCCTGTCCAGCCTTTCGGAAGAGTAGGCCATTTGTGGTAGTGACAACGATTGACAACATTTGTAAAACAGCATGCCCACTGGGTGTATATAATTAAAAAACACCCAAACCCAATAACACATGAGTGTTTAATCCCATTATCGTGGAAATGAAAGAATACAGAATAAAGATGAAAGCTTTCCAGGTCGTTCTGATGAGCAGGATGAGAGATCTGTTTGTCATCAAACAAAACATTCCCCGTGGGGATGCAGAAGGTCTGTCAGTGTGAACAGCATCCCCACCTTCCAGAAACTCTGTGCTAGCAATTCCTCTTTTCTATCCCTCTCTTTGTTTCTGCCTTGTTCCTTTCCTTCTTGTCATCTCCCTCTTGTCCATTTTCTGCCTTCTTGCTCAGTTCTTTTTTTTCCAGAAAGACTTAAAAGACTTTCTGTCCCATGCCGAAGTCGGATGTGCTGGGCCTGACTTAGGTGCTTAACGGCAGCGCAACGCATTTTTGCTCATGTGACAGATAACAATAGTTGCTGTCTGAGCGTTCGACGAAGAAGAAGAATCAAGCAAAACCTGGCTTTCTTTATCATCTGTCTTCATCAGATCAGGCTACTTATGGGATGAAGGTGGAGGGAGGTACCCAAACTATTGATGCAGTAGCATGAATAACGCTGTGGAAGCACACACACACACACACACACACACACACACACACACACACGGAAGCACACACACACACCACAACACACACACACACACACGCGCGCGCGCACTCGCGCCGCGCGCGCGCGTATTGTTTATTCTGTTCTCCATATAACTGCAGCTTTGTCATCTGACTCTATATAACTGCGGTTGGGCAAGTTTAACCTGGCTGAGCCCATGCCTCTTCAGGCCTTAAGGTGCATGCTAGGTATGTTCGTGTGATCCATCCCAACTGTCATGGCTGGCTTACTGATCTACAAAACATGGATGGGGTTTTAAAATATACACAAGATGATTTTGAATGTGTTCGTGAACGGAAGCTCGGCTTATGGTCTCATCTGAAGGATTTTCATGGGAGCGTAGTGGAAGAGGCAGACAGAGGAAACAATGGGAAGACAACATCAGACAGTGGACTGGCCTTGAGTGGAACGATTTGCTACGGAAAGCGAGGATTGGAGGAAGCTGGTTGCAAAATCTTCAGTGGTACCCCAACGGTCTACTAGCCTACGGGATGGGTGATGGTAAAAGGAGTCAGTACCGATGTTAAAATCACAGGAATTATTCCCTTTTGCGAGCACCTCAACGGAGACCCAAATCCACCCCCCCTCTTGCCGTCCGACCATGAGTACAATGCTATATAATCACTATACTAGTCAAAGTCAAAGTCAAAAACACTTTAATCATCCCATGAAGGGCAATTACAATACTGACAGGCAGATTGATACACATCAAATATATCAAAGACACAAAAGCTATATTTCATATTGGTTTTCAAATAAAATGTCACGAACACACACACACACCAACACACACGCGCGCATGCGCACACACACGCAAACACCCGCACGCACGCACACACATCAATTGTGAACACAATTATAAACCCATTGACTAGAAGACATAAAAACTTATTTTTACGCACGCATATACGCAGAACGTACACACGCACGTACGTGTGTGTGCGAACACGCCCACGCACACCCACACCATACACCAATATATGAATTCAATGTTTTAAGACCGTTGACTAGAAGACAGACATTTCACACACCCACGCACCCACCCACACACACACACACATATAATTATGTATTGACTACACTCGTAACAATGACAATCAGGCAAGTAATTCAGAGAAATGTAAAAACTAGGTAGTCAACATCATTGTGAATTCAGAATTCGAATGCTTACTGGCACAAAAGAATTTCTTTTCTGTTAGTTTTGCTGATGGGACACTGAAAACGGCGTTCCGAAGGCAACATTTGAAATTCTGGAAACAAAGCATGGGAAGGATCGGCCAAAATGGCTGTGGCTTTGCGTACAAGCTGCTGATTGCAGAACGACATGAGATCTCTTTGTTCTTTTCCAATTATTTTTGAGCAGATTCTTACAATTCTCTGCAGGCCATTCTTGTTTTTAACACTAAGGTTATTGTACCAACAAATGAAAGCAAAACTTAGAACACTCTCTATGTAAGACTTGTAAAACAAGGAAAGAATCTTTTTGTCTACAAAAAATGAGTTCAGTTTCCTCAGAAAATACAGACGTTGTTGTCCCTTTTTGACAATAGCGTCAGTGTTAACGTCTCAGTTTAACTTGTGGTCAAAAACAGTTCCCAGATACTTATAGTTCAAAACGTTTTCAACTTCTTGATTATGGATAATAATATTCTTAGGAGTATGCCCTGATCTTCTTAAGTCGATAGGCAGGTCTTTTGTTTTAGAAACATTTAGCTCCAGATAGGCCTCGTCACACCAGTGTACGAACTCGGTACTATATTGTTTCTTTCCCCGAAGTCGGAACGTGGCTACCTTAACGGTGGGCACAAACGGTCACCCACGCAAAATCTTGAAGCTCTAGCCGAGAAACGGAAAAAAAGGATCTAATATTGAACTACAAGGCGCCAGTTGATGCTAATGATTTATATAGCTGTGAGCCCTGATGACAATATCTGATTCGTCAATGGTAATGCTTGAAAATGCTTAGTATTATCATACAAGCTGATGACAGAATCAAATTATTCCTTATGTTACAACTCATTAATTAAGAAGTGAAAAAAATCAAGGTGATTTTGGAATAAATATATTGGTTTACATCTTCGTGATTTCTTACGTCCACTTCAAAAGCATTTAATGCAGGCCACTGAAACCAGTAGATTTTAATGATCTTCTTCACAACAAGTAAGTCATGGAATTCCTTCCACCCTCTCCATGTGTGTGTGTGTGTGTGGGGGGGGGGGGGGGGGGGGGTGAGAGAGAGTCCGTGCGTGCGTGCGTTGTGTGTGTGTGTGTGTGCGTGTGTGTGTGGTCAACACGAGCGTCTGCATATGAGTGTGTGTGCGTGCGTGCGCGTGCACGCGTGCGTGCGTGCATGCAAACAACAAAAAAAGCCTTTCGTAGCAGAGAGAGACTTGACACAGGAGGCAAGTGGCGAAGTCATTACCGAACAGTGCAATTTGGGCCCCCTCTCCCCATTCAGCACCCCCTGTCCCCCTGTCCTCAACAGCACTGATGTATGAAGTCCCCGGGCGCCCCAGGAAAAAGGCCTTCTATTTTTCCCAATATCGTTTCCTTTTTCCGCACCATTTATGAATTTGGCGCCCGCTCACACGCTTCCCTGCCCTCCGTCCCGGCCTCTGATTCAGCTGACGAACTTTTGCAGGGAGGGACGGAGAGAGGGAGGGAGGAAGGAAAGGAAGGAGGACAAAACCATATGCCTTCTGGAAGTACCAGTTCTTCGGTATGGGTTTAGGGAAATCGAAGCAAAGAGTGTTGATGATGGGGAAAGGGTAGGGGTGGAGTGGGGGGGGGGGGAGGATGAGGGAGAAAGGGTGAGGAGGGGGAAGAGAGTGGTGAAGAGGAAGAGAGGTCCTGAGAGGTTGCAAAAATACCCCCAGAGAAAGTGCGCTGGAGTATTAAGGCCCTGACACTGGGGCGTTTATGACAGGAATTTCCAATGTAATTGAATAAGGAGAACAGGGCTCTGAGATGGTACCCCGGAGAGCTACCACCACCAAGAAGAAGAAGAAGAAGAAGAAGAAGAAGAAGAGGAAGCAACTTGCTACGATGAGGGTTAAGAAAGGATGGAGTGAGAGGGAAGGAGAGAGAGAGGGGGTGGGGTGGGTGGAGGTCAAGAGTTAGCAGCGAAAGATGTGGCTGTGGCCACAGTCTCTAGTAGAGGATGCTGGTCAAAATGTCCAAGAATAAGGAGGTGCAAGGGAGGAAGGAGAGAGAGGGGGGGGGGGGGGGGTGGCGGTGCTGGTGAGGAAGAAGAAGAAGAAGAAAAACCCCGGTGTCCCCTAAGGATCTGAGGTGTCAAGGTTCAATAGGGGTTGTCATGTACACGGAAGTGAATGTCTTGCCCCTGTGGAGTTTTCCGAACACGCAAAGCAACTTTAAGGAGGCCCCGTGCCGATAATGGCTGCGGCCCTTTGTTTCCGAGAGAATGACTTTACATCTTGTGGGCTGCGGTATTGTGTGGCCTGGGAAGGTACAGAAGGGAGAGATAGGGTGGACATGATTTTGGAGGCACAGAAGGAAATTCGGAACTGTTGAGGTACTCTGTGGAGAGGGTCAGGTTTTTTAGTTTTATATCTGTTTGGTTCATTCCCGTTGTTCTTGCCCTTTGCTGATCTTTTTTCTTTTGGGTTGTTTTGGGATGTTTATTCTCTCTTTTTCTTTTGAGGGGACGACTGCTTGTGTTGTTTTGTTTGTTATTTTTGTTTGTTCTTTTTTTTTGTTAGTGCTTTTTGTTGGGGGTTTTGTGTTTGATTTTATTTGTGTGCTAAAAAAAATTCTTTGCTGATCTTTTAAAAAAAAAAATCTACTCTGGAGCATAACAGATGATCAGAATTTAACTTCTCCCATAACTCCTCGAGCAGTCGTTGGCACATCACACTGAATTGTTCAGGCAGTGTCTTCGTCAAGAGAAGGCACACTTTTCTTTCGGGAGGTTGGGGGTGGGAGGGGGATTCGGAAATGTTGGTGTACAGAATAAGATAATAAGTAATGCGAACAATTTTGAGATGGAGTGCTCCTTCTTGCATGTTGAAATAGAAAGACTACAAATTATTTATCAAACAACAACCGCCATGTCTTGTCACACAAAGTTTGGTTCTTTTCTGTTTATTTGTTTCTTTTATTTGTTGTTCTCCGTTTGTTTCTGTTTTGTTTTTCTGCTCTTGTATTAATGACCACTTCCTCAAATTCTTTGTGCGTTTTTTCACTGCATTTGCGGGATACGGGAGGAGGGTTACCTTAGGATTAAGTGGCATTTGTGTGTATGACAGTGTGATTACTTTTATATGTGCATGTAAAGTTTCCTTGCCTGCATAAGCACAAATGTTAATTTTCCAGGGATGGGGCTTAACATAAGCTGCGCTCTTGATATTAATTTATCACCTGCTTTATTATTGTTTGTTCATGGGATTTTTTTTAACTCCCACATATGTATTGACAAAGGCCGTGTTTTAAACGAACAAAGTCAATGTAGATACGCGCGCACAAATCTATTTCTAACCTACAATAATGGCAATAAAACAAAATTATGATATAATACAGTATACATACCCATCAAAACACAGAAATATTCAATACGTGGATTATCATGAAATACAATGTTTATATCAGAATAATTATGAAATCCATCAAAAGAGCGAAAGACTACTTACATGGTTATTTGCAATGCCATGATCAAAATACATGTTAAAAAATAATAAAGGAGAGAGGGAGAGGAGAGGAGAGGAGGGGGAGGGAGAGAGAGAGAGAGAGAGAGAGAGAGAGAGAGAGAGAGAGAGAGAGAGAGAGACAGACAGACAGACAGAAGACAGACGACAGACAGCAGAAACAGAGACAAACAAACAGACAGACTAGTAGACAAGCAGACAAACAAATGCACGCGCATGGTCACAAACACACAACGGACAACCCCCCCCCCCCCCCAAAAAAAAAAAAAGTGATAATCAAAGAAAGGGAAAGAGTTGGAGGCAATACAAGAAAAAGGATAGCGGGTAGGATGATGATAGTACCCGGTTGAGGGTTCCATTCTCGGATGTCAGTGATGTCTTGGGGGCGCATCCCGCATACTTCGTGTTGGGCACCAGATGTCGTGAAGCGGAAAACCTGTCTCTTCCTCCAGATGCTGTCCACCCCTCCCAATCTGTCCCCATCTCCTCCTCCTCCTCCTCCCCCTCCTCCTTCCCTTTCTCTGCCTCCTCCCCTTCCCTCCTTTGCTCCTCTTCTTCCCCCTACTCTTTCCTTCTCTTCTCTTCATCTTTTTTTTTTATAAAGCTTATGGCACTTTTTTTTTTATATATACACCTTAACTCCAAACTATCTCGCTCTTTCTATTGTCTGTGTGTGTGTCTGCCTCTCTGTCTCTCTGTCTCTTTAAGTCTGTCTGAAGAGACTATAAACCGAGGTCCCATGTGCGAAAGCACGCAGAACATCTTGCGGACACGTTAAAACCCGTTCCGCTTTTCGGAAGAGTAGGCCATTGTGTGCCGGTGGGAACGGATGACAAAATTTACAAAACTGCATACACACGGGGACTGGATGATAAAAGCACGTGAGTGCTTATATCATTATCCTCGAAATTAAAGAACAAAAAATAATAATAAATATTGCCTGTGTGTCGTGTCGTGTGTGGTCTGTCGTTGTCTGTCTGTCTCTGCGTCTCTGCTCTGTTCTCTCTGTTCTCTCTCTCTCTCTCTATTATCTTCATTACTGAAAAAAGAATAAAATATAAAATCAATTAAAAAATCTCTCCCTCTCTTTCTCTCTGCTTCATCTCTTCTGTCTCTGTTTTTTCTTTCTGTCTCTTCTCTCTCTCTCTCTCTGTCTCTCTCTCTCTCTCTCTCTCTCTCTCTCTCTCTCTCTCTGCGTCAGTATCTGTCTCTGCCTATCAGTCTGTCTGTCTGTTGTCTGTCTGTCTGTCTGTCTGTCTCTCTCTCTTCTCTCGTCTCTCTCTCTCTTCTCTCTCTCTCTCTCTCTCTCTCTCTCTCTCTCTCTCTCTCTCTCTCTAATCGCGGAGGAGAAAAATCTGCCAGCATTTCTCAGGCAATGCTGGAATAAATTGTCGCTGGACATCTGTCAGTGTTTATGCTGCCATAGGGGGGTGGGGGGGGGGGGGGGGAGGAGGGGGGAGGGTGGAGAAGAGGGGAGATGGGGGACATGGTTTGGGGAAGAGTTGGTGAAAATATTATGGAGTTCGGGAGGGGGTGGGGAGTAGGGGCGGGAATTTAGGGGGATTGGGGTGGGGCGGGGGAGTGGGTGCGTTGGTTTTAGCGTGATGCTTTGTCACGCGCGTACTTCTACTATGGTCCTGTAGTGGGGCCATTGTTTTTGCTTGTGTGTGTGTGTGTGTGTGTGTGTGTGTGTGTGTGTGTGTGTGTGTGTGTGTGTGTGTGTGTGTGTGTGTGTGTTGGTTAGAGCCCGTATTGTTCGTCATTATCTCTTGTGGTGGTGGTGGTGTTTTTTGGGAAGGGGGGGGGGGGAAGGTTTGGGGGGTGCAGGATGTTATGATTTGGGGGATTTTTTTAATGTCTTTTATGATGATAATGGGTTGTTTCTTTTTGCCTTGTCACTTATGAAATCTGGCTATTGGCTGTGTAGGGTAGGATACGAAAGGTATCGTATCGTACTGCATCCGATCGCATCGTATGGTCATGTTTCGTAGCGTTTTAGTGTGTCGTATCAAACTGTATTGTTTTGTTGCATCACATCGTGCTGTATCACATTGTATCGCATTGCATTGCATTGCATTGTATTGTATTACACTGTTAATAGTTTTGTAGTGGGCTGTGCAGTTTTTTTCCAGGTGTTATGCAACATCATTACATTGTTAATAGCATCCACAAATATGCAGGTGTCTTATGCAAGCAGTCCCATCTTGTAGATCTTTCCTTCCCCTCTTATTTTTAACACACAATAATTTGGGGTTTTATTCTATAGTTGTAAACCCTTTCTTTCTGATTAAAGGTTCATTTCTTGAAAATAAAACTTAATTCCAGTCTAATACTGTTTCATATAGTTTATTGTATTGCATTGTGTTTCATTGTATTGTACTGCATTGTATTGCATTGCATTGTATTGTATTTGTATTTTATTTTGTTGCGTTTCACTGCATTGCATTGAGTTGTATTGTGTTGTGTTGTATTATATTACGTTGCATTGTGATGTGTTGTGTTGTATTTGGTTGTATTATTTTGTTGTAATGATAATCAAAAGTAATCACCTGACATTAAAGTCGCTCTCCTCTGGTAGTTTGCATCGTCATATTACAGCAACTTCCGTTTCTGTTTGTGTTTCTTCATCATCTTTTTTCTTATTTGTCTTTTGGAATGGATTTTACTGCAAATTTTCTGCTACGAAAGCCTCTCTTGTTGCCATGCCATGGCTTCTTAAACACTCACTTCATACGTTTTAAGCATCTGACACGCCTCCGTTTAGCGCCTTATCAGAAACACTTGCAACCAGGCCACGATTTATGATGGTCCATCCAGCGAATAAGGGACGAAAGCCGGGTTGGGGCAGATCCGATTCGAACCCTGTGCGTGTCGATTTCTAGGCACGTCATTTATCTCTGGACCATTCAGCCATCTTCATGGAAACACTGTATCAGACTTGACCCTAGAATGTAATGACTCGTTGTTGCTTTCTTCTTTGAATATTCTGTACATTTGTGTTATAGTCGTCATTGTTTGCATACCTTTCGAGTCATATTTTGAGTGGTTTTTCTGTGAGTCTCTGTGTTTTTTTAAAAAAAATGTTATTTTCTTTGTGTATATTTTTTCTCGTTGTATGTACGGTGTGCATGTTGTGTATGTGTGTGTGTGTGTGTGTGTGTGTGTGTGTGTGTGTGTGTGTGTGTGTGTGTGTGTGTGTGTGTGTGTGTGTGTGTGTGTTGGATGTGTTTGTGCACGTATGATCACAATCACTGCGTTAGAATTCTTTATTTCTGCAGATAGCAGAAAGTGATTGAAACCATGAGCATTTCAAACAATGATGGTATTTTACTTAAGCATAATTGATGGTCCTTGTTTTTGTTGTTGGTTTACTTCTTTGTTTGACTTGGGGTTGTTTTTTTGTTTTGTTTTGTTTCGGGGGATGAGGGGGGATATTTACTTGGGGAATTTTTTGGTGCCACTGCCGATCCCATCCCAGCATTGATAACAGCACGGCCACTTATATATATGTTCATAAAAAATGAATAGCAATGTTTTGCTGAAGATAATAGAAAACGGCAGAAGAATCGTTTTATTTAGAAACGTTGGATCTATATGCCACGACATCATGATGATGATGATGATGATGATGATGATGATGATATATATATATATATATATATATATATATATATATATATATATATATATATATATATATATATATTATATATATATATATATATATATATATATATATATATTATATTCTATACTCCGTATCTTGATTTTTACATCTGTGAGTTAGTCTTTGACATGCCAGTCTTGCTTTTGTTGTTGTTGTTGGTTTTTCTCTCTCCCTAGGGTAGGCCTATAGAACGTGAAATTACTGAATGCTCTTTTCAAAAGGTTGTTCCGTGAAATTAAGTAGAAAATGAAACATTCCTAAAAAATGAATAGCAATATTTTGCTGAAGATAATTTTTTTAAAAAGGCAGAAGAATCGTTTTATTTAGAAACGTTAGATCTATATGCCATAACATTTCAATGATGATGATGATTATCATTAATATTATTATCATCACAGTTCTTCTTGTTCTTTTTCTTCTTGTTGATGTCGTTGATGATGATGTTGATGATGATGATGATTGCGAAAACTGGTCTTTCTTAGAATATTCATACTCGGAAAACTGTTTATTGAAATCAGTCTATTTGTGTCTGTCGACTCTTAATGCCCATCATCCTCACAATGCACAGCTGAAATTACATCCAGATGTCAGTGATCTTTTGTTCCGGGGAATGCGGGTGTATGTGAGCATGTATGCGCGTACTCGTAATGGATGACACAGCATACCCAGCATGCATCATCGTCTCGAGAAAGGAATGGTCTCCGCCTGGTCAGTTCAGTTTGCTCCAGACCACTGACCAAAACAATTCAGAGCAGTGTCCGAATGACTCCTTAAGGGGTCAAAAGAGAAGTCACATCAACTTCTGCAGCAGCAAATGTCTTCAGTTTTGCGTGCGGGTGTACGTGACTTTGCTTGTTCCTCGTTCAATTTTAGGAGATAATATGTGTGTGAACGGTTTGAAAATTTGTCTTGCAAATTATTGATTTACCTTTTCGTTTATTCATAATATTTTTTGGGGGGTTGGGGGTATCTTAATCTAGTGTATTACTCATATTGCAGTGGACACGTTATCGTATTTTTGTAAAGCACTTGTGACCCACCACGGCAGACTTCTGCACGTGAAATTAGGGCTGTTCTTCATGGGGTGAACCATGGAACGCACCATTATTGTGCAGTGCCATCCTGTCCTAACACATCTTTCCCTGTGTGTTTCTTTGTTTACAGATCGGTGTGTTTCTTTGTTTACAGATCGGTGTGTTTCTTTGTTTACAGATCGGTAGTTTTTGTTTGTTTCTTTCTTTGTTTGTCTGTGGTGGTATTGTTTTAGTGTTGCTGATGCTGTTGCTGTCGTTGTTGTATTTGAGTTTTTGTTGGTTTTTTTTATTGTTGTTGTTGTTTGGGATTTTTTTTTGGTTGGTTGTTGTTGTTGTTGTTGTTTTAACAGATTTTGCTCGAACAGCCTTTTTTTTTTTATTGCAGAGAATTCATTTCCATTCTATCCTAAATACATGTCACACACGGGACATCGTGTTTGTTGTTTCACCCCAAAGTAGCACCCAGACCACCCCACTTGTATAACGTTGATACGCGTATCCTTGTACACATAATGACATACATGTAGAGAGAGACATAAACGTTCTCTATCTTACCCTGCTGCCTAGGGACCCGCTCTGTTGGAGGTGGTGGCCTCAGTGCTGAGTTCAAAGGTGTCCTGTTCAGGGATCGAATTTTAACATTTTTATTTCTTTCAAGCCTCCCAAATTGGTCTTTTCCTGAAAAATTCGTTACAATATGATGGCCTGGCGTGAAGCAGAATATTATACTGTGGGGAGTAGGGAAGGTTTAAGGTTGTGTGCTGTAGCGGTTATAGAGTAGAGTGTATGTATAGTTGTTTTTGTTTCCGTGCCTCATCTACAGCTCTGTGGTTTATTGAATGAACAGAAGGCTTGGGAAACTTTTCTTCATGGTTCTGGTGGGTTTGAGGTGTTTTGGGGGGTTTCTTGCTATTCTGCGTTTTATTTTAGTTTGGTTTTTTGGTTGTTTTTTTTCATGGAGTAGATTGAGGATGGTAAGAGGTTGTTATTTGTGATTTAGATTTGTTTATTTATATAATGGTGTCTCTAAACAATGATGGCTTGCTGGCATGAATGATACGAAGATACCCAGCATGCATCCTGATGCACGAAGAGGGATTGGCTCTGCCAGGTTCTACTTGATCATGGCATACATCCTGAAATATTCAGCGACTCTTCATGGAGTTTACGGGAGAAACCAAGTCAATAAAACAGATCATTCATTTTTTTAAGAAATGCATCATGAGTTTTTGTCTACTTCTTACTTCTGCGTATCATTATCTGCCTTGTCTTTGCCTTCATGCAACCAATAAAACTTTGACGGCGACTTTGTGGTGACTGACAAGCTTAACGTTGAACACAAAGGGAAGGGGGTGGCCTTGTGGATAGAGAGATGCGCCCGAGATCTGACAGCCCAGGTTCAAAGCCTGGGTTCAAGCCACGATTTGTCCCCTGGAGTTAACATCAGTGCGAACTCCACTCCCCCGAAAGTCCTTTGAATGAGAGTAAAATCTGAGGTCCTATGTTCGAACGCACGCAGATCTTGCGGACACGTTAAAACCTGGTCCACCTTTTGGAAGTGTAGACCATTGTGTGCCGGTGGGAACTGAAAAAAAATCTACAAAACTACACACACGGGTACTGGATGTGAAACAGCACACAAATGCTTATTCTTTATCCTCGAAATGAAAAAAAAAGTATTTTTAAAAAGATGCATCAATGATTGGATCTCCGTAACCTACTCAATAGCGACATGAACTACGGGATTTTTTGGTATAGATTTGATTATGCATATTTATAATTATCTATCTATCTATCTATCTATCTATCTATCTATCTATCTATCTATCTATCTATCTATCTATCTATCTATCTATCTATCTATCTATCTATCTATCTATCTATCTATCTATCTATCTATCCATCCATCTATCTATCTATCTATCTATCTATCCATCCATCCATCCATCTATCTATCTATCTATCTATCTATCTCTCTATTATATTTGTCTATTATATATATAATATATATATATATAATATATATATATATATTATATTGATATTTGTCCCCTAAATATATTATGTGTGTGTGTGTATACATACATACAGTATATACATATATATAAGTCCTTCGAATGAGACTATAAACCGAGTCACCGTGTGCGAACGCACGCAGAACATCTTGTGCGCACGTTAAATCTTGTTCTGGTTTTCGTAAGAGTAGGCCATTGTGTGCCGATGGGAGCAGATGACAAAATTTACAAAACTGCTTACACACGGGGACTGATGTAAAAAAGCACAATAGTGCTTATTCCATTATCCTCGATTGAAAAGAATAAAATCTCTCTCTCTCTCTCTCTTTTCTCTCTCTCTCTCTCTTCTCTCTCTCTCTCTCTCTCTCTCTCTTCTCTCTCTCTCTCTCTCTCTATCTATCTATCTATCTATCTATCTATCTATCTATCTATCATCTATCTATCTATCTATCTATCTATCTATCTGTATATCTATCTATCTATCTATCTATCTATCTTTCTCTCTCTATCTACCTATCTCTCTCTCTACAATCTATCTATCTATCTATCCATCCATCCATCCATCCATCCATCCATCCATCCATCCATCTATCTATCTATCTATCTATCTATCTATCTATCTATCTATCTATCTATCTGTCTGTCTGTCTATCTATTTCCTGTCTATCTATCTATCTATCTATCTATCTATCTATCTATCTATCTATCTATCTATCTATCTATCTATCTATCTATCTGTCTGTCTGTCTGTCTGTCTGTCTGTCTGTCTGTCTGTCTGTATATATATATGAAGTGAGGGAGACTAAGGTGAAAACATGTCTGTGCACACAGGCTGACCAAAGTGACTGTAAAACTCCACACCTTAGATCTATCAGGTGCCCCATGATTCGAGCATAGTGACGAATTTTCTTCCGGCACAGAGTGATTTTTCTTTACATATATTCTACCAGGGATTGTTGTATTGTGGTGTGGTGTTTTGTTGAATTACATTGCATTGCATTGTATTGTATTGTATTGCATTACAGTGTAAAGTGTTGTACCGTATTGTATGGGATTGTATTGCTTTGCGCTTTGTGGAATCGTATTGTATTGTATTGCATTGTATTCCATTGTGTTGTCTTGCATTGTGTTGTGTTGTTTTGTATTGTGTTTTCTTGTATACCATTTTCTGTCACGGAAGATTTTTGTGCGTGAATTTTGGCAAGAGATCATCAACACGACAGCACTGCCACCCTTTAAAAAAAAAAGTCCTGTTATTCTGTGTACCTTTATCTCCTGCTAAAAGTGGCTTTGTTTTCTACATCATTTTGTCAGGACATCCCTCTTGTTTTCCTGGGCTCCTTTACAATTGTTAAATCTGAGTAGCACTCCAGACCTCCATTTATCGTCTCATTCGAAAGACTAGCACCTTGACCACCAACGACTTATCATTTAATTATTATTTTTGCTGTTGTTGTTGTTGTCTTCAATTTAACGTCTGTTCACTCTTAGTGATATTAGACGAGGGATGTAGAAAATGCACTGGAAATTAAAACAGAGAAGGGAATGGACAGAGCAAAGACTGATTATGTAACATGTGTGTTGGTATTTTCATGCAATTAAAAGGGGGGACAATATTAAACATGAGTAAAAAAAATTTAAATTCAACAAATTGTTAACATGAAACAACTATAAAGTAACTACAACAAATACTCTAATGGGATGTGCAATAGACATTAAAAAATTTTAACAATTGCAAAGGCTAATTTTGGAATTTTAAATACAGTTTCCACACACTGCTCACAAAATGTGGGTAAAAAAGGTTTTACAACTGGACACTCAAATAATTTATGATGTGAGTGTTGGAAATATTATGTACCCCACAGAGGCACCTGACATTTTGAAAAAATGTTGTTATAAATGCATTTAATTTTATTCTAAAGTATAGTGTATTAACTCTTCTCGTGGTTGCGATACTTAAATGTGTTTGAGAAGGAGTCATGCAACATGAAAAAAGGCCATTAGTCAGGCAACTCTTTAAAGATCGTTCCTTGAATTGATCACATTCTCTCCACTTACTCCACGACGTTTGTTCTAATAAACGGTATTCCTCCTGTAGAGATTTTTGTTGTTGCAGTGGTTGTAGCAATAGTAGTAGTAGTTGTTGTTGTTGTAGAGGTACGAAGTTTGCAAACTGATTTTGTTGTTATTGTTCCTCGGCATAAGTTTCGAGGTTCCCCAATGGTGAGATTTTGGCGTATGTGACCATTAACCCACAAGTAATGGTAGCGGCATTCCGACTTCGGGATAATATCTAAACACGACACAAGTGTGCATGCGGCTTGTTTTCTTTTTTTTGTTTTTCTATTTAAGTTTTCTCACTGGTTCCTACCGGCAGGGAGTGGCCGACTCTTCCAAAAGATATTCTACCTGCGTTCGCTCACAGGGCCTCGGTTTCCAGTCTCACCCGAAGGACTTCAGAGGGGAGCGGAGTCAGTAGTGATGTTGTTAACTCTAAGGAAAAAATCCCCCTCGAACGGGTGCCTCTGTGGTGGCTCGATCCCGGGTCGCCAGATCACGAGCTCAACTCTTCTGACCACTAGGCTATCTCGCCCCCCCACCCCCCACCCCCCAACACCAGACTGATTAAAACTGTTCGTTAATTTGAGGTAGGAAAACAATGCCAGTAGTTTCCATGGCGTTTCATTCGTGGATATTTTCTGCAACTTAAGAGAACGTTTTTATTTATTTTATTTAACGTATTATTTGGGTGTTTTTTTTAAAGGTTTGTTTCATGTGTGATTTGTTTCAATTGTTAAACCAGCTGTTTTCATTGATAAAACGCAAACATATACAATCTCAACCAATCAGTATTTGCTCATCCACAGCCCGATAAGAAATGGCACGAATTTTTTAAAGAATCTATTTCTCTTTTCCTTTCTCTCTTTCTCTCCCTCTTTCTGTTTGTCTTTCTTTCTTTCTTTCTTTCCTTTTGCACATTTTTTAAAATCTTCCTTTCTTTTACTTGATTATGTTTTTCCTTTTGTTCTTTCCTGCTTATCAATTTTTCTTTCTTTGTTTCTCTTACTTTGTTATTTTTCTTGTTGGTTTGTTTCTTTATTCCCTAGTTTTCTTTTTCTTTATTTTTTACATTTAAAAAATGGTAATGTGCTTTCTTTCCTTGCTTCTTTCTTTTTTCCTTCCTGTCTTCCATTATCCTTTCATTTGTTTGTTTGTTGTTTGTTCCTTTATTTGTTTGTTTGCTTTTTTTCCTTCGGTCGTTTTTGGGTTTGTTTCTTGTAGCTGTTTTTTCTTTGTTTCTTTGTTCTTTTCTTTTTTTTTAAAATGATTTTTCCATTCATTCTTTATTCGCTTTCTTTCTTCTTTCTTTTTGTGGTGAATGTTTTGCCTTTTAATTTGCTTCCTCACTTTGATAACTTTACATCAGGGTGGGCGATGTAGGAACATCCCATACGGAGCGAGATACATGAAGGCGTGCGTGCCCTTTGTATGAACAGTTAGTCCTCGTGGGGATGCTGGGGGACTGTCAGAATAAATAGTATCCCCGCCTTCTGGAAATTCTGTGTTACGAATCCCCTCTTTTCTATCCCTCTCTTCGTTTCAGCCTTGTTCTTTTTCTTCCTGTCACCTCCTTCTCGTCTATTTTCTGCCTTCTTGATCCATTCTCCTGCCTTTTTCCTAGAAAGACTTAAAAGATAACAGTTCTCTCCCATGCCGAAGTTGGATGCGCGGGGCCTGACTTGACAGGTGCTCAACGGCAGTGCACGCATTTTTGCTTACATAGTTGCTGTCTGAGCGTTTGACGACGACGAAGAAGAAGAAGATAAAAAAGGAGACGTTGAACAGATTAATCTCCGCGAGTTAAGAGAGAACAAAAACTATCGAGCAACACACACTTGATCTTCATCACCCAGGCGCAGAAAAACAGTAATGAAAACTTCTCCTTCTGCATCGAACGCTCAGACAGCAACTATTGTTGTTCTTGTCATATGAGCGAAAATGCATCGCGCTGCCGTTAAGCGCCTGACAAGCCAGGCCCGGCGCATCCGACTTCGGCGTGAGTAATAATTACACGCACATATGGCTTGCAGTGAATGCCATAATGACTATCCAGCCACTGTGAAGGCTGAGCCAACAGAGGCCGCAGGTCAATGGCGCCCTGATGAGAAGAGCATCAATGAGGATGGAGACTGGGCCGCGATACCATGCACGATATCATCGACAGGGCATCCCCCGGACACAATGAGCGGCCACTCTGCCGTGACGTGACGCTTTGCAGACTATGGCCACACTCTTCAGCTGCCAGTGACAGCACTGCAAAATAGCAGCAGCAGCAGCAGCAGCAGCAGCAGCAGCAGCAGCAGTAGTAGTAGTTAGTAGTAGTAGTAGTAGTAGTAGTAGTAGTAGTAGCAGCAGCAGCAGCAGCAGCAGTAGCAGCAGCAGCAGCAGCAGCAGCAGCAGCAGCAGCAGCAGTAGTAGTAGTAGTAGTAGCAACAGCAACAGCAACAGCAGGAGCAGCAGCAGCAGTAGCAGCAGCAGTAGTAGTAGTAGTAGCAACAGCAGCAGCAGCAGCAGCAGCAGCAGCAGCAGCAGCAGCAGAAGTAGTAGTAGTAATAGTAGTAGTAGCAGCAGCAGCAGCAACATTAAGAGCAGCAGAAGCAGCAGCAGTAGTAGTAGTAGTAGTAGCAGCAGCAGCAGCAGCAACATTAAGAGCAGCAGCAGCAGCAGCAGTAGTAGTAGTAGTAGCAGCAGCAGCAGCAGCAGCAGCAGCAGCAGCAGCAGCAGCAGCAGCAGCAGGAGTAGTAGTAGTAGTAACTTTAAAAAAACCCCTAGTTACAGCTTGCAGCAGTAGCAGCAGTCTCAGCAGTAGCAAAAGCAGCATTAACAGCAGAAGCTAGCGGCAAAGCCAGTAACAGCAGCAGCAACAGCAGCAACAGCTGTAAAAGCAGCAGCAACATTAAGAGCAGCAGTATTAAAGAATAACGACAAGAGAAAGAGCGTCAGCAGTAGCAACAAACAAAAGAGGTAGTGATGCTACTAGTTCTTGCAGCGAGATAGATGGAAAGAGAAGACGTTTATCAAGAAAAAGGCCGTACCTTAGGTGTGGTGGATGAATTGTGTTTGTTTTTTGTTTTTTGGTTTTTTTTTTACTACTGAGGTGTATTTTGATTGATTCTTGTTCTTCTGCTTACTCTTTGCTCTAGTGGATCGGTGGTCTAGAGCTAACGCGCCTGCCTAGTCTTTCGGATGAGACGATAAACCGAGGACTCGTGTTTTACACATAATTATTTAGCTCAAGTAAAAGAACTCACGGCAGCAAGAGAGTTGTACCTGGCAAAATTCTGTAGAAAAAGCCACTCTGATAGGGAAACAAATACAGTTGCAGACAGGAAAAGAAAAAAAAATAGGTGGAGCTGCTCTTGCTGTTGAGGCGACGCACTCTGCTCAGGAGGAGCAGCCCGAATTTCACGCAGAATCTGCCGTGACTTAAAATGTTGTTTTTCGTTTTTTTGAAATAGTCGTGAAATAGGTCTATACAGTATTAATAAACGTTATTTTTCACAGTCTGTGGCTCCTGAACAATGGAATACTGATAACTGCACACATGGCCTGCAGTGAACATGATAATGAACACCCAACTCTGTGTCAAAGTTAAGCCAACAAAGGCGAAGATGAACGGCAGCCTTATGGCGAGGGTCTCATCGACAATGCAGACACGGTCCATGATACCATCGACAAGGACGTCACAGACAATGAGAGGACACTCTGCTGTGACGCCTCGCAGACTCCGATTAGCATAGCATCATCAGCAGTATCGAAATCAGGTATAGCAGCAGCACAGCACCAAAAATGACACAACCACTAGCAAAAGTGATACAGTGGCAGCAGGAACTACAAGAACAGTAGCAGCAAGAAAACAGCAGTATCAACATGACGATGACGATGACGATGACGATGATGATGATGATGTTAAACACGATAGTTTCTTCATGTTATGATAATGATGGTGATGTTGATAATGGTGATAAATGTAATGATGATGACGAGTGATGTGGAATGATGATGATTGTCATGCATAGTAGTATGTGACTGTTGTGTTGTGTGTTGTGTTGTATTGTTGTTTGTTGTTGTTGTTGTTGTTGTTTTGCATTAACATATAGAGCTAGCAAAAGCAATTTCGAACCAGTAAAAAAATCCCACCCATCTAAAAAAAATCATCAACACCAAAACCCCCCTGCCCCCCAAAAAACCCAAACCCAAAACAAACACCAAACAAAAAACAACAGTACTACTAGCAGCAGCAGAATAGAAAGACTATTTTTATCTTAATAATATATGTCTGCATCTTGTGAAGCGTTTGAAGACAAACATCTGGGATTTGGGATGTAAATGTTTACGCCCTCATGAGTGTGTTTTTGTAAACAATTCTTTCTTTATTTCCCTTCATGTAGTCCTAAAAGCTATGGATATTATGTTGATGAACATTCACTCTACCAGTCCTCGGCTCAAGAACAACAGAACACACTCCAGCCTCTATGAAAACTGTCAAAAAGACGAAAGTCAACAACCACTCTCATGATGGACAGGGCTTCAGTGACACTGAAGATACAGTCCATGATACCATCGCCACAGAGCCATCACAGACAATGAGCGGTTACCCCGCCATGACAATTTGCAGACCCTGGTCGTGTCTGTAATCAGCATCTGATAAAAACGCTGCAAAACAGCATCAGCAGCAGCAGGAGTAGCAATGTCACCATCATCAGTAGTGAAGCAGCACAGGCATCAGTAAATTGATAGCAAGAGCAGAAAGAATGGTTGCAGCAGAAAAACAATAACAGCAGCAAAAACAACAGCAGTAAGACTATAACAGTGACAAAAACAGAAGCAGTCACAGCAGCAGCAGCAACAGATACAGAAGCAGCATATAAACAGCAACAGGAGATTGGAAGGAAGGACACTATAAAGAAGTATCTAAGCTCTCTTTCTGCAGGCTGCATTGGAATGATGCCGCATTGTCTATGCCGAAGTGTAGTTTTATCCACTCCCTTTCCTGTTTTCTCTTAATCTAGCTCCGGAAAAGGTCAATGTCGTGCTGATGGAGTTTTTCGTTGATTTTTACAATCTGAGGCTCACGAACAACAGAAGAACGAAAACTACACGCTTTTTCTGCGCAGAACTGATAATGAACATTGAGCTATTGCTACGAGGGTACCAGCAAAAGCAAGGTTTAGCTATGCTCTGATAGGAAAGCTCTCACTACTACTGAAGACAAAGTGTATGATATCGACAGGGCTGTAGAAGATACTGAGCATGCACTCTGCGCTGGCTATTACCACAGTATAGCCAGATCCTTTTGAGATCACTGCAAAATAGCTGTAGCAGGATTTAAAAAAAAATACCAGTAGCAGCAGATTCTAACAAAAATGGCAGTAGCAGCAAAAGAAACAATAACAATAACAGCAGCAACAACGGCAGCTGCCGGATCAGAAACAACAGCAGCAGCAAATACTACTGTCGCAAAAAGAACCCTAAAAAGGCACTATACGGAGCAGCAGTGAAATGAATAGAGTAGCTAGTTTGTCCAGAAGAAACCTTCTTTCTCTGTTCTGCACTACTTGTGTCTTTAGTTTTTAGCGCTGGATAAGTTTTCTCTGCCCCATGCTTATCTGTGTCCTTCAGCTCCTTCATCTGGACAAGACAGTGTTGATTAGCTGTTTCAGTCACATCCCTTGGGTCTGGAACAAAGGGACAGTGGTGATTAACACACGACGCCTGCTGTGAACTCAGTAATGAATATTTTGGCCATTACTCCGATGGTGGCAACGAATAAAAAGGTCACTGACGCCCTGATGGGAAGAGTTTCAATGTGAATGAAAGCACTGCCATGTCCTTGATACCAGTCATGGGGCCCTCAGTCATAATGAGCCAGTAGTCTGCCAGGACGATTTCCAGACTTTGTGTGTGTGTGTTTGTGTGTGTGTGCTTGTGTGTGTGTGTGTGTGTGTGTGTGTGTGTGTGTGTGTGTGTGTGTGTGTGTGTGTGTGTGTGTGTGTGTGTGTGTGGCAACAACAGTGATAGCAGAAACAGCAAGAACAGAAGCAGTGTGAGTGGCAATGGCAGTAATAGCAGTAGCAGTAGAAAAACAGCAGTGAAATAAGTGGAAACACCAACGACAGGAGCAGCATGGCAGGAAAAGTAGCACTGCTAATGGTGGCTACATGATAGAACGAGCAAGTTTTTAAAATAAAATGAAGTAACATTCGCACACTGACTCACTCGATAGAAAGACTGGGTTTTTATCTTCAAAACATCTACACACTCTGCCGTGCATTTGTGGATTTAACTAGAATAGTTGGTGAGTTTATCAATGCCTAGTGTGTACCTTTTCCCATATCTTTTCTTGTTTTTCTCTCTCTAGCCTTGAAAAAGGTCTAAGCAATGCCAGTGTTCGTGAACATTTTTTTTCATAATCTGTGACTCAAGACAACAATACCATTGCAATAATTACACGCACTGCCTGCTAGGAATCTGATAGTGATCATTTCATTGACAATGACAATGAAAGCACGGTCCAATGGTCCATGGCAAAACCATTGACGATACAGCCCACGATAGTGACTCAGTGGCATCACCGACAATGGACTCACTCTGCCATGACCGCCCACAGACGATGGCAATGCCAAATTAACACCCAGTATCACCTGTTTACCTGTCAGTCTCATCGCTGTTGATGGTAGTCGCTGATGCATGCCCCGTCAGCTGTCTCCATTCCCTTCTGTCTTCAGTCCTTCTGCAGAGTTTCATCTGTCGGCAAATTTGTCCTCTTTGCTATGTTCTCCCGGAGGAAGTTGGTGGTCTTCCTAGTCGTATCTTGGCCCCACTTTGCCTTGGCGACAGTTTTCATTGCATGGCAGCTCTGATGTCTCATAGCATGTCCAAAGTATTTCGTGCTCATTTTCCTACCAGGCCTAAAAGTTCAGGTTTTGCTTAGTTTTTCTGTAATGCTTAGGTTTGTTTGTCTTTTAGTCCAGTTTATTCATTCTTAGAAGGATTTTGTAGAACCACATCTCTGCACTTTTTATTCGGTTTTCATCTGTGGCTTTAAAAGCCCATCATTCGCTTCAATATAAAACAAAAGGCTGAATTAGCGTTGGCAGTATTTTAAGTTTGTACTCATTTCATAAGTATCTTGTCTTTCCAAATGGCAACAAGAGGAAAAATTCTTTGTTTGGCACGAGCAATTCTTACTTTAATGTTTTGTTACGTAAGGCATCATCGGCTGATTCGTATGACCTAATGTGCATGAGGTGTTCAACATCTTCGAAAGGTTCTCCATCAACTTGTATGTTTCCATCCATGGATTGAAAACTTAATCTTTTAGCAAAAGCACTTTAAAATGGAAGCAGCAGCAGCAACATGAACAGCAGTAGCGGAAACAGTAGCAGCAGAAATGGTGGAAGCAACAGTAAAAAGTAGATGCAGCCATGATGGGAAAAGGCATGGACTTTTATCTCAGAAAGTCTTCGCAGTTTGGCTTTAGCAGGTAACATTATTCTGCCTATGATGATGTGACTCGTTTCACGCTTGATTCAGATTCAGTACTTATCTCGGCCTATTCTGTTTAGGAAAGAGATGGTGTGGTATTGACATGAATATGCGTTTGTTGGTATTGGTGTCAGTGCGTATGAAATAATGCACCTTTTAAAAATCGATAGTATCAAGTTTCAAATCCTGTCAACCAATTTTGATTTTTTCTTCAATTCACCATACTGTATGAGCTTGTACTGGTACAAGTCTTTCAGATAAAGCAATAACCCGACATCACATGCGAAGCATGCGTTTAAAACAATACAATGAAAAGAACCCACGGAGACAAAACAGTAGTTCATGGCAAAATTCTAAAAAAAAACACAAATCCCACTCTCAGGGGGAAACAGATATATAAATTTTACAAGCAGGTTAAAATGAGAGGATAGTACCGTGGTGACATGCTCTCTACAGAGAGAGGACCCAGAATGTCAGGCAGCGAACGAGTGTAATCTGCTGAGACCAGAAATGTTAAACAACCCGAAACAGTGCAAAATGTTTCGCTCGAAACCCGATCCCATGCCCTTCTCCAACTGACACTTCATGGCAGCCAGTGCTCCTTTCTTTTCCGTGTTCATTTTTTTTTCTCTTTTTTCTTCTTCCTTTTTTTGGAGAGCACACATTAAACTCATATCAACGGAAACAGTAATTTGACCTTTGTCAGAAGCACCAACAAAGGCGGACAAAGGTCAATGGCGCCCTGATGGGAACAGAATGACAATGAAGATAGGGCCGATGATAATTACAAGAGGGGGCGATAAAGACAATGAGGTGTACTCTTCCGTGACTGTGTTCAGCTGCTAGCATCCACTCAGAAAAAGAACAGCAGCAGCAGAGCAGCAGCAGTAGCAGTAGCAGTAGTAGTAGTAGTAGTAGTAGTAGTAGTAGTAGTAGTAGTAGTAGTAGTGGTAGTGGTAGTAGTAGTAGTAGTAGTAGTAGTAGTTAGTGGTAGTGGTAGTAGTAGTGGTAGTAGTAGTAGTAGCAGTGTAGTAGTAGTAGTAGTAGTAGTAGTAGCAGCAGCAGCAGCAGTAGTAGTAGTTGATGTGGCAGCAGTAACAGCTGTAGCATCCATCACCAGCGGCACCGGTAGTTGTCTGCGCGTTGTAAGTAGTAGCAGGATCAGAAATAGCCTTAACAACAACAATAACAGCAGCAGCAGCAGCAGCAGCAGCAGCAGCAGCAGCAGCAGCAGCAGCAGAAACGGAAGGCAGGAAGGGAGAAGAGAGGACGTGTTATCGATGACGATCTTCGCATGTCTGGCGATGGTCCCGCTTTGCCTGAAGTCCTTTTGAAATGGCTGATGAGTTGTCCACGCTTGATTTGCGTCCCTTCGTTTTCTTTCGTGTGTGATTTTTCCTTGCAGTCGATGGCAAAGAAGACTCTTTAGCCTTTAGATGTATGTTTAGAAACTTGCGCACTTGCACACACAAACGCGCGCGCGCACGCACGAACGCATGCACACACATAGGATTACACACACACACACACACACACACACACACACACACACACACACACACACACACACACACAAAAGCTAGTCTTTCGGATGAGGCTATAAACCGAGGCCCCGTGTTCGAACGCATGCAGAACATCTTGCGCACATGTTAAATCCTGTTCCGCTTTTCGAAAGAGTAATAATAATAATAATAATAATGAATAGCGTTTATATAGCACATTTCTCAAAACAATGACTCAATGCGCTTTCATACCATGCGCATCTATACACATGCACACACAGCACATAATAACAACAACAACAACAACAATGATAATGAGCATTTCTAAAGCGCAAATAAATTTACCAGAGATACCTATCGCACTGTAGAGGCACACACTTGCATCCGGGCACACACTAGCAGGGCAATTAACAGTACACTCAAGAGAAAAGGCACTAGCAATAATATAACTAACAAACAAACAAAACCCCATAACCAACAGCCAGGCATGCACATGAAGTAGCCTACAGTGTGACAAACGGCGACCGTCAAGACAAGCACAATATATTAACTAGCTAAGAAATACATTAAAGAGATGTGTCTTCAATGAAGACTTAAACTGGGATAAAGTGGAGCATGTCTGACGGCTGGTGGCAGAGAGTTCCAGATCGTGGCGCAGCAACACCAAAAGATCTACGACCTGCGGTTTTGAGGTTGTAATGGGGTACAACAAGTAAGTTATCATTCGAAGACCGCAGGGTTCTAGTTGTGGTGCGTGATTTCAAGGCAGCTGACAGAGATGGAGCAAGCGAGCCTTCAGAGTGACGGTATGCCAAGACCGCAACTTTGTACTGACAGCGTGCCCTTACAGGTAACCAATGAAGCTCCCTAAGCATGGGAGTCACATGGTCCCTTTTGCTCTTTCCAAAGATGAGCCTGGCAGCAGAGTTCTGAATTCGCTGCAGGCGTGTAAACTGGTCATCACTTATACCGATAAAACAGGAGTTGCAATAGTCCAGTTGCGACAAGACGGTCGCTGAAACAAGCTTGATCACTGCATCGCGAGGCAAGAATTTCTTAATGTGTGCAATACGGCGCACCTCTAGAAAGCATGCTCTGCAGACGTTACTAATGTGGTCTTTCATTGAGAGAGTAGGATCTAGCTGAACACCCAGATACCGCACAGAACTCTGAAAAGCTATGTCACAGCCACCCAAGACCACAGAACTCTCCGACACCCGCATAAGACTAGATGGTGAACCAACTGCCATAACTTCTGTCTTGTCTGTATTTAATTTGAGTTTGTTGCTGTCGGATGGACACTGTGCGTGCAATCTGCCAGTGTGCGTGTGGCGTCTGAAAAATTTTGAGGTGTTGCATTTGCCGAAATTTCTGTATCATCTGCATATTTATGAAACTGGCAATCATGTAAGGTCATCACATTAGACAGAGGCTGAGAATATAGTGTGAACAATACGGGACCCAAAACAGAACCTTGAGGTACGCCATACAGGAGGGGGGCAGGTTGTGATTTAACTCCTCTATCAGCACGCTCTGCGACCTATCAGAGACATAAGAGGTAAACCATGCCAAGGCAACACCTCTTATTCCAAAAGAGTATTCTAGTCTTTTGAGCAAAATAGAGTGGTCAAGCGTGTCGAATGCCGCACTGAGGTCCAACAAGCCCATGACTGACACTCTGCGGTCGGCATTCTGCAAAAGCAGGCTGCTGGTGACACTCAGTACGGCAGTCTCCGTGCTGTGACCAGCCCTATACGCTGACTGATGATCTTCCAAAAGGTGGTTACAAGCTAGGTGCTTCTGAAGCTGTTTGAGGACAACTCTCTCCAGAACTTTTGAAATGAAAGGAAGATTGGAAACCGGCCTGTAATTTTTCATAGTATTGCAGTCTAGACCTTTTTCTTGAGGAGTGGGATAACAATAGCATTTTTGAACTGACAGGGTACAGAGCCCGCCGACAGAGATGCATTGATGATGTCTGTTACCATAGGTGCCAAAATATCAAGGTTTTGCTTTATCAAAACAGTGGGCAGAGGATCTAAACAACAGCTTTTTGTTGGCATGGACAGAATTACTTCATGGATGTCTTTCACAGAAACTGGTTGAAAGGATGACAAAATGGGACCATCGTACTGATGGAAACTAGGTGGAACAGATGGTCGCTGATCAAGATCATCGCGTATTTGTCTGATTTTATCCATGAAAAAGTTACAAAAACTTTGTGGTAGATCGTGTAGGGGCACATTTGTGGGAAGGGGAGTGGTATTATTCTTACCCAGGAGGCTGTTAGCTATAGAGAAAATTTGTTTTGATGAACGACATGATTTCATTTCCTCAAAATAAAATTCTTTTATCTTTGACTCTTTCAGATTCCTGTATACCGCATTTTCCTTGACTAAAATTTCTCTGTGCACTGAGAGTTTTGTCTTTCTCCACTTTCTCTCTGCCCGCCGCTTCACCCTTCTAGCCTCTCTGACCCCATCGTCCATCCAAGGCGCTGAAGGCCTGTCGCGCACCCTCCGAGAAACAACGGGAGCGTGTTTGTCAACAATTATCTTAAGCCCCCCATCATAGGTCTCAACCAAGGATGTAACATCTACGCCTCCAGCACCCTCCACCAGAGACACAAGATCAGCGCGGAAATCCTCCCGGCATATCCTCCCGATGCCCCTGGAGGATACCCAACGGGTGACCGGCGGAGGTCGCCGCAAGTCAAGCTGGGAGAAAACACCATAATGATCTGATAGGCCCGGAACTCTTTAACATCACAAAGCTTTACAACATTATCATCATTTCTTACAACAATCCAGTCCAAAATGTGTCTATCTCTGTGAGTAGATCTGTCAACCAGTTGACACAAATTAAAATCAGATAGAATAGACTTTACCTTCTGTACATCTTTGTCACAAAGACTCTCATAATGATAATTGAAGTCCCCTTGAATAGAAAAACTTCTGCTGTCATTGGTGTAATAAGAGAGCAAGTCTGGGAGTTCTTGAAAAAACAAATTACTAGGAATTTTGTTCTTCTTGGTGGGAGTACGCCGGTAAATGAGAACCAAGTTTGTTGATGTTTGGTCGAGGGTTAAACGAATCTCAACACCTTCGAAAGAAAAATAGTCCAGTCTCCTGCAGGTAGCATGACGTGAGAGTAGGCCATTGTGTGCCGGTGGAAACAGATGACAACATTTACAAAACCGCATACACACGGGGACTGGATGTAAAAAAACCATGAGTGCTTATTCCATTATCTTCGATATAAAAGAATAAATAAATAAAAATAAATAAACAAGCAAGAGACGAGAAGTTTGTGAACTTGCTTTGTATAAAAAGGGTTTTTGTGTTTTTTGTAGCTTTTTTTTAGGGTTTTGTTTTTTAGTTTAGTTTTTGTTGTTGTCTTTTTCCCACATTAAAGCATAGCACAAACCCTTGAGTAATGTTTTGTTGCTTCGATGAGGTTCAGGATAGTTGAAATGAATGAATTACTGAGTGAAGAATGACCTTGAATTTACCTATCGTTTACCAAGCATATCAAAGTCTCCTCATTCACAGACATTACCTTATTGTCGATGTACTGGTCATATTCTTTTCTTTTTTTAAGATATTGCTTAAACTGAAGATAGTTCAGTGTCAGAGCACTCGCTTTCCCCTAAGCTAAGGTTAAGCGGCATTGAGTGTGGTTTACCAAGTGGATGGGTAACCATTTGCGCACCTTGGCTTCAGGACAGTCCCCCCAGTTACAGCTGTAAATGGGTACCTGTCTGCCCTCTTAAGGGGCAGGGAAGGTAAAGCAGCAAGGGAGAGATGGGTGCCGCCCTCAAGATGCTGGCCTCTAGAGAAGCTGAGGTCTCGCTCCCCTTCGACTGCATAGGTTATGGGACTCCTTTACCTTTTTGACAGAAGGCCTACCAAATCAACATCCTTTATGATAATATTGTTAACTTTTTTCCTTTTCTGTCTTTAACTTGGCGGAGGGGGAGGGGGAGGAGGACCGGAGGGGGGGGGGGGGGGGGGAGTTATATAAAGGAAAAGCTTTTGTAGCACACTTCACAGAGCTGAGTGCGTGGGTTAACGTTTCACTTGTTCCGTTTCTGCTTTTGCTTTTGCTTTTGTTTTCGGTTTTGTTTTTGTTTGGCTTTCGTTGGCTTTATTTGTGTTTTGTGCCTTGTTTCGCTTTGTCTTCCTTTGAAAGAGTTCAATTTTGCATACAAACAGGAAGTCGTTCCTTACTTGTGTGTTTTGGGGTTTTTATTTTAGACCAGTGTGCATGAGAAAGAGCATACGTTGGTCGGTGAAACTATCCAGATTCTTTTTTTTTTTTGGTGGGGGGGTATTATTTTTTATTATTATTTATTATTAGTATTATTGGTGTTATTACTATTTATTGTTATTGTTATTGTCATTAATGTTATTATTGTTATTATTATTATTATTATTGGTTTTGTCGTCGTCGTCGTCATCATCATCATCATCATCGTCATCATCATCATCATTGCTATTTTTTTTAATTTATTGTTGTTCTTATTGTTGGTGGTGATAGTGGTAGTGCTCTTGCCGCTGCTGCTGTTGTTGTTGTTAATATTGTTGCTAATTTATTACTATTTTCATTATTCGTTTTTTTATTATTATCAGTATTATTCTTATAATTATAATCGTCGTCGTCATCATCTTTGTTATCGTCATTGTTGTTGCCATAATTATCAGGATTATTATTTTTCATCATCATCTTCATCGTCATCGTCATCACCACCACCCACCACCACCACCACACACCACCACCACCACCACCACCACCACCACCACCACCACCACCACCACCACCACCACCACCACCATCATCATCATCATCATCATCATCATCATCATCATTGGTGTTGTTGCTCTCTTCTAAATGCAGCCAGCTTTCTCCAATAAGTTGATCAAAACAGTGCCAGTCGCTAAAGAAACAACTATGACAAAGTGCCATTATACAGACCACGCATCAATGATATGCGCAAATATTTTATCAAAGGAAATTAAATAGATAGGAAGGTAAAGGTAAAGGAGTCCCATAACCTATAAGGTCGTAGGGGAGCGAGGCGTCAGAGACCTCACTTCTCTAGGGCCAGCATATTGAGGGCGGCACCCATCTCCTCTCCCTCGCTGCTTTACCTTCCCTGACCCTAAAGAGGGCAGGTACCCATTTACTCCCAGAAATATCAGAAACGCAATTTGGATTCATGGCAGACAAAGGCAACAAAAATGCAATCTTCGCATTGAAAACTCTCATGGAAAGATCCATCGAGGTCTAGAAAGACCTGTACCTCTGCTTCATTGACTACTCAAAAGCGTTCGACAAAGTACGACACCCCGACTTGTTTGATATTCTGGCAGGGCTATACATCGACGGAAAAGATCTTCGAGTCCTCAGAAACATATATTGGGAACAGGAGGCAGCCATTAGAGTCGACAATGACATCAGTCAATATAGACCAATCTGCAGGGGTGTGAGACAGGGCTGCGTGTTCTCGCCTGATTTATTTAATGTATATAGTGAAATATTTCTACGAAATATTGAGAATCATGAGGGAATTAGTGTAGTCGGCCACAACATCAACAACCTGAGATATGCAGATGACACAGTCCTTATCGCTGACTCTGAAGAAAAACTGCAAAAGATTTTAACAACAGTAACAGACGAAAGCGAAAAGAAAGGATTACAGCTCAATGCAAAGAAGACAGAATGCATGGTGATCTCGTAAAAAGCTGTTATACCGCAATGCAACATAGCCTGTAAAGGAGAGAGAATCAGACAAGTAAACACCTTTAAATACCTTGGTTGTACTATCACCCCGGACGGCAAGTGTGACACAGAAATCAAGAAGAGAATCGGTCAATCTAAGGCAACTTTTAACAACATGAAATGCATTTTTACCAACAGTAAGATAAGCCTCAAGACAAAGATCCATGTTTTGAGAGCCTAAGTATGGTCCATTCTTCTGTACGGATGTGAGTGCTGGACCCTAGCCAAGGACACAGAACAGCGACTAGAAGCAGTGGAAATGTGGTTCATCCGGAGAATCATGAAAGTCTCATGGACAAAAAGAAAAACAAATGCAGAAGTAATGGAAATGGCTGGGTACAAGAGATCCCTTCTCAACACCATCAGAGAAAGACAGCTCAAATTTTTCGGCCATATAATCAGGGCTGACGGACTAGAGAAACTGTTATGGAGTGGCAAAATATGTGGAAACAAGAGCAGAGGAAGACAACGCACAAAATTCACAGACAGCTTAAACAAATTCGCAACGAATAAAGAGGGCACCAACAATGAGCTCATGAGAGGGACCGAGAACAGGGAAGAATGGAGAGCCATGATCGTCGATGTCTGCAGGACCAGACCGGACACTTGAAGAAGAAGAAGAAGACCCATTTACAGCTGGGTGAACCGGGGGAACTGTACTGAAGCCAAAGCGCGCAAACGGTCACCCATCCAACTGGTAACCACGCTCGACGCTGCTTAACTTGGAAATTAAATAGATACATCAAATTAATCTGTTTAAACCATTTTTTTAAAGTGCTAAAAGATGAACAGGCATATAATTTTTATATAGACAGGACATAGGACAACGCCAGACAGACATACATATACATAGACAGATAGACAGATAGACAGACAGACTGACAGACAGACAGACAGACAGACAGACAGACAGACAGACAGACAGATAGATAGATAGATAGATAGATAGATAGATAGATAGATAGATAGATAGATAGATAGATAGATAGATAGAGAGATAGAGAGATAGAGAGATAGATAGATGATAGATTTCATTGGGGAGAAGCAAACTAAACGAGTTGATATGTATATATCCTTTAACTATGGTCACCAATGAACAAAACTGTCCTACTAATTGGCAAACAAATACATGAATCCTGTACTAGCAGCATGATAACCAGTGACTGAATCTGTAATCAATTAATCAATAAGTCTGTTGTTAAGCAGCCAAGCAAACAAGCACTCAGAGAAGAGCGCAAGCAAGCACATAACAACCAAAGAAGAGCACACGAGCAAAATAATCAAGCAAGGAAACTCACACAAATAAGTAAACAAGCTAATTAGAAGATAAAGCAGGCACGCAATCAATCGATCAACCAATCAAGCAAACAAGCAAACAATTATTGAGATAAAGAAGCAGCCAACCAATCAAGTAGGAAATCAAACAAGTAAGCAAGCCAAAACAAAAACAAAAAACACCAAAAACCAACAAAACAAAACAAAATAACAACAGCAACAAAAACATAAGCGAGAAACAAAAGATAACTGAAAATTTAATACATCGCCAAAGACAAACAAGGTTTTCTTACCTCTAGTTTCCAACACTAAACAAAACAGTCTAGAAAACTTCTGAGTATGAGCTATTAAATCAATCAGTCCAGCACGAGAAGAAAGAAAACTAATAATATAATAAATAAATAAATGAATAAAAGATAGATAACAAAATTTATACGTAAATGACCAGAATTTCACCATAAGATTCAAAAGAAAAAGCTAGAATCATGAACACCATATTCAAAAGTCAGGTATAGCATACCAACTCCCCCGCAAAAAGTCCAGATCCTGAAAAAATATCAAGCAATGATAGAATTAAGTCAAACAACCAAATTATCAATTGAATAATCCATAGACAAAGTTATCAATCAGTTTAACTCTACATCAATCAGTCAGGAATCAAACAAACAAATGAAATGACATTATCCCTGTCCAGAAATGTGTTCACTAGCTCAGGAATCAGTGTCCATCAACAAGGTAAGTACAATAAAAGAAAATGAAACAAACTAGATGATATTTTAAACGCTTATAGGAAGAATACAAAGGTAAAAAAAACAAAACAAAAGGAAAGGAAGAAAGAAAAAAACCCATCACCACCTCATCCCCCCCCCCCCTCTCTCTCAAATATAACATATAGAGATTTGAACTTTTTTTTATTTTAAAAATATTTTGTTTTAAATTTAATTTTTAACTGAAACTGTTAGCTCTTATTATTAGGGATAGTCCCTTTTCAGGGCAAGGGCCGGATAAAAAAAAAAGTATATCAATACTTATCTGTGACCCTCAGGAATAAAGATTATCAATCAATCAGTCAGTCAGTCAATCAATCAATCAATCTCTCTCTCTCTCCTTCCCTCTCTCTCTCTCTCTCTCTCTCCTCTCTCTCTCATCTCTTCTCTCTCTCTCTCCTCTCTCTCTCTCTCTCTCTCATCTCTCTCTCTCCTCCCCCCCCCCTCTATCTTCAGTTCCATATTTCATTCCATCCACATTTGCCACACACAACAATCATACTACTGATCTTCAGGAAATATCCCCCTCCCAGCAGAAACAGACCAACAACAACCAAACGGAGAGGGGCAGAAGGGCAAACTGTCAGCATGGGCAGAGTGCCATACAATTATTTCCTGTAGCTCCCTAAAGACTTGAGAGTTCCCTGCCCCTTATCTTTTCATCAGAATTCTGTCACTTTGCTACCGTCCTGCGCGCCAATTGGGGTTCCGAGGGTTTTTTTCAGTTTTTGGAAGTAGGGTTTGGGATGGAGAAAAAGAAGGTTCCACAGGGAACGTGTGCTGGCATTGCTGTGTCCCTGTCTTTTGATTATTGTGGCATTGGTAGCGGTGCGGTACACTTTTTTAAATTTCGAGGACAATGGAATAAGCACTCATGTGCTTTTTTGCATCCAGTCCCCATGTGCATGCAGTTTTGTAAATTTTGTGATCTGTTCCCCGTTTTCTGAGTGTCTTGTAGGGCCTGTGCTGAAGAAGTGAACAGGCAGGCTTGGCTGGACAAAAGATCTAGAAAGTGACACACATGTATGGACATGTCACCATTATCATTCAGGTTTGTACACATCCTTTGTCAACAATGTCTTATAATTTTCCCTAGGCATTCTTTATTTTTCCATGCATGAACTTTGTCATAATATTAGAGGAAAGATAGAATTCCACCACCACCCCAAAAAAACATCTACAACAAAAACAACAATAACCCACCTAGAATGAATAGAATCAAACAAAATAGTCTGAACAAAGTAGAAGATTGTGTAAGCAGTAACAGAAAAAAACTAAAGTAAAATGCAACAAAATGGAAAAAAAAGGAAGAAGACAAGGAAAGAAAGAGAAAACAAGGGAGTGCTAAAGAAATCCCCCCCCCCCAAAAAAAAAAAAAATTATCAACACCCCCTCCCTTCTTTGCTCTTGTCCCCTCTCTCAAACCTCTTCTCTGCTCATACCTCTTTCTGTCCAAATCATACTACTGATCTCCAGGAAATATCCCCCTCCCAGCAGAAACAGACCAACAACAACCAAACGGAGAGGGGCAGAAGGGCAAACTGTCAGCATGCGCAGAGTGCCATACAATTATTTCCTGTAGCTCCCTAAAGACTTGAGAGTTCCCTGCCCCTTATCTTTTCATCAGAATTCTGTCACTTTGCTACCATCCTGGGAGCCAATTGGGGTTCTGAGGGTTTTTTTTCAGATTTTGCAAGTAGGGTTTGGGATGGAGAAAAAGAAGGTTCCACAGGGAACGTGTGCTGGCATTGCTGTGTCCCTGTCTTTTGATTATCGTGGCAGTGGTGGGGGTTGCTGTACACGTTTTCCGAGTGTCTCGTAGGGCCTGGGTTGAAGTAGGGAACAGGGAGACAGGGGTGGACAGATTGGATGAGCACACACAGGCCAGGTCTTGGCAAGGCAGCCAGCAGCTTCCCCTGTGAAAACGTCCTGTTTATTTTATGACCATACCATTGCTAGGCAAGTGCATCAACATAGTGAACGTATTCTGGTGCAAGATTTTAAATGTTCAGAATCTTAACTGGTTTTGCTTCGAGTTTAACATAATCCGGAAAGATCTGATCCAAATGTATCCATTCGTGACTGGCTCACAACACGCACGCACACACACACACATGCACACAGGTGTAGGTAGGTGCCTTTATGTATATTGTCATAACATATCAGACACTCAAATGCACACTTGTGTGTGTGTGTGTGTGTGTTGTGTCTGTGTCCGTGAGTTTCTTTGTTTGTGTGTGCGCGTGCTTAAGTACGTGTTTGCATACGTGCAAACGTGCGTGCATGCGTGTTTGCTTAAATTCGCACATATGAACATAATCTTTGTGTGCTTGTGTGCAGAGGGGCGAAGGAAGGCGAAGGGGTGCGCATGAGGAATGTGTGTGTGTGTGTCAGTTTGCATGCTGTGGGCGGCAGGCACGCGCGTGTGGCATGTTTGTGCATATGAGAGAGGTGACAGGAGGAAAAACAATGGATGGTGGGAGGTATCTTTTCATGTCCTCTTTCATCTGTTGCCATCAAAAACCAGTTGACAGTATGAACTTTTTCTCTTTCTCTCTCTTTCCTTCTCGGTGTGTGTGTGTTGTGTTGTGTGTTGTGTGCGTATGAGAGACAGAGACAGACAGACAGAAACAAAGAGAGAGACAGACAGACAGAAAGAAAGGAATTTCAGACATACGAGTATGTTTTGCCTTTTTTTTTTTTAGACCATTCGATAAAATTGGAATTCTGAATATTAAAAGGAGCCTCCAACAGTTTGCTTTTAATTGGTGCAATACTCCCAAGTATTACTGAGGTCACTTGCGATGCTCTATGCACACAGTTGTAATGTCTTACCCAAAAAGTTTTGTTTTGCTTTTTTTATTGCATGAAAATAACTAGGAAGGCGCTTGTTCTGATTGGATTGTAAACTAATGAGATGCATACACTTATATGAGTCTTACAAATATCAAAGCGCAGTTCAAGGAATCCATGTCAGCTCATGAATTTTATGGAATATTATAAACTATCCGCTCTATATAAGTCATCGTGGCCTTGACACACCATGGTTTTAAGCCAAAGGGGGGAAGAGATAAGACAATAGCCAAAAAAAATCAAAGAGAATGTCTATGTCTATTCTCATCACAAAGAAAGCGAAGGAGAGAAAAAAAACAACAACCCCAGAAAGATTCTCTATGAGAAAACCCCTCACCATTGTCATATCAGCTGCATGTTAACACGGGGAAGGGGGAAGGAGAAATTTGCTGCTAGCTTTCAAGTACCAAACAAGAAGTATTGTTTCTAAACATCTTTCTGGTGCACCTCAGCTCTTCCAGATGCCGCAGACACACACCTCTCTCTCTCAACCTCTCTCTCTCTCTCTCTCTCTCTGTCTGCTCTCTCGCTCTCGCTCCTCTCTCTCTCTCTCTCTCTCTCCTCTCTCTCTCTCTCCTCTCTCTCCTCTCTCTCTCTCTCTCTCTCTCTCTCTCTCTCTCCTCTCTCTCTCTCTCTCTCTCTCTCTCTCTCTCTCTCCTCTGCTCTCTCTCTCTCGCTCTCTCTCCTCTCTCTCTCTCTCTCTCATCTCTCTCTCCTCTCTCTCTCTCTCTCTCTCCTCTCTCTCTCCTCTCTCTCTCTCGCTCTCTCTCTCCTCCTCTTCTCTCTCTCTCTCTCCTCTCTCCTCTCTCTCTCTCTCTCTCTCTCTCTCTCTCTCTCGCTCTCTCTCTCTCTCTCTCTCTTTCTCTCTCTCTCGCTCTCCCCTCTCTCTCTCTCTCTCTCTCTCTCCTCTCCCTTTTTGTCGCCTCTCTCTCTCTCTCTCTCTCTCTCTCTCGTGCTCTTCATTCTCTCTATCCTCTCCTCTCTCTCTCCTCTCTCTCTCCCTCTCTCCCTCCCCCAAAGAAGCTCTAATTCGCCAGCCGTTTGGAGAGCGATTGTCGCCCTTGGATGTGGGGCAGACAGTCATTCCAGAGCGATGTCTCAGGGCGAAGTGGTGCCGTTTGATGTGCAGCCTGGGGAGTCTAAGGGTCGGACCTCACAGAGCAGAGCATCAAAAGAAAGGGTCAGACCCCTCTTTCGGTGGGGGGAACTGCCGTCCAAATTCACACCAGACGACTCGTGGGTTCTAAAGGACGGTAGATCCGAAAAGCTATCTCAGTGTTCTTCTCTCTATAGTGGAGGCTGCGTGTCTTTGTGGTTCTGTCGCTTGCCGTCGCTAAACTTACTCTTTCGGGGTTAAGAAAAGGATATTGGGGGGTATGGTTATTTGTCTATCTATCTATCTATCAGTGGTAGTTTTGTTTTCTTATTCACAGTTATAGTGACCAAAATTGGTCACACACATATACACGCCCGCGCCCGTGTGTGTGTGTGCGTGCGCACACACACACATCACACACAAAGGCGCGCGCGCGCATACACACACACACACACTCTCTCTCCCACACACATACACACACACGCGTGCGCGCGCGCACACACACACACACACTCAACAAAAAGAGGGATAGAAAAGAGAGAATTCCTGGCGCAGAATTTCCAGGAGGTGGGGATCTATTCATTTCGAAAGGTCCCTTGCCTCCTCTCAGGGGAAATGAAATCAATCCAAGAATCTTTCTTTAAAAACAAACAAACAAACCAAGATAACGTTTGTTAACTAAAATTTGTGACAAGTCCAATTTTGGGATGTTATCTTATATTATGTGTTGTTGTTTTTAGTTCTCCCACAATGTGGTGACAGTCCTGGGTTGACTCTTATGTTTGGCCAGGGCGTTAATACAAGGATCGACAAAACGGTTTATTTTAAACCTTGTTTCAATTAGTATATAGTTGTACAGTTTTAATCTGAGATTTGAAAAGAAAGACGAAGTGACAGACCTGTTACAGCCTTTGTGGTCGGCGGGGCTATAAACAACAAGATAGGATTGGATTGAGATTTGAATTGGGTTTTTTTAAAAGTTACTTTCGTATAAGAATTATCCCCTTACACTCTTGCTCAACAGTGTCACTTAAACTGTCCCTATTCGACGCTACAACGAAATAGCAGATTTTTATTCCACGCAGAATATTCAGGTTTTATAACACTTTCCAACACAAAGTACAAATCATCTCTGAAACATAAGGACAAAATGTACATAACAGCATTCCCCAGCTTTATGAATTATTAACCTTTTCAAAATTTATATCTAAATCTCTCGTGGCCGAATGTGAAGTCATGCACGTGCAAAACTGTAAATATTTAACATAAACCAAAAAAAAAGCCGCTGAACATAAAGTTGTCATGTATTTTATGTCATGCATTCATTTTTTCTGTATATCACCCTGAGAACCCCCCTCCCTCCCTCCTCCCTACCCCCCCCCTCCCTCCCCCCCCCCCCCCCCCCCCCCCCCCCCCCCCCCCCCCCCCCCCTCCCCCCCCCCCCCCCCCCCCCCCCCCGTCGCATGTCTCTTCCTTGTCTATAGCATGACCAGCTTCCGAGTTAAAACAATTATCTTCTCGCTCGTTTGGTGGATCACAAAGATGGTTCCAGTATTCTATAATACAATTACAAGCGATCAGAATCGTGAGCATGTCTATGCTGTGCAACGTTTCTGCAAAACTGCGCTGCTTCTTGCCTCTGCTCTTTGGCAGCTGAGAAATCATATGGGACTGGCAGTGTATGTTTCTTTTTGTATGTGCTTGGATGAGAAAGGACGAGGAGAGAGAGAAGAGAGAGAGGAGAGAGAGAGAGAGAGAGAGAGAGAGTGGGGGGCAAAGAAAGAAAGACAGGGAGGCAGAAGGAGAGGAAGAGGAAGAAGACAGAAGGAAAGAGAGAGAGAGGAGAGAGAGAGAGAGAGATGGGGAGGGGGGGAGAAAGAGGGGGAAGGAGAAGGGAGAGATGAGAGAGAATAAGACAGGAAGAAGAAGAGAGAGAGAGAGGAAGAGGAGGAGGAGTAGAAAATCGAAGAAGAAGAAGAAGAATTGCGAAGAAGAAGAAGAATGCGAAGAAGAAGAAGAAGAAGAATTGCGAAGAAGAAGAAGAAGAATGCGAAGAAGAATTGCGAAGAAGAAAAGAAGCGAGAAGAAATTCGAAGAAGAATATGCACAAGAAGAATTGCGAGAAAAGAATATGCGAAGAAAATTGCGAAGAAAAAAAAGAAGAAGAAGAGAGTAGATAGATAGAATAGAAGAATTGCGAAGAAGACGAAGAAGAGAAGAAGAGAGAGAGAAAGCGTATGCATAACGAATATCGTGATAATGATACACTGCCGTATTTTTCGACTAAATGAGGGTGTGTGTGTTTTTTTTTGTGCATGTGCTGTGCGTGCATGCTTAGTGTGTATGTATTCGTGTGTGTGTCTCTCTCTCTTGTGTGTGCGTGCGTGCATGCGTGTGCCTGCGCAACACGAGTGAGTGCCATACGAAGTGTACGTGGCATGCGTGCTGCAACAAAAAAAGTCTGCCGCAAAAGATGGAAAAATAAGGAATCTAATGGAGGAAGTTCACACCGACAATTGACATTTCAAACGATAAAACAAAACCGAATGTTCAAATCAACATTCTGAAAAAGATGGGAGAAGGGAATAACGGGAAGAGAGAAGATAAAGATAAAAAGCTACGAAGAAAATGTGTGTGTGTTGTGTGGTGTTGTGTGTGAGAGGAGAGAGAGGGTGTGGGGGGGGGGAGGGAAACTACGAAGTGTGTGTGTGTTATGTGTGTGTGTGTGTGGTAGTGGGTGGGAGTGGGATGAGGTGTGGAGGTGAGTGTGTGAGTGTGTAGTGTGGAGACAGACACATAGAGAAGAGAGACAGAGACAAAGAGGGAGTCTACGAAAAGTGTGTTTCTCTGTGTGTGTGTGTGTATGTGTGTGCGTGTGTGTGTGTGTCTGTGTGTGTATGCTCGAGCTCACATGCGCGTGCGAGTGTGTGTGTGCGTGTGCTCATTAGGCTGTCAGTTCAAAAATAATATCCACACTCTTCCTTCACTTCATCACGTAACTGCGGGCAGACAGATCGACGAACACAACAACACACACACACACAACACACACACACACACACACACACAACACAACACAACACAACACAACACACTCTTTCTCTCACTCACTCACTCTTTCTTTCTCATCATCTCACACACACAAAAGAGAGAAAGACAGAGACAAAGAACCAGACAGAAAGGGACAGAGACAGAGAACTATCATAAAGGGACAGAGACAGAGAGACAGACAGAAAGGACGAGACAGAGAGACAGACAGAAAGGGACAGAGACAGAGACAGACAGAAAGGAACAGAGACAGAGAGACAGACAGAAAGAGACAGAGACAGAGAGACAGACAGAAAGAGACAGAACAGAGAGACAGACAGAAAGGGACAGAGACAGAGAGACAGACAGAAACAGAAAGACAGACAGAGACAGACAGAAAGGGACAGAGGCAGGAACAGACAGAAACAGAAAGACAGACAGACAGAGACAGACAGAACCGGCCCTGCAAGGTCTCAGAGGACCATTGCTGCAACGGCAGCCAGGGCTGGCCAATGATCTTCCGTGCCAGCAGATAATGAAGACGCTTTTGTATGTATGAAGAAAGACCATGGGGCCCATTAGCAGCCACAGAGAGAGAGAGAGGGAGAGAGAGGAGAGGGGAGGAGGGAGAGAGAGGGAGAGAGAGAAAGAGAGAGGGAGAGAGAGAGTGAGCGAGCTTGGGAGCCCAGCCAGAAAGCAGGCTTTGTCTTGTGTGGGCAAAACATTCTATTAAGACTTGGCTGCTGCCCGCTCTCTCTGTTCTCTCTCTTCTCTCTGTCTCCTCTTCTCTCTCCTCTTCTCTCCTCTCTCTCTCTCTCTCTCTCTCTCTCTCTCTCTCTCTTCTCTCTCCTTCTCTCTCTCTCTCTCCCCTCTCTCTCCTCTCTCTCTCACTCTCTCTCTCTTCTCTCTCTCTCTCTCTCTCTCTCTCTCGTCTCTCTCCCTCTCTCTCTCTCTCCTCTCTCTCTCTCTCTCTCTCTCTTCTTCTCTCTCTCTCCTCTCTCTCTCTCTCTCTCTCTCTCTCCTCTCTCTCTCTTCTCTCTCTCTCTCTCTCCTCATCTCTCTCTCTCCTCTCTCTCTCTCTCTCTCTCTTCTCTCTCCCCTCTCTCTCTCTCTCTCCTCTCTCTCTCTCTCTCTCTCTCTCTCTCTCTCTCCTCTCTCTCTCCTCCCCTCCTCTTCTCTCTCTCTTCTCTCTCTCTCTCTCTCTCTCTCTCTCTCTCTCCTCTCTCTCTCTCTCTCTCTCTCTCTCTCTCTCTCTCTTCTCTCCTCTCTCTCTCTCTCCTCCTCTCTCTCTCTCTCTCTCTCTCTCTCTCTCCCCCTCTCTCTCTCTCTGGGCTACCTAGACTCTCCTGGACCCAGGCCGCTCTAATTAGTTTTCTCAGTCCTGTCCTCTCCCGAGGGGGGGAGGGGGGGAGGGATAGGCGGGGTGGGGGGGGGGGGGAGATGGGGGGTAGGCAGGACCAGTGGCTGGGACTGGCTTCTTGCTTGCTTGTGGTGTGGAGGTGCGCCAATGCCATCTCTTGCTATTGGCCAATACTACTGGATGTGCCAGAATATTCATGGTGTGTGTGTGTATGTGGGTGGGTGGGTGGGTGGGGGGGGGGTTGGGTTGGGGGTTGGGGTTGTGTGTGTTGTATTGTGTTGGTGTGTTGTGTTGTGTGTGGTTTTGTTGTATTGTGGGTTGGTGTTGTGTGGTGTGGTGTGGTGGTGTGTGTGTGTGGTGTGTGTGTGGTGTGGTGTGTGTGTGTGTGTGTGTGTGTGTGTGTGGTGTGTGTTGTGTGTGTGTGTGTGTGTGGATGTTATGTGAGTTTCTTTTTCTGTGTCAATCTCTCTCTCTCTCTCTCTCTTCTCTCACTCTCTCTCTCTCTCTCTCTCTCTCTCTCTCTCTCTCTCTCTCCCTCCCTCCCTCTCTCGATATGAAAAATAGATTTTAAACGTCTTTTTTAAAAGTTATCATTCTTAAAAAGAAAATTTAATTTTACGTTTACTTGAAACTATTAGCTGTCATTATTGAGGATATAGTCCCTTCTCAGGGCAACGACCGGATGAAAAAAAAGCATGTTAATACTTATCTGTAACCCATGGAAATCAATCAATCAATCTCTCTCTTCCGTCTGGTTTTGGTCTCTATGTGAGTTTGTCTTGTCTTTGTGTTTCTATTTTCAAAGGGCATTCTTTGTTTACGGTTCTTTGTATACCTTTTAGTTATTTTGTTGGTTGGGATGGAGTTGGGTTTTTTGTTTTGTAGGTCAGATGTATGTCTTCACAAAAGTTGCTTAGTGTGTCTTAAGAAAAATGTCTTGATCTTTGTTCAAAGGAGTTCTGTTTTAAGGAAAAAGACAGCTTTGGGATTTTGCGTCATCTTTTTAATCATTCGCTTGCTGATGTATTTATCTATATAATGTAATTATAAATTGGTGTATCTACTGTAGGCATGGCAGGTTTCTTGGTGTGGCCTGCTTGGCTCCTCACGTCCTCTCCACGGTCAAAGAATACATCACAGCATAGTACAGTCTCTCCTTAGTAGTGCCTTCCTTCCTTTCTTTCTAACACAGCTTCACACAGTTCAATCCAAACTTTACAAAGGTGTTCCATAGTTTTCATGCTAACTGCTGAAGCGCTGAGAAAACACAGACCTAGATACCTTGCATGCACCCGGCTGTTTGCTTTTGCGTTGGTTTAATCCAGTGGTCAAATATGTGGTGAATTTATTTTTTTTGGGTGGATATGTTATAGTGTTTCCATGTGCGTTGTTCTGGTACACGTTTTACATGCATACATACCAAAATATGGACTGGCGCGTTCCCTGGTCATGTCCATCTTTTTGTATGCATGTTAACTGTAGACCATAACAGCAGACATTGAAAGAAGAATACAGGCAATAGAGATAAGATGTTTCTACAACTTTCTTGGTATCTCGTACGGAGATTACATAACCAACTAGGAAGTGAAAACCAGAATTGAAAATGCCATCAGGCCATATGAAGAGCTCCAGTGAAAAGACACAAACTGAAGTGGTACGGGCACGTCCTACCAATAATATGTACTGGCAAAGACTGTCTTGCAAGGTACAGTACAAGGAGGGAGACGAATAAGCAGACAGAGAAAACGATGGGTAGACAACATCAGAGAACTGATCTTGAGTGGAACGTCATACTTCAGAAAGCTGAGAACCGCAAGGAGTGGAGAAAGCTGGCTGCAAAGTGTTCATTGGTGCCCCAACGATCGATCAGGCTATGGGATAGGTAAAGGTGAAGAAAGATGTTACATATGTAAGTATTTTGCACGCTATGATATCTCCTTAAAAGTCAATTAAACACGAGCAAGCACATAGGCAAGCAAACATACTCAGACAAACCAACCAAATAAAAACAAGCAAAAGCGAAAACAGCCATTCCACATAATATTTGTAAAAATTCTGAGAATTAACCCAAGATCCTCTTGACAGCTGGACATTTCAGGAGAAGCTTTCTGGTCTTAATCTTTCACCTGAAACTAGGTTCTCTATTTTGAGCTTGAAACATTGGTATGCGCTGTTTCTCCTATTTTCTTTCGGTAACCATGTCATTGATTATTCAAGTAGTAATATTATTTTGCTTTATCCCATGTGTGTCGAATATGTAACACATACGAACATAAACGAGTATAAATAAAAACTTACTTGCAAATGCCTTAATTCATGAATATACAAATCTAAATACTGACTGGCATATATACACGTACACGCACACCCGCTCGCAATCATGCAAAAATATTCAGTGTGTGTCTGCATACTCCTGCACGCACTTGCGCACACGCTTTGTTTTTGGGTTGTTGTTTTTACATACAGCCACTTCTTACATGTAAAAATGTGCATGATATCACAGAAAATGATTCAGAGAAATAACGTGCTCCCAGCCATTAAACAAAATGTTTCATCGCAACGTCCTGATTCATAAACAAGCGCGAACTCCCACTGCGTCGTGTGGAGAACGCATGCATATAGTCATGCAGTCAGACCCTTAACCAGCCTCCCAGCCAGCTATCCAGAAGCCAGCCAGCCAGCCAGCCAGCCAGCCAGACTCGAGGCCAGCTCCATTGGCAAACTGTTTGGCATGATCAAAAGTTTCAGATGTTTCTTTAAAGGTAGTAATATCTAATATTTTTTGTTTTTGTTTTTTGCTTTCGTTCTGTGGTTGGGTGTTTTTTTCCACGTTTTGTTTGCGCTTGCTTGTTTTGGTTTGTGGCCCTTTGCCTCCCCCCCCTCCCCCCCCCCCCTCCCCCCCCCTATTCCACCCTCATTCCCTCTTTTTATGTTTTCTTTTCTTTCTTTCTTTCTTGCTTTCTTTATTATTACCATTCTCTTCCCCATTTGGTTGTTTCCCTCTTTCTTTCTTTCTTTCTTTTTCTTGTTTTTTTTTGGTGGTCTTTGTTGTCTTTTTTCTTTCCGTTCTCCTTTTTTCCCTTCTGTTTTCCTCTTTCTATTGCTATTGGTTATGCGAGTCATCCATTCTTTTTCTTCATTCTTCATTCGTTCGCTATTTGTCTTGTTTATTTCTTTTGCTTACAGGCTCTCTGCACAAGTTATACTTGTTTACACAAACTCAGAGAATGAAAGTAAGGAAGAATGAATGAATGAAAGCATGAACAAAATGAAAGAACAAAATGTAAGGCAGAAAGGAAAAAGGAAGGTAGGAAAGAAAGAAAGAAAGAAAGAAAAGAAAAAGCAAACAAAAAAGACATCAAAATATAGATCGTGAGGGAAAAAACAAGCCAAAGGGAAAAGAAAAAAAGAAAGAAAGATAGAAAAAAAATGAAAAAAATAAAGAAAAGAAAATTTAAAAAATAGAAAGAAACAAAGAAACAAACAAACAAGGAAGAAAAGAAAGAAAGACAAGGAAAAAAGGAAAAAAAAAAGAGAAAAAAGTCTAAAAGACAAAAAAATTCCAATCATAATTACTCCGAAAGGACTGGACAAAGAAGAGAGAGAAAATATTGAATACGAAATTAATGGATCTTTTATGGAAATCACCTGCTTATCCATGAGGGCTTGCAAGCGTCCTGTCAGAAACAGCATAAAGCCTTTGCATCAATTTTTGATGAAGCTGTTTGGGGCGGCCTTTTTCTGATAAATGGAACATTGTTGGACTTCCACTTGCATTGGAAGAGAAGAGAAGAGAGAGAAGAGAAGAGAAGAGAAGAGAAGAGAGAGAGAGAGAGAGAGAGAGAGAGAGAGAGAGAGAGAGAGAGAGAGAGAGAGAGAGAGAGGAGAGAGAGAGAATGTGTTTGTGGTGTGTGTGTGTGTGTGTGTGAGAGAGAGAGAGGAGAGAGAGAGAGAGAGAGAGAGAGAGAGAGAGAGAGAGAGAGAGAGAGAGAGAGAGGAGAGAGAGAGAGAGAGAGAGAGAGAGAGTACACGATTTAACAATGTTTTCATTGAGAAAAGGGAAAAGGAAAATTAATATGTTGTGTTTTTTGTTGTTGTGTTTTGCACCCGTTCCACAGTCAGTTCAGCGATTAATCAATCAAGTAATAGCAAAAGAACACAGGGAACAATTAAGGTGCATGAATTGTTTAAACATGTCCTTAAACTGAATAATAATCCAATGTAAAATAACACGGATATAATTAGTCCACACACACACACACACACACACACACACACAGACACAGACACACACACACACACACACACACACCACACACACACACACACACACATGACGCTAAAACGTTCACAGAGAGAAAGAGAAAGATAAATGAATCATGAACAGAGAATAGGGTTAGAGAGCTTCAAAGAAAGGGGGGAAATGTACATTATAATCGACAAATTTCTTTGTTTTTTTCCTTTTATGTCAAAGAAATTCTGCACTCAAAATATACTTGGCTACACTGTGCTATTATCTGTCAGAAATGCTCCTTATTCAATGCTTTACCATCCGCATAAATCAAAAGTGTAGGTTAAACTATGACTGCATAATGGATGCTTTCATGTTTCAGCAACCCTGCATTAATACGATGGACAAGATCGTTTAGTTCATATTGTTTTAGGTCTAGTATCCAGCTTGAGAATATATTTCTACAGGTTGGAACATCCTGCACATAATTTCACCAGGCATATTCAAAAAAAGAAATTCAGGCATAATCTGTCGTTGCCCTATAAATTACACCTGCATTTACCTCTTGTGGGAAACATCATTTTTGTGGTAGTCACTGATGCATGACTTGTTTGTTGTTTCTACCCCCTGCTGCCCTCAATCTTTCTGTAGCTAGACCTGTTCCCTCGGCAACTCTGCCCACTTGTCTATGTTTGTTCTCCACGTTGGAAGTCGGTGGTTTTCCTTGTCGTCTCTTGCCCTCTATTTTGTATTGCCCTGGGCCACAGCCTTCATTATATGGCTGATCTGATGTCTTATATTATGCCCAAAGTATTTCATTTTTCTTTTCCTTCACCTTCACCTATTACGTAGTCTAGTAGACCGCTTGGGCACCACTGAAGATTTTGCAACCAGCTTCCTCCACTCTTTATCTCTTTTCCTTTTAACCAGGCCTTAAGTTCAGTTTGTTTCTTCGGTTCTTTCAACAACAACAAAAATGCTGTGGCCTGGTCGTCTTTCGGTCCGGCTTATTCTTATAAGTCTCGTGTAGAAATCATCATGTTTGATTCTTTTATCGGGGTTCAACGTGTGCGCAAAATGTTCTGCGTCTGCTGGTTTTAACAGGAGGCCTTGAAGGACTTTCGGTGGAGTGGAATCAGCACTGATGTAAAACGCCCTTAAACGGGAGTCCCGATGGTAGCTTGAACCCTGCCTCGATCCCGGGCCGTCAAATCGCTAGCACAATGCTCTAACCACTAGGCTATCCCCTCTCCCCCTTTCCAATCTCTTTGTGTTTGATTCTGAGGCATAGCAAACCAATTCTAGGCCTATGCTTCTTGCTCATTCCCTGTAGCCCTCCACTGTACCAGTGCTATGTTTTTGTGAGTCTACTTGCTTCCTCAGCCACACTTTGTAGACTTCCACACTCCAGGAACTTACAGAGACACGAAGACAGGAGGAGACTGAGAGAAAGACTGGCGAAGACAGTAAGGAGAGTGAGAGGGGGGAGGGTAGACACAAGTCCTCTTAGGACTACTGTAGAAGACATCTGAAGAAAGACACCCACCCAAAAAAAAAGTTTGTGTGGGTGAGGGGCGAGGAGGTGGTGGAGGTGTGACCTACGCTTGCCTTCTTGGTCTCAGAAAAACTCAGAATTCTAAGAACCATTCTCCCACCCCACCAACATACCACCTCCCTCGGCCCCTGCCTGACAACCTTCCCCCCCCCCCCCCTCCACACCTTCTCCACACTAACACCCCTGCCCCCTGTCCTAAGCCCTTCTTCCACCCCCACCCCACCCCCACCCCTTCCTCCCCTTTACACAGTATCGGGTGTCGGAGGGAATAAGCCACAAGGAGCGGAGCAGGGAAGGGAAGAATTAGAGAATTAAAGCCGCCCCCGTCTCTGGGGTGCTGGCCCGGGGAAGCGGGATGTCAGCTTTTCCAATGAGTTTTGCAGTGATGATAAATAGACGGGAGTCTGGTCGCTCCAACCAGACTCTTGCTGTTTGATTGCAAATCGAAGGGGCCTCAGTCTCCCGGCACGCGAGCCTGTCGTCTCCTGTTTCTAGCTGCAAAGGGGGGGTGAGGGTTTGTGTGTGGGGTGGGGGAGTTTGGGGATGTGGAGGAGAAGGGGAGTAAAGGAGGAGGAGGAGGAGGCACGCTATGGATCACCAGAAGTGGAGGGATCCAAGACTAAGACTGGGAAGATTCTGCATGAAACAAGGGAAGAGGGAAGGAAGACACGAAGGAAACCCATCCTTTAAAAGATAAAGAAAAAGACCAAAACTAGGGGGCACAGCTGATTAACTGACACATGGTGTGTGAAAATGGAGACCATGACGGAAAGGGTCGGCCATGTTGGCCACCAACTCAAAAAGATGACAAGATTTTCGAGCCATGGTGAAAGAAGAGCGGACGAAGGGAGACAAATCCCGTTAGCTTTCCTTGAGCCTAATCCCTCTGAGCTGAGTTGTGTGCGTGCAGCGTGTACAGTTCTTGTCCCTCCTCCCTCCTCCTGTCTGCTGTTCTACCAGCTGTCTTGTTGTCGTTGTGTGTGTGTGTGTGTGTGTGTGTGTGTGTGTGTGTGTGTGTGTGTGTGTGTGTGTGTGTGGTGTGTGTGTGTGTGTGTATGTGTGTGTGTGTGTGTGTAGTGTGTGTGTGTGTGTGTGTGTGTGTGTGTGTGGTGTGTGTGAGTGTGTGTGTGTGTGTGTGTGTGTGTGTGTGTGTGTGTGTGTGTGGTCTCTAATAGACCAGACCGGATTATGTCGGATTGAATGATGCTATTCTATACTGCGACATTTGGAACAACTTTTTGTCTTGTTTGTGTTGCTGTGTCTGTTTTAGTTTTCTTTGTCTGTGTTTGCCTGTCTGCCTGCCTGCCTGTCTGCCTGGATCTCTCTCTCTCTCTCTCTCTCTCTCTCTCTCTCTCTCTCTCTCCTCTCTCTTCTCTCTCTCTCTCTCTCTCTCTCTCTCTCTCTATTTATCTATCTATCTATCTATCTATCTCTATCTCTGTGATTTAAAGATAATTTTCATAAAGATGCTTTTCTTTGATAAAATTATGTTTACATCAAACCGAGCTGATTCCCCTGAGTTTCCTCATCATTTCACCCTGCTCTGAATTACTAAGACGCATTTTGTCATTAATCATACAAAACTCTTACCATCTAATCATTCAAACCCTGACAACATTCAGTTAGAGAGGTGAACCAACAAATCCTTGAAAAATGAAATAGATTGATAAAAACTGCAGATGATGAACCTGAAACAATCCCCAAATTTAAAGAAATGCAATGCCGGTATTTAAACAACAACAACAACAACAACCAGTTTATCACTAAGTAGAATAAGGCACTGAGAGAGACAGCGAGAGAGAGAGAGAGAGAGAGAGAGAGAGAGAGAGGAGAGAGAGAGAGAAGAGGAGAGAGAGAGAGAGAGAGAGAGAGAGAAGAGAGAGAAGGGTAAGCGAGGGAGCTTGTATGGTAAAATGCACATGCTTGTATATAAAAGCTGTTTATACATCTTTATCTAAGTTCTTGTTATGCTTCATCATTGCTTATCTGCAATGGTGATTGGTAAGCTTACACCAGAACATTTTCTTAGTTTTGAAAAAAGACATGGTCTATAATACAAAAGTGATGATTGCTTATATCTAAATCGTAAATTAGCTCCAAAAAAACTATTGAATAATATCAAAGAAAAATCAACTGCTTACCTTTTTTCACATTGACAGGGGTAGAAAAAAAATTTAAGAATGTTAATGACCATTAATAACCAGCATACTTAAAGTTACAGAATTGTGCCCAGTGAACGCAAAATTAATGCTTTTAAAACCAAATCGAGCAAACAGGGCAAAATGTTCAAATTTCAGTGAAGAATTCTTTTAAGCATTTAACTGAAATATATTTGAGGGAGGAGAAAGAGGCGGGGGGGGGGGGGGGGGGGGGCAGAGGCTAGAGTGGTATTTTTCTTCAATTTATTTATATTCCGGAGCTCTTTTTCTTTTATTTCTTTAGTAAACTTGTGGGTATGCAATATTTCTTTAGGGCGGGTTGGGTTTTTTCCTGTTTGTCTTCTCAAACATTACATACTTTGATAGTCTCTTCGTTGTGGATTGTTTTTAAGAAGTAATAATCATCTTCATTGAATTTTTTTGACAAATATGACTTCAACTCAACATCCAACAATAAGCAAGAAAAGTCATTGTCAGCTTCTCAACATAGACTAAAGGCACATCTTTTTTTGTTCATCCAATAATAAATTCGCTTACACATATCAATACAGTGGAACATTTTTATTTCTTACAAATATGTTCACTCAGTTTCACAATAATTATATCGCAGTCGTATTTTCGCCAATAGTCATAATGGATATTCTTTACCCTGTTTCTTTCTTTCGTAACCTCCCCCCCCCCCCCCTATCATTTTCTCTCATTCGTTCTTGTTGTTGTCGCTGTTGCTATTGTTGTTGTTGTTAACTTATCATTACCTCACTCTTTTTTTAAATCTCATTTGATGCTCAACCTGGTTCGTTATTATTATCGTGTTTATTTCTCTCTTCCTTTGTGCTTGTCTGTCTTTCTTTATCTGTTCTCGTTTTCTTTTCCCGCGACTCGGCTGGAACTCCCTGGTTCAACGATCGTAAGATTTTTGTGTAAGCCACCGTTTATCCTCACCATTTAGGTAGCGGAATTCCGACTTCGGGGATTAATAATAATAATAATAATAATAATAATAATATTGTATGGAATTTATATAGGATTATGCGCATTTCAAATCTTCTTTCAGATGAAATTTGTTTTATCTATTCATTCACTTGTCTACTCTTTCTCTCTTCCGTTGTATATCTCTTTCTTTCTTTTTATCTTCCTTGGTCTGCTATCTCCCCGAGTACATAGCATCACAGTCAACTAAAAATTAAAATTTAAAAAAACCCAAGCAACAACAACAACAACAATCATCATCAACAACAACAACAACGCCAACGACAACACCACCACCAACAACAACACAAATACGAACAATAACAACAACAACAAACGAGCAGGGCTTGCAAGCATCTGCGCGCAGGGTAAGGTTGTGAGAGTGAGAGAGGGGGGGGGGGTGTATCCCAAAAATAAAATATATAGGGCTGTCATGGGGGAGGGGGGGGGGGGCAGGTCATTTGATACTGTGGCCACGTCCACTACGGGGTCAGTATTTATGTGGTCAGCTTGGTCAGTGGGGCTTTGTTACTTCTTCTTGTACCTCTGGCAGGAAGAGAGAGAGGGGGAGCGAGAGAGAGAGAGAGAAAATAGAGAGAGAGAGAGAGAGAGAGGGAAGGGGGGTAGGCACAGAGAGAGAGAGAGAGAATGTAGGTAGAGAGAGAGAGAGAGAGGGGGGGGGGGGTAGGCACAGAGAGAGAGAGATAGAAACATAGACACAGATACAGAGACAGAAACAGAGAAAGAAGGTTGAGCAGAGAGAGAGAGAGAGAGAGAGAGAGAGAGAGAGAGAGAGAGAGAGAGAGAGAGAGAGAGAGAGAGAAGGAGAGGAGAGAGAGAGAGGGAGAGATAGACAGACAGACAGACAGAGACAGACAGACAGACAGAAAGACAGATACACAGAAAAATAAAAGGGCACACATACTGTAACAGTACCTTAAGTTGGTTTTTTTCCCCAGTTAATCTTGTTTGATGGCAACTGTGGTGTGTGTTATTAGCAATCAGGAGTGTGTGTGTGTGTGTGTGTGTGTGTGTGTGTGTGTGTGTTGTGTGTGTGCGCGCGCGCGCGTGCGCGTGCGCGTGTGTGTGGTTATGGCTGCGTGCATATGCGTGAGTGAATCCCATCAAAATGTATTATTCACTTTTTGAAAGGCACATACAAGAAGATAAAACCCGTAGATTTGAATACACGATGATAAACCACTGATCGATAGTCTTCGTTAAATTCCGCTACAGTTTTGAATAAAAAATTCATAAGATGTACAAACGCACGACCCCCTTTCTATACCTCTGTCCCTTACACACACACACACACACACACACACACACACACACACACACACACACACACACACACACACACACACACACACACACACACACACACACACACACTTTTATTTCTTTTTTTTACATGGTTGAATTGTTTTGGTTGTTGTTTTTTCCTTAATAGATGGCGTGACGAACAAAAGCAGATGTTTTACTTATTCAATGTACCATCTGAACTTTGAACTCACACACACACACACACACAACACACACACAACACACACACACACACACACACACACACACACACACACACACACACACACACACACACACACACACACACACACACACATTTTACCTATTGTGAACAGACATTAAATCCAAGAACGAACACGCACGCACACAACACACACACACACACACGCGCGCGCACACACACACACACACACACACACACACACACACACACACACACACACACACACACACACACACACACAACCACGCATGCACGCACACAGAGAAAGATACAGAGACACAGAGAGACAAACATGACAGACAGTGGCATACAGAGAGAGAGACAGACAGACAGACAGACAGAAAGACAGAGAGACAGACAGACACAGACATAGACAGACAGACAGACACACACACTGCCAGAGACAGACAGACACACACACACACAGAGAGAAATGCTACCCTGGCGCAGAGGACATGGAAGTGTACACGTGCATATGAATTATACACAGTGACATCAGAAGCATGGTTACTCTCTAATGAGAGGAGCATTTCATGTGTGTTGCTCGGTTCGGCGCCATTTTACAGACCTGCTGCTTTGTGACATCACGCGGTCACGTGGGAACGAGCATCATGGGAAATCTACGTGCAAGTTGTGTTCAATAACTAATGTGTCTGCTGTATTCTTACTGCAACGCAGCAAATGAAATGAGAGAGAGAGAGACAGACAGACAGAGACAGAGACAGAGAGAGATAAACTAACATCCCGTATAAACAGGGGAAAATATGTTGGTTTGGCTGTAATCAGAATAACTTATCAGGTTTTCATCAAACTTAGATTTTTAAAAAAAGGTTCTGTATATTTTCATTGACACTGTCTATTACTATCAGTTTTTTTCAACTTTCAAACCATTGGCCAAGCGCCTTTTCCTGGTTTTGTTTGGTTTTGTTGTGTTTTTGCTATAGCCCCAAGGTTCTCGATTGGTGACATTGTCACGTTTGCAACAGTACTGTCTTCGCCCGCCAATAAGGTAGCTTCTCAACACCCCTATCCTTCCTTCTTAACACACATGAGTCACGTTGAAAACGGTATGATCTATATAAGAGTTCTTATGCAGGAAGCTAGGGTTGTACACTTAAACAACAAAGCAAGAATATAAATAGCAATAACAAGCGAAGAAATCAACAAACTAACAAACAAACAAACAAAAACTCTTGCATGCGGTCTAAGGAAATGAAAAGTTCAGTTTTTACATTTGGCAGTTGGTGGACATGAACTTTTAAAGGCACTACTGCGCAGAGCCGAGGACCGAGATGGATGGAGGAGGCTTACCACGGCATCGTCTTTCGTGTCTCCTCCACGACCACCAAGGTCAAGGGACTGATGATGATGATGATGATGATGATGATGATGATGATGATGATGATGATGATGATGATGATGATGATGATGATGATGATGATGATGATGGACATGAACTGTTTAAAAACCAAAACTTAGGTCAAAATAATCCCTTTAAAAGTAACTAGTCTATACCTCAGCACTCTGTAAAGATTAAAAAATGAAATGTAAGTTAAAACGAAAAAAAAATATATATATATAAGAAATAGCAAAAATACAAACCCCACCATATAACGGCACTAGTAATGTGTGGATTCTATAGCCTGAGTCTTGTCAAGCAACAAATCAAAGCGCTCAGCAACGAATCAATGACAACCGTTTTACTGGTCTTACTATTTCTCTAGAGATTGCCTTACAAAGTCCAACCAGCGTGGAGGCTTTCAGGAAGACCGCTGTTTCTCTGGAACTGTGTGGAATGCATGGTCTCCAAACTGAAGGGGAACCATGGCAGGCAGAATGGGTGGATGAGTGTTTCTCCATTATTCTGAAAAGAGAGAAGCGTAAAAAGCGTTATCAAAATTCAGTCGTAATACGAGATTGGATGAATGCTGTAAAACAATTCTTAAAGAAATTTTCTTCAGAGTAGAAACAATAGTTATGCCCAAAAAATGCAACGACTTTTTGTGTGTGTCAGTGGACATTTTTTCAGACAATCACATTAGTCAAAGAACCATGCATTGTTGGTTTTCTTTAGAATTTGGCACTGCTGCAAACTTACCCTAACACAGTATCTAGCTCAGAAAGAGAGAGAGAGGGGGGGGGGGGGGGGGGGGGGGGGGGGGGGGGGGGGGGGGGGGGAGAGGGAGAGGGGAGAGGAGCGGAGGGGGACAGGCGGGGGGAGGGGGGGGAAGAGAATGTGGGTCTAAATAGCTGTGAATATGTAACAGGATAAGAGGCGAGGCAATTCATGGAATGTACATTATGTGGTTCTCCCACAACACAGTGACCTTCCTGACTCGACCCTAAAGGTTGGTCAGGGTTTTGTAACAAGGAACAACGACAGAACTGGTTTTACACCCTGTTTTAATCTGTGTATAATAATAATAATAATAATATATGGAATTTATATAGCGCTGAATCTTGTAAAAAACAAACAAATCGAAGCGCTTGCACTCATCTTTACATGCATCAATATCTTAAAATAATGAGGGGAATCCAGCGCGCTCACTACTTCACTGCAACACCACAAGAGACATACTATACACACACACACAACCACACACACACACACACACACACACACACACACACACAACACACACACACACAAACACGGAACAACACTTAGACGGTGAAAGATGCTGTTGAAAATTAGGGACAGATATGTGGGGGGAAAGTCTCAGGTAGGAAATAAGTATGTTTTGAGGCTGGATTTGAAGGAATCAAGTGTATATATAGTTGCACAGTTTTGAACAGAGCTTTAACAATCTGTCCAGGTGACAACTGCCCCGCCATGGCCTTTGTGGTCGGCGGGGTTATAAACAACATATTTGGGTTACATCGGATCGTGGTTCATGACTTGTAGCTTACAACTTCAAGAGGTGTAGTCTGTAGGTATACAGTTTGAAACCAAAGAGAGGGGTCAGGGGGGAGGTGGGGGGGGGGGTGGCTAGGTAAAAACAACCCAAAAGCAAAGAAACATACAGAATAATGACTTTTTCTTTTTTTTAAAAATCATGGAAATATAAGATACTGCTCACGCGTGCCATACACTCTTATATTTCCTCCCCTTCTACACAGAAAACCTTAACGGGGGCTGACACACGAGCCATGTCACCACGCCTCTAATGCGAACAGAACGACACGAACACAAAGTGACCACGAGGAGAACGGACGATAGAAAAGTGACCAGGCCAGAGATGGCTTGACCGTTGGGTGGACGCTGTCTTACTGGACACTGCCCCTGACCTTTGTGATATACAGAGGATAAAGTGGTGGGTGAAATCCGAGAGGTGGGATAAGTGATGCTTTGCCATCGGTCACTCCACGACTGGGAGGAAAGATGGGAGGAGAGGGGAGGAAAGAGAAAGAGATATATTGTCGACAAAATGAGAACAGGGGGGAGAAATTGATGATGCACCTGGCTGTGTGTTCGTAAGCAGTGATACGCAGGCTTCAATGCATGTATGCTCGCATGTACAAGCAAGCAAACATACACGAGTATTGAAAACATACAGCAAGATCGTTCACGTTCACGCACACACATGTGCGTGCGCGCAGGCACACACACACGCGCACGCGCGCGCGCTCACGCACGCAGGCTTAGATATGAAAGGTTGAGAATAGTGTGTTGAAGCAACAAATATATGTCAAAGCTCTTGTTTTCAGAACATTTTTTTAGGGACAAATAACGAAATGTACTTTGTCGACCTTTTACAAAAATATGTTTAAGCAAAAATCAAAGAAAATCAAAGCAAAACAAAACGAAACAAAACAAAGCCAAAACTAACAAAGAAAAGCAAGTTTTACCCCTCCCCCAGTAAAATAAGCAACCAAAAAACCCCGAAAAATATGCTAACAAACAAGCAAACAAACAAACAAACAAACAAACAAACAAGCAAACAAACAAACAAAGAAGCAAGCAAACAAAAATTGTTTCGGCCTCTCTTACTGAAATGATATTCCTGTTAGAATTCAAATTAGAAACAAATGTAATAAGTTGACAACATGAAAACAAAACAAAACAAAACATAACAAAGTTCATTTGGAATGAAAACTGTCAACTAGCAGAGCTCACTACAAACTTAAGGGACAGTGATGTCTCTAGCTCTTATCGAAGTAGCTTCGCACCTTTTCTCTGTTGTATTGTTGTCTTCCTTTGATGTATGTAAACTGAATAAACACTAGTTGAACTAAGCACTGGACAACACAAACATGTGTACATTTTCCGACGATTGTATTGATCATAATTATGACGGACATGTCAGTTCATATTTATTATGCTCTCTGTATCTGAAATTGTGAGCAATTTTGTATAGGGTGTACCAAATTTGAATCTAGCAGTTTTTTGTTTTAAAGTATGTAGCCTACATAGCATGCTTCATATAACGTTCGACATCATATAAAAATTGTTCTTTACAGTATATAGAACTGCTTCAATGCTTTGCACATGATTGCTCAGTTGCTGTCATCGATAGTCAGTTAATCTTTATTTAAAATTGAAAAGAAACTCTTAAATATTTCCGATATCTTGATGTAACCGACCATAACCAAAACCAAATTCACGTAAACAAGCGCATAATGTGGAATCTACTTACTCTTCCCTTTGATATCAAAACACAGAAACTATTCGTAGCTTCCTTCTCTTTATTTTTTCTCTCTTTTTTGTTTGTTTGTTTATTTTTTTGTTTGTTCTTCGGCTAGAGCTCCGAGGATCGCCGATGGTGAGAGTTGCCTATGCGGTCTTTTTTTGTTGCCCGCCATGAAGGTAGCCACGTTCCGACTTCGGGGATACCTCCTTTTCTAAAGACAATGACCTGAGCTTCATCTAAATCAATTTTATGCTTAGATCAAGTGAAGCTTGCAAAGCTATCTGACTTGTAAACCTTTGTAAATCTACCACTGTTTGCGCTATCAGAACAATGAGAGACAGATAGAGACAGAGAGAAAGACAAAGACAAGCAGTGACAGACAGACTGAGAGGAAGACAGAGAGACAGAGGCAGAGGCAGCGAGACAGGAAGAGACAGTCGTTCCGCCCCCCCCCCCCCCCCCTTTCTTTACCCCCACACCTCTCTACCCACCCATCCCCACCCCCACCCCAACCTTCAACACATATTATTTTCTTCACTTTACCTTCATGCGCTTTTGTATTTGCAGCCAAATCAAAAGTAAGTGTTTGTTTTTAAATGCTATAAATGACACTGTATACAAAGCACTGTCTTTTGTTTTATAATAAAACCCTGACCTATATATATATACCATCTATAGAAAGAAAAGATATAATGTTTTAGTCATGGAGCACACAACAAGCTACTGCCTTTTTGATGCTTTATGTACATTATGATGTCAATATTGCTATGTTGTACTGAATAGATGTGTCTTTAAACCAAAAGGGAGAAACATCCACACCCACACCCACACCCACACACACACACACACACACACACACACACACACACACACACACACACACAGATAAACAGACAGAATAGAGCTCACACACACACAGACACACACACGCACACACACACACACACACACCACACACACACACACAAACACAAACACACACAAACACTGCTTATTCAATGTACCATCTGAAAATAAAAGTTTGACTTTGACTTTGACAAACACACACCACACACACACACACACACACACACAACACACACACACACACACACACACACACACACACACACACACACATTGTTTTGTCAGAAGCTTCGTGGTTTCTTACCCAAAAACTTTTCAGATAAAAATGCTTCTGAAGAAAGTGTAGATGTAATTCTGTCGGATGAAAATATTCTTTTTGCTATTTCGAAGTCTCTTGTACATAGCCCAGTTTTCGCGTTTCTTTAAGTTCTTTGATATTGTTTTCCTTATTTGCATTTTTAGGCGTTCCATTGATGTTTGAATACCAATCTGTTACATGACTCTCTTTCCGTCTGTCTTCTATTGTTTTTACTATAGGTCTTTTCCCTCGTCTAATATCACTTATAATGAACAGACGTTAAATACAAGGACCAAAGCACACACACACACACACACACACACACACACACACACACACACACACACACACACACACACACACAACACACACACACACACACCACACACACACACACACACACACACCACACTGTGTGCCGGTGGGAACAGATGACAGAATTTACCAAACCGCATACACATGGGGACTGGATGTAAAAAAAGCACATCAGTGCTTATTCTATTATCCTCGATATAAAAAAATAAAATAATAATAATAACAGAGAGAAGAGAGAGAGAGAGAGAGAGAGAGAGAGAGAGAGAGAGAGAGAGAGAGAGGAGAGAGAGAGAGAGAGAGAGAGAGAGAGAGAGAGAACAGAGCTCAGAGACAGCCACACACAGAGATTTGTTATGTAACTAGCAGACAATGCCACGTCAGGAAGAACAGGGTAGCGAAAATGACGGGCTATCTGAGATCATATTTCGGCAGGATTCCAATCAATAGCTGAATTTCAGCGGCCTGTATTGGCGACTAGGGAAATCAATGCCATACAAAATTGTGCAGGTCGCCAGTCACGCGAACTAAAGAAATGCCATGGACATCCCATTCTTTCCCTGTCCTGTCCTTTCTTTGGGGGATTTTTTTCTTTGTTTTTTTTATAATCATTTTTATTTTTTTATGTGTGTGTGCGCTGAAAAAGCATGTTTTTGCTCTTGTTAGAGAGACAGAGAGGGAGGGGGGGGGGGGGAATGGGGGGAAGGGAGGAGGGAGAGATAGAGACAGAGACGGAGAGACAGAGACAGAGGCGGAGATACTGATGATATTGTTGATGATTTTTATATCCAAGGTTTATAGGCAGAGAAGAAAAAGAGACAGCAGCAACGGCCGAGAATTAGCATCATCATCATCATCATCATCAGCAGCAGCAGCAGCAGCAGCAGCAGCAGCAGCAGCAGCAGCAGCAGCAGCAGCAGCAGCAGCAGCAACAACAACAACAACAACAACTTCTTCTTCTTCTTCTTCTTCTTTCTGCTGCTGCTGCTGCTGCTGCTGCTGCTGCTGCTGCTGCTGCTGCTGCTGCTGCTGCTGCTGCTGCTGCTGCTAATTCTCGGCCGTTGCTGCTGCTACCTCAAAGTTGCTGTTATCCCAAATCTTCAAATCTTGGGGGAAAGACCATTCATTGTCGAGAGCTAAACTAGCAATTGTTGTAGTGGCTTATTTCATGTTCTTCAGTTGCTATTGACAACATCTTTGTCTTTGAGTTTGCAGGCAGCTTTTGGCCAGAGAAGATCTCCAATGAAGACCTACTACGAGATGTAGGCAAGAGGACATGGGAACCATCATCACCAGACGACGGTGGAAGTGGATTGGGCACATCCTCCGAAGAGACCCACAGTCAATCACAAGAACAGCATTGCACTGGACCCCAGAAGGAAGGAGAAAGAAAGGAAGACCAAAAGCAACGTGGAGGAGGACTGTAGAAAGTGAAATGAAGGCCATGCAGCACTCTTGGGGATCAGTGACTAGGTTAGCCCAGGATAGGCAGGAGTGGAAGCGCTTTGTTGCTGTTCTACACACCACTGGGTGTAATGGTTGATGATGATGATGATGATTTTAAAAGGTAGTGGGAATTTTTGTGCTATTGAGAATGACTCAAAAAGCAGACTATCAAATACAAAATCAGGTTTTCCACTCATAACAATGTCTTTATTGAAAGACAGAAATGTTGAATTTTGTTAGGTGCTGTTGCACTTTTGTTCCATTTGTGGATGTTGTGTTATCTTTTGTGACTTATCAATCTAGTTCTCCTGTTTCCATGACATTCATTCCGATCCCACCACCACTACCGCAGCCATAACATACTAAGACTCCTCATATGGTATCATCAGAACCAG
>CM054136.1:33984189-33989189 GCA_028751875.1 Rapana venosa
TCTACATTAACCTTTCATTTTTTCCATTGGAAGTGACAAGTCTGTATGATCTTCCGTCAATGAATTTATTAGGCGTATTCTGTTGATGGAGCGCGATATAAGCTGTGAAATTGTTGATTGTTGTTGCTGTTATCGTGTATTGTGTTATGCAACAGTGAAGTCATGTATTTAAATAATTTATATTTTTAAAATCATTTGTTTCTGTGTTTCTTTCTTTTTCCATTTCTCGCCTGGAGCTAGCTCCGAGGTTTACTAATGGTAAGAGTGCGTATGCGATCGTCCTGTCCCCCCCCCCCCCCCCCCCCCCCCCCCCCCCCCCCCCCCCCACCATGGAAGTAACTGCATTCCGACTTCGGGGATACTGTTTCGCTGTTTCGTTCTTTCTTTCTTTTTCTTGTTCCTTCTCGTTCTGTTTCTTTTTTTCAGGAAGACAAATGTTTCAGTCAACAACAATTATGCATCGCATAGCTATATGCATCTCGCTTGCTGATATTGCCGCACCAAAATGTCTACTGTTGCTGCTGTTGATGCTTCTGCTTCTGCTTCTGCTGATGTTGTTGCTACTTTTGCTTGTGAACCGTTGCTTTCCAAAACAAACTTAAAAAACAACAACAAACCACATACATTCATGAATCAATGTTGAATATAAACCATTCCTAGCTTTTCAAAAACAAACAATACAAAAAACGTACTTGTAAAACAAACATCATTTTATTTATCAATTAGTGTGCGGTTTAAAAAAAAAAAAAGATAATACCAAGAAGGAAGGTGGCAGGATGGTTAAGACGTTCACATTCCCTAATAACCACGAGGTTCTGGGTTCGATTCTCAGCCTTGCCCTTTCTTCCAAGTTTGACGCGAAAATCAAACTATCAAAGTCCATCGGATGAGACTTTGAACCAAGGCCCCGTGTGCGAACGCTCACTGAACATCTTGCACACCCGTTAAAAACCCGCTCTGCCTTTCGGATGAGTAGGCCATTGCGTGTCGGTAACAACGGACGACATTTTTTTTAAACGCATGGACACAAATGTCGTGTTCAGACACTAGCCCCGAAGTCAGAACGCGGCTACCTAGATGTTGGAGGGGAAAACGGTCGCAGATGCAAAAATCTCATCATTGGTGAACCTGGGAGCTCTAGCTGTGGAACAAACAAAAAAGAGAGAGAGAGAGAGAGAGAGAGAGAGAGAGAGAGAGAGAGAGAGAGAGAGAGAGAGAGAGAGAGAGAGAGAGAGAGAGAGAGAGAGAGAGAGAGAGAGAGAGAGAGAGAGAGAGAGAGAGAGAGAGAATATACTTTATAGGAACTGAACTGGCTGGATTAGGTAACAGCATCATCCCTGACGTCAAACATTTTTTTTTTTAACTTATCCTCAAGGCCGTGAATGGCTATGCTATGAGCAACTGTTTTAAATGAAACAATAAACTGAGATCTCATGCTCCAAACAAAATTTTAATGCGATGCATGTAAAAGAGCCCACGGCAACATTAACAACAACAAAACTTCCCCGCTGGCAAAATCAGTTGGAAAAAAATATCATTCTCAGAAGCATATATATAATATATATATATATATATATATATATATATATAAATAAGAGAGAGAGAGAGAGAGAGAGAGAGAGAGAGAGAGAGAGAGAGAGAGAGAGAGAGAGAGAGAGAGAGAGAGAGAGATGAAAACGGGCGCTCAGATGGCCACATACATTGTTGATTCTTCCTCCACAGGGAAAGCAACGCTAAATGCAATACAACGCAATACAATACAATACAATACCGTACAATACAATACAAAACCGTACAATGCAATACAATGCAATACCGTATAATACAATACAGTACAATACAATACAATACAGTACAATACAATACCGTACAATACAATACAATGCTATACCGTACAGTACCATACAATACAATACAGTACAACACACAATGCAATACAATTTGGCAATGAATTTATTTCGCCAAAGAATCATATTTTATAGCATAGTGCATTGTCATCCCTTCTTACCGGCACGAAAGGCCTACTCTTCTCAAAGGTAGAACGGGTTTTAACGTGTGCGCAAGATGTTCTGCTTGCGTTCTCATTCGGGTCCTCGGTTTATAGTCTCATCCGAAGGACTTTCGGGGTGGCGGAGTCAGTTAACTCTTGGGGGGAAAAAAAATCCCCTTACGGGGCTCAATCCTTGACGGTCAAATCGCAAGAGAAACGATCTAACCACAAGGGTATCATGCCCCCCCCCCCCCCCAAAAAAAAAATTTTTTTTTTAAAATTTAAAAAATGTATAAACCAATTCGAAGTTTTTACCGATTGAACATTATATAGTATTGGCGGTCCTGCTGGACTATTTCCGTGGCACTGATGCGTGATATTAAGTATTTCGTTTTATTTTGTATTCTTTTTGTTTGTTACCAGGAATGCCGAGTTAGATTCTAGTTTATATAGATTTATGTCCATTTTTTAAAAATAATTTTATTAAGATCATATTTTTCTCCATTCCTCAGCTAGAGCTCTAAGGTATATGCGACCATCTTTACCCACCGTTAATTAAGTTATCCGCATTTCTTTTTTTACTTTGGAGATGGTGTCTAAACATGATACTTGAGTGCTTTTTAAAATAAAAGTCTGTTCCTAGGCGCTATATGGCCTACTCTTTCGAAAGGCAGAGCTGGTTTTCAACATGTGCGCAAAATGTTCTCTGTTCGTTCAGATCGGTATACTATAATAGTAAGCGTAGAGTACAACCTCGGTTTAGGCCTGGGTTTAGTCACATCCGAAGGACTTTTGGGGGGAGTGTAGTTAGTACTAATATTAACTCCACGGTAAAATTCTCTCAATCGGGCGCTTCCGTGGGGGTTCGATCCCGAGCCGTCAGATTCCGAAAGACTATAAACCGAGGTCCCGTGTGCGATCGCACTCAGAACATCTTGTGCACACGTTAAAACCCGTTCCGCTTTTCGGAAGAGTGGGCCATTGTGTGATGGTGGGAATGGATGACAAAATTTACAAAACTGCATACACACGGGGTATAGTTGTAATAAAAAAAAGCACACAAAGCTCACGAGTGTTTATTCCATTATCCTCAAAATAAAAGAATAAAATAAAAATGCTTTATCCACTAGGGTATCCCGCCTACCCCCCCCCCCCCCCTTCTCCCCCCCCCCCCCCCCCCCTCCCCTTCTCCTTCCTGATTAAGTTATTAATCCAAAAAGATATTGGCACTGACAGGAAAAGAAAAACAAAATGACAACATCTTCCGAAGCCACCCGCTTTCACTAAAAAGAAAGATCAAAGTTTTCTGCAGAGAAGCCTGCTAGGGTGATAGCCCAAACAGTACGTACAGAACATCTTGCACATACGTTAAAACCCGTTCCGCTTTTCGGAGGAGTAGGCTATTGTGTGCCGGTGGGAACGGATGACAAAATTAACAATACTGCATACACATGGGGACTGGATGTAAAAAAAAGCACAAAAGTCCTTAATCCCTTATTCTCGAAATAAAAGATTACAATGGATAAAATAAAAATAAAAAATAAATACAAAACAATGCAACACAATGTATTACAACACAATGTTACACGACATACGGTGCGATGAACGACGCGACCCAATGTGATGCCACGTGGTGGAAGTAATGTCATTTAATGCCATCAGATGTGATATGATACAGGGGCAAGTACAGGTTAAAGGTCATCCTGATGATCAACTATTTCTCTCTCTCTCTCTCCTCTCTCTCTCTCTCTCTCTCTCTCTCTCTCTCCTCTCTCTCTCTCTCTCTCTCTCTCTCTCTCTCTCTCTCAGCAAGTAATAGTTCTGACAAGTCCAAATGCACACACACACACACACACACACACACACACACACACACACACACACACACACACACACACACACACACACACACACTCACTCACTCACTCACTCACTCACTCACCCACTCATATTCTCTCCCTCAACGACTGTATAGTTTTTAATTTCTTCTTGGTTTGTTTCTTGTTTTTATTGTGTGGATGTATGGGTATTAAATTTATTTCATTATCATGACATATAATTTGAAACGAGTATAATCTAAAATGAGTGTTGATGGGATCGCATACTGTTTTGGGAATTATATATTGGATATTATCTCTGAAATACACACACACACACTCTCTGTCTCTGTCTCTCTCCCTCACCTTTTATCGTCCTGCTTATAGTCATAGTATATCCTGATGAAGGATTCATATTTTTATATTTTCAATACTTTATTGGACTTGCCTCTGTACTTAAGTTTTAATGAGTGCCCTATTTCAATATCTTATAATTATGTATAACAAGTATGTGTACCATTTGGCAATGTGTAGATGTTTATCTTTATGACTTATTAAGTTTGGTTGTGTTATTTTTTCTTGGCTTTGTTGTTGTTCTTGTTCTTGTTGTTGTTGTTTGTCTGTTTTTCTCTTCTTTATCATCTTTTGTTGGTTTGGTTTTTTCTTCTCTTTTGTTTGTTTGTTGGTTTTGGTTACGGTTTTTTGGGGGTGGGGGTAGGGGTGGGGTATTTTTAGGATTTTCTTTTAATTGCTTGCTTTGGGGGGGGAGGGGGAGGGTTGTTGGGGGGGGGGGGGGAGGGTTGTTGGGGGGGGAGCTGTTTTGAAAAGGGTTATTTCCCCTTGTTTTTATTGTGAGACTGTATAAGTATTGGGTTATTATTATTAAGATGTATCCCTAACGGGCGGGGACTGGATGTAAAAAAGCACATGTTGGCTTATTCATTATCCTCGAAATAAAAGAATTTGTCATTGTCATTGTCATTGTCATTGTCATTGTCTCTCTCTCTCTCCATATGTTACTTACAATTACCCCCTTTGACTGATGGGCTTGTAGCTTTTGTCAAATAAAAATTCGTTCATTCATTCATTCTCTCTCTCTCTTTGGGGACGGGATAGCCTAGTGGTCAGAACATTGCGCTCGCAATCTGATGACCCGGGTCGATTCCCATTAAAGGGAGATATTTTCCCCTGGA
>CM054136.1:33994189-34004189 GCA_028751875.1 Rapana venosa
AAAAGTCTGCACGCAGACATCAGTTGAAAGCAAGTTGGCTTCCAGTGTCGGGAGCCCCGGGGGCGCCCCAGAGGCCTGTAGGGGAGGGGCTTGTGAAGAGGTTTCCACATAATGAAGTAACAATAGAGTGTGGGCTGGAATAATATTGGTCTTGCCCGGGCTTTCATGTTGTTGCACGACTGGAGCGATTTTGTCACGGGGAGCGTCTGAGAAAACAGGCCATCTCTTTTATCTGTGAGGAGACCCTGGCGACAGTGGGCTCTGGCTGTAGAGCTTAATTGCCTAGAAACCCGTCATAAAACCGCTTGATTTATGTTTCATGTTCAAGGCCTTTCCCTCCCTCCCTCCAAGCCCATCACCAGATTGACCATCATTTATTTATATATTTTTTTTTTTGGCGTTTTTGTGTCATTCCAGTTTGTGACTCTCTCTCCTCTCTCTCTCTCTCTCTCTCTCTCTCTCTCTCTCTCTCTCCTCTCTCTCTCTCTCTCAGCGTGTGTTTCTTGATGGCTGTTTGTGTCTGTTTGTCTGTCTGTCTGTCTCTGCGCTAGTCTGTCTGTCTCTGTCATTTATGCATATGCTCGCTCTCTCCTCTCTCCTCTCTCTCCTCTCTCTCTCTCCTCTCTTCTCCTCTCTCTCTCTCTCTCTGCCAGTCTGTCTGTCTGTCTCTGTCATTTATGCATATTTCTCTCTCTCTCTCTCTCTCTCTCTCTCTCCTCTCTCTCTCTCCTCTCTCTCGTCTTCGCTCTCTCGTCTTTGCTCTCTCTCTCTGTGCCAGTCTGTCTGTCTGTCTCTGTCATTTATGCATATTTCTCTCTCTCTCTCTCCCTCTCTCTCCTCCCTCCCTCCCTCTCTCTCTCTCTCTCTCTCTCTCTCTCTCTCTCTCTCTCTCTCTCTCTCGCTCTCTCACTCGCTCTCTCTCTCTCTGTGCCAGTCTGTCTGTCTATCTGTCTGTCTGTGTCCGTCATTTCTGCATAATCTCTCTCTCTCTCTCTCTCTCTCTCTCCTCTCTCTCTCCTCCTCTCTCTCTCTCTCTCCTCTCTCTCTCTCTCTCTCTCTCTCTCTCCTCTCAGGACGTTGAATATTCTGCGCTTTCTTCTTGTATCGTTTTTCATAGCTGCGTTCATTTAGCGTGTGCATGAGTGTGTGAGAATATTTTTTTCTATGAAATAATAATCAAATACAGATAAATTTGCAGCGTTTACTAAAAAAAACAAAAAAGGCCTATGCATGCTTTTGATGGACTGTGACCAGCAGTTCTGTGGGGAAATTACTGTTAAATGCTGTAAAAACAAAATGCCGTGAATGCCCACACAGGCACGCGCGCTTACCGTGTCCGCTCGCGAGAGAGTGAAGACGAACAAATTAAAAAGAACACAAATTCTGAGAGAGACAGACAGACAGACAGAGATAGACAGAGACAGACAGACAGAGAGAAGGGCAGCGAAATAGAGCGAGAGAGAGAGGGGGGGGGGGAGAGAAAAACAAATAAGAGAGAGAGAGAGGGAAAGAGAAAGATAGAGAGAAAGAGAAAGAGAGATAGAGACAGAAAGAACGAGAAAGAGAGACACAGATACAGACAGACAGACACAGAAAGAGAGAGAACTTGACAGACACAGTGACAGAGAGACACAGAAACGGCGAGCCAGAAAAACAAAAGAAAACAGACATGCAAATAGACAGGATACATAATTATATAATTATACATGTAGATAAACCCCAAGCCGAACAGACAAAACCGCAGCCAGACAGGCAAAAATAAATAATGGAAAGACATACCACCACCAACAACAACAAAGAACCAAATACGAATATCCCATAAAAAAAAAGGACTCCAACCCCCCCTCCCCATCCCCCCCCCCCTCTCTCCACCCACAACCCTTGTCCCCTCCCCCTCCTTCCCCCCCCCCCCCCTCCCCCCCAAAAAAAAACCCCAACCTAATCCCTATGTGCTTACCCTTTTTCCTCCTCTCCTCACCCTCCTCTCCCCCTTCCACCCTCCCACCCCTCATGTTGTCTCCCCGCCAAGCCCCACCGCTTACCAAGGGGAGGCCATACTCGCGGGACAAAGGGAGATCAGGAGGTGAGGATTGTTTTGGGGGAAGAGGGGAGCGCGCGCCCGCGCGAGGTCGGGTCCCTAGCGAGGCCTGTGGAAGCATCGTGCCGCCATGCGCACCGGTGGCCTTTCGGATTTGAACCCACAACTGAGAAGATGGGTCCTCTCCCCCAGGGAAGGGGGGGGGGGAGCAAGAGGCGGGCGGAAAGAGCATAGCAGAGCACAGCAGAGAGAGAGAGAGAGAGAGAGAGAGAGAGAGAGAGAGAGGGGGGGGAGGGGAGGGGGAGAGAGACAGAGAGAGGATAGAAAGAAAAGCTTGGGTAGTCTGTGACTTTGTTAGGGGAATAAGCTTACGAAAATAAGGTGGGGGGGGGGGGGGGGGAACGAGAGAGGGAGAGAGAGAGGGAGGGGGGGAGGAGAAAGGGGGCAGGAGAGAGAGAGAGAGAGAGAGAGAGAGAGAGGAGAGAAGAGAGAGAGAGAGAGGAGAGAGAGAGAGAGAGAGAGAGAGAGAATATAGCGAGTCTCTTTAGTTTGCTTTTTTTTTTTCCCGTAGTGAAAGAAATGAATAGATGATTCATTGCTGATTTTGATTCAGAACTGATGGAGTAAGAATTAAGAGAAACGAGTGAACAGTATCTGCTATTGTGTGGTTGTTTTTAACGCAGTATGACCATAAAAAAGTAATAACATCTTGCTACTTGCTATCAACTATATTGCACTCAAGTCACTATCCTCTGAAAAGACAAAGTCAAGATGTTCAGATGGGGCACAAAACGTGTTGCCATTAATTTGAAGTTGTTTTAATGATGATGTTCAATTTTCATCATCTCCAGGTGCACTATTTTCTTCGTCTTTGTTGTCGAACACTCAGAGAGCAACTCCTGAGGCCCTGACAAATGCTGCCGTGCGCTGAAGGCCCTCCTTCCAGGGGTCCGAAGAGTTTGGCCCTCATCGGCAGGTCAGTAGGCCAGATATCGGCCCTCAGGTTTTGGTGTGTTGGACAGTTCTGGAGGAAGTGACTTCATCCAGTCACATGGGTATGACTTGACGTGACTTCACATATTCACTTAACGCTGTTGAGGAATCTTTGCGACACTGCACTATCATTAGTTATCAGATAACGGGAGGGGGTGTGTGTGTGTTGTGTGTGGGGGGGGGGGGGGGGGGGGGGGCAAGGTGAGCCTGGTGGGGACCATCACTTTCCAGCCAGCAAGCATCAATATACATCTTGAACATCTGCGCACACGTTAAAACCTGTGCCGCTTTTCGGAAGAGTAGGTAGGCCATTGTGTGCCAGTGGGAACGGGTGATAAAATTTTAAAAACCGCTAACTCACTGGGCCTTAATGTAAAAAAAAAACAACAACAACAAAGCACATGTGCGCTCATTCCTGTATCCTCGAAAACAAAAATTCTCAGTTCGTTTATACCATCCGTACCACTGGCCATAACTGAGCAAGGTTTTTGTAGGCATGATAGCTTCAAATGAACTACTCTCGCCGAAGACGAAAATGTGGCTGCTTTAATGTGGGTTAAAAGAAACCCGGTTGTATAGGCAGAAATCTCACCATTGGTGAAACACGGGAGCTGTAGATGTGGACCCCCCCCCCCCCCCCCCCCCCCCCCCCCCCCCCCCCCCCCCCCCCCCCCCCCCCCCCCCCACCCCCTGAAAAAAACCAACCAACAAACAAACATGAAACAAAAATAACAACAAATAAATCCAACAACAACAAAATGCTTACTCGGTGACAGAACAACAGTAAAGGTGTAATTATTTTCCAGAAAATGTTTCTTTTGGGTCACGCTTTTGTTCTTGTTTCTTATGCTTTTTGTTTTTGCTTCATTGTTGAGTTTTTCGGTTAGTTGACTGGTTGGTTGATTCTAAAACTTCACATTACAGGAGGAATTCCAGAAGGCCCATAGATCAGTGGTTCTGGTGCTGCCATTTTAACCGTTATGGTATGATTTATATTTTGTTCTGGTACTGAGTGATCTTAATTTCTTGTCGATTATTCCTGAGGAATATGAACTGAGGATGATGATTGCTATTATTACTACTACTACTACTACTACTATACTACTACTACTACTACCACTACCACGTCTGCTGCTCCACAACAACAACAACGACAACTGCTTCTGCTATCATTACTATTGTTTTTGCTGCTAGAGATAATGTTTGTGTTGATGATTGTGGAGATAGTGGTGATGATGATCATGGTTTGATAGCAAAAGGGCCTTCTTGCATCCCAAAATCGATACTTGGGTGATATATTATTATTATTATTTAAAAAAATTTTTTTTTATTGTTATTATTATTATTGATTTATGTATTTATTCATGTTTCTGTAGTTAACGTTCTTATTGTTGCTGTTTTCATTATCATTTTGCTACTACTCGTAGTTCTCAAACAGATGAGAAATATGTCAACGTTATCCCTGAAATATCAAATGCCGAAAATTATCATTGTTATTACATCCATAGAAGACTAGCGATGCATTGCAGATGAAGGATGATTATTATTTTTTGGTATTGTATGTTGTGTTTATTTATATTCATCTTTCTTGTATTTATCCATCTTTGCTAGCATGCCCTGCTCCTTATCTAAGACGCGATGAAGCGGTATGTTTTTCTTGTGTAAACAACTTGGGATTTTTTTTTTCGGTTTATATACAGTTTCTTCTCTCCAGCGTGTCTACCAGTGTTTTCTTTATTTATCTCTTCATTTATCATTTATTTATTGACATATTTACATGTTTATCTATCTCTTCTGTTTTGGGGGTTTATTATTTGTTTATCTATTGTTCACTCTTTGACCGTGAAAGTCAGGGCGCACGTTGAAGTTGCTGGTGTTTTGATATGTTGCTATTTGATGCGTTTTCGTTTCGCGAGTTTTATTGTGGTTGTTTCTTTCGTTGTTTGTGTTCATAATCGATTTTTATGACCAAATGTACACATAGATATAATGCATGCCAATATATGAAGAACTACACACATGCATACACTCGCGCGCGTGCACGCACGCACGCACGCACGCCACCACACAACATAACAACAACTCAACATACATACTGACACACACACCACATACACACACACACACACAATACATATATACATACACACATGCCTCTTTGTTTGTTTTAATTTTCACTTTTCCTAATAACCATTGCTGGGTTTCAAATTGTAAAAAAGAAAAGAGAGAGAGATAAAAAGGTAATAGCCCTTGATAATTATTAAAGCAAAAACAAACAAACAAACAAAACCCAAAACGATCTGGCTTTGCCTTGGTAACCCATGGGGAAGGGGAAGGGAGGTAAGAAGCGCAGACAGGGAGACAAGCCAGAGATTCGATTTTGTTCTTTTAATGTTTCTGTTTTTCTATTGTAATCATTCTGTTCACTGATGATGAATCGTGCGTCTGACATATTGATTTTTCTGCAATTATGTATAAAATTCGAGTTATTTGCAATAATAAGTAAATAATACGGATTGTGGTGATGATGATGGTGATGATGATGATGATGATGATGATGATGGTGATGATGATGTGGTGATGATCTTAGCAAAGTAACATGATTGTTTGAATTGTTGTTATTGTTGTTGTTGTTGCTGCTGTTGTTGTTGTTGTTGTTGTTGTTCTTCTTCTTCTTCTTCTTCTTCTTCTTCTTGCTATCATAGTTCTTGTTGCTATTGTTATAGTTGTTGCTGCTGCTGTTGTTGTTTTTATCATCATTCATCATCATCATAGTAGTGTTCAAAGTGACAACAGATACACTGCTACTACTAACAGTAATAAAAACACCTACATAATGATGCCGATAATAGTATGAAGAATTACGACGACGACGACGGCGGCGACGATGATAATAATAATAAATAATAATAATAATAATAATGATGATGATTTCAAAAATATAATAATAATAATAATGATGATGATGATGATGATGATGATGACGATGATGATGATGATGAAAAGCAGCCACAAACTACACTCAACGACATCTCTTTGACGAGGCAATGCTGCCTTTTTTTTTTCTTTCTAAAACGAGGAACCAGGAGGAGCAACAGCTATTCTGTCTGCCACACATCTGACCTGTACGTGACGTAAATAGCTACGTCAAAAAGAGTTACTACGTTGACGTACACGACTAGAAAGAATTCGATTATTGATTGCCCTGTTATTGGTAGTGGCAATTGTGGTGGTCTTTTTCTTCTTCGTCTTCTTCTCCTCTGTTTCTTCTGAATTCTTTCTTAACGGTATCATGTATTATATCTATACAGCTTAAGCCAAGATCTCATTTCTATCCAATCAGTGTGTGTGTGTGTGTGAACAATATTTGCTTCTCTTGGTATCTGCATAATGAGTGTGTAGATTACTAATTAAGACAATTTTACAAACTATTTTGCTTTCTTCTGTTCTCCTGTAACAGCGCGTTGCGTAACAAGCTTAGTTAACATCAATAGTGCGGAAAAACCTACGGAAAAATTATTGAGTCAGAAGCTACCAACATAAGCTCATTCGTTGATATAGATCTAGGCACATTTCGATTTGCGTTATCAGATAAGAGCTTGTTCCATACTAGAGAACCAACAACAAGTACAACAGCAACAAAAATATCCTGTTGATGCGTATTTTGTTCCATACTGGAGAAACAACAACAAGAAAAAGTACAACAGCAACAAAATATTACTCTGTTGACGCCTAAAACCCTCACCCCATTCCCTACTCCATTCCTCTACCTACCTACCTACCTCCACCCACGCTCTGTCCCACCCCCACCCCTCAAAAAAAAAAAGAAAGGGGTGGGGTAATACCAAACTTTGTTGTTTTGATATTGAAAACAAAACAAAAGTAAAAGGAGCTGTGCTGATCTGTGCGGACTGTATTTTTGGACATGCGCAACGTCGTCCATGCTATCAGCTAGCTACCTTGCTCTTACACGAAAGACGGTTCTTTTCCAAAGGGAGTGCATGCAAGATGTTTTGCGTGCGTTTACGCACAGAATTTCAGGTTACTAGTCTCGCCAAAAGGCCTTGTGTGCACACACACAAGGGCACACACGTACACACACACTCACACACACATGCACGTGCGCTCGCCTGTACACACGCACAAACATGCCTATAATTATAACATTCATGGATGTTGCCCACACATACGTACTGATAACAATATAGAGTGAATGGACAAGAGAGAGCTGTAATTTATTTATTTATTTATTCTTTTATATCGAGGATAATGGGATAAGCACTTATGTGCTTTTTTACATCCAGTCCCCGTGTGAATGCGGTTTTGTAAATTTTGTCATCCGTTTCCACCGGCACACAATGGCCTACTCTTACGAAAAGCGGAACAGGATTTAACGTGTGCGCAAGATGTTCTGCGTGCGTTCGCACACGGGGCCTCGGTTTATAGTCTCATCCGAATGTGTTGAATATCATAAGTATTGTAATTATGGTGCTATTGTTTTTTGGTGTAGGCACGTCACAGGCTGTCTTGCGATGGTCTTGCCTTGCATTATCGTGATACATCTACCCCTTTGTTTATTGTTGTTTACTTGTTGTTCCTATTCCGATATGTTCACAAATTTTTAAAATGTTGATACTTACAGTTATTTTGTCTTATTGTACATCTATATGGGGCAATTTTGTTCAGCTGCAGCCCATTCTTCCATATGTATAAAGATGTTACAGTACTTATAATATAAGCATTGCTTGTTGTACGCATTTCATGTATTGGTGCTACGTTGTTTCTGAACTAATAAAATTCTGTTTAAACCAAAGGGCTTGCGTGTGATGAAGTCCAGGGAAAAACCAGCCTGAGTGGGACCTCTCCATGATGGCAAATGGAACGCACAAACGACATCCATACGTCTGATATATGACCAACTGAGCTATTCCAGTGCAGCCTCTAAATGTTTGATTATGTCCACTTCTGTAATTCATGAGCACACGTTTTAGTGTGAGTTAGAGAGACAGACAGACAGAGAGAGAGAGAGAGAGAGACAGAGAGACAGAGAGAGCATGGATAAAAGAGGGAAGGGAACAAAATGAGAACACCGAAAGAACGAAACAAAAACAAAACAGAACTAAAATACACAGACTTTTGTAACGGCATTGTATGACACGCGATTCGGTCAACAAATTGAATCACTTTCGTCCAACCCACCATCCCCACTCTGTAGTCGGTAAATGTCTATTTACTTTGCATAAATAAACCCGACCGTAGCACAAAGGGGAGAAAACAACACTAGGCCTGCCAGGCCGTGTCCGCTTTCCACAACAGATCATTTATCTTCATCCGGCGTGTCACACCGAGTCAAAAGTCACGGCAACTTGTCCCCGGCCCGTTCGCTCTTTATTAACATTTTGCATCTGATCCTCCTGAACTGCCGCCATCAACCTGAGTGAAAATGAAGCCAGAACGAGGAGAAGCAGTTGCAAAAATATTCCGCCAGCTAGAGGCAAGGCGGTCCCTGAGGCCGGGCATGTGGCGGACTTCGTGATCAAACTCTACCATATCGATGACCGTTATGAATATTTACTAGCCTCACGGGCGCGCCGGGAAAGGGACAAATGGCGGAGGTTGGTATTTTGGATGGGGTGTAATGGCCTCCCTCTGGGGTGTGCTTATACCGCCAGAGTGATGAAGCTTGCGGCCCAGTCCCTGGCAAGCCAGCCTCTTTAGCCCGACAGCTACCGTACAGGGCCGCTGTGGAAACCCCCGGAATATGATTTCCTATAGATGGGGATCGGGTCTCGTCTTATGGCGTGCGGCTATCATCGTAAATTCAATCCAAGACGTCGGTTTTTCAGGGAAGAGGTGTCGAGCTTATTCCGGTAATGAGGCCCCCCCTTTGCAGGCTCGGTCCCTCCGAGACGTTTTGCGCTTCGGCCTTCCGTGTTCCCAAATCCTTGTAATGGAGGGCCTCCCGTCCTCCGGGGGGCCAGCCCGGCCCATGATTTATCTTGCTCCTGTCATAAAAACCATTTAGCGCCGGAGTAAAACGGAGGAGGTTTTTGATGCAAGGGGACAAAATCGCACAGCCGCTTTAGCCCTTGCCTCCTAAAAGGATGAGATGTGGTCAGGGAAAAAATGGTTAGGGGGTGGGTGGGGGTGTGGAGGGATGAGCGGGGATGGGGGTTGGAGGCAGGGTGAAGGGGTGGGGGTGGAGGGAAGGGGTTAGGTCTAAAAGAACACGGGTCATGGTTCTGGGCAGACGGTACCTCTGGAGATGAATGAGGGAGAAGGTCATTCATTCGTCAGAAGGTCAAAGAGCCAGGAAGAATAAATTAGTCTTTAGGATAATTGTTTTATGTTTTCGTAATTAACTTTTTTAAAAAAAACCACTTTTTTTTTTTTTTTGCTGTTCCGCTTTGCCAGAAGACTCAGAGCCTTTCTGGTGTTTTTTTCCGCTATGTTCGTTATCACTAGTTTTTGTTTGTTTATTTTGGGCTAACCCATTTTCATTCTTACTTGCACATGGTTTTTTTTTGCTTAAATGTAATGTTTCTTACCTCTTCAATAGCATTGTATGTATATTGTGTCGTGTCCTTTCCTCTCCTCCTGTCCCTCTTCCTACACCCCCCCCCCCCCCCCCTCTCACGCTTTGTATTGCTGTGTGTGTGTTTTGTTTTAAGGATCTACATATTGCGAGAGAGTGAGAGAGAGACACACACACACACAGACAAACAGACAAACAGACAGACAGACAGACTGGCGGACTGAATTGTAGACAGAATCGGAGTCAGTGAAAAAAGGTAAGAGACATAAACAAAGATGGAGATCAGAGTAAACGTTCTTTATACATAATTATGTCCTATGTGCTCTAAATGGAACAACAACAAAATGAAACAAACTTGACAGAATTCACAAAGTCACACTAGAGCCATTGTGAGACACATCTTTTGGGAACGTGTTGTGTCATTGTCCATTGTG
>CM054136.1:34006689-34019189 GCA_028751875.1 Rapana venosa
ATGCTTAATACGCAAACCACATTAAGCGGAAAATAACAAGCTCAAGCTTATGAAAAGTACAATAGAAAACAGATGTACGAAAAATAGGCGTATGCAGCCTATTTTTGTGAATACATTATTTCTAAGTTTTGGCTGGAAGCTTATGTTGTTTATTTTCAAATGGTTGACTGTTATTTGAGTGTTTGATCTTCATAAATTCTTTTAAAACAAGAGAAAAACGCAGGTAAATATATAGCAATTATATTATACCACAATTAAGGAAAAGTAAGCTTATGAAAGACGGATACATGTAAATTGGCTTTGGCTTTTTTGTTTGTTTTTTAGTGTTGTTTTAGTTATGTTGTGTGTACTTATTCCAGGTGTGCTGGAGGATTATGATTGTTTGATCTCAAAAAATTCTGGAAAGCAACGAGGAGAATGAGACTGGTTAAAGAGTCCACTGTCGTAATTATCTTAGGAAAGTAGTAGATAGATGACTCTATTTTTTTATTTATTTATTTTTTTTGGAGTAGGGTTGCATTTAGTTGTATAGATACTTATTTGAAAAACTCCAAACATTCACGATGAAAACGTTTATGCTGTTATTCAGCGATTGTAGTGGACATCCAACAATTTGAGGCCTTAAATAAAACCAATCCAATACAGTCAGCCGGAAAAAAAAGATGATAAAAGCTTGCCTATGGAGCACTCTACAATCTGTTATTGCTGTGGATGTGTTATGCATTCTTGGCGTTTTCTTTCGCTGTTTAAGCTTCTCATTTGTCTCGCCTGTCCATTTTATTATTTGTCTGATACCTGACTAGGCTGTGCAACAAAGACGAGCTTAAAGCTTTGTGCCTTTGTTGAAGATAAGTCCGGTAGCTGTTTCTTTTTTCTTTTCTTGGGTTTGTGCCTTTATTGTTTTGCTCTTATTAGTGGCCGTTTCTTTTCCAGTATCTTAAGATACAACTTCTGTCTGTCATATTAGATGTACATCATATTCGCAATAAACTTGCAGCACACTGATATCAGATATAAACGATATTAAGGTGACATTTTTTTCGTTTCGTGTCCTCTTGCACGTACTTAATTGAAGGATAACATTTTTCCAGGTCTCATCTTTCAATCAATGTTTCATGTTTACACTTTTTTTCTGCGTTTGTACATGCGAATATTTGTCATATGTATGGCTTTAGGTCAAGCGTACATTTTGTTAAAAAAATCAAGGACTTTTTCTTTCTCAAGAAAATTCCTATTTGTTCTGTCTGTGCATATTTATCACCTGTGTGTTTGCTGAGTACACAGCTTGAGAAATACACTTGAAAACTGCTAGCCTTTGCCAAAGAGCCAGAATCTCTGTTTAGTTTTTGTGTATTTTAATGTCTTTGTCTAATCCCTCTTGTGAAGCATCTTTTTTGGCATCTAAGCTTATCTTACAAAAATTCTATCCAGCAAGATCTGGTGGGTGTTTTTCTTCTTCTCTAGTTTAGACAATAGCACAGTAACTTGACTGTTCGTTCACTTGAATCCTTAACTTCATCTTGTCCTGAAGTTTTGCACTGTATATAATTTTTAGACTGTTTTCCGTTCCTCGGCTAGAGCTCCATGGTTGACCAATTGTGAGATTTTGCGTAATGGACCGCTTTTTATTATTTGCCCACCATGAAGGTAGATGCATTCCGATTTCGGAGATATTTTAAGACATGAAGATCAGGAAACAAAATCTTGAAACCTTCATGAAACTTTACCATACTATCTCACACCTCCTCCACCTTATTCACCCGGTTGCTACCATTTCTACCAAACATTTTCACCATACACACCACACACCCACTACACCTACCCACATCCACCCATCCATCCACCCACCCAACCACGCACAGACTCTACTGACATAACTGGACAAAGGCCTGTGCCCAGGACAGCTAAACATCCTCATTAACGGGGTCGCGTGCTTTTCACGCGCTGACCCTTTCTCCTCTGTCCCTAGGGTCTCCCTCTAATGACAGACCTCTGGCCCGTCAGCCCCGCCCCCGCACCCCCCTCCGCCCCTAGACTTTGAAAGCCATGACAAATGTTCTGGAACCACTAACGGCTCCCCCGCATTTGTCTTTGATCAGCTGGGGACAGAGACACAAACACTCTTTGGGTCCAAGCCTAGAAGTGCAGTATGGATGGTACTGGAACTGCGTGTGTTGTACCGTTGCCCTTCTAGTCCTCGACTTTGGGGTCTCTTGTCTCTCTCTGTCTGTCTCTGTCTCCCTCTCTCTCTCACTTTGTCTCTGTCTCTCTTTGTGTTTCTCTGTCTCCCTCTGTCTCACTTTGTCTCTGTCTCTCTCTCTTTCTATCTATCTGTCTCTGTCTCCCTCTGTCTCTCACTTTGTCTCTGTCTCTCTCTATCTCTTTCTATCTCTCTGTATGTCTATGTCTCCCTCTGTCTCTCACTTTGTCTCTGTCTCTCTTTGTCTTTCTCTCTCTCTCTCTCTCTCTCTCTCTCTCTCTCTCTCTCTCTCTCTCTCTCGCTCGCTCTCTCTCTCTCTCTCGCTCTCTCGCTCGCTCTCTCTCGCGCTCTCTCTCTCTCTCTCTCTCTCTCTCTCTCTCTCTCTCTCTCTCTCTCTCTCTCTCTCTCCTCTCGTTGACCTTCTGTTCATTTAGGTTGTGGAGAGGGGTGGTGACTTTGGTGACCTTCTGCTTCGGTTTAAGAAGATACAATGGAATTAAGGGGGTGGGGTCGGGTGGGGGTCGGGGGTGGGGAGAATGAGGGAGTAGGGGAGGGAAGGAGGGTGTGAATTCTTTTTCTTTGAAGGATGTGATATTATTGAGGTGTAGTAGACTCATCCGTGGAAGTGGTTGGAACTCTTTGTGGGTTTTTTGTTGTGTGTTGTGTTGTATTGTGTTGTGTTGAGTGTTGCTGCTGTCTTCCCTTGGCCTTGTCTTGAGTTGTATTGTATTGCATTGCATTGTGTTTATTATATTGTATTGTAGTGCGTTGTCTTGTGTTGTGTTGTATTGTATTGTTTGTATTGTATTCTATGTATAGGTATATTTTTACGCTAATGGTGGTCCACCTGAATCGAAACCCCTCCCCCCCGCCCCAAAATGCAGTTCGATTTCCATCAAAAGACAGACTTTTTCTCCTCATCCTTAATGTGTCATCTGGGTGCTAGTCTTTTGAACAAAATTCCTAAGTGTAACATCAATTTCAAAACCTCAAGCCTACCAACAAAAATTGTCAAAAGCAATTATTCTGTCAAAAAAGCTGTTAGAATGGCGAAACAACTCTCCAGGTATACAAGAAAAATTACAAATGAGAAAAAAAGGAATTACTCTGCCCTATTCAAACTCTCAGCTCAATTCAATACAACTCAAATTATTATCTTACAAATAGAAAAATTCAAGTTGGTTACAAGTCATACATAAACACAGTAAACAGGAAAACGGTTATCACCAGAAACATACCATACTACAATATCTGAACATTAGAGCTCGTAGCCTTGTGGCTTCCCACATTATAATAGCACTGTGCGTGTGTATGTGTGTGTGTGTAAGAGGAGTGTGAAAATAAAGCAACTATTGCCTATCTACAGCGTTAAAAATAAACGGTTTCATTCGTTTACACACACACACACACACACACAGCTGGAAGGGGGGAGCTGCGTTTTTTGGGGGGTTGGCTATAATCCAAGAAATGATTCATGAAAAAAACAACCCACTCCAGCCCCCACCCACTCCCAAAGATAAAACAAAAACACAACAACAAAAAACGTAACACCTACCCCCCCCCCCCCTCCCTTCCCAAGACTTCTCGAATAATATCAATACTATAACTACTCGTAAACACCAAGGCTATACATACACCACTTCTCAACACAAACAAGAACAACAACAGCTGTAGCCCATTTGTGCGAGCGTGCGTGCGTGCGTGTGTGTGTGTGGTGTGTGTGTGTGTGTGTTAGAGTACTCACATAAGCAATGCTTACGTACATACTCATTTCATGAATTGGTAGCTACTTTGCTCTGAACTAATAATAAAAAAATAAATTGTTTAAACCACCTCGACCACCTCCACCACCACCTCCACCACCACCACCAACAACAACAACTAACAACTAACGAACAACAACAACAACTAACAACAACTAACAGCTAACAAGAGCCAAGAATGAGCCAGGTGGCAATGTCCCGCATGAGCTGTCCGGACACCAGGGGTATCCCTTACACATGCACCGCACTAACGTAGTAGCGTCACCGGAACTCGGAACTGGCTCCGCAGCGAAAACGGCGCCCTGCTCTTTGATTGGAGGTAATTAAAATCCGGGGGACCGGGTCTCGAGCATCTGCGACCCACCACCCATGCAAATGAGCTCTCTCCACTGGCCTCTCCCTGCTGCTGCTGCTGTTTCTGCTGCTGCTGCTGTTGTTGTTGCTGCTGCTACTGCTGCTGTTGTTGTTGGTGACGGTGATGGTGGTGGTAGTGGTGGATTTTCTGAATCTGTTAGTTCTTGATGATGGTGGTGGTGGTGGTGGTGGTAGGGAGAGGAGGATGGGGGTGGGTGTGCAGGCAGAGGGTGGTGGTGGTGGGGGGTGGGGGGGGGTGGGTTCTAGCATATAGCTGAGGTCTCTGAGGGGGTATGGAATAACTGAGGAACCCTGGACCACTTCCTGAGCCTTGTTTAAAGTTTCAGCTGATGAGATGGTGTGGACTTGTTTTCTGAAGAAGGTTGTTTTTTTGTTTTTTTTGTTTTTGCTGTTGTTGTTTTTTTTCTTCTTCTTCTTCTTGTTCTTCTTCTCTTTCTTTATTTCTCCTTGTTTTTGTTTTTTTCTGAAGCTTGTTTTCTTGTAGTTCTTGTCTCTGTCTCATTTTCTGTCTATTTGCCTGGATGTCTCTGTCTCTCACTGATGTTCTTTATTCAGAACTAGATTTGTTTTTAAAAAAATCAAACACAACAGGTATTGGTTGTCCATTGCTCATTGAAATAAAGATTACTAATTGATTGATAATTGATGATTGGTGACTTGTTTGACTATATCTAATGATTTAGCGTTGTTTAAATAGATCTCTCTCTCTCTCTCTCTCTCTCTCTCTCTCTCTCTCTCTCTCTCACTCTCGGGATATGTATATAATTATATATGTATTTATCATATTGTATATATATCTATGTACACATACATACATACATATACATACATATATTCATATACATACACATGTGTGTGTGTTCAGGTAACCAGTTGCACCTTCTTATTAATAATAATCATCATCATCATCATGGTAAAGTTTTTATCAAAGTCTCAATATATATATATATTATATATATATATATATATAATCTAAAAGATAAAATCCTTTAATGACAGCATTTATCTGTAAGATATAGCGCTATACAAATTCCAATTATTTTTATTATTATTATCATTATTATTTGAGGCAGTAATGAGTAATGCCCATGTCTTGAATACATATGCACGGGATTTTTTCCTCATTTATTTCCAATACCAACTTCCAACCCTGATCATTTCTCTGAAGGCGGAAACCTCACTTTCTTTTCATTAAAAACAAACGAACAAACAAAATAAAAACCCTCTCGTAGTTCATGAATACATATACATTGCATGGAGATATCAGGGGAGAGAAGACAGAGGGACATTTATCTCCCATGTATCCTTTTGGAACCCCAAATATACAGCACATCGATTTTGCTTCTTGCTGTTGGTGATGAGTTTTTATTTTCTTCTTTGTCGTCTTCTCCTTCGTCTTCTTCTCATTATTATTATTATTATTATTATTATTATTATTATTATTATTATTATTATTATTATCATCATTATTATTATTATTATTATTATTATTGTTGTTGTTGTTGTTGTTGTTGTTTAAGTCAATTTACAAACTATTATGTGATTTTTTTTCTCCACTTCCATCTTGGGTGAAATCAAATTCTATTCGTTTTAGTACACAATAGCACCAATAATTATATGAAATGACTACAGAAGCAATGCTTATAAGAGCACTTCAAGGTATATATGTGAAAAAAATGGGCTGCAGCAGAACAATATTGCATCCTATATACGAAAAGAAAATAACTGTGTAACTTGTTTTAGGATTGCACAAATATTGCGGGAAAAACCCAAACTAATATAATAAATGAATAAATACAAATAAACAACGATAAACAGTAACTGTAATAGGGCAAAACAACAAGGCAACATGATCACAAGACAGACCATGACAGTGGTATCATCTCTCTCTCTCTCTCTCTCTCTCTCTCTCTCTCTCTCTCTCTCTCTCTCTCTCTCTCTTCATTATGTCTAAGTTTAGACTTGGTGTATCAGACATAAATGTTCATAAATTTAGATATATAGAACATGATGTTGATGACATCAGATTGCTATGCCCATTATAATAATAATAATAATAATAATAATATATGGAATTTATATATGTAAGCAAACGGTGGAAGATGAAGTGCATTTTGTGCTGTGCTGTCCAGTATTAGAAGATGTAGGACATAATTACATTCTGGTAAAGTATATTAGACAGCCTAATTTATTTAGATTCTGTCTACTCATGGCATCTAGTAATCCTGAGATTGTGCGCAGCCTTGTTTTATATTTGTGTAAAGCCTTTAGAATAAGAGATATCTTGGTTTCTTAAGTCAATTTTTTTTAACTGATTTTTATTGTGGTGGTTGTGATTATACAATAACATTTTGTGGGGTTTTGTGCCTCCTTATTTTTCTCACTAAAATACTAAGCAGCTCGGCAACCCCCCTTCATGTATGGGCCAATGGCCTTTTTGTGAATAAATCTTTCGAGTTCTCTCTCTCTCTCTCTCTCTCTCTCTCTCTCCTCTCTCTCTCTCTCTCTGTGTGTGTTTGTGAGCACCGCGCATATTTGTCTATTGGAAACAACTTTAGATACATGTAATGATGATAATTAATATTGAATTCATATGACGCTGAATCTTGTAAATCAAACAAATCAAAGCGCTCGCAATCAAATCATTCACGCGCACAGTGTAGCACAGAATTGTTGCTTTCAATTATTGTGAAATAAGTTATTGTCTCATTACAAATTTATCAACAATGGTGCATCACTCTACTGCCGGGACCTACACTAAGTCTCACTCAACAGCCAAAACACGCACAACAAAGACTTAACGCTTGTCCAGTGGTAGACCAATGGCATGGCGATGTTCAATAAACTACTGTGACACTGACTGCAACTCTAACACCCTGAAAAAGAACCTTTAATTAAACAAGCTTTAGAAAGCAAAGGGATGACTTTGCTTTCCTATAACAGTGTTACAGTTTTATTCGGTTTTGAAAGATTGAAGAAAAACCTTTGTCTCTTGTTTTCGCATTAACAGTATAGAGGTTATGAACGCGCGCACACACACACACACACACACACACACACACACACTCACGTGCTTTTCCTCCCAAGTTTTCATGAGAGCCACAAAAGGGGGTTATGGTTCTACCATTTTCCTAGTGTGGATATTGTCACAACTTGTTTCATGATAATGTTGCATGGTTGTACCTGTCTTGACACACCTGCCCCCTTCAATCGTTTCAAAGGCGGCATACCCAACATTTCCCCATTGGTGAACCTCTGAGCTCTAGCCGAAGAGAGAAAAATAATAATATATCATGGGTATGGTACGATGATGTTCAGCTGCAGCCCAATTTTGCACATCGTTTTTGTGTGTGGGTTTTATTGTTGCAGGTTCTTTTGTGGTCAACTATTGGAAGCGCTATTTCATGCATTGCTGCTATGCTACTCTGATCGAGCAAATATCGGTCAAACCAAACGTGCAATCTGTACAGCGGTTCTGTGATGCCGACTGTGCAAGTGTCCAATATAATTGTGCTAAAAACGCGAACGCTCATGCGTTCTAAATAAACCTGATAAGTGTGTCATGGCTCATCTTAGGTAGGCTTTTCCCTTCATGTATATGGAGATATATTTGTTGTTGTGTTGATATTTTTCTTGACTCTTGTCTACAGCTATCATAACATTCTTTTTCCTCCCCCACCCCTTCCTTCTGAAACGCATTGTCTTTTACTTGTGCCTTGGAAAAATTTTGCTTCCATGATTTTATTAACACATAGTAAACAAGCATTATGTTACTTTTTTCTAATTGAACTCTTTATTTCTGGATCGTTTTTGTTGTTGTTGCTGTTTGAGTTTTTTTGACAATACAGGGCTATTTAATCCTGCCATAGGTCGTATTTAATATTATATTGTACTGTACTTCTTCTTTGTTGTTGAGCGCTCAGACAGCAACTATTGTTGTCTGTCATATGAGTGAAAATGCGTTGCGCTGCTGTTAAACACCTGAGACATCAGGCCTAGCGCTTCCGACTGTACTGTGTAACAGTGCATTGTATCCTAAAGTATGGTATGGCATGAAGTTACGTTCTGATACAATGTGGAGTCGTATAGACTTCTTGGTCAGAACTGGACTTTCCTGTACCCATACAAACATATCACCATGGTTGACCATAACTTCATATTATTATACTGGTTATCTATATAATTAACGATCCCCTCAAAAACAGCAACAAAAAAGGACAAAAACAAAACACAAATTTAAAAAGGGAAGTTAATTTCAGCTGGAGCAACTTGTAACTGCTTTGAGTTGTATACATAGGAAACAGTATACATAGGAACAGGGTGTCCACCCCTTAACGAAAAGATTGGCATCCAGGACACCTCTGTGAATTGGGCAGATGAAGAAGGAGGGGTCAGAAGTGAAATAAGGGTGGGTGATAGAAAATTAGTTGGTGGGGGGGGGGGGTGGTGTATACGATGAGAAGGGGGACGGAAGTACAGGAGAGGTGGGCATAGGGAGAGGGGGGTTAGAATGAAATAGATGAAGACTAGAAAGATGAGTACAAGAAGACATACAGTTCCGGGCAGGGTCCACCCTAAGGAAAAGATGCATCCGACCCTCTGGACTTGGGAGATGAAGAAGGAGCGTCAGCAAGCGGATAAGGTGGGTGGGACAATTAAGTGGAGGGGAGATAGGGATGGCTAGGAGTGAGGCTAGGGAGAGGGGGGTCAGTTGATTAGAATATCACGCATGAGATCCAGAAAAGACAGAGCAGGATCACCGACAGTTCGGGCAGGCCACCACCCAGATGAGTAACACCCCCTCCCGGGAACCCGATTGGCTCCCGCACGCACGCCACGCCGCTGGTCCTCCGGGGCCAATCACGCCTTGAACACGTCAAGCAAGTTCCTCCCAACGGATTTCCTCCAACTCGATTAGAGGGAAGGGCAGGTACAAATTGAATACAATCTTACCTTGCGCACCGGTAGCCCCAATAAGTGATCACCGCAGTCAGCCGGGCTGCGACCACCTTGAGGCGGCTCCTCGTTCAGATTCGCGAGGATGATTCTTGGGCTGGGCTCGGGCGGAAGGTGAAGAATTTGACGCTGTGCTCTGTGACGGTTTTGGCTCGACCTGAGCTCGGCAGAGTGACATCAGAGTTCTCCAGAAAAGTCAGGTCAGGGCAAAATAAATTTGTCACTTGGGGCTTAGGTAACGTTCAAACGAAGCGAGGAAGAGAGGAGAGGAGAGAAGGAAAGGAGAGGAGAGGTTGGCTGTTCATTGTGCAGGATGAGTTAGGAGTGGGAGAGCTGCGAAGGTTGAAAGGTTGTTGTGTTGGTCCATGCGACCAAATTGGGTGGGGGTGGGGCGGGGTGGCGTTTAGGTGGTTGCTAGAAGGAGAGAAAAAGAAAGAAAATACGAAGAGAGAGACAAATGGAGATGACGAGAGTTACAGATTGGATATGAGAGAGAGCAGAGTGTGAGAGAGAGAGAGGATATTTGTGAATGTATGTGTGTGTGAGGTGTGCGCGCACAAATGCACACGCGCACACTCACGTGCTTGCTTGCGTGGTAATGATACGATAAAACGATACAACATAGAATAAGTACTGACTTTTTAAACTGGATAAATTAACTTTATACAAACACCATCAAAAGTTTGAACCTAAACAGCTTAGGATTGACACATCTTTTTTTGGTTGTTGAAAAAAGGTTGCTCTCATCTTACGTGTTCAACTCAGTAACCTCTGTATAGCTTAAACGTATTGATATTTGCAAATAGAAAATGCACATCTGCAAAAAAACCAGTTTCTGCATAGTTAAAGTAGAAACACTACGTATAGAACAAAGAAAATAACACTCTCAAGAGGCAGGGATAGCAGATGGTCTTTCTCGAAGAAGCCCTCTCCCTTCTGGCAAGTCTGTCAAGCCTTCACTTCTTACAAAAAAAAGAGATGTTTGAAACAGAAACTAGCTTACAGGTTCACTTCTTATCCCCCTCCCCTCCCCCCCAAAAAGATGTTTCAAACAGAAGCAAGCTTACAGCTTATGTCATGATCCCTTCATCCTCTCAAAAACAACAACAACAACAACAAAACAGAACAAAAATCCCATCAAAAACAAGCAAACGAACAAACAAAAAACAACCAAAAACCATACTTGTAACAACGTCAAGGCGGAAATTTTCGATTTTCACATAATTGACAATAACGAAAAAAAATCAACAACAACAACATCTGTTAACTACAGCAAATATATCTTGAAAATTTAAGAAACTGCAATCAATCAATACCTCAGCGAGAGAAAGAGAGAGAGAGAGAGAGAGAGAGAGAGAGAGAGAGAGAGAGAGAGAGAGAGAGAGAGAGAGAGAGAGAGAGAAACGACAACGACAACAAATTTATTTTCCAGAGGTTAATAGATTAAGCATTACACGCATTTTGACATCCAGCCCTGAGAGAGAGAGAGAGAGAAGAGAGAGAGAGAGAGGAGAGAGAGAGAGAGAGAGAAGACAGACAGACAGACAGACAGACAGACAGACAGATATACAGACAGATATACAGACACAGAATAACAAAGAGAGAGAGACAGACAGTTAGAGACAGACAGACAAATACAGACACAGATAAACAGAGAGACACACTGAGAAAGACAGACAGAAGGACATAAATGCACAGCTAAGACATGTAGAACAAACATACGTATAGAATTACCATACATTCGAATTTCAATCCGATCGACAAGAAATTCTTTCTACAGTAACCGAGACAACAACTCTCTTCCATATCTCAGCGCGTTAAACACAAACAAAGAAAGAAACAAACCAAACAACAAGGAAAACAAGTCAGAGAATGACAAGACAAAACAAAGGAAGAGAAAACAGAAAAGAAAAATAGGAGAACGAAACAAAATATTCAAAAAAAACCGAAACAAAACGAAAAATCAGAAAACCCTATGCAGGTGTCATGCAAAAGACACGTGAGAAGAGGCGACCCCCCCCAAAAAAACAACAACAAAAAACCAAAAAAAACAACAACAACAAAAACCGAAATTTGTGGTAATGAAAAAACGATGAGGAATGTTAAGCAAAACAAAGAAAACGAGGAGAAAGAGAGTAAGTAGATGTGAGGGGTAGATAGATGAAGAGAGAGAGAAGAAGAAGAAGAAGAAGAAGAAGAAAGAAGGAAGAAGAAGGAGAAGGAGGAGAGGAAAGGAGGAGGAGGAGGAGGAGAGAGAGAAGAAGAAGAGAGGAGGAGGAGAGAAGAACAAGAAGAGGAAGAGAAGGAGGAGAGAGGAGGAGAGAGACAACAACAAGATGATGATGAAGAAGAAGGAGGGGGACAAGAGGAGTAGGAGTAGGAGGAAGAAGAAGAAGAACAACAACAACAACAACAAAAAAACATGAAGATGATGAAGAAGAATAACAAGAACAAGAACTGCATCGTGTTAGCTGTATATCTGTATTCAACCCCAAACCTGAATTATGCATTGTGATATGATATTAAAGTGTTAAATACTGCAAAAGTGTTACAATTAAAACATTAAGCAACCAGCCTACCTGTATGCATGCAAGCAGCCATTCCTTGCCTTAATTTTGTCTGTAAATCTGTCATTTCTTTTTCTATTTATGTTTATCTGTCTAAAAATTCATTTATCCATTCACCCGTTCATCCATCCATCTATCTGTCTATGTGTCCGTATGATTGTGTCTCCTTTGGTCTGTCCGTCCGTCTATCCATCCATCTATTCATCTAATCTACCCATGCGTCCAGCCATCAACCCTCCCAAACCTGCCACCCACCCACCACACCAACTACCCCAACTCACCCCGAACCACCCAAATCCCATACCTCCATCCCTCCATCCCCTGCTCCCATCCATCTATTCAAATAAGTAGAAATAACAACAAAACAACAACAACAACAACATCAAAACAACAGAAAAAAGCCAATGATCTCGAGGAGCCAACCACTATCCCTTCCATAAAACGCCGCTCCTTTTCTAGATTAACAGTAAATCCAGCTTACGGTGACAGCACACGTGAAAAACTTCCTCCATTCTCGATCCTAATCCTGCACCATTTAGCTGTAAGGACAAAAAAACATCTGAGAAATTATCGACAAAACTATCTGTTCATCTTGTCCAGGCATAGAAATGGATTGAAATGAAATTCTCTCCCACGAGT
>CM054136.1:34024189-34074189 GCA_028751875.1 Rapana venosa
AGATTTCATTTCATACCACTTTCAGTCACGGCAGATTTCTCTCCGTGAAATTCGGGCTGCTCTCCCCGGGGAGAGCGGGAGAGCGCGTCGCCACAAGCGCAGCGCCACCCTTTTTTTTCATGTCTGCAACTGTATTTGTTTCCCTATCAGAGTGACTTTTTTCTAAGAATTTTGCCAGGGACAACTCTCTTGTTGCCGTGGGTTCTTTTACGTGCGCTATATAATTACGTGTAACACACGGGACCTCGGTTTATCGTCTCATCCGAAAGACTAGCGCCCAGACCACCACTCATGGTCTAATGGATGGGGGAAAAGTTTCCGGTCCAAACGGGGTACGAACCGCCGCACACTTCAGACCCGGACTTTTCGCTTTCTAGATAGGCGCGTTACCTCTAGACCACCGATCCACATAATATATAGAATATGTAAACAGTCTGCAGAGGAAATGTCAAAAACGTGAAACATTAAAACGGAAATTTAATGTACAGAGACAGATCAATCATACAAAGTAACAATGATAAAAATATGATACCATAGCAAGCGAATACGAAAATTGAAATGTTGATAACATGAAGTCAATGACGTATAATTATTAGGATTCCAAGAACCAAGATTTTGACACTATGTGTATCGGAAAATATTCAATGGTGTGGTCAATCTTTTCAACATTTCCAAACATCTTTATTTTTGTTATAATCTTGTTAAATTTCAACAACATTCTCTTCGTCAAAAAGCAAACTCCAGAACGTAAACATAGATCTTAGACACAAATGCTTATGAAGTAAGCTTTGAACATTCTATTATAGGTTGAAACTTATCCCCGACAGCATTTATATTACAGTGTTCACAAAAAGAAGGTGGCAGGATGGTTTAGACGTTCATCTGCCTAACAAGTAAGCTGTGAGGTTTTTGGTTCGATTCCCAGCCTTGCCCTGTCTTCTCAGTTTGATGAGAAAATCGAGCCGAATGTCAAAGTCCTTTGGATAATACTTTAAACCGAGACCCCGTGTGCGAATGCACGCAGAACGTCTTGCGTCCACTTAAAAACCTGTTATGCCTTTCGGAAGAGTAGGCCATTTCATGCCAGTAGGAATGGATGACATTTCAAAAACGCTTGCACACAGATGTTAAACACCATCCCCGAAGTCGGAATGTGGTTACCTAAGTGGGGTGGGGGGGGGGGGGGGGACGGTCGTATAAACAAAAATATCACCATTGTCCATTCAGAGCTCTAGCCGAGGAACGAAAGAGAAAGAATAAAGATTGTTTACAAAGACAGTTTTAGTGTGCAATATCACTCTCTTCTCTTGTATCAATCTGCACAGAAAAATGTATTGTATTGTATATGGTATTGTATTGTATTATTGTACTTCGGGCAGATTTCTCCGCCTGTAATTCAGGCTGCTCTCCTGGGGAGAGCGCGTCGCCACAAGAGCAGCGTCATCCTTTTTATTCTGTTCCTGTCTGCAACTGCTTTTGTTTCCCTACCAGAGTGTTGTTTTTTTCTACAGAATTTTACCAGGGACAACTCTCTTATGTGCTGAATGTATGTAACACACAGAACCTCGGTTTATAGTCAACCGAAGGACTTGCACCCAGACCACCACTCATAGTCTAGTTGATAGGGATGGGGGGAGGGGAGAGGGGGGGGAGGGGGGGAGAGGGGGGGCGGAGAGGGATCAAACCACCACACACTTCGAACCCAGACTTTTCGCTCACTAGGCAGGTGCGTTATCTCTAGACCACCGAATGTGTTATGGCCACTCACATCCATTCGGTTCACATCACGTCGACTACCAATGATCTGAACCATTCTTTTTCTTATTTCCGTGGCATTCAATACTTTTGGGGTTTGTGTTTGCTTTGTGTTGTTGCTTTGTTTTGTATTGGTGTGTGTGTGTGTGTGTGTGTGTGTGTGTATTTTTAGGGGGGGAGAGGGTGGTGATTGGGGGTGAGGGAGGGGTGGATTGTTGTCGGCTTTTTGTCGTTCCTCTTTGTTATTCATTTTTGGGGGGTGTTTTTGTTGTTCTTTTTTGTTTTCTTTGTTGCTGTTATTGTTTCTTTGCTTGTTTTGGGTTTTTTCAGGGTTTTTTTGTTTCTAGGGTAGAGAAGGAAAAAATTGGAGGTGGAGTGGGCTGGAGTTGGGGTGGGGGATTCACGGTAACATGCCAATAGTAAAAATGCCTTGGGGTTTGTGAAACAGATCGCGCGTGCGCGCGCGTATGTGTGTGTGTATGTGTGCGTGTGTGGTGAGTACGCGCAAACGCACTCACACACACCACCACCACCACCACCACCACCACCCTCCCACCCACACACACACACACACACACACATGAAACAAGACAGGACAGGACACGAACTTTTTTTTGCTGGAGTGAGTTCTTGCGTGTGTGGTTCAGCAGGCAGACTGCTTGCATAACTCTTTCATCGGCTGATGACTTCTACTCGTTCGCTCGCTCTCTCGCATTGCATGTCAGAGGCCTCGAGGTGGTCTGGGACACTAGTCTCTGAGGCCTCAATCATCAGACGTTTCCATGCCCTCTCTCCCTCTGTCTCCTGGGCCAACCGTGGCTAAGCCGGCCTCCTAGTTTCTCCATTATAGCAATGACCGACCAAAAAAAAAACCCCACAAAAACCCCAACTAAAACAAAACAAAAACCATCCCCAAACAAAAACAGAACCAAAAAAAAAAGAACCACACCAAAATACAAACCCAGAAAAAAATCAACAACAAAAATCCCCCCCCCCCCCCTCCCAAACAAAAAACAAAACAATGAAAAAGAAACAAAAACCAAACCAAAACAAAACAAAAGTAGGAAGGAGAATTAAAAAAAAATACGGGAGCATACTCAGTTGAAATGGGAGACAACTTTTGTACGGGGGGTAGGGAGGGGGATGGGGCCCCCGCAAGGGACAGTCCCTCTCTTGTCTGTCTGCGTGATCTTTCGGTGGACTCCGCGTCCTGATGAAAGCTAATATAGTATTCTTGGCTGCTCCCTGCCAAATAAGACCTTTGGGGGTTTCTGGGGGTCTCTGCGGGGACTTTTTTGTTCTTTTGGGGTTGTTTTTGTTGGGGTTTTTTGTGTGTTTTTTTTGGGGGGAGGGGGGGGGTGGCCTTTGTATTTTGTTGGTTTTTTTGTTTTCTTTCTTTTTTTATGTTGTGTTTTTGCTCTTGTTGGGGGTTGGGGAGTGAGGGGTTGCGGAGGGTTGGGTGCCGGTGGGGTCTGGGGGTTGGAGGTAGAGGTGGGTGGGTTAGGTGTGTTGTTAAGGGAGAGAGGTGTCCTTCCGCACACACACCCTTATCTACATAGCTTGCCATTTCCAATTTCTGTTTCTGAGTGGCTTTATCTTGTATGTAAATATATATTTTTTCCTTTTCATATTTTGTGTGATATATATATATATATATATATATATTAATTTCTTTATATTATTATACTTAGCATATTTTCTTTCTCTTTTTATCATTTTATTTCGATGGCAGCTTAAAAATGCCACAGAAAATATCTTGTCAGTCCGAAGGTGTGATCCTTACTGAAAAAATGCAGAGCATGTTGTCATTGAAAGATTTGATTTTTTTAGAGTTTTTTAAATCTTTAAAATCTGTTTCAAATTGATTGAGGAGTTGTAAATGGTTCCCTGCACTTGTTTTCTTCTTCTACTATTTCCTCAATAACATAGAGAGAGAGACAGAGACAGAGACAGACAGACAGAGACAGATAGATGGATAGACCGACAGAGAAACAGACAGACAGACAGACAGACAGACAGACATAGATAGATAGATAGATAGATAGATAGATAGATAGATAGATAGATAGATAGATAGATAGATAGATAGATTGATAGATAGATTGATTGATAGATAGAAAGTTAGGTAGGTAGGTAAAGTAAAGGTGTCCCTTAACCTAATAGACTATGTGGTTGTAGCGTAGGGAGGCATCAGAGACATTAATTTCTCCATGGGCCAGCATATTGAGGGCGGCGCCCATCTCCTATAACCTCGCAGCTTTACCTTCCCTGACCCTAAAGATGTAGGTACCCATTTACAGCTGGGTGAACTGGAGGGCTGTACTGAAGCCAAGGCGCGCAAACGGTCACCCATCCAAGTAGTACCGATGCTAGATGCTACTTAACCTTAGCTGGAGAAAGCGAGTGCTCTGACCACTAAGCTATCCCGAACCTTCGGTAATAATAATAATAATATATAATAATAATAATAATAATAATAATTAAAATATAAAAATAATATAAGATAAATAATCTTGAAGATGATGATGATGATATGAAGATTTGATTTGTAGAGTTTTTGATGATTAAGATGTTTGAATTGATTGAGCGTTGTGAAATGGTGCCTGGTCGTTGATGTGATGTCGATTTAATATTCTAATATGATAGAGATGAGAGAAAAACAAAAACAGAACAATAAATAACAACAAAAAACAACAATAAAATAATAATAGATAATAATAATAATAATAATAATAAAATAATAATAAAATAATAAAAATAGAATAGATAAAAAAGTAATCCCTTAATAAAATAATGTCTTAATAATAATGTATGGTATTTAGAGCATGAATCTTGATAAATACAATCAAATCCACATTTTGAACGATGGCACAAAATATCAAAAGCACTTACTTCTGACCCAAAGATGCAGGTACCATTACAGCTGGGTAAAAACTGTAGCTTGTAACTGAAGCAAGGGGTCGCAAACGGTACCCATGCCAATAGCCTAGTACGATGCTAGAATGCGTACTTAACCTTAGCTGGAGAATAGCGAGTGCTGACCACTAAGCTATTCCGTCCTCACTCGGTAACTAAAACAATAATAATAAATAATAATAATAATAATAATAATAATAATAAAACAATAACAAAATAATAATAATAATAATAATAATAATAAAAATGAATAATGATGAATGCATCGATAAGATGATAAAAATGGTGATGATGGTGATGATAACGATAATGATAATTAAAATGATGATATAATAATAATAATATATAATAATAATAATAATAATAATATATAATAATAATATAATAACACAATAGTATAAAATATTAATAATAATAATAATAGATATTATATTAATAATAATAGCAGTTCTGTGTTGAATTTGTTTTTCTTCGTTCCTGTGCTGGAGCTCAGAGATTTACCAACAATGAGATTTTGCCAATGCCATCTTTTTGACCCATTTTATTATTTTTTTTATATTTTATTCTTTTATATCGAGGATATTGGAATAAGCACTTATTGCTTTTTTACATCTAGTCCCCGCGTGTATGTGGTTTTGTCAATTCTGTCATCTGCTTCCACCGGCACACAGTGGCCTACTCTTACAAACAGCGGAACAGGATTTAACGTGTGCGCAAGATGTTCTGCGTGCGTTCGCACACAGGGCCTCGGTTTATAGTCTCATCTGAAGGACTTTGAATTGAAATTGAAATAGCCGCATTCTGACTTCGGGGATGGTGTCTAAACACCCACACCTGTGTGCATGCTGGGTTTTTTTTTAAAATTTTAATTGTTATTCGGCCCTACAAGCATGAATGGTCTACTCTTTCGAAAAGCGAAACAGGTTTAGCGTGTGCGGAAAATGTTCTGCGTGCGTTTGCACACGGGATCTCGGTTTGTAGTCTCATGTGAAGGACTTTTGGGGATGTGGAGTCCGTACTGATGTTAACTCCAATGTGTGCCGGTGGGAACAGATGACAGAATTTTCAAAATCGCATACACACGGGGACTGAATGTAAAAAAGCACATAAGTGCTTATTCCATTATCCTCGATATAAAAGGAAAAAAAAATTTGAAACTCCAGGGGGGAAATACCCTAAAACGGAGGCCGAGGTGATGACTGGATCCCGGGCTGTCAGATCACGAGCGCAGCGCTCTAACCACGAGGCTGTCCCAGCCCCTGATTGAGATTATACACCAAGGTATCGCACATGGAACATGTTGTGCACATGTTACAAACCCATCCACTTTCCGCAGATAAATAAATCAGCCAGTCATCGCTGTATAGACCCACTGCAGACACGCCTTTCCCGACATTCTGTTTACACCTATTTCTTTTTTTTTCCTCCAGATATTCAAGTCCAGATTGTTCCTTTTGCCCTAGAAGGAAAATAATTTCAGGATATAGGAGATGTGATCTGGACAGATGATCAAGAGCAGAGTCATCAAAGTACTCAAGTAATCAATGGTGTAATATACGAGCCAGTGCAGTAATTGGTATGTCTATCAAAACGCTTCATAGTGGAAAAACCGGTGACAGGTGGGGTGTTTTAAGCAGATAATGCACTTTGACATCAACTGCAGTGTAATTTTGATTCATTAAGAAGTCTCTAGCCCACAGAATGGGCTGAGGAAAGACTTTTGCATGAAAGAAGTGTAGGTGCTGCTAGGGGTGGGGCTGGATCGTCTTGAAGGCAAGAGAAATATATGAAGGGTATGCAAGCAAAGGAACCATTTGTTTTCAAATGAGAGTAGACATTGTGCAACAAGCTGTTCGTGGCATCATTTCTGCTTCTGACTGCTTTTTATGCGAATTGAAGATGATTGGGTTAAGAAAAAAAGGCACAGAAAAAATATTTTTGTTTTATAATAATGTGTTCAAAATCTTTTAGCACTATTGGAGTAAGATATCTGTAATCATTCAGAGACCCAAGCTGGTTACTCCCCCTGTCGGAATGCGGCTATCTCAGTGGCGGGCAAAAATGGTCGCATACGCCAGAATCTCTTCTTTGGTGACCCTCCGAGCTCTAGCCAAGGAACGAGCAAAAACACCGGTCATTTCTAGAACAAGAGTTGACTTTTGCCACCAAGGATAATATAATACACGACTTGTTTTCAAAAAGAGAAAAAAAAGCATAGCTCTAAAAATATGACACAATTGTTCAGCACACGATTCCAACGACAAAAATTGTTCAACAACACCATCCACAACCACGGCTTTCTTCACATGGAATCTTTTGGCTGCTGATGTTACATGCAGCAACAATAATATCGTTACAATCACTCAGATCATCACCATTGACTTGTTTTTGCAGGTAATACAGAACACGCTCCAGCTCATATTTCAGATGATCTTGCACAAAGTGAAGATCATCACGCACAAAATGTATTTTAGTTCATCTGCAAAAAGAAAAAAAAGATCTGAGGATGTCATTGGTTGTGTTGAAATGTTCCACCCACTTGTTGGCTATGGAAGTATCTTCAACCTTCCCAACACATCTGCACTATTGCCCAGATGATGGTGGTGGTAGTGGTGGTGGTAGTAGTGGTAGTGGTGATGGAGGCGGGGACAGTGGTGGCTCCTACTACTTTCACGTTTCTGTCGTTAACCTAGTTCTCTTACCAAAGTATTTAAACGACTGAATAAATCCAATACCAGTATCCACACAGACCCAGTAAAACTTTACCCCCAACTCTCCCTGTCCCTCATCTACTATGCATGCAGACGGTACCAACCTCTAGACTATGTTATGAACAGACGGAGGGGAACGGTCGGAAATGAAAGCCCAGGGCATAGACACAGTAACTTTCATCGTCTGTAATTCAGTTATTGATTCCTCTGGTTTCTCTACGACTTTGGAGACAGCCAAGCGAAAACTTGTGTCTGACTCAGTGCCATTCTCTTTTATTATGGGACTCCCAGAGTGCCCCTGAAAGTCACTGGCATATTTTCTGGGATCCGGCACTAAAAGTCAGTGAACTTTTCCTTGTTATTTAAGGCTTTGTTTTGGCTTTTGAGATTGGTGGATGTGAATTTAGGATATGAGATTTTAGAGTAAGTATATAGGCTTATTTGCGCAAGGCAATTGACGCCTGTACGAAGTGTGTGTGTGTGTGTGTGTGTGGTTGTGTGTGTGTTGTGTGTGTGTTGTGTGGTGTGTGTGTGTTGTGTGTGTGTGTGTGTTTGTGTCTGTGTGTGTTGTGTGTGTCTGTGTCTGTTCGTGTCTGATGGGGTGGGGGGGGGGGAAACTTCTATATGCAATTCAGAACTTTGTACATTTTCATTTGAACAACAATGTATTTCTCTAAAACAAAATACATTATAAAACGGCACACATGACCAATACCATTCTAAGCTTGTACCCTATCCACGAATATGCATCACCAGCACTATCAAGCTTCCTACTCTAAAGAAAATGTAGAACTGAAATATTGTCTTTGGCTCCTGAGAGTAGAATTCATAATGTATTGGTGCCGATGTCGCTATTGCTGGGGTGATGGTAGTGGGGGGAGGGGTTGGTAGGGGTGGAGGATGTGGGTAGTGGTGGGAACGGCCATGGTAGTGGTAGAAATAGTACCGATGGCAGTATGATTCAGCAGCAGAAGGAGAAGCAACAGTCTCACTGCCATCGTCGTTATCGTCGCAGTAGTAGAAGTAGCAAGAGTAGAATATAGAAAGAGTAGAAGTAGCATTAGCAGGAGAAGTAGCAACAGTGGCAATAGTAGTGAGAGTAGTAGTAGTAGTAGTAGTAAGAGTAGTAGTAGTAGTAGTAGTAGTAGTAGTAGTAGTAGTAGTAGTAGTAGTAGTAGTAGTAGTAGAAGGAGTAGTAGTTTTACTTCTTGCTGTCACTATTGCTGTCTTGTTGGTTAAGATAGCACATTGCAGGTACAAAAGTCTGAATTTGTTGCTGCTTGTCAGGCTGTTTCACTGTTTATTCCTTCAATCATTCATTCATTGTATTTTAATTCAGTTTTTCTGTGTGTATCTTTGTGTATCTTTGAGCGCTTTGATTTGTTGCTTTACAAGACTCAGCGCTATATAAATTCCATACATTATTATTATCATTATATCTTAAAACCATGTACATATCACTTTTTTCCCTATCAAGCAAAGACAGTTAGCACTCTCTTTTTTTAAATGAAAGTTGTTTTCTTTCAGATTCGAACAAAAACTTCATTTTTAATCAACACAGACTGTACCACATAATAATGCACTGGCACATTATTGTCTAGAAGAAGAAGGAGAAGAAGAGGAAGAAAAGAAGGAAAACAACAACACAACAACAACAACAACATCATCATCATCATCACATCATCATCATCATCATCATCATCATCATCATCATCAAGTCCTTCGGTTGAGACTATAAACCAAGGCCCCGTGTGCGAACGCATGCAGAACATCTTGCGCACACGTTAAATCATGTTCCGCTGTTCGAAAGAGTAGGCCATTGTGTGCCGGTGGGAACAGATGACAAAATTTTAAAAAAAACCGCATACACACGCAAAAAAAAATCTGAGCGCTTTGATTTGTTGCTTTACAAGATTCAGCGCTATATAAATTCCATACATTATTATTATCATCATCAACAACAACAACAACAAAAGCAACAATACCAACAACAACAAGACATCTCTATAACCTCTTCCGAACCTTCATACCAAAAGTGAAAACATTCTGTTCAAGAACATTCCACCACCCCTAGAACCCTGACAAGCCCCCACCCCCACCCCCATCCCCACCCCCATCCCCACCCCCACCCCCTTCCTTCAAAAGAGAAGACCACGATGCACGAGAAGGCGTGTGTGCTGCAGCAACCAGCTCCGCGTGCTCCTCTATTCATCATCACACCCCCTACGCCACCCCTCGCCACCCCCCCCCCCCCCCCACACACACACACACACATACACACACAAACCCTTCGGCAACAAGCCCCACCCCAAGGCAACACCAGGGGCCCCCCAGTTCCAAGCAGCGGGGAGGGACCACCCTGAGGACTTACACTAATTCTCTAATTCTCTCGCCCCGACTCCTCTGGGTTATTTCACTTGCACGGCCACGACCGAAAGAGAATTTCTTGATCGGGCCAAATTCGAAGGCAAACATTATACGCCAATAACGGAGCGAGAGGGGGCCACCCCAGGGATAGCCCATCAGAAGGTTCGGACAGAGGGACAATTTGGTAAATGAGAGCCCGATGCCTCTCTGGTGGCTAACACCCCTCCACCCCCTCTACCCCCTCTTCCCCCCAAGCCCAAGTAATAAAGGGATTAGGTTTCGCCCTGACTGCTAAAATAAATTAGAGGTCATGTAATGGAGGATACCTCTCTCTCCAAATTGTGGTCATCAATTCGTTGACTCTCTTCTCTTCTCTCTCCCCTCTCCTTCCTCCTCCAACCTCATCCCCCTCTACTCCTCCAACTTTTCTTCCCTTAACCAGAATTCCTTTCTACACCCTCCTCTCCCTCGTTTCTACCCTCCTTCCCTAACCCCCTCCCCCCTCCCCTCTCCTTTACCCAACACAGCTTCTATTGTCACTCCTCTTTTCTCGTTTATGTCTCCATCCCTTCCCCCTTTCTGTTTCAGTTGATGGGCGAAGGAGTGGGAAGTATAGTAAGTCATTAGGGAACAGAGACTTCATCAAACTCGCCTCCCAACAGTAAAACTCTCTCCCCTCGGTGGCACCAAGAGTTATTGGCACTGGTCCTCCCGACCAAAGACGGACTGGACAAATTTGCACACTGTCCATCCTTCCTTTGTACGCATTTTTCCCTCTTCCCCAACCTTCGTCCTATACCTCCCCCCCCCCCCCCCTTGTCCCTACCCCCCCCCCCCCTTTCTCTCTCTCTTATCACTGCCTGAAAGCGGGCAAAGGCGGCGACGGAGTAATAACAGTCCCGGATTTCATGTTTGCTCAAGACGCTGACTTGCTGTGGAGAGAATTGAATAAAAATGGAAAACTTTGCCTGCTTTTGTTCGGTAATTGGAGGAGGAGGGGAGGACTAAGTGCCGCGATTACCGGAACTCAAAACGGGCCGTTGTATCCTTTACGCCCCTGCCCTGCCCCATTAGCCGCCTGATGTGCCAGACCGTGGATTGGGTCAGACAGGGTCATACATTATGCTAATGAAGGCCCTGCCACACTGCATTACCACAGCAACTGTCCTAAACGGGATTTTAGTTTTTTAGGGGTGTGTGTGTTGTGGGGGGGGGGGGGGGGGGGGGGGGGTAGAGGGGGGGGGTGTTTGTTTCATGTAAACAATCGTTGAAAAGATGAAAAGCACAATGAACGAGTGTTTTTTGTAGGTGGTGGCGTGTGTTTGAGAAGTTACTTGTGTTGTGAAAGTGTAATGAAATAGGAATTAATGGAGAAGATTCTTAAAAGGAATACAATGCACAATATGAGCTTTTGGACTTTGTTTTGGTGCTCTTTTATATATGTGAATTTATATGACTTTCTGAATAACATCTTGTTACTAAGGTTACAATTAACTAAGAATACTTAATGAAAGAAAAGTATTATGCAGAAAAAGTCGACCTGTTTTCAAACGCACTGTGTAAAGATGAGACAAGAAAACAACACAGAAAATATTTTCTTCAACTCCTTAAAGAAAAGTTAGTATATGAAAAACGCGACCAAAAAAGGGAAACACAATTTCTTAAAACAAACATAGTTTTTAGAAAAAAAAAATTGAAGAAGAGACAGGGGAAGGGAGAGGGAAGGGGGGGGGGGGGACAAAAAAAGAGGTTTCTTTTGAAAACAGACCCAGAAAAATGCCCGTGATGTCTTCTATGATAAAAACAGACTTAAAATCAGTTGTATCTAGTCTATTAACAGTACAGGCTATAATCTAGAGAGTTAACCTAGAATTATACAACAGTCTCCCAAACGAGACATTCGTATTCATATTTTCGTCTGCTGGTATTTTCTCACCTTTGTTTTGCATGAGTGGAAGTGCTCTGGCTCCTAGTCTTTCAGACAACACTGACAATCTAATAATTATATGCAAGTAGCATGCATTTAGCACACGTAAGCAGGCATTCGTCATCAAGATTTGAATTTTCATAGAAGCATTTTGTGCAAAGGCGAGGAGGGGGAGGCGGGGGACGGCAATCAACAATACAACTATACTTGAAAAGATACGTGTTTATAAATCGATTTTCTTAATCTTGTGGGCGGACAGCTAAACATGCACATAGAAAAAGGAAAATAGGTCATGGCTAAATCTTTTCACACACACACGCACGCACACACACACACACACACACACACACACACACGCACACGCACATACACGCACGCACACACACACACACAAACACACAAACATACGCACGCTTGCGCACACGCACACACACACACACACGCACGCACGCAAGCACACACACACACACATGCACACACACACGACACACACACACTCATACATACACACAAACATACATACATCCTTTTGTTTTTTTGTTTTTGGTCGCGTGCGAGTGAGTGTGTGTGTGTGTGTGTTTTCTTTTTTTTTCTCTGTTTCTTTTTTTTTTCTTTTGGAGTTGTTTTTTTTATTGTTGGTTATTATGGTAATAATGTAGTTAGATAATATTGATCAAGGTGGTTTTTTTGTTCCTAGATAGATGGCTTGATGAAAACAAGCAAATGCATTGCTTATTCAATGTACCATCTGGAAATAAAAATTTGACTTGATTTGACTTGACTTGACTTGACTCACACACGCACGCACACACACACACACACACACACACACACACACACACACACACACCACACACGTGGTTCCCTTCGCTCTCACTATGCCAGACCTCTAGACGATTTGGGGCACGAGCTTTTCCCTCCTTGACATGGTTGTCAGACCAGTTTCTTCTTTTCGTTTTGTTCACCCTGCTCCTCCATTTTTCTAGCCTTCTATTTTTAAGATTCTATCTATTTATGAAAGAGCCTTTTATTCATTCTTAGAATGTTATTATATACGGCTTCTTGTAGCTGTTGGTGATGGTGGTGGTAGTGGTGATGATGGTGGTGGTGATGATGGTGATAGTTGGTTTTGCTGTTAATCTTTTTTTTTCTTTGTTGAATAGTTGAGGTTTTTATTAATGTAGTTGTTGCTTGTGCTTTTTTTTTCTTAATTCTCTTTCATTTTCTTTTTTTTTCTTCTTCTTTTCTTCGTTTCTTGGCTAGAGCTCCGAGGTTCACCAATAGTGAGATTTTTGCGTATGCGACTGTGGTTTTTTTCCCCAGAATAAAGGCAGCCATATTTCGACTCTTTCATTTCGTTTTGTTTGATTTTATTTTATTTTATTTTCCAATGTTTTATCTTTTGTCCATTTCATTTTATACTATTTTCTTTTAATTTCTACTTCATTTTATTTATTACTCTGTTTTTATTTCATTTTATTTTGCTTCAGCTCTATGAATCGTTTTCATTAATTCCAAAAGAGCTGTATTCTCAAGGGTACGTTTAGGCTCATGCTATGTCTGCAGCTGGATTTTTTCTTCGTTTCTTTGGCTTCACTGATAAATTCATGCTATGTATGTATGTATATATGTATGTATGTATGTATGTATGTATGTATGTATGTATTTGTTGCTTTACAAGATTCAGCGCTATATAGATTCCATACATTATTTTTTTTTATTTTTTTTTTAATTATTATTATGTAGCCAATCTGTCATTGATTCACCTGCTCAATCAGATAGATTTTTTTTATAATGTTTCCTTCAAGCCTGGCTTTTAGTGGACCCTAGAAAAGGACGGAAAATGTAGCAATGCCCGGAACAGCGGTATGTCGAGTGAAGTGCTCGATTGGCAAAGGACAGGTTTGTTGAGATAGTGTCAGTCCCAGCAGAGCGTTAAGAGTGAACAAGCGTTTGCCTGGATATAGCGAGCTTCGTTGTAAGTGAGGAAACGAGCTGTATGAAGAGAAAAGTATGTCCAATTTAATTCCACGAAGTCAAGTTTGCGCAGATCTTAACAGACCAAAGAACTGTTATTCTTACAGTAGTTCCGATTTACTTGAGATTGTATAATACCTCAATATAAATAATAACATAAGCAAAGGATTAAAAAAAAAGTGCATACAAGATCCAGTGATGATGCCAATTTTGTTGAAAAGCGTAAACGCAAAAATGCCCACCTTGCATCCAAACTTTCATCAACGCATTAAGCTATTTACTTGGCGAAGCGTCTGCAAATGTTCATGAAGATGCGGGGTATGAAACATTGTATATGTGGGGTCACCCCCCACGAAAATTCTGACTTGATATGAAGATCAAACTGAATACTTAGCAGTTTGCTCCAGTGCGTTATTGCTTCTCTTAGTGTCGGAAGAATAAAGAAAACCTTTCATATTCTACAAAGAGGGAGATCAATTATTATATGACTTCTCCCAAAACTCTTTGAGGAGTTCCAGTGTGTTGTGAGCAATTTAAAACTGCCGAAGCCCATTCTTCTCCAGGCGGTAGGGTGCATGCTGGGTATGTTATTTCATTCATGCCACAGGCCTTATCAGGCCTCCTGTTCTACTGTTCTGCTAACTCCAATGGGAAAAATCCCCTTGAACGGACATCTCAGTAGAGTCGAACCTAGGCTGTGCCTTCTGTTCTGTCAGGTCACAAGCACAATGCTCTGATCACTCGGCTGTCTCACCCCCTCTGTCACGTGCTAAATGAGAAGCAACAGCTAGAAGTAGTGCACACTGAGGTAGAACGTTTTGAATTTGCCATCATAGCCTACCAGATAGGAACATAAGCCAGTCTATTGCTTTCCGATGGGAAAGAAAATAAAACTTGAGATATGTTACAAGTACAATATGGAAGGGAAATAAACATTGAGATAATGTAAAGAAACACTGGGATGACATATTTCAGATAGGCAGTGGAATACAAAATGGATTTGGTGGATTTCTATCACATTCAGGTTCAGCCAAAGTGTTGTAACATGTGAACGAAACACAATGAAAATTTGAACACTTTGGCCTGTAGCTAATTCAATAACAATAGGAGACCACTTCCACGACGAGGAGATCGTGTTACATGCACAGTTGTTAATCAGTTATCATATTTCAATCAGCAGCTCCTGAAGAGTGACATCATTACACTCCACCCGACAGCTTTGTTGTGTTCACCCTCAGCCTTCTTGGCTGCACCATTCCTGCCCGTTCCGCCTGACGTGACGAGATCCCGTGACAGGCGAGACTTGGTTATCAGCCATTTTGTAATGAGGGAGCAAGGCGTAAAATAGTGATGAAAAGACAAGCCTGTCGCACACTGATTAAGTTCTTGCTCATCATTATTTGATTCCTGACATCGGGCACTGATGAAAAGACTTGGGGGAACGGAGGTAATGAGAGTGAGGACACCACGCACTGCGTTTAGCGGTGAGGGGATTGCATTATTGATAGGGCCATGATTGGCGGTCTGTAAACAGTTTACATTCGATCTCTCCATCAGGTCTAATCAAGGAAAAAGGTTTCCGGTTCGAATTTCAAACACAACTTTTTTGTTCCCTTGCTCTCGAATTACCAGAAGCGTACATTAGTGCGTCCATGATTAATGATTGCGGGGATGAAAAACGGAATGCTGGTGAGGCTAAACATGGCAGGGAATGAAGAGAGAGTGATTGCCATGGCGTCCACTGTAACATCAGTCGCAAACTTAATTCACCGCCACGTGGCTAATAACATTATTTACAAGCACTTCTCTCTGAAAGTATTGATCTGAAGTTATAGCCATGTCGGTTGTTGAAGCAAACTGATAGACATGGCTGATGCATTAGATTGACTTGACGTATTCGCCTGCATGGTCCACGTAATGAATAAACATTCAAATGGATACTTGAACAAAGATACAGTATTTGGACATTCCTGTTTCTCTTTAAGCGTGCCTATGATATAGATCATTTTGGATTGATCATGTCTTACGTTCGGGTTGATTGGCATCGTATGAAGGCTTTGGAATTGAATGCAAAATATCTGGAAGGTCATTTTTAGCCATTTTTTGACAACTCCATTGTTTATTTTAAAAGAGATGTGTTTGTACTTTCTAAGATAATGTTCAGACAAGCATATACTCTGCTTGCTCACAAGCAAACCAAGACAAAGAGCCAAAAAAGGAAGGAAGGGAAAAGGGAATGAAAGGAAAAAAGAAACAAAAGCAATCATTATTTTCAGTAAGAACCGTAACAGAAGATACTGTATCCACATGGTGCCTTTGCAATAATGCACAATACAGTTTCAATAAAATCCACAGTTCCAGATGTGAGGTCAGGACAGAAAACAGTCCGATAGCGGTGAGTACTGACAAATATCTGTTTAAACTTAATCATGGTCCCGCAATCATTGCCAATGGCATCAGTGAGGCACAGATACCCCACTTGAGGTAGTAGAACAGAATAAAGGAGTATAACAGCAAAGGTGGCCTACATCGGTGGCAGGGCAGCATGGTGTCAGAGACCTCAGCTTCTCTTGGGGGCTGGCATTTTGATGGTGGCGCCCATCTCCTCTCCCTCGCTGCTATACCGTCCTTGCTCCTAAAGAGGAAAGGTGCCCATTCACAGCTAGGGGGGAGGGGGGAGGTACTGTACTGAAGCAAAGGCGCATGAGCGGTCACCCATCTGCGAGGCAACCTCGCTTAACGATGCTGAAACCTTCGCATGGGGAGAACAAGTGCTCTGGCCACTGAGCTTTCCCATCTCTCTTAAAGGAAACAAAACAGACCAAGCCGCAAAGAAAATCCAAGAAGGTTCTCACACTTGTGTCTTTGGTGAAAGCCTATCATTCACCTTTTATGGTCAGAACATTGCGCTCGCAATCTGACGACCCTGGTTCAATTCCCGTTCAAGGGGGATATTTTCTCCTGGAGTTAACATCAATGCAGACTCCACTCTCCCCAAAAGTCCTTCGGATGAGACTATAAACGCACGCAGAACATCTTGCGCACACGTTAAATCCTGTTCCGCTTTTCGTAAGAGTAGGCCATTGTGTGCCGGTGGGAACAGATGACAAAATTTACAAAACCGCATACACATGGGGACTGGATGTAAAAAAGCACATAAGTGCTTATTCCATTATCCTCGATATAAAAGAATAAAAGAAAAAAAAGAAAGAAAGAAAAAGACACTATAAATTTCCTGGACAATCATCACTCTCATGTTGACAATCACCACTCTCATGTTGACAATCATCACTCCCATGTTAATAATTGTGCAGGTAGCAGCACTCCCTCGGAGGGAGTGAAGAGATTTTATCTTAAAAGGTAAAAGCTGAAGTGAAACATTTCACTAACCTCCTGTCAGGACTTTCATATCGTTAATGGTCAAAGCTCCATTCAAAACTGTACAGCTGTACACAGATTTCAACACTATGGTAAAAAAACAAACAATGATGTCTTCAGTCGTTCTTCGTATCAACCCTATAGCCAAACCACAAGGTTCAAGCTAAGACAGTCACCCCGCAGTGGGCGAAGTAATGTGACACCACACCAAACAGGACAAGTCAATAATAGAGAGAGAGAGAGAGAGATAGATAGATAGATAGATAGATAGATAGATAGATAGTATAGATAGATATAGAGATAGATATAGAGATAGATATAGAGATAGATAGATAGAAGAGATAGATAGAGAGATAGAGAGAGATAGAGAGAGAGATAGATAGAGAGATAGAGAGAGAGATAGATAGATAGATAGATAGAAAGAAAAGAGAGAGATAGAGAGATACATACATATATACATACATACATACATCGACAGATAGACAATCATACAGAATTAAACAAACACAATACTTTACAGACAGTCGGACAGACAGACAGACAATCAGTCTCTCAATCAGACAATCAGTCACAAAAACAAATCAACAGAAATAAAGACAAACAAAGAACTCGACAGCCCATGTCCTATGTAACGAGTCAGCCCTACAAAAAACAAAAACAAAAAACAAAAAAACCAACCAACAACAACCCCAACTTCAAATCAGTGACAAGGGAGCTAAACCCGTGATGGCGGCTCGTAAACCGCGCGAATTAAAACTCGCTGGTGCAGAACCTACGTTGTCAGCCGTATGGGCGTCACGTCACGCCAGCTTTGTTCGCGGTCGCCACACGTCGGAGTTCAAATAAACCTCGCGTGGGCAGCTCATCAGAGAGCGAGGATGGTCCTTTTGTAAGAGCGCATGATTTATTTAGCGCTTGTGCCCAAAGAATGAAACCATAGAGGAAATTAGAGAGGAGGTGCCGAGCTCCCCAAAGCACCCGGTGAGGAGGGGAAGAGGAGGAGGAGGAGGAGGAAAGGAGGAGGAGGAGGAAGAGGAGGAAGAGGAGGAGGAGGAGGCTGTAAGAATGCAATCAACGGAGTACTGGACGCGTGGACGTGCATGCATGCTCTTAGGGCTGTACAGATGTTCCAAGAGGTTCGAATCCTGTGTTATGACCAAGGTGGGATCATAAACACGAAATCCCCATCCCTCCCCCCCCCCCCCCCAAAAAAAAAAAAGGGTTCAGGCAGGAGTAGGAGGATGAGGAGGAGGAGGAGGAGGATGTGAGGAGAGAAGAGAGAGAGAGAGAGAGAGGAGAGAGAGAGAGAGAAGAGAGAGAGAGAGAGAGAGAGAGAGAGAGAGAGAGGAGTAAGGAAATTTACAAGTTGCATGGAACGAAGCCAGCGTTAACAAGTGACTGACTAGCGGTGTGGTACAGTGGTTAGGTCATGTTTTGACGTGTGGGTGGTCTTGGATTCAAACCCTGTCAGAAGCATGAGTATTTAGAACAGATATTTTGCTGAGTCAAAACCAGCCGATTACTGTTCATAGATTGTTGTGCTGTATCTCGCAGGAATGATGCATCATAGGGATGGTGCTTTGAGAATGTGGTTCAGATGTTCTTACCCTGCACTGAAAGTGTCTGTATCTCTCAGGCCTGGTTGAGACTAACATGTACTGCGCAAATAAACCACACAAAACACCATTGTAATACAGTTTCAGTCTTTAATAGGGATTTGTTAGAAACATCATCGCCATTATCATTCTCACGATTCATCATGAAAACAAAATCAATGATGTAGACAACAAAAAGGTTTTTCATGGTCTGCTCTCAGACTGATCTCAACTCCGAATTTTTCTTCTCCCTTTTATGAGTAACTAATACAGAATATCGTTTAAACGGTGCCACAAAGCAAGCACACTTATACTTTGGACAGGACAACCAGTACCTTATAAAATTATTTCTTAGGTCATTATGATGGTATAGTTTCCAGAATCTTTAGCTCTTGTTGTGAACCATGTCAGTATGTTGTTGTTGCTGCTTCTCTTGCTGTTGTTGTTGTGTCGTCGTTGTTGGGTGTTCCCCAGCTTTAAAAAAATCTAGCCTCACCCAGAATATCCACGTCACTCTATCTTACTCCTCAGACCTGTAAGTCATGGTGAGATCGCATGACCGTTCAAGTACCTGGGCATCTAAGCAGCCATACTCCGACTTCAGAGGACTTTTCTCCGTTGTTTTGTTGTTGTTGCAGAGTATAGCTTAGCTTATCATGCTATTAGGAAGTCATATCTTACGTCAATCTTAGCCTAAGTCCCGTAACCCATGCCCGCGTTTTGTGGATTACGTGAAACACAGACATGCCTCGCATGTATCCTGTACCTGCAGATAGACATACAGATAGATAGATAGATAGATAGATAGATAGATAGATAGATATAGATAGATAGAAGAGAGAGAGAGAGAGAAGAAAAGAGAGAGAGAGAGAGAGGATAGACAGGCAGACAGGCAGACAGACAGACAGACAGATAGATAGATAGATAGATAGATAGATAGATAGATAGATAGATAGAGAGAGATAGAGAGAGAGAGATGAGAGAGATAGAAGAGAGAGAGATAGACAGGGAGACAGGCAGAAGACAGACAGACAGATAGATAGATAGATAGATAGATAATAGATAGAATATTAGATAGATAGATAGATAGATAAAATAGAAATAGATAGATAGATAATAGATTAACAGACAGATAGAGAGAATAATTTTGAGTCAACTAAGCCCAACCTTTCCAAAGGAACACAGCCTGAAAAAAAATCCACTACAGTCCATCAACGACTTCCCATAAGAGTTACGAGAAGAAAGAGAAGAACATTTAATTCAACCCCCGCCATTGCCATTGCGTAGCCAAGTCTTACAGGTGGCCTTATGGCGGCGCCCTCACAAACATGGCCGTCTTGAATGCGGGTGGTGACACTGGGGTTAGACAGACAACGGATTTAAACAAGAAATCAGGATAGGGCTGGCAATGTAAATGGAGCAGAAGATCGTGACTTAACTGTTGGAAAATAGCAGTATGCGGGACACGGAAGGTTAGATGGAAAAAAGAAAAAAACGAAAAAGAAAAAAGAAACAGGCTTTTACACAGATTACATCAATTCATATTTCAGTGCTCTAACACTTCCCTAAGTGCATGGAACTTGATGATACTGACAGGTGTATGCGCATATCGTTACTTGTCGCACCTTTGGTGTTATGGTTTTAGTGTTTTATTTTTTTTTAAAAGAAGAAGTAAAAGATGAAGAAAAAAGGGGGTATTTAGACTTGTTGGTGCATAATAATCTATAAAGTGTCGTTGGTTGAAATATTAACTGACATGTCTGAACATATCCTATTACATAAAACTCTGTGTGTAGTGTGTGTGTGTGTGTGTGGTGTGTGGTGTGTGTGGTGTGTGTGTGTGTGTGTGTGTGTGTGATGTGTGTGTGTGTGTGTGTTGTGTGTGTGTGTGTTGTGTGTGAGTGTGTGTGTGTGTGTGTGTTTCTGATGCCTCTGTCTATCTGCATGTCTGTCTGTCTCTCTGTGTCTGTCTCTGTCTCTGTCTCTCTCCCTTCCTCTCTCTCTCTCCTCTCCCTCCCTTCCTCTCTCCCTCCCTCTCCCCCTCTCTCTCTCCCTCTCCCTCCTTTCCTCCTCTCTCTCCCTCTCCCCTCTCTCTCTCTCCCTCCCTCCCCATCTCTCTCCCTCCCTCCCCCCTCTCTCTCTCTCCCTCCCTCCCTTCCTCTCTCCCTCTCTCTCTCCCTCTCTCTCCCCCTACCCTTTCCCTCTCTCTCTCTCCCTCCCTTCCCTCCCTCCCTCCCCTCCCTCTCTCTCTCTCCCCCCCCTCTCTCTCCCTCCCTCCCCCTCCCTCTCTCCCTCTCTCTCTCTGTATGTGGCCCTCACCCAGGTAACAGGACCAGGATGGAGAGCAGGCTGCAATGGCACTCCAGAGAAATCCCCACTGCAGGAATCAGACTGCTAATGATCACCCACACCCCGGCCACCCACTAATGACCCGGGTAGCCTTGTGCCAGAGACACCCCGTAGAGACATCGTAGAGACATCGGGTAGGAAAGGAGGGGTGGGGGGTAGGTTACATGTATGGGTAGTTAAACTACCTTCTTGTACACTTTTTTTGTGTTTTGTTGGGTTGGTTGGTTTGTTGTTTTGTTGTTGTTGTTGTGGGTTGTTTTTTGGGTCGTGTTTTTTTTTGGGGGGAGTGTTGTTCTTCTTTTTTCATAAAATATCATACACGCTCTCGCAACACATAGCGTACATGTGCAAGGGCACACACACACACACACACACACACACACACACACACACACACACACACACACACACACAAACACACACACACACCTACTTAATTTTCTTTCTCGTCTAATTTGTCATTGTTGGTGGGGGGCGGGGGTGAGGGGGGGGTTGTTCTTTTTTTCATAAATATCATACACGCTCTCGCGACACATAACGTGCATGTGCAAGGGTGCGCGCGCAAGCGCGCACACACACAAGCACACACACACACACACACACACACACACACACACACACACACACACACACACACACACACACACAACTACTTAATTTTCTTTCTCGTCTAATTTGTCATTACTGCCTGTGAATATCTAGGCTAATTCCCTGACAGAAACTAGGCTAATGATTTTGGCTTCTTATTGTGTTCTGAGGTTGTATGCTTTGGTGTGGTGTTGTGGGGTGTGTGGTATTGTATTGTATTGTGTGGTGAGTGTGTGGTGGGGTGAGGTGTGGTGTAGGTGTGGTTTGATGTGTGTGGTAAGGTGTGGTGTGGTGTCGTGTCGTGTCGTGTGGGTGTGGTGAAGTGTGGTGTGGTGTGGATGTGGTGTGGTGGTGGTTTGATGTGGTGTGGTGAGGTGTGTTGTGGTGTGGTGTGGTGTGGGTGTGGTGAGGTGTGGGTGTGGTGTGGTGAGGTGTGGGTGTGGTGTGGCATGGTGTGGTGAGGTGTGTTGAGGGTGTGTGCCACTGTGGTTTGTAGTTGTGTGTTTTGTTCCTTGTCTTATCAAGTATATTTCTGGTCTGGCCCAAACATGCATGAATACTTTTTTATTTATTTATTTATTTTATTCATACCACTTTAAGTCACAGCAGATTTCTCTGCATGAAATTCGGGCTGCTCTCCCCGGGGGAGAGCGCGACGCCACAAGAGCAGTGCCACCCATTATTTTTTTTCTTTTTCCTGTCTGCAACTGTATTTGTTTCCCTATCAGAGTGGCTTTTTTCTACAGAATTTTGCCAGGGACAACTCTCTTGTTGCTGTGGGTTCTTTTATGTGCGTTAAATAATTATGTGTAACACACGGGACCTCAGTTTGTCGTCTCATCCGAAAGACTAGCGCCTAGACTTCCACTCATGGTCTAATGGATAGGGGGGTTGGAGGAAGGGGGGGGGGGGGGGGGGGGGGGACGAAGTTTCGGGTCCAAACGGAATTCAAACCACCGCACACCGCACACTTCCAACACGGACTTTTTTGCTTTCTAGACAGGTGTGCTACCTTTAGACCACCGAGCCACCAAAAGATGCATGACTATTTTTTTCTAATGTAAGTACCTAGCCACATTATCAACATGTTGCTATGCTTTCAAACGTTACCTCCACATTGTCTTTAAGCATGACAAGCTTTTGCCAAACCCAGACCAGAAAGCAGGTCAATTAACGCTGCCCATGGAGCCATGACTGAAAAACTTGTTCGAACCCGTTAAAGGGAAATATTTTCCCTGGATTTAACTTTATGCCGACTACACTCCCCCCAAAATCCTTGGGATGAACTCAAACCGGGGTCCCTGAGCGAACGCACGCAGTACATCTTTCGCACACTAAAACCTGTTCCGCTTTTCGGAAAGAGGCCATTGTTGCCGGGGAACGGATACAAAATTGAAAAATGCAAAACAGGGGACTGGAATGTAAAAAAACACATGAGGCTAAATTCCATTATCCTCGAAAAAAATAATAAAATAAAATTATTATAAAAGGGAAAAAACAAAATCATCTAAAAACGAGTATGGCGCCTACAGGCGAAGTACTTGAAAACTGTAAAGGCAAACTTGTTCGTTCAGTTGTCAGGGGGGCCCATAAAACGTGGTCCCCCCTGTGATTCCCAGTGTCCCACATTCTGGGTAACCCCAAAAGGTTTTAAAACGGAGAACGCCCATCAGAACAATAACAAAACATGTTGTATATTTACGGGGCTAAATTTATGCCTGAAATATCCCCAGGCTGCGTATTACTACATAATATTTTTCAGCATTCTCTCAGAAAAAAGAAACCAAACAACAAAACATGTTTTTCATTTTAGTATTTTTTTTCTTATTTCTTTATTTATTTCGAGGAAAATGGAATAAGCACTCATGTCACTTTTTTAACATCCATCCCCGTTGAATGCGGCTTTGCTAATTTTGTCATCTCACCCACCGGGCACCCATTGGTTATTTTTCCAAAAAAGCAAAAAGGTTAAACGTGTTCGCTCTTCTTAAAATAAACAGCCAGTACATCGCTGAAGATTACACGTCAGAAGACAATTTTACCACCCAAAACAAAATCCCTTTTTTTAAAGTGCGGACCAAGCAAGACAGTTGTTTTTGCGAGACCAGTCCATCAAGTCAACCCCCCAACTAAAAACAACAACAACAACATCACAACGAAGCCCTTTCGGCTAATATTTTAATAAGGGTAAAACACTAAAATTTCGTTTCAGGGAGAGAGAGAGAAAAGGGAGAGGAAGGAGGAGAGAGAGAGAGAGAGAGAGAAAAGAGAGAGAGAGAGAAGAGAGAGAGAAGAGAGAGGAGAGAGAGAGAGAGAGAAAAATTTTCTTTTATTTAGAAAAACAATTTCCCCACTTACTTTTTTTGTTTGCTTTCTTTTGTTGTTGTTATTTTGTGTTGCTTTTGGTTTTTTTTTTTTGTTTGTTGTTGTTTTTTTTTAGCATTTTGCAAAGTGAAATATTTTCAAAATTGTTCCACGGTTTAAACACTCAAATTCCTCCCCCCTCCCTCCCTTCCTCCCCCCTTTGACTATCTTAGCCCCAAAAATGATATCCCCTAAAAAAATCAGACTAAAAGCCGGCCAACCAGCGTAAAAAAAAAATGGTAGATCTTTCTCAAAACATACCGTTTAAAATAAAAAAGTCTCGTGTTGTTTTTAAAAAATTCTGGTTCTTTTTTCGCTATATACTTTGAGGGAACATCTTTGTTAATTTTTTTGTTGTTTTTTTTTGGGTTTTTCGCAACAAAATCCTTTTTTTTTAAAAAAGGACTTTGGTTGTTTTTGTCGTTATTCTGTTGCTTTTGTTCTAATGAAGAATATTTAAAATATTCTACATCCTTTTTGTGGTATTTGCTCTTTAAAAAACCCCGCATCATAATTAAAACTTTTATCTTTCGACCAGAAGGCCATAATCCGGACTTATCCCGGTTTTTGTAGCGTTAACGAACTGATGGTTTTTCACCCCCCCTTGACAGGACCTAGTCTTCGCCAGATACTTTCCCCAGCAAGCTGGACCCACTTGTACACCTGGGTGGAGTGAGGAAAATAGGGGTAAAGGCTTTCCCCAAAAACACAACACCCAGCCGAGCGGGATCGAACCCGCGACCTCTGGACACGATCGACTACCCAAACCACCGACCACGGTGCCTTTGTGGTGTACTAAAATCACAATTTCAACGTGTTACACAATGCACAATTTATGAAAAAATTTTGTAGAAGGGGATGTAGGGCCCACATGAACTATAAAAAAAAATATAATCGCAAGCAAAGGGGCCCCCCCCCCCCCCCCCCCCCCAAAAAAAAAAAACACCCAACAAAAACAACAAAAACAAAACTCGGATTATTTTAAGTTTGGAAATTTTTCTTTTTCGCTGCGGGGTGTCAAGGGACCGTTTTAAAAATTCCCGTCTGTCTGTTTTGTCGCCTGCCTTTCTGTCTGTCTGCCGCCTGTCTGTCTGTCTGTCTGCACGCCCGTATTTCTGCTGTTTGTCTGTCTCTTTCTCTGTGTTATCCGCCTTTTCTTCGACTTTTCCTCTTTACATAAAAAAATAACAAAAAAACTCTACACTTCGTCCCCAAAGGGCTAAAAACATTCCAAACAACAACTATAAGCTTAAAATCCCGCCGTTCTCTTCCCCTCCCTTCCAAAACCCCCATTCCTACCCCCCCCCCCTCCCACCAAACAAAACAAAAAACCAACCAAACAAAAAATCCCCAACCCTAACCCACCCATCCATCCCCTACACTCCCCCAACCAAGTCTTCCCACGAAGCACAACTAAGCAAAAAACTAAAACACACACACACACACCAAAAACACACAACACCCCTACACACACACACCCACACAACCACACCACACACACAACAAAACACAAAAAACACAACACAACCACAATGACTTTAAAAGGCAATAAAATATTTTGAACTAAACTGAAACAACACACAACACACAAACACCGCGCGCGCCGCGCCGGCGGCGATATTCCCACCCCCCACTACCTACTCACACCTCCACAACCACACCAACCACAACCATCACCAACCCCCCCACCCACCTACCACCACCACCACCCCGCTACCCCACCACCATACAGGTACCCCCCCCCTACCCTTACCCCACAACCCCCCCCCCCCCCCCCCACACACACACACATACGATATTCCTACCACCACTACCTACTCATCACCTACCACAACCATCACCAACCACCCACCACCACCCACCACCACTACCCCTACCCCTACCCCCTACCCCACACACACACACACACACATACACACACACGCACACACACACATACACCCCCCCCCCCCCCAACACACACACACACACACACACACACACATACGGGGGCCCCCCAGCATTGACAAATCCACAAAACAATGAGGGAAACATCACCAGATTCTGGGCAGACAGAGCTCTGGCAGTAGCAGGCTCCCCCGCGGTGCCATTAGCGGGGCTTTTCTGCCCATTTGTCGCCGACAAGCCGGAGCCGCAGGAAGGGCGACACACGATCTTGGCGTCCTCGGAGACTTCTTGGCCAGGGGACATAATCCGCCTAGGTCCTCTTCGGTTGTCTCCCATGGTGGTCGTGTTGGCGAGTGATGCATGAGCAGAATGCCAAAGAAGATGGAGTCAGCGGCGGTGGTGGTGGTGGTGGTGGTGGTAGTGGTGGGGGTGATGTTGTTGTTGATGTTGATGTTGGATGTTGTGGTTGTGGTTGTGGTTGTTGTTGGGTTTGTGAGTTTTTTGGAAGAAGTTTATGTGTGTGGGGGTGGGGGTTGGGGGGGGGGGGGGGGAGGAGGAGAGGAGAGAGGAGGGAGAGAGAGAGATGGCGAAAACAATATAATGTGGAGGATTTGTTCGCTGAATCCTTATCTTATTGCTCTCTACCTGAGGTTTCTGATGTTTTTTCGCTTTCTTTTTTCTGTGTAGTGTGTGTGTTGCGCGCGCGCGCGCGCGCGCGTGTATGTGTGTGTGTTGCGTATGTGTGCATGTGTGTGTGTACGAACGTGCGTGCGTGAGTGTGCCTGCGTACACATAAGAAGTTGTTTATGTGTTTACAAAGGGGAGGAGGGATAAAAGGGGTAATAAGATAGTGCTTATTTCGGGATGCTGAGATATGAGACACAAACTACACTAGTTCTTCGAATGTAAAACTTTACCAGGAAATTTTGAAAGGTCAAGGGAGAGAAATGTCCTCTCCCCTCCGTCCCTCTCCCTTAGTTTCTTGCGCCTCCCCCTCCCCTCTCCACACCGCCCACACCCCCTCTCATTCCATCCTTTCAAATCTGTTTCTTCTTTTCTGTCATTTCTTTCCTTAAGAGCAGAGATATGTCTAGAGAAAGAGTTTGAAAAGGATGTGCAAAAATTCTGTCACTGGAACATGTATGTATGTATGTATGTATGTGTGCGTGTGTGTACACGTGTATGTATGTATGGATGGATGGATGGATGGATGAATGAATTATGTATGTATGTATGTATGTATGCATGCATGCATGTATATATGCATATATGCATGTATGCATGTATGTATGCATGTATGTGTGTGAATATATCTATCTATCTGCCTGCCTGTCTGTCTGTCTCTTCTCTCTTTATTTCTATATTTCTTTCAAGCGTATTTATCACTTTTGTGTATTGTTTTCGAACGCATAACGTTATCGTTGCAACCACATTCTTTGTGTAAAATCTGGAATTGTCTTTCCGGATTTAGTATGCTGGTTTAGTATATCCTCACTCCTTGGTTGTTCTTTTTGTTGTTATTGTTGTTGTCTCCATTTTTTGTGGTGTCGTGTTATAACCATAATCGTGTGTTTGCATGCTAATCGTCATTTTTTCGTTTTTGTTTTTTAATGAGGTTTTGGTTTGCTTGCAGTTGCGTTTATTAATTGTTATTGATTGTTATTTTTTGTTTTTATTTTTTTCTTTAAAATACTAGTCCTTTCATATGTGTTCAATTAATCAGCTAATGGTTAACGTTATTTAAAGGGAGAAAAGGAAACGAGAGAAAACAAACCATACAAAAATAAAAACACATAGCAAAGTGCAAGATATATACATGCAAAGTAAATAAACAAGCTGATGAATGAACGTTTGAATAAACAAACATTAACAAATACGTACTGTTTATGACTGCAGTCTATCCACAAAACAGTCCTACAGTTTACATTACTAAATAATCAAATTTCAATGATAGTGTCCTGTCATGTACTCACAAACAATGGAAGCTAAGTACACAAACCTACCTGCTTCACTCTGCTTCCATCCTCATCCATACACAATTCCCCCCCCCCCCCCCCCCCCCCCCCCCCCCCCCCCCCCCCCCCTCCATACACACACACCCACCACCACCACCATCAACAGCCACCGCAATTACCGCCACCACCACCATCACCACCACCCCCATCCCCCAAAAGACGACGAAGTACATGCTGAGGTGCCGGATATACAGGAGTCAAATATCGTTACACATGAGTGCCCACACGCATGCAGCACGCACACACACACACACCACACACACTACACACACTCAACACATAACACACGCTACACTACACGCACACAAAAACACTTCACACACAAAACACCACACACACTACACACACACTAACACACACACACTACACTACACACACACAGACATACACACACACTACACACTAACACACACACTACACTACACTACACACACACACACACACAACACACACACACACACACACACACACACACACACAGACCTCCTTCCCCTGAAAATGTCCGGCTCTATGTTTCATGACAGTATGTCGTTTGTAGGGAAAAGGTCATTAGCTCGTGCTCATTAATTAACCCTGGTGGCTGATGGTCATCATGATTATATTGGCACACCCTTTTTTTGACAACCACGTGCGATTCCGTGTTACTGCGCAGGCTACTGTAGCATAGTGTAGTGTAGTGTAGTGTGTGGGGATGGGGTAGCTCAGTGGTCAGAGCACTCGCTTTCCCCCAGCTATGGTTCAGCAGCATCGAGCGTGGTTACCCCTTGGATGGGTGACCGTTTGCGCGCCTTGTTTTCAGTGTAGTCCCCCAGTTCACCCAGCTGTAAACGGGTACCTGCCTTCTGTAGGGTCAGGGAAGGTAAAGCAGCGAGGGAGAGGAGATGGGCGCCGCCCTCAATATGCTGGACCCTGGAGAAGTTGAGGTCTCTGATGCCTCGCTTCCCTACGACCACGTAGGTTAAAAGACACCTTTACCTTTTAATTAGTGGAGTGGAGTGGAGTGGAGTGGAAGGGGGTGGAGTGGAGTGGAGTGGGGTGGAGTGTGGCGTGGTGTGGTGTGGTGTGGAGTGGTGTGGTGTGGTGTGGTGTGGTGTGGTGTGGAGTGGAGTGGAGGGTTGAGCAGTTTAGTGTAGTGTAGCGTTGTGCAACATATCGCACAGTGTCGAATCGTTTCGTATTGTAGTGTTCTATGCAATGTTGCTCTGTTCTATTCTGTTCAGTATTTGTTCTCTTCTGTTGCGTTCCGTTCTGAGTCTTTTTGTTTTGTTCTGTTTTGTTCTGCTCTGTCATTCTCTTCTCTTTTTTTTGTCGTTCTTTTATTCCGCTTTGTTTATTGGTTCTGCTCTGTTCTTTTTCCCCCCATTTTTCGTTATTCGTTCTATTCTGTTTTCTTCTTTTTTCTGTTCCTTCCTTCTGTTCTGTTCTTACCTTGTCACAATAGATCATTAAGTGTGTGAAATTTGAGGCAAAAGGGGGGAAGGATAACAGTGGTGGAGGCTACAGACAAGAAATTCACCGTGCACAGAATAAATTCAAGGAGGTGGGTAGTCATCATAAATGCCTAAGTGTAAGAATACCACACACACACACACCACCACCACCACCACCACCACCACTACCACCACCACACGACACCACCACCACACCATCACCATACCACACCACACCACACCACCACCACCACCACCACCCCACCATACCACAACACAACAACACACACTTACTCCTCCAAGACTTTTTCTCTTTTTTTTGTTGTTGGTTGAAGATGAGACTATAACCCTTAGAAGAATTCTCTGCAGACAGAAGAGCTAGAAGACAAGAAGAGGCCACAGCAGTGGGGGCTCCCCTGTTGGACTCAATAATTCATCCTTAATTGTCCAGGCCGCCCCAACTCCCTCTCTCATCATGTTCATCACCTTGTCGGCCAGTGCCACATGAATGGGGCCATGAAAAAAACATGAGTACCAGGGTGCTGCGCGGAATTTGTAACTCGGTAATTAAACAACCGTCTTCGTCTTGGCGTTACGCTCACACAGAGACACAGAGGGGGGGTTTTGTTGGTCATCATCGAAGGATGAAATTATAAGTTTCTATAATGTATACATTGGCCCTTTCCCTTTCGCCTCCCCCCCAACCCCTGCTCACCCCCCTCTCCCTGCCCACCACCACCACACACCACACACACGCACTACTACCACTACTACTACTACCACCACTACCAACTAATCATAGACTGATCTGTCTGCTGCATATTTATGAAGAGAATCGTGTTAGTGTCTTTATTAGTTGTTGAGGGAGGGTTTTGTGTGTGTGTTCTTCGTAGTTGATTATGTTATTGTTATTTGATGAAACGCGTGTTGAATTCTGAAAGTATTGACACTTTGGTGGGTTGTTGTTTTTTTCAGTTTGTGATTTGATTCATAGATAATTATTATGCTTTAAGCAACGACAGTGCAGAATATAAGCCCCATATTGAATTATACTTTATTCAGGTTGCATCCATGTCTGATCTTTGTTTCCATCCAAACATTATTCACAGATCAAACATGGTGTTCTTTTCAAAAATCGTCAAATAGAAGAGGCACGCCAGTTTCATGGAAATAATTATCAGAATGAGTTACGTAGGAGCAGTAGGGAAGAAAACAAAAAGTGGTTTTTTAAATGTCTATGTTGGGTTGTGGATGCAATACCAAAATGGCTACAGATCAGAATTACTCATTACACTGGAGCCACGAATGAAGAACTGAACGAATGTTATTGTTATGTGTGCAAGAGTTCCAGCAAATTTTGTGCGGTGCCTCCGAGAAAGAGGTCCACCATTAAACACGATTTGTAGAATCGTTAACTCAGGAATCGGTCAGAAGCACTTGTAGAACGGCAGGCGATCTACAATCCTTTTCTATAGAATAATCCATTTTTCATGGATGGTAATCGAACGTCAAATGGTTGAGGTTTTGGTTTGGTTTTGGTTTTTTTGGTAACACTAGCAATCGCATTCATTAAATCAGAGAATCAGTAATGTTTTTTTATGTTTATAACCCCCCCCCCCCCCCACCCCCCCCACCCACAAAAAAAGAGAGAGAGAGAGAGAGAGAGAGAGAGAGAGAGAGAGAGAGAGAGAGAGAGAGAGAGAGAGAGAGAGAGAGAGAGAGAGAGAGAGAGAGAGAGAAAACAAGCTAACAAACAGCCCCCCCCCCCCCCAAAAAAAAAAAAAGAGGAAAAAACAAACAACAGCAACAACAAAAACCCAACAACAACAATAGAAATGTCCGTTTTATTTGCTGCTGATTTTAGTTATTGGAACATGATTGCTTCTGTCTTTTTTTTCTAAAAAGCACTCTTCGTGATAGGAACTTTCTGATAGTTTAACTGACATGCCAATGTATTGACATATCACTAATTTATTCTGCCCCCCCACCTCTCTCTCTTCACACACGCACGCACGCACACACACACACACACACACTCACTCACTCACTCACACACACACAAACACACCACAACAAACACACACACACTCGCTCACACACAACACCAACACAACACACACACACACACACCACCACAACACAACACAACACATACACCCCCCCCCACACACACACACACCACACACACACACACACACACACACACACAAACACACACACACACACACACACACACACACACACACTACACACACACACTTCTTTTCTTCACTTCACTTTCTCCTTCCTTATTTTTCCAGCGTTGTTGTTTTTTCACAGTTTATATTATACGTTTTTTCTTCTCTCTCCTCAAACGCTTAAGGCGACTGGGAAAAAACCCCAGCAACCTGTCAGGCCTACATCTAAATGTTCACACCCTCTTGAACCTGCACTTGGTATCCCTGACACAGGATAGGGGGGGGGGGGGGGGGAGAATGAGAGGCGGGAGCGGGTAAGGGTGGAGGAGGTGTGGGATCTAACAGCTATTAGAAACAGAATAATGAAGAGAGTAAAAGAAAGTAAAGAAGAAGAAGACAAAAAACTCGGTTGTCCCATCCTCTCTCCCTCTTGGTTATGGGAGAAAAGATACAGACGCCTGATGATGTCTTTTGAAGATTCCACGTCGTGCTGATATAGTCACATGAGGCAAAGAACAGTGTTCCAGTGGATTGGGTCAGAGGTTTCGCTCGGTGGGTCCGTGGTTCGTTCCGTCACCTGTTCATCATCTTGAGATTAGCTCTCTGTCGGTCGTCTGTGTGGTACCAGGAGACTTCTTCTTTTTTTCCCCGTGCATCTTCTCCCGAGTCTGCACTGACCTCCACAGTTGTTTCTTGAAGACTTCCTCCGTTGGCGAAATCTGTCGAGTTGGCTGTTTTGGGTTGGGTTGGGTTGGGTTTTGGTTTGTTGGTTTGTTTGGCTGTTTGGTTGGGTGGTTTGATTTGGTTTTGTTTGGTTTGCTGGTTTGTTGGTTTGTTTGTTTGTTTGGTTGGTTGGTTGGGTTTGGTTTTGGTTTGGTTTGTTGGTTTGTCTGGTTGGGTAGTTGGTTGGTTGGTTGGTTGGTTGGGTGGTTTGGTTTGGTTGTTAGTTTTGGTTTGTTGGTTTGTTTGGTTTGTTGGTTGGGCTTGGTTTTTGTTTTTTTTTTGATTGCTTTTTTTTTTTTTTTTTAAATTTTTTTCCCCTTACTTAAATTTTTTTGCTTTTTTTATTTTTAATTTTATCGTTTTTAATATTTTCCCCTTTTTCCCCCTTTTTTTTTTTTTTTTTTCTTTTTCTCCCTTTTTTTTTTTTTTTTTTTTTTTGTGTAAAAGGCAAAAAAAGCTAAGCATGGGTTATTTTTTTTTTAAAAAAATTTTCGATTATAATTTTAAAATTGATTTTTGCAATTTAAAAAATTTTTAATCAGGGCACCGTTCTTTTCCATTCTGAAATAGGCTCCTGAATTTTAAAAACGTATAATTGTCTGTCACTTCCCTTTCTGTCTGATCCCAGGTGTGTTCCCACCATTTTTAAAAAAAATTTTTTTTCCCCCCCCCCCCCCCCCCCCCCCCCCCCCCCCCCCCCCCCCCCCCCCCCCCCCCCCCCCCCCCCCCCCCCCCCCCCCCCTTTTGGATTTCCCTTCTTTCTACATGAATGAGACGAGGAACCGAGATCCTGTGTGCATCATGCATTTGGCACACGTAAGAAAACAAATATACGCGTGCACGCGCACACACACACGTACACACAACAAAACACACACACACAACACAACACCACACAACACCACACACACAACACACACACACTCACACACAACACCACACAACACCACACACACACAACACACACACACTCACACACACAACACCACACAACACAACACACACACACTCACACACAACACCACACAACACAACACACACAGGGAAGAAAGGGAGTTAGGTGTACCTTGCAAAATTCCGCCGAAATATCATTCTCGTAGGCAAATAAATGTACTCGCAAACAGAAAGAATGGGGTTAGCCTTGCATCTTTGCATTCTCTTTAAATAAATAAAAAAGCAACCCGACCCATACAACTATCTGACTAAAAACGCTATGTTCAGTACAACTAAACTACTGCTGCAGATGCTACTAGCAGTTAGCAGCAGTGGTGGTAGCTTAAGAGGAATAGAACACACACACACACACACACACACACACACACACACACACACACACACACACACACACACACACACACACACACACACACACACACACGCCCTCTCTCTCTCTCTCTCTCTCTCTCTCTCTCTCTCTCTCTCTCTCTCTCTCTCTCTCTCTCTCCTCATTCTATGTACGCACTTGAACTTGCACAAGCTTATTCATACACATACTCCCCACCCCCTTTTTTTTTTTACCTTTCTCATAATCCTTTTCCCTATGGTCTAATATCACTTAAAGTGGAAAGACGTTAAAGCAAAGAACAACAACATACACATACAACAACAACAACAACAAAACAACAACATACACATACAACAACAACAACAACAAAAACAACCACCACCACCACTACCACCACCCCACCACCACCCCACCGTCACCACCACCCAGTATCTTTTTTGTGTGTGGATAAATCATCATTCAGTTATCAGTGAATGCACTTGTTGAGGGAGCGAGGACAGGACGGGAGGGAGAGAGAGACGGAGGGAGGGAGGGAGGGAGGAGGCTGAGAGAGAGAGAGAGAGGATGAGAGAGAGAGGGTGATGGGGGGGGGGGGAGAGAGGCAAGGGGGAGAGGAGATGAGGGGCCACCTGCTATGCCGACGAGCGGTGATGAGCCGTGCAACAGCAAAAAGCAAACAGCTACACTGATGACTTCTGCAGGCCTCTATCTGTATCTGTCTCTGTCTCTGTCTCTGTGTCTCTGTCTGTGTGTGTCTGTGTCTGTCTCTGTCTGTTTGTCTCTCTGTCTCTGTCTGTATGTCTGTCTCTGTCTCTGTCTCTTTTTGTCTCTGTCTCTGTCTGTCTGTCTCTCTGTCTGTGTGTGTGTGTGTGTCTCTCTCTGTCTCTGTCTGCATGTCTGTCTGTCTGTCTCCCTCTCTCTTGCTTTCATGCTCTGTGTGTGTGTGTGTGTGTGTGTGTGTGTGTGTGTGTGTGTGTGTGTGTGTGTGTTGTGTGTGTGTGTGTGTGTGTTGTGTGTGTGTGTGTGTTGTGTTGTGTGGTGTGTGTGTTGTTTGTGTGATTGTGCGTGTGTGTGTGTGAGTGTGTGTGTATGTGTGTGTGAGGGGTGCCTCTGTATGTGTGTTTTGTATGTGTGTGTGTTCTGGTTCTACGCCAGTGTGTATGTGTGTGTGTGAGGGGTGCCTCTGTGTGTGTGTGATTGTGCGTGCAGTGGTGTGTGTATGTGTGTGAGGGGTTCCTGTGTGTGTGTGTGTGTGTGTGTGTGTGTGTGTGTGTGTGTGTGTGTTCTGGTTCTACGCCAGAGTATGTGTGTGTGTAGTGTAGTGTAGTGTAGTGTAGTGTTATGTATGTGTGTGCGTAGGTGCGTGCGTGCCTGCGTGCGTATATTTGGGTATGTATGTATGCCTCCATCTGACACTGTCTGTCTGTGTCTGTCTCTCTCTCTCTTCTCTCTCTTCTCTCTCTCTCTCTCTCTCTCTCTCTCTCTCTCTCTCTCTCTCTCTCTTATAGTTAATCAAAATAAACTCCAATGCCACGTTTTCTATTCCTCGCCCCATCCCCCACCCCCACCCCCCACCGTCCAGCCTCCACCCAACACACACAGAGTTTTGTTTATTTTTCTCTGTTCCTCCTCCGTATCAAAACAGTTTAAAGTGCACCGTCGCTTTTCACACATCTTTTATGCTAGCAGTAACAAAGTTGATAGAAAAGAAAATAAAGAAAAGAAAAAATGAGAAGAATAAAAAAGAAGAAGAAGAAAGGGTATGTGAATGATTGACACGTTTGTCAAGTATGAGTCTATCTACAATTGCTATTCCAAATAGGGTTTATGCTTGAGTTTGCGGGCTGGGTCTGCGGTTATTTATATTTTTTTCATTTTTTATCTTTCTTTCTTTCTATTCTTTCTTTCCTTCTTTCTTTCTTTCTTTCTTTCTGTCTTTATCTATTTATGTATTTAGTTATTCATCTGTTTATTTATTTATTAGTTGTTTATTATTTGTTGTTTGCTTAATTATTTATTTATTTAATCATATATTTATCTGTTCATTCATTTATTCATCTGTTTATTTGTGTTATTTTGTGGGCTTGCTCGGTCCATGGTTGTTTGTTATGTTTATTTGTTTGGTTTATAATTTATCTATTAATCTATTATCAAGCAATTCATTCACATTGTAACTTTATTTATTTATGACTTTATTTATTTATTTACTCACTCATGTATTTACGTATTCTATATGTTCATTCGTGTGTTTATGCATTCATCTATTTCTTTATTTTTTTATTTCACTGAATTTTGGGGGGTTTTGATCACATCTCTTTACTTTTGTTTTCTATTATTTGTTTAGCCTATTTATCCGTTAATTCGTTTATCCATTTATCGTTATTTATGTTGTGTTGTTCGTCACATTTTATCGTCTGCTTGTTTATTTGCTTGCTCACTCACTTTCTGTGAGTGTTCGAGTTTTTTACTTTTCTGTTTTGCCAGTGGATTTTTTCCCCAAATATATTTAAAAAGCAGCTGCTTATTATTGCAATGTTTCAAATTTGTTTCGTTGTCGTTGCTTTTGTTGTTGTTGTTTCTTTTTATCTATATTTTCATTAATTAATATTTTTGTTCGTATGGCTATTGTGTTTGTTGACGTTGCTGTTGTAGGAGGTTTTATTTGTTTGCTTATCTGTGTTTTGGGGTCGTGGGATGAAGGGGGAGTTAAGGCGACATACATTTTTAATGTTATTGTGGTGAACATCAATGTGAAAGAGAAACCAGTGTATTGTATTGTGTTGTATTGTATTGTTGTTTTGTATTGTATTGTAATGTATTTATAGTAGTGCACTGTGTGTATTGCATTGTATTGCATTGTATTGTGTTGTATTATATTTTGTTATAATTATTGTGTTGTATTTTATTATATTGTAGTGCAGAAATTGTAGTGTAGTGTAGTGGACTGTACTGTACTGTAGTGAGGTGTACATTGTATTGTATTGTGTGGTATTCTATTGTATTATATATTGTATTATTCTATAGTGTAGTGTGGTGTGGTGTGGTGTGGTGTGGTGTGGTGTAGTGTAGTGTCAGATCGCATCGCATGGCATCACATTGTATCGTATCTCATCATGTCCCATCCCGTTGGATCCCTTTACATCGTATCGTATCGTACCGTATCGTGTTGTATCGTATTGTGTTGTATCGTATCGTGTTGTATCGTGTGTTGTTTGTGTTGTATCTATCGTGTTGTATCGTATGTGTTTACGTATGTGTGTTGTATCCGTATCGTTTTGTATGTTATCGTAATCGTGTTGTACCGTATAGTGTTGTCTTGTTTGTATCGTATCGTATCGTATTGTTGTATCGTATCGTTATGTGTTGTATCGTATCGTTGTTGTATCGTATGTGTTGTATATCGTATCGTGTTGTATCGCATGCGTGTATCGTATGTGTTGTATCGTATCGTGTTGTATCGTTTGTATTGTGTTGTATCGTATCGATGTGTTGTCTGTTCGTATGTGTATTGTTATATCGTTACGGATCGTGTTGTATCGTTCGCGTTGTTGATATCGTATGTTTGTATCGATTGTTTATCGTATTGTTTGTGTTGTATCGTATCGCATCGTGTCGTGTCGTGTTGTATCGTATTGTATTACGTTGCATTGCATTCGTTCCACGGGCATCGCGTTGTCGTCTGTCCTGTCGTGTCGTGTTGCAAATCATCTTACTTCATTGCTTCACTGTTTAATTCGCTGTTCATGCTTGCACATGACATAACTGTATACTGATATTATGGAACTCTTTGTAGGGGTGCATAATTTTGCGCATCCGTTGCATCACGTTGCATAATCTTGCATTGCATTGCATTATATTGTTTGTTAAAACTATTAATTGTGATTGGTTGCATGTGTAAGAATAGGTTGAATGCAAGTGCATTGATTTGAATTTGCAAGATATAGCCCCATAGAAATTCCAGTTATGATTATTACTATAATTACTATTACTATCATCATCATCATCGTCGCCGTCGTCGTCGTTATTATTATTGTTGTTGTTACCATCATCATCATCAATCATCATCGTCGTCATCATCATCGTCGTCGTCGTCATCATCACCATCATTATTGTTGTCGTCGTCGTCGTCTGCATCGTCGTCGTCGTCATCATCTCATCATCATCATTCATCATCATCCACCACCACACCACCACCACTCACCACCCACACCACCACACCACCACCACCACCCACCACCATTATCCTGTGCTGTATACAGTGGTCAGGCCAGTCCCATCTTCAACGCCTGAAAAATATCCTACACTGGCCAGTGCCCTTGTGGCACAGGCCTCCCATACCCTGCAGTCAGTCCTGCCCTATACCTCCAACACTCTGGGACATCACACGCGGCCACAGTCCAAAGAGAGCTCCAAGGAAAAGCTGTGAAGACTCCTGTGGTCACTACGACACACGGCAGTCTTCGCGATCCAGACAGGACTAAACAACAGTAAATAAATGTATTTAAGCCAAGCAACGCAGAAGTAGAATAAAAGGACGCTTCTAGCCAGTATAGATACGCGCCAAACATTTTTAAAAAATTATTTTTTTATTTCGAAGATAATGGGATAAGCACTTATGTGCTTTTTTACATTTAGTCCCCGTGTGTATGCAGTTTTGTAAATTCTGTCATCTGTTCCCACCGGCTTACAATGGGCTACTTTTACGAAAAGCGAACCAGGATTTAACGTGTGCGCAAGATGTTCTGCGTGCGTTCGCACACGTTGCCTCGGTTTATAGTCTCATCCGAAGGACTTATTGAAAATGAAGGAGGTTTTACCCCCTTTGACATTTATCTATGCATTTATGCATTAAAAAAAATTATTAACATATTTGTTTATTGATGAATTCATTGGATAATTTGAGTGGTTAAGTGATTAATTTGTTATTGTTTTCATCTATTTGTCTATTAACTTTCTGATTTGATTCTGTTTTGGGATTGTTGTTTTGGACGGTTGTGGGGGGCGGGGGTGGGGGTGGGGGGGCCTCTTTTTTGGTTTTGGTTGGGTTTTGTTGTTGTTGTTTCTAAAGACACCTCTGGCTTATCCAATTACTCTCAATAAAAAGTTCCGAGTTCTCTCTCTCTCTCTCTCTCTCTCTCTCTCTCTCTCTCTCTCTCTCTCTCTCTCTCTCTTCTCTCCCTCCCTCCCTCCCTCTCTCTCTCTCTCTCTCTCTCTCTCTCTCTCTGAATATTTTCTTTCACATTTGATTAATTATGTATGCATTGGCAATAACTATTATGAAGCTTCGTTATAAGCCCTTAGCTTATCTTTATTCTGTTGTTTTAGTATTTAAAAAAGAATAGAAACAAGTCATGGTATCTTAAGGCTGTTCTTTGTTATTGTCGTTACTGTACAAGTTGTCCGTGATATAATTATGATTATTTTCATTTCTATGCCTATCAGAATATTCTGAATTTCCCAGAAAAAAGAACTCACAATATTTAAAAACTCTCTCTCTCTCTCTCTCTCTCTCTCCTCTCTCTCTCTCTCTCTCCCCTCTCTCTCTCTCCTCTCTCTCCTCTCTCTCTCTCTCTCTCTCGCTGTTTCTCCTCTCTCTCTGTCTCTCTCTCTCTCTGTCTCTGTCTCTCGCTCTCGCTCGCTCTCTCTCCCCACCCTCTCTCTCTCTCCCACCCTCTCTCTCTCTCTCCTCTCTCCTCCTCGCTCACTCTATCTCTCTCTCTCTCTCTCTCTCTTTTACCTCAAAGCCTGATGCCAGAGTGTCAAATTACTCCTCTACCCACAGTCTCAGGGTCGTGTGTAAGAGCAGCAAAAGTTGCGGGTAGAATACGTCAAGTGCCGTTTGCCTCCGCAATCTGCCACAATGCGGGTCACGGTGGAGAGACCGGCAGCACACGCGGCAGAGGTGGCCCCGCGCCGCGATGGGCTTTTAATGTGAACGAGGTCATCAGATTGGAAGGAGAAAATCTGTTCCGTAACTTGCACTGATAACTATAGAGAGAAGAGGATGGGGAGAGAGAGAGAGAGATGAGAGGAGAAGAGAGTGAGAGAGAAGAGAGAAGAGAGAGAGAGAGAGAGAAGAAGAAGATGAAGAGAGAGAGTTGAGAGAAGAGAGAAGTAGATGAGAGAGAGAGAGAGAGGGGTAGAGAGACAGAGAGAGAGAGAAAAAAGAAAGAAAAGGAGGTGGGAAAGGACGACAGATGGACAGACAGAAAGTAAAAACGATTCTATTTCAGTGATGACATGAAACCTATCAATCAATGTCAGAGTCTTTAAGGCAGATATGAGTGTGCGGGACAAAGACGAAGAAACAACAGCAGCAGCAGCAATATCAACAACAAAATCTATTTTATTGTACACAAAAATAGCTTTCTATCCATGAAATATTTGATAATTCTTTAACGTTTTGACACGAACGCACGCAAACACACACACACACACATACACACACACACACACACACACACACACACACACGCGCGCGCGCGCGGCATCACTAAGCGTGAATAGACTTTGAATTGGTCAACAACAACAACAATAACAACAGCACACACACATACACACACAACCACACACCTGGGCGCACGCACAAACACACACGCACGCAGGCATATACCTACGCATACATACTCACACATGCATACACACACACACACACATGCACGTACACACACGCACAGACACACACACGCATGCACGCACGTACACATATACATCTGTAAACATGGCTCAAATGATATAGACCGATAAAAAAAGACAGACAGACAAACAGACATACAAACAGACAGACAGACAGACAGACGGGAACGCAGACAAAGAAACAGAGACCAAACCCTTTGAAAAGATGCTCATTAACAAGAACAACGAAAAACAACAAAAACAAAACGAAAAAAAAAACCCACACAAAACCAAACCGACAACGCAATCCTATTAGAAAAAACAACAACAAACAAAAACAAAACAGTAACGAAACAAAAACAAAACATACGCACTTTCCAACCCCTCACCCTAACCACCCACCCTAGCCACCCAACCCCTACCCCTTACCCCTCTACCCCTGAACCACCTACCCCATCCACCCTTCGTCCTCGTAGTTTTCAAAAGCAAATTCAAAACTGATCCAATCCAAATATGCGGGTATTGTTAGCAACATCCCTAATGCTGCAGCTACTATTGCTGCTGCTGCTACTGCTGCTGCTGCTGCTGCTGCTGCTGCTGCTGCTGCTACTGCTGCTAGTTAGTTCATGACAATCCCTCCCTCCGAACAACAAACAGCCTTTCCCTCCCAAGTGGAATGCACAACCCAATAGCATAAACATAATAGAAATTAAAACGCGGCGCACACAGCCAGCCAGCCAGCCAGCCAGACAGACAAGCGGACAGACACAGAGACAAAGACACACAGACACACACGGACGCATGCACACCCCACACACACACACACACACACAACACAACACACGGACGCACGCACGCACGCACACACACACATCCACACAGACGCACATAATCACACACACACACAAACACACCCTCCCACCTCCCCCCCACACAACACACATCACTCCCTCCCCACACACACACCACCACCACCCATCACACACACACACACATACACACACAACCCCCCCCCCACCCCACTCACACACACATATACACCACCCCCACACACACACACATACGCACACACACTACACACACAACCCCCCACCCCACTCACACACATACATACACACAACCCCCACCCCCACCCCCCATTCACACACACATACACACACACATACGCTACACCGACAATCCAGAACGAACGGACTTTAGCACGCATGCAAGTCAAAGGACTGATGATGATGATGATGATGATGATGATGATGACGACGACGACGACGACGACGACGACGACGACAGCTAGGCCTAGTCCTAGGCCCAGTAGCGCTTTAGCTTGGTTTAGGCCGGTGCGCACGTGCCCCTCATCACAAAAGCTGGCCACGAGGCGTGGCGGGTCGGCACCATGAAATATTCATGCTCATCCCCGAGAGTTAGGCAGGCTCCAGGTCTGCCTGTCCCAGAGGGTCCGTCCGGTCCCGTCCACTTCATTTTCGAGATGTGGTTCCCCAATTATGAAATTTTCGAGGCCCTACAAGTCACGGCCGGGTTCCCATCTTGCGCGTCAAGCTTCTGTGGAAGTCAGCTCGGCCAGAGAGATGCATCATCATCATCAAAAGACAAGAACGGGCGTTGAGGGATTTTGAGGATGAGCCGTTCATCGCGAGCTCTATGTCTTTGTATGTCTGTCTGTCTGTCTGTCTCTCTCTCTATCTGTCTCTCTCTCTCTCTCTCTCTCTCTCTCTCTCTCTCTCTCTCTCTCTCTCTCTCTCTCTCTCTCTCTCTCTCTCTCTATCTGTCTGTCTAGCTGTCTGTCTGTCTCTCTGCCTCTGTCTGTGTGTGTCTGTCTCTCTCTGTATGTCTGTCTGTCTGTCTCTCTCTCTCGGGTGTTAATCTTCAATGTTGTATCATGGTTTTCTTCTTCTTTTAATTTTTTTGTTATCGAGGAGAGTGTATGGGTTTGATTGTAAGCGCAGTCACGCATGCATGCAAGTCTGTGTTTGCACGTGTACATACACGAAGACACAACACACAAAATATCACACACACACACACACACACACACACGTGTCCGGTACAATAAAATCGATCTCATTGAAGTCTTTGAGTGCAAAATACATTCAGCTCCAGTTTGTTCCAGTCCAGGCAGAATTGTGGAGTCAAACCCACTATCACGGGCAAAAAAAAGTATGCGTGGGTACGAGGGAAAAAATACATTGCTCCATGCGATGGCGAAATGGTTTTCCAGCAGAGAGTGGGAAAAGGACGTAAAATTAACTGATACAGACTGAAGTAGTACAAAGCAATACCATGCAAGATAACACAAAGTATTGTAAAGTAATGCACTGAACTGCAGTACGATGAAATGCAATACAATACACTATAATGTAATGCAATGCAATATGATAAAATGTAATGCAATAAAATACAATGCAATGCGACAATGCAATAAATACAACGCAATGTGATGCAGTACAATACATGCAAAGCATCAGGGAACAGTATAAGGAGGGAGACGAAGAGGCAACCGAGAGAAAACGATGGGAAGACAACATCAGAGAGTGGACTGGCCTTGAGTGGAACGATTTGCTACGGAAAGGAGAGAACTGCGGGGAGTGGAGGAAGCTGGTTGCAGAATCTTCATAGGTGTCCCCACGGTCCACGGGACAACGGGATAGGTGAATGTAGCACTACAGTGTAAATAAACCCTTAAGTTCGGAGGAGACAGGACACAGGGAAAAGTTCGGGTGGGGGGGTGGTGGGATTGTTTGTTGTTGTGTTGTTGCTTTTCTTTTGGGGCGGGAGGGGGGTGGGGGGCATTTTGTGTGGGGTTTTTTTCAATTCTGGTGTTGTAATATGTAAATAATTGCAAATGCTTAATCCCAGCCTTACTTCTTACCAAGGTGACTTAACTGTGATGTCGTCAAAAATGGATTTCTTGTCACTAACTGGATTAAAGGCCTCTAACTGCCCAAACCCGGTCCAAACGTAACTGGAAATTATTTTTTAGCACCTAAGCACATCGGTTTATATCAACACACACACGAAAACACAACCCAAAACAATGGCAATAAACAGAAATTACATAAATAAGAACTCTGTCGAGACTGAAAATGTCAAAACGCACACTCCCTAAACTTCCCAGGAAAAAATCTGTCGTTTTTTGCGATTCTAACTATCACAAAGACACTAGAAATTTTCATACAAGTTTTTGGAATAGTTTGTCTCGCGATTTGCAGTCTGTGCAATGGCAGGCAGCCCACCTGGTGAAGGAAAGGAGAGGGTCGGTTTCCCCAGGAAGTTTCCAGACCCGTGAAAGAGTTCTAATCTCTGTAAAGCGTGTCCACTTTAGGACAACAACCCCTTTACGACACAACAGACAGCCATGGTACGCCGTCTGTGGTCGGCGCAGTGATAAATCGGGTGATTAGATGGGCTTGCATCGGCAGTGTGCATAGGCTACCCATCAAAAATGAATGTTTCAAATCTGAAAACTCAGTCAACCTCGCCTCGATCGACCGCTTTCGTGTGTGTGTGTGTGTGTGTGTGTGTGTGTGTGTGTGTGTGTGTGTGTGTGTGTGTGTGTGTGTGTGTGTGTGTGTGTGTGTGTGTGCGTGCGTGTGCGCGCACGAGCGAGCGAGCGAGCGAGCGCGTGCGTGCGTGCGTGATGTGTCTGTGTGTGTGTGGTTTGTTAGTAGCTTTTTTTCCTAAACCATTGTTATTAAAGCATATAGTTTATCCCTTCTTGCATCTGTCTTGTTTATGCCATACCCCCTTTATCAACTGAAATACACATAAAAACCAACATAGATTATGAATAGGCTGTAGTTTTTCTTCTTTTTCCATCTTCTTTATAAACGACCGTAATAAAGAATAGGATGATAAAGAATACTATCTAATACTAGCACATGCAGTGCCTTATCTCATGATTGTCATACCGTCAATAGTTATCGTTAATGCCTGAACATGACTAGGTAGCGTCAATGGTTGAAGAGTGTTTCGCTACATAGTGACGAATTAACATGATTTGACAATCAACTTGTACTAGCTATATGGGCACAATCCTTTACAACAGAACTTCAATCAGACTCGTTGTTGTGGCCTAATTTATACAGCTTCTGTGCATACTTTTAAAAAACGAAAACAAAGAAACACACAACCAAAGGTCTAAAAGATGAGTATACGGTAAAAGAAAAAAAAAGTCAACATGAAGTACACAGGAACAATTATTGACATGATAACGATCAAGTTCATGATTACGCCTGGCACTCCAAAGTTTATGCAAATAGATGGGGTCTTATTTCCTTTGAAAATGAGTCCTTTTTTTTAGGTATGGCTTGTAACCCACTTGAATTTATCTATTTTTGAGATAGTAGAGTATTGGTATTCGTTGTTACTACAACAACAACAAAATATCGACAGCAATAACAACTACTAATACTATAACTGCTGCTGCTGCTGCTGCTGCTGATGATGATGATGATGTCATACTCGTGATCTTTCTATCACTCATTCTTCTACTCACTAACTTTCTCACTCCCTCACTAGTTAGCTCACAACCTCAATAATTAAGTTCATACACTGCAACAGTCTGGCTTGAACGAATGTACAACCATGATCTTTTCAGTGGAAGCGATATAAAACGCTTACATGCACATATCTATATAAGCGCTTTGATTTGTTTACTTTACAAGATTCAGCACTATATAAATTCCATACATTATTATTATTATTATTATTATTATTATTATTATATCTTTCATTTTGATTACTAGAATCAATTTAACATTGAAAACGAAAAACACCAAAAACAATGCAATAAAACTGTACTTCTAACAAAAAGTGAAAAAGGGTAGGCTTTCTCTGCAAGCATAAAACAGTGGAATGTTTTAAGGGGGGGAAACGGAGAGAGAGAGAGAGAGAGAGGAGAGAGAGAGAGAGAGAGAGAGAGAGAGAGAGAGAGAGAGAGAGAGAGAGAGAGAGAGAGAGAGAGAGAGAGAAGGCAAGAAAACAAAAGGGAAAAAGTGATAAAAATGAAAAGATAAAGTATAAAGAAAGAAAACACATAGACATAAACGAAAAAAAGCAAGAAGGGAAAAATAAGTAAACTCCCAAAAAGAAAGAAAAGAACCAAAAGACAGAAACAAAATAAACGCAAACCAAACAAATATATTACAAAACTTTATATAAAAAAACAAAGAAAAAAGTAAAAGAAAGCTAAAAAAGAAGAAGAAAGAAAGAACAAAACACAAAAAGAGAAAAAACAAATTAAAATAAACAACAACAACAGAAAACAAGCAAAAAAGAAAGAAAGAATAAAAGAAAATATTATGTTTATTTCTTTTAAAAGCAAGCAAACAAACAAACGAACGAACAAGTGAATAGACAAGCTGACAAAAAGTTCCAAACACACCGCTCTTGACAGGTTTTCAGCTGAAACCATCAGCACCGGGGTAAGTTTCTATTGAAAGCCGAAATCTGGGAAGCGAGAACTCCTCATGGACAATTCTATACCTGACAAACCTCACATGGTCTACACTCTGTTACAGTAGTCATCACTTTCCCAGAAACCCCACCGAGCCCCCAACAATACACACACACACACACACACAACACAAACACACACACAGACGCACACACACACACACACACACACACACAGACGCACACAGAGTCAAACACACAAACACACACACACACAAGAGAGAGAGGGGGGGGTGGGTGAGAGGCACAAAGACAGACACAGAGACAGAGAAGAAGAAATCGAGTTCTACCCAAAGAGAGAGAGAGAGAGAGGAGGAGAGAGAGAGAGAGAGAGAGAGAGAGAGAGAGAGAGAGAGAGAGAGAGAGAGAGAGAGAGAGAGAGAAGGTGGGGGGAGAGAAGAGGAAGTATCTGTTTCATGCAAACTGACGCAACAACTCAATCCTAGACCCTTGCCAATTAACGTTTCATTGAAACCCACAATCATTCCTTACCAAGTGCTTCCCCAGATCTCACAGCCTCACAAAATCCAAAAACCAAAAATAAAATAAAATAAAAAGTCAAAAAAGAGTCAAGGAAGACTGCGCGCCAAGAATCTCGCGCCAGGAAGGAAGGAAGAAAGAAGGAAGGAAACGATGGCGACGAATTGGCGGGAAAAGAGTTGTCTCTCCATCTGCATTTCAACTTGGCCGTCACGCATTTGGGCGGCGCTGGTGAACGCTACAGTGGTTGCCATGCAAGCAGAGAATGAAATATAATTGCTTCATTATAACAAGCTCCTTGTTAAAATTCCTTCGGGAGAATTTTCTCACCTTCCGCTCTGTTTGAAGATTTTTTAAAACTTTTTTTTTAAACTTGTCGTGGTTGGTGCTGGGCCCGGCGTGCCGTTTTGTTGTGTGCTTGAAAATGATTGTAAGTTTTAAGTGTGGGCAGTACATGCAGATCCACGTACATAAGTCATAAATAGATAAATGGTAATTGATAAATAATAAAGAAAGAAAGAAGTTACATAGAAGGTTTTATAGCCTACAAATCATGATGCAAAGAGATCCGGGGTTCCTCCATGGCAAGATGTTGCGTTTGCCCGCCATCAAGGGAGTAGCTTTCAACTTTGGAGATGATGCCTAAACACGACATCAATTATGTATGCGGTGTGGTTTTGTTTTTTGTTTGGTTTGGTTTTTATAAGTTTGTCATCTGTTCCTACCGGCACAAAACAACCTACTCGTCGTTAAGGTGGAAAGGGTTTCTAACGTGTGTGTAATATGCTCTGCGTGCGTTCGCACACGGGACCTCGGCTTATACTCTTATCTGGAGGGTTTTCGGTGGAGTGGAGTCAATGCTGAAGGTAGCCCAGGGAAAAAAGTCCCCTTTGAACATGTCTCGCGCTACATGGTGGCTCAAACCTGCGCCATCAGATCGCCAGCGCAACGTTCTAACCACAAGGCTACCCCGTCCCCTGGAGATGTGTTTTTAAGTTATTGTATGGAGTGGAGAAAGACTCTCAAACGACATAGGTGACAGTGAGGACACTGGAAATGCAACCAAGAACAAAACCTAGCTACACATCTCCCCAAACTCTTGGCAGAGTGGCTGAAGACAATGTCAACATAAACATTTGACAGCACAACGACATTTTAGTGTGGGCCTTCGCACTCAGCTGACATCACCACCTGACAAAGTATTTTAGCCTGGGCCATAAATTATATAAAAGAGCGATGGCTGTTATCCTCCTCACTTTATTTTTAAAGTGCAACAACATTTCAATGTAAACCGTGACACTTAGTTCCCGTCAATAATTGATCAAGCTTTTGGCCTGAACCATACACAATGTTAGAGTTTAGCCTGAAATGACAAACAATAAAATAAAATAAATAAAATAAAATGAAATGAAATGAAGTAGGATAAGAAAATAGCACATTGATGGCAGTCATGTGGACAGTCTCTTGGTAGAATGGTTTATTTGCATTCTGGTTTTCTTGGCATAGCGATAACTATGAAAGCCACGGCGAATGAGAAATGAGGACGACAACTAAGTAAAGAATTAACTGACCCTAGATTGTCAGGTACTTGACCAGGATTGTCTATGCACGGGTCAAGCTTCGAGGCTTAAGATACCACAGGTAAACTGCATAGTGGTGGAATCATCAACCTTCAGCATCAGAATACAGATCAACCAACAAAAAGACTTTATACATGATTGCCAGAATTAATGCGTTATTTCGACTTATTTTATCTTATTTTTTATTGTGTTTCAGATTTCTTTGCCTGTTGTTAACCATCCACCCACTGTACTGGAAGCGTAGACTAAACCAACATGTATGACCTAGAAGTCCCCGTTGTCGTCGTCGTCATCGTAGTAGTAGTAGTAGTAGTAGTAGTAGTAGTAGTAGTAGTAGTAGTAGTGTAGTAGTAGTAGTAGTAGTAGTAACAGCAGCAGCAGCAGCAGCAGCAGCAGCAGCAGCAGTAGTAGTAGTAGTAGTAGTAGTAGTAGTAGCAGTAGCAGCAGCAGTAGCAGCAGCAGTAGCAGTAGCAGTAGTAGTAGTAGTAGTAGTAGTAGTAGTAGTAGTAGTAGTAGCAGCAGCAGAAGAAGAAGTAGTAGTAGTAGTAGTGGTGGTGGTGGTGGTGGTGGTGGTGGTGGTGATGGTGGTGGCGGCGGCAGCGGCAGCAGCAGCAGCAGTAGTAACAAGACTCGTTTTTTTATGATGGTGATGATGATTATCATTATCACCATTGTTTTTGTTATAAAATTAGGAAAAACAGTAGTATTGCGAATTGATGATTATTATGATTTTTTAAATCATCATTACCGTCATCAGTATTATCATTTTTGCTATTATTACTGAATGTTGTTGTTGTCTTCATTCCTTATGGCTTTTTTTTATCATCATCGTCATCATTGTCACACGAGTTTTCCCTTTGCTTTCTTTTTTCTGTGACAAGAAAAGACATGCAAAACTGTCAAATTATCAGATAGTATCAAGGAATGACAACACATTATTACAAACATAATACACAGGGGGGGAAAAGCTGCATATTATAATAGTTGTGAACATTCTTTTCTTTTTTTCGAATCATATTTTGTTCCATTCAAACTCAGTTTCATTATCTATTGATCTATTCCTGTATTTATTTGAGTGTTTGTTTTTCAAAACGATTCTTGTTTTTAGACCCAAAAAAATCCGCAATCAATATTTTATTTTTATATCTATATATATATATATATATATATATATATATATATATATATATATATATATATATATATATATATTATATATATATATATATATATATATATAACACTCAACCAAGTAAGGTAAGGTACTTTTTATGAAATAACCAATCAACCAATCTTTAAATCAATCAACGGTAAAGCAATTTATCCATTGAGGCACTTTATGCACTATTCATACCATCATTCAGGGGGCACGATACCCTAGTGGTTAGAGCATCCAGTTCATTATCTCACAGCCCAGGTTCAAGCCACCACCGAGGCACCCTTTCCAGGGGATTTCTTCCCTGGAATTAATAATTATCAGTACCGACTCCACTGCCCCCATAAAGTCCTTCGGATGAGACTGTAATATGTCAACCGAGGTCCCGTGTACAAACACAGCCAACTAACGTAGAAAGTACAATGAGGTCAAAGTACAGGAGAACGGGGCCAGAGCAACAGAAACACAAAAGGGAAAATTAGTGGAAACATGGAACAAACACTATGATGAAATAACGCACCACAGAATGCCCACTACTAATAGTAAACATAAAATAAGTAATGAAAATGAAAACCTAACCTAAACTTGTTGTTTATAGCCCTGCCGACCACAGAGGCCATATCGGAGTTGAATGAAAAATTAATATTTTTCACAATATTTTTTTTAATTGAAAAAATGCATGCAGATAAACATAATTATGAATAAATTCATAAATAAACTTATGAAAGATTACACATACATACATACATACATACATACACTCATGCATGCATACATACATACGTACGTACGTACATACATACATACATACATACATACATACATACATACATACATACATACAAATATATGCCTACTTACTTACTTAAATGCATGGTGAAGATTTGTGGAAAACACAGCTACAACATTGTGTACAGCGTATGCAGAGTGCGTGCCTGCGCGCGCGCGCGTGTAAGTGAGTGAGAGAGAGAGGGAGAGAGAGAGTGTGTGTGTGTGTGTATTGTCTACATCTCTCTTATATTCCTGTGCATGTTACAAGTGCACACCCACAAATAAATTGTGAAGATGTGTTCAAACTTATTTCAGAGTCTTATGTCCTGGCATAGGAAAAGTACAAGCCAATAATCTTCATGTCAGAAAAAATATCGACCGACATTTAGCCACCAGGAATATTATTATGTAGCATCCTGTTGGTTGGTTCCCCTCTCCCCTCCCCCCTTCCCCTTTCTTTCTTCCATCTCTCACTCTCCTCCACC
>CM054136.1:34079189-34081689 GCA_028751875.1 Rapana venosa
TAGACTACTCACACAAAATGTCTCTTTTTATCAAGACATCCGAAATAATAACAACCTTCACACTATCAGATCCAAGAATCTGTCCCGAATAACCTTTTCTTTTGGGTCCATGAGGGAGGAAAAACAGAAATTGCATCCAAAAAATAAAAAAATAAATAAGGAAAAGGAGCAAAAAAACAACAACTACACACATAGCCATCATCTCACCACACAACAACAGAAACTCATTCCTAGAGAAAATGGCTCCTTCCTTCTTCTGCCTGGCAACGGCTCGGCCTGATCTGGCTTACGACGATGATGATAATAATGAGGAGGAGGAGGAGGAAGATGATGATGATGATGACCGGCACTGAAGAAGACAACTGCTCGTCCATTCTGATGGCCGGACTAGTTTATATGGCGCCTGCTGTCCACCCGGGATTTGCCTCCCTCCCCTCGACAACTGGAGCATCCCTGGTCACCCCGTCCTCAGCCATTCCCACTCACGCACATCTGCCACTCGGAGTCAACAGCATTCACCACAGGGAACTAAAAAAGATCATGGCCTTCCTCTTCCCCTCTCTCTCTGTCTGTCTCTCTCTGTCTGTCTGTCTCTCTCTGTCTGTCTGTCTCTGTCTGTCTGTCTTCTTCTCTTCTCTCTCTCTCTGTCTCTCTCTCTCTTCTCTCTCTCTCTCTCTCTGTCTCTCTCTCTCTCTCTCTCTCTTCTGTCTCTCTCTCTCTCTCTCTCTGTCTCTCTCGTCGTTCTCTCTCTCTTCTGTCTCCTCTCTCCCTTCTCTCTCTCTCTCTCTCTTCTCTCTCTCTCTCTCTCTCTCTCTCTCTCTCTCTCTCTTCTTCTTCTTCTTCTTCTTCTTCTTCTTCTTCTTCTTCTTCTTCGTCTCTCCTCCTATCTTCCTCTATATGGGAAAATCATGGTTAAAAGGAAAAGAAGAGTTAAGGAGGAAAAGAGAAGAGATACAAGAAAGAAAATTGGAAGTGGATGGGGATGGGGGGGGGGGGGGGGGGGGGGGGGGGGGGGGGGTGAATAAAGAAATTGTATGCATGTCGTAATACGAGCAAGTCTGGATTTTTGGAATTGTTCCTCTTGCTTGCTTTTTGGTTAGAGAGAGAGAGAGAGAGAGAGAGAGAGAGAAGAGAGAGAGAGAGAGAATGGGGTTGGGGGGGGGGGGTGCAGAGAGAAAGAGAGAGGTAAAGGGGGGGGGGGTATTCCCTATGTGAATGAATGCATATTGTACATCTTCAAGTGCTTGGTACGTACAATAGTACAAGTTGTGTGTGTGTGTTGTGTGTGTGTCCATGAGAGAGAGACAAACAACCAGACAGAGGGAGTGATGGGGAGGGGGGGGGGGGGAGGGAAGGAAGGAGAGACACACACACACAGAAAGAGACAAAGACTGAGAGACAGAGAGAAACAGAGAGAGAGAGAGGAAGGAGAGGGGTAGACATAGAAAATAGATATGAAGTGAGCTGAGAGAGAGAGAGGTTGAAGGGGAGGAATTGGGGGAGGAGGGGGCGTGGGCGGTGGGGGGGGGGGGGGGGGGGTTGCGGATTTATAAAGTGGAGTGATAGTGCAATAGGGGTGAAGCAAGGGCGGTCCCCAGTGCGTAATATTTCTGTGGCCCTTAATCCCCCTGTGAGGGCCCCTGTGACGTGGCAGCAACATCTCATGGCCGCCATCTTTGTATGCTGCCATTTTTCTTCACATCTTTTCCCTTTTTTTCCCCCTTTACACTTTTCTGGCATCAACCCCCCCCCCCCCCCCCCCCCCTCCCCTTCCCCCCCTCCTCCCAGACTCTTCCCTCCGCTTCTGTTCCTGTGCCAACTTCTTTCATGGTTGATATGTGGTCGGCTGTGTTGGAACCAAAATAAACTCAAACAAACAAACAAACAAACAAACAAACAAGCAAAACAAACCGGGAGAAAAATCGAATTCATATCGTTTCTGTTCTTGGCAAATTCAGTGTATCGTGTGTCTGTTGGGGCTGCTACTATAATGTGTGTGTGAGGGGGGTGGGGGGATGGGATGGGGCGGTTGTTTTGTGTTGTGTGTTGTGTGGTGTGTTGTTGTTGTTGTTGTTGCTGCTGCTGTTGTTGGTGTTTGTGTGTGTTATGTTTTGTGAGTGTATGTGTGTGCATATGTGTGTGTGTATGTGTGTGTGTGTGTGTGCGCGCGCGCACGCGCGCGCGCGCGCGTGTGTGTAAACATTCAGACAAACACCTCGACCCCCAGTATGTTATGCTAACTCTGTTAGCTCAAAATGGTAGACTGCTGCTATTGTTGCCTCTGTTGCTGCTGTTGTTGTTTCTGTTGCTGCTGTTGTTGTTTCTGTTGCTGCTGTTGTTTCTATTGCTGCTGTTGTTGCCTCTGTTGCTGCTGTTGTTGCCTCTGTTGCTGCTGTTGTTGCCTCTGTTGTTGCTGCTGTTGCCTCTGCTGTTGCTGCTGTTGCCTCTGCTGTGCTGCTGTTGCCTCTGCTGTTGCTGCTGTTGCCTCTGTTGTTGCTGC
>CM054136.1:34086689-34089189 GCA_028751875.1 Rapana venosa
GGACTTTTGAGGACGAGTGGAGTCGGCACTGACGTTAACTCCAGGGGAAAATATATACTTGAACGGGATTAGAACCCGGGTCAGAAGATCATCAGAGCAATGTGCAACGCTCTAACCAACCAAGCTATCCCGTTAGTTCTTTAGAAGCCGAAGTATAAACAGAGTGCTAAGGAATCACATTATTTTTTGCTTTTGCCTTATTTTCAGTTCCATTACTGTCCTGCTGTTCTTGTGCCACTTATTCTTCTGTGTGTGTGTGTGGTGTGGTGTTGTGTGTGTGTGTGTGTGTGTGTGTGTGTGTGTGTGGTGTGTGTGTGTGTGTGTGTGTGTGTGTGTGTTGTGCGTGCACGCGCACGTGCGCTCATGTGTGTAACCCAAGCATTTATAAAACCATATATACAACAGAAAAAGAAAAGCCAACCCAAACAAAGTCGAACAAATCACAACTACAACACAACTACGACACAACTACGACACAACTACGACACAACTACGACACAAAACTATTCAACAACCAAAAAGAAACTAAAGAAAACCAAAACACACACACACACACACACACACACACACACAACACACACAACACACACACAACACACACACACACGCGCGCGCGCGCGCGCCAACACACACAACACACACACAAAAGTTTGGCGAAAAAATAAAAAACAAACAAGAAAACAAACCCAAAAACCAAGAAAAGTTTTAAAAAACATCAAATTAAAGAAAAAGAAAAGAAAGTAAAAAAAAACAACTAAAAAAGCAAAAAACCGCCACAAAACTGGAACGGAAAGAAAGCAAACAACCAGCACCACAATGCTGGGAGATGGAGCGAAGGCAAGGAGCACTATCCCATTGATTTTAATCCTGCTTAGCGTCACAAACCATTGCCAAAAAGTCTTCCAGACAAAATGCTGCTGCCACTGACTGGGGGAAGGGGGGGGGGGGGGGGGGGGGTAGAGAGAGAGAGGAGGGAGAGAGGCAAGACAGACAAGAGAAGAACAGAAGACAACAGACAGCACGACAACAACAGACAGCAGACAGAAGAAGACAGACAGACAGAAAAGAAGAAGAGAAAAAGACAAGAGAGAGAAACCGAGAGAGAAGAGTAAAAACGAATAAAGAAAAAGAAAAAAGGAAGTAAGAAAAAACTAAAAGAAGAAAAAACGCCAAAAACTGAAACGGAAGAAAGCAAAGAACCAGCACACAAGCTGGAGATGAGCGAAGCAAGGAGCACTATCCCAGATTTAATCCTGCTTAGCGTCACAAACCATTGCCAGAAAGTCTTCCAGACAAAATGCTGCTGCACTGACTGAGGGATGGGGGAGAGGGGAGGGGGAAGGGGGTAGAGAGAGAGAGAGAGAGGGAGGGAGAGAGAGAGAGAGAGAGAGAGAGAGAGAGAGAACGGAGGAGGAGGAGGAGGAAGAGAAGGGTAAGACAGCTAGAATTCCAGAGCACCTCACCTCCCCTCCACACCCCCTACCCCCACATCCCTCCAACCTACCCCCACCCCCTCACTCCCATCAACTTCTCCCCCTCTACCCCCACCCCTTCCCCATCTTTCCTGGCACCAGGAAAACTTGAGCCTCTCAAGGGAGATCAAGCTCTGGGAGACAGAGAGGGATTATCTCTCTTTGTTCTTGAAATGAAGCGATCGAACCAGACATCCCGTTGGAAAGGGGCGGTAAGACTGAGGAAGTGAGGGAGGGAGGAGTAGGGGGAGAGGGGGGATGGTTGAGGGGGGAGGTGTGGTGGTGGTGAGGGGGGAGGGGGGCAAGAGGGAGAGATAAGGGTGAGAGGGAGTATTCAAGATGATGTAGAAAAAAGAAGAGAAGAGAAGAGAAGAGAGAGAGAGAGAGATGAGAGAGAGGAGAGAGAGAGAGAGAGAGAGAGAGAGAGAGAGGAGAGAGAGGCAGACAGACAGACAGACAAACAGACAGACAGACAGAGAGAAGACGAGTGATGGAGAGAGACAGGCAGACAGATGGAGGAAGGAAATGAAAGAAAAGAAAGGAAGAGAGGTGGGGGGGGGGGGGGGGGGGGGTGAGGATGAAATGCATGAAAAGAAAAATAACAGCAACAGAAAAATGTAGAGCACGGGGTATGGCAAAACTGGTCCTCTATTGTGGCTTCAAATACTATTATTGGTAGAAAGGAACAAAAGGAAATCAATAACAACAAACCAACAATTTTCTTTTTAAAAAGTCCGAAAAGCGGACGTTACAATATGAGTTGTGTGTGTGTGTGTGTGTGTGTGTGTGTGTGTGTGTGTGTGTGTGTGTGTGTGTGTGTGTGTGTGTGTGTGTGTGTGTGTGTGTGTGTGTGTGTGTGTGGTGTGTGAGGGAGTGGAATGCAAATAAATAATAATAATCCATCTCACACATACACAAACACACACACACACATGCACGCATACACAATTGTGCATTTGCACATTTACATTCTACACACACACACACACACATACATACATATATACACACACTCACTCACACACAAC
>CM054136.1:34094189-34099189 GCA_028751875.1 Rapana venosa
GTACCAGTCCTTTTCTTCCAGTCTGAAATCACTTATAGTGAATAGACGTTAAATACAAGAAGGAACACTCCCAGCTCCCACCCCCAACACACACACACACACACACACACCTCCTCCTCCTCCTCCTCTTCCTCCTACTTCCCCAATCCTACCCCAAACATTCTCACTGTCCCGGGCAGGCCAGTGGCCCCCATTACTGGCACGTGACTGGGCACGTGATGGGGCACGTGCCCGACAGGCGGGCAGGAGTGCAAAAGGTGTTAGCAGCGAGCGACACACAGAAGGCAGGCAGTCCAATCCTGGGCTCTCACCCTGCCTCACAAAAACACACCAAAGTAGTATTAGCTTTAAATGTAATAACAAGTGTAGTCTCGAAATAATCCGTTCTTCACTGTCATGGTTGTTTCGCGTTGTTAAGAGCATGATTGTTCTACATTCGAAGTTTTTTGTTGTTGTTTTTTATTTATTTATTATTTTATTTATACTTGTATTTCGAGGATAATGGAACAAGCGCTCATGTGCTTTTTTTTCATCCAGTCCCTGTATGTATGCAGTTTTGTAAATTTTCTCATCCCTTCCCACTTTATGTGTGGCTGTTTTGGTTTGTTTTTAACTTTGTCATCTGTACATCTACTCCGAAAGACAGAACGAGTTTTAAGATTTTGCTAAAGATGCTCTGCGTGCGTTTGCACACGGGACGTCGGTTTATAGTCTCATCCGAAGGACTTTCGGCGGGAGTGGAGTTGTAGGTACTGATGTCAATTTCAGGGGGAAATTCCCTTGACTAGGTCAGGTGCCTCTGTGGTGGCTTACTCCTGGGCGTGAGGTCAGGAGCGCAAGGCTCTAACCACAAGGCTGTCCCGCCCCCCTTGTTTAAAAGGTAATCCAGAGGACTTTGGGGGGAGCGGAACCAGCACCTACGTTAATTCTTCCAAGGATTGTCAATGGAGAATCGAACGCGCATCCGAAAGTACTATCAGATCACGTACACAACAATCTAACCACTTAGCTACCTTGCCCCACTTGCGATGGGAAGGGAAAATGTCAGTAAACATAGGTGTTTTTTATAATAACAAATAAATTATTAGATCACCTGATAACTTAGCGCAATTACTCTTCTTCAAGAGAATTCATTAGTTATTTTGTTCTTTCGGAAGAGAAATAGGTCAACAGTGTGGTTACCATTTTTTAACCTCACTACGGTGCTATACCGACAAGCAAACATAAAACAAACAAACAAACAAAAAAGCTCTAAAATTTACAGTTCTGTTTGAGCGTGTGTAGACAACTGTGATGTGACAAACATTCCCGTTTTAGAATATTAGAACAAAGGAGTGAAGGGACTATTGTGACGAGTATAGGGGGGGGGGGGGGGGGGGGGGGGGGGGGGGGGTTGCATGAATAGGTGTCGTGTCGTTAAATGGATTCCTTGTCGCTAAGGGGATTAAGACATTCTACTACAACGAACCTGGCCAAACAGTAAACAGTAACTTAAAGTTATTTCTAAACCGCCTAGCACACCGTTTTCTATCAACACACATAAAATCACACGACCCAAAACAATAGCAATACAAAGATATTACAGAAATAAAAACTGAAGTCGAAACTGCGAACCTATAACGAGCACTCCTAAAATTTCGGAGTTGGGAGGTGGGGGGTGGTGGGGTGGAATCTGTTGGTTTTCTCTGTCCACACAGTGAGAAAGACACTAGGAAGTGTCAGATTTGGAATCGTTTCTCTTGCGATTTGTATAGTCTGTGCATGCATGGGCAGCCCACCTGGTGAGGGAGGAAATAAGGGGGGGGGGTTTCTTTCCCCCCAGCAGAAAGTTTCCAGACCCAAAGAGGAGTTATATATCTCCGTTGAGCCTCTTTTGTTCACTTCACGACTAAAACCACTTTAGGACACAACAGACGGGCGGGAGGTGGTGGGAGGGGTGGGAGGGGGTACAAAGACAGAAAAAAGCATGGACAAGAAGTGAAGGGGTGGGGATAGGGGTGAGAAGCATAAAAAAAATGAGTTGCAATAACAACATCCCCCCCCCCCCCCCATCCCTCTCCGCACCCACCCCTCCTCCCTCCTCCCATCACAAAAAGAGCGTCCTTTGAGATTTGGACTTGTCTACATCAAATGATGATTGTTCATTTCCCTACGGATTATTCCGCTAGACACCCCCCTCTGCTATTTCACCATTCTGGACCCCATCCTGCCTGGCTGACTGGCTAGATGACTGGCTAGATGGCTGGCTAGATGGCTGGCTGGCTGGCCAAATGGTTTTTCTTTCATCCTCGGCCCCCACTCTGATTAATGACTTGACTAGCACTTTGGTCTCAGTCCTGGTGGTGTGAATGAGAAAGTGAGTGAGTGAGTGTGTGTGTGTATGTGAGTGAGTGTGTGTGTGTACGTATGTGTGTGTACAGATGCGTATGTGGTGCGCGTGCGAAGTGAGTATGCGTGTGTGCGCGCTAGTCTTTTTTGTAAGTTCTAGATACCACATTGAATCTAGCATCTCTGTAACGAATACTTGAGTGGACCTTACTAAGTCTTCGTTTTCAGGCAGGCCAGGTTATCTATCACTGATTGTCCAAAAGGATGGCTTCCCCCCGGTTCAACTTGCCCTCCACACTACCTGAAAAATTAGACGCAGTGCAATGCCCCAATGACTCCTCAAGAAGTTAAGGGAGAAGTCAAACAGTCCAATCACCTGTGGGAGAGGAAAGCTCCAGCCACCGCCACAACACTGAACATGGGCGTGTATGTGCCCATCTAGGGGCAGAAACTCTTGCCATTTCTGGCAGAGACAATAATCCTGACTAGATAATTATGTTGTTTTCAACAAAATTGTGACTTGGAGTAGAATCTTTTTTTTTTTTTGAGAAGCATGTTCATAATAACTTCCATGTCAATAATCATTAGGAACGTGTTCAGATTTACATTAATTTAAGGTTGCGTAATAGGGGACAGGATAGCTCAGTGGTCAGAGCACTCACTTTCCCCAAGCCAATGTTAAGCAGCACTGAGCGTGGTGGTAAACCAAGTGGATGGGTGACCGTTTGTGCGCTTTGGCTTCAGTAAAGTCCCCCAGTTCACCCAGCTGTAAATGGGTACCTGCCTCTTTAGGGTCAGGGAAGGTAGAGCAACGAGGAAGAGGAGATGGGCGCCGCCCTCAATATGCTGTCCCCTGTTTCTGATGTCTCGCTCCCCTATGACCACGTAGGCTTTGAGACACCTTTACCTTTACTTTTTTTTTTTATAAACGGAACTGCATCTCTGTTGGACTTGATGCGGCATAAGAGCAAATTGATTTGATAGAAAACGTGGAGGTAGATAGATAATAACAAGGACGAATATGAACACTGTCTCTCCTACCTCTGAAACATTTTGGCAAATTCCATGGATGGATGGATGGATGGATGGATGGATGGATGGATGGATAGACGGATGGATGGATGGATGGACGGATCGATGGATGGACTGTGTGTTGACTGCTTGTATGGTTAGTGGTGGTGGAGTTATGTAACTGGGTTTTTCTTTATTTTCAACGATCATCGCATACTGAAATGTAGGAATGCGAAATAGTGTGCCAGAGATAGACAGACAAACGGATAGATAGATAGATAGATAGATAGATAGATAGATAGATAGATAGATAAGAAGACAGACAGACAAACAGATAGATAGATAGATAGACAGACCGACATACAGATAGATCTATAGATAGATAGATAGATAGATAGATAGATAGATAGATAGATAGATAGATAGATAGATAGATAGATAGATAGATAGATAGATAGATAGATAGATAGATAAGCAGGTAGGTAGGCAAGCAGGTAGGTAGGTAGATATAGCAAAATCCCAAAATGCTCAGAAAATACTAGTTTTGCGAAAAGGAGGAGGGATGGTGGGGAGGGGGGAGGGGGAGGAAGGGGTGCTATGATCAGTTTTTGACGGAAGAAAGGAAAAAAACCAACAACACCAACAAAACAAAACAACACCAACAAAACAAAACAAGAACAACAAAACAAAACCAAAAGAAAAGACAGCGTGCAGTCAACATCTGCCAGAACCATGCCTATGACGCGGGGCGGAGGATGCGGTTTCCACCAGGTGGTCTTGGGGGAACAGGTACCTCCCTACACAGAAACCCTATCCCACAGTCTGGGAGGAAGAAAGAGAGGAAGAATGTGCTTTTTTTCCAGATCTTTTCTTATCAATCCCGGACGTCTACACATACTCTACGCCGAAAAGCGAATGTCAGCCCTCCTTGAGCGCGTGCGTGGCCCATAGCACCAAAATCCTCCAGGGAGACTTTTTATCCGGATGAGCACAACTCTTGGCCTACACCGGCTGGGATCCTCCTCAGGCGCTTTGTTGAGGGAGGAGGCCGAAATCGAGGCAACAACTCCCTCAAAGTTGCAGTGGGAGCTGGATGGAGTACGGGAGAAAGCTTCATCCACAAGGGAGGAAGGAGGAAGGGAGGGAGGTGTGTGGATGGGTTTTCCTCTTGGTGTTCTTCAAGGCAGGTAGGACACACACGTCGACGTGGTGGGTGAAGTGAGCTTGGTGACTGACTTCACAGCTATTGTTTTGGAAAGGGAAGGTGGTAAGGAAGGAAGGAAGGAAGGAAGGAAGGAAGGAAGGACAGAGAGCATGCATGAAATGAGTAAAGGGAGATAGAGTAGAACTAAGTATGTAAGTGAGATGTAAGTGGAGTATCCTTAGGGGAAGAAAAAGGGTCTGGTAGAAAGTTACCTGTCACTCACTCACTCACTCACGTAGACAGATAGACAGAGATACAGACAGTCAGACAGACAAAATGACAGACAGACACACACACACACGCACGCATGAACGCAAGCACGCATGCACGCACATACGCACACACAACAAGTTTGTCTACTGAAAACTAAAACAAGCTCACAATAATACACATGCATTGACACAGACACCTGAATACATGCGTTAATAAAACATAATCATATAATAGCAACCGTTCC
>CM054136.1:34104189-34109189 GCA_028751875.1 Rapana venosa
CTCGTCTAATAATACTGAGAATGAACAGACGTTAAATTGAAAACAACAACAACAAACCATACATAACATGTCAGGACTAATCATCATTCTGATGTAGCCCTTGGCATTTTGTTTACATCAATAACTGATGACACTTTTTTATGGTCTGGGTTTCAGAAAACTAAGAGAATGCCAGTGCAGAAACAGTTACAGAGTTACTGAAGACAAGAGTGCCAGAGGTAAAGAATGGTTCATAATCATCAGACATTATCCAAAATTTCAAATTTCAAATTCTTTATTTCTTGTCATCCCCTATATGGAGGTTTTTTTGTACAATATCAATGAACAAAATCATAGCTGAACATCATTCATGCACCATGTAACTGGATCTTTGAACACATTACTCTAGAACAACAATCATTGTGTTTTTACACCTATCAAACTCTGGTTCTGTTCTGTCAACAACTAAGTCGACGGTTGTGGGAACAACAGAGACCAACTTACACTCATCGTCGTGAAGTTTTCGCACATTATTTTGTTCTTCTGATTCATCATTTGTATCTATGATTATGGTATAATTATGATCATTTGCGACTATGATTATGATTATTTCAAGCAGCTCAAACTTAATGGTCCTCAAGAAGTCACACAATGCTGGTTTGAATCTTAAGGGCTGGATTGAGGGTGGTTTCATTGGTTGCTTGACTGGTTAGCTGGCTGGTTAGCTGGTTGGTTGGTTGGTTTGTTGGTTGGTTGGTTTGTTGGTTGGTTGGTTTGTTGGTGTGTGGCTGGTTGGTTGGATGGCTGGTTGGCTGGCTGGTTGGTTGGCTGATTGGTTGGCTGGCTGTCTGGTTGGCTAGTTGGTTGGCTGGTTGGTTCGTTCGTTCATTGGTTCGTCGATTGGCTGATGGGTTAGCTGGCTAGTTGAGGTTTGGCTTCTGTTTTTGTGTTGCTTTTATTGTTTTGTTTGGGGGGGGGGGGGGGGTGGAGGGAGGGTGTTGTTTGTTAAACAGCAGTTTTGGTTGGCAGATACGCCCCAGAAACTTCACGGAAATGTTCAGTTATGCAATCTCTCCTGTATTTGTCCAATGTGGACATTTGAGCTGACGTGGTTAAAGCCTGTATGGATTATCATGCTAGTAATATCTCCCGGTGACAAAACAAAACAAACAAACAAACAAACAACAACAACAATAAACAAAACAAGGGAAACAAAAACTTGAAAACCGAAAACGAAGCTTAAACTTCCTAACAACAAGTCATTAACGTCATTATTCCCCTCTCTCTCTCTGTCTGTCTGTCTGTCTGTCTGTCTGTCTGTCGTCGTCTGTCTCTCTCTCTCTCTCCTCTCTCTCTCTCTCTCTCTCTCTCCTCTCTCTCTCTCTCTCCTCTCTCTCGTCTCTGTCTCTCTCTTTCTTATTCTTGATTTTGGTGTTCTATCTTTTTTTTAATTTTTTTTTTTGGGGGGGGTGGGGTTGGGGGGGGGGGGGGGGTGGGGGGGTGGGATTGGAGGTGGAGGAGGGAGAGAGAGTTGGGGAGGTGTTTTGTTTTGTTTGATGGTTTATTTGTTTTTTTCGGTTTGTTTTTTGTGGATTGCTGTTGTTGTTGTTTTGGTGTGGGTTTTGGGGGTTTTTAGGGGGGGAGTGGGGGGAGGGGGGGAGGGAGGGGATGGCGACTTCATTATTTTTTCTATACAAAACTCGGTCGAACCTCCAAAACTGCCTGTCGCGCAATAAAAAAAAAAAACAAGCACACCTCCTCTCATATCCTTCTCTTCTCTCCGCCACCACTTACTCCTCCTCCCTTCCTCCTCCTCCCCTCCCTTCCCCCCTTCCCCCCCCCCCCTCCCCCCACCCCCACCCCCCAACCACCCCCCCTCCCCTCCCTCCCCCAAAGGGTGTAGGAGGAGGAGGAGGAGGAGACTGGCGGAATGAGGCTGAATCCGGGGGAGGGGCCACAGGGCCTTCAGCAGTTCCTCCCTGACTGGGTGTGTTTGAAGACGCTGTCCCTGTGACAGCACAATATATTGGCAAGAGGAGGAGGGGAGTGGGGGTTGGGGGGGTTGGGGGGGGGGGGGGTAGGGGGTAGACGCGAGCTCCTTCCTCTTCCCTCCTTCCCTCAGCGCCGCTGTTATACTACGTATAGTTTAAGGCGATGATCTTTTGTTGGTCTTGGTGTTGTGCTGCGTAGAAAACAGTCTGTTGCTGTTTTTGGTGTGTGTTCTTTCAGGGGGTGGTGTATATGGGGAAAGTTGCCAAGTCAAGTCAAAATTTTATTTCCAGATGGTACATTGAATAAGCAATGCATTTGCATTTTTTCGTCAAGCCATCTATCTAAGAACAAATTTTGTGTGTGTGGTGTTGTGTTGTGTGTGTGGTTGTGGTGTGTGTTGTGGGGTTTTGTGTGTGTGGTGGTGTGTTGTAATTTTTGTTGGACTTTTTTCGTTTTGGTGGTGTGTGTGTGTGTGTGTGTGTGGTGTGTTGTGTGGTGTGTGTGTTGTGTGTGTGTTGTGTGGGTTGTGTGTGTTTGTAATAGGTGGATTTTTTAAATTTTGTGTGGGGTGTGTTTTTTGTGAGGTGTGGTAGGTTTTGTTGGTGTTTGTGATGTGTAATTATTAGTTAGTGGGGAGAAAAGGTTTTTTTTTTTGTGGAGGTATGAGCGATTTTGCTGTTGAGGTTTGTTAGTATTTTCTTGCGTTCTTGTTTTGTTTTGTTTTTTTTTTGTTTTTTTTTTTGTTGTGGGGTTGTTTTTTTGTTGTTTGGTTTGGTTGGTTAGGTGTTGTTTTTTTTTGTTTTGTGTTGGGGTTTTTTGAGGGGGGGGGGAGGGTCGGAAGGAGGAGAGAGGGGGGGGGGGGGGGGGGGTTAATTTTTTTGTTGGTCAAAAGGTCTGTCAGTGGTAGTGTTTTTTTTTTTTTCGTCTGCACCCTCCACAAACCACAACCACCCAACAAACACGTGCAAACAACGAAACACCATTCCGTAAACATAAAAAAAGACGCTAAATGACATGAGTGACACAAACGCATCAAATAAAAAAAAATAAATAAAAGAATTAGATAAAAAATTAAATTCCAAAAAAGTTAAGCCAAAATAACCAAAACTGGAAAATTCCAAAAACAAGATGGGGAAGCTTTTTAGGGATGTTCCTGTCATTTCAGAGGAAAAGCATACAAAAACCTTTGGTTTTTGCCCTTTGGGGTTTGTTTGTTTCTTGTTTGTTTGATTTTCCATTGTTATATAAATCATCAATTTTTGGTTGTTTGGTTAGTTGATTGGCTGGCTGATTGGCTGGTTGGTTTGGTTGGTTGGTTATTGGGTGGTTGGTTGGTTGATTGGTTGGTTTACTGGTTGGTTGGTTGGTTGGTGTTGGTTGGTTTGCTAGTTGTTTGGTTGGTTGATTGGTTGGTTGGCTTTGTGTAAGGGATGACTGAATCTTCTTGAATAAATCCTCTCACCAATTTTTCTACTCACTCCCACATTGTTTATCTCGATCGACCGAAGACATTCCTGAGTTAGTAAACAAGGTTGCAGAATTGAAGTTCTATTAATTTTGTTTTTTAAATTTTAAACCACTTTAAGTCACGGCAGATTTTTCTGCGTGAAATTCGGGTTGCTCTCCCCGGGGAGAGCGCGTCGCCACAAGAGCAGCGCCACCCATTTTTTCTCTCCCTTTCTGCAATTATTTGTTACCCTATCAGAGTGGCTTTTTTCTACAGAATTTTGCCAGGGACAGCTCTCTTGTTGCCGTGGATTCTTTTACGTGCACTAAATAACTGCGTGAAACACAAGGGACCTCGGTTTATCGTCTCATCCGAAAAACTAGCACCCAGACCACCACTCATGGTCTAGTGGATGGGGGGAGGGGGGGGGGGGGAGGGGGGGGGGGCGGGGAGTTTCGGGCTCAAACGGGCTTCGAACCACCGCACATTTCCGACCCGGACTTTTCGCTTTCTAGGCAGGCGCGTTACCTCTAGACCACCAATCCACCGTTCCGACCCTTCCTGTCACAAATTGTAGATTCGAATTTCGGCAGAGCCTGGTAGATTACAGATGAAAATTCTAACAATCGCCCCAGTCAACTTATGTGCAGACGTGCTAGTGCCTTACTCATGTCCGCGTGTATGATTAAGCATAAATCATGTGTGGGTTTGAACGATCCCGTCACTGACATCAGAGTTCGCATGGTTGCATGAAACTAGTGTGAAGATAGCGCAGCATACACCTGTGCTTTCTGTCATTTCCTCGTGTTAGAAAAAAAGAAGAGAACCTGCACAGAAAAAAAGGGAAATAAAGCAAAATAAATGAATAAATAAATAAATATGCATAGATAGATAGATAGATAGATAGATAGATAGATAGATAGATAGATAGATAGATAGATGATAGATATGGATGGATGGATGGATGGATGATAGATGGATGGATGGATGGATAGATAGATAGATAGATAGATAGATAGATAGATAGATAGATAGATAGATAGATAGATAGATAGATAGATGGATGGATGGATGGATGGATAGATGAATGAATGAATGAATGAATGAATGAATGAATGAATGAATGAATGAATGAATGAAATGAACAAAAATAACTACATTCAAAATAACAGATCCACACTTTAAAGTGGGAGGTGAGGGTGATGTCACTGGATTGGATTGGAGCCCGTCGTTCCAGTGCCTGGGCAGTATTCTCTACAAAATGAATGCACTGACCCCAGAGACTGTGACACAAAGACTCGAACCTTCAGCAGGGATGCGGAGAGCAGTGTGCCCTGCAGTGTGCCGGCCGGCTGCAAGAGACTGGACATGCCACACACAACCAGGGAGACAATTGTTGATGTACTGGCGCTGCCTCTCAGTCGCCGATCGATAACAACAACAACAACAAGAATTCTGGAGGATGAAAATTATTATGAGATATTTATCTGGATGGCAGCGACTTTGCAGAGAGAAACGTATTCGTAAAAGTACTACGCAAAAATGTTACAAGAACAGCATCAACTATACCATCATCATCATT
>CM054136.1:34114189-34124189 GCA_028751875.1 Rapana venosa
CACTCAGCATGCACTCGAGACATTACCAGCTCACTAGATTATGTAGTTTGGCAACAAGCCCCCGACTGACTTTCTTAAGAAATGTAGTGTGGCATATCTATGTGTGTGTGTTTATTTTTTATTTTTTTATTTTATTCTTTTATATCGAGGATAATGGAATAAGCACTCACGTACTTTTTTACACCCAGTCCCCGTGTGTATGCGGTTTTGTAAATTTTGTCATTTGTTCCCACCGGCACACAATGGCCTAATCTTACGAAAAGCGGAACAGGATTTAACGTGTGCGCAAGAAGTTCTGCGTGCGCTCGCACACGGGAACTCGGTTTATAGTCTCATCCGAAGGATGTGTGTGTGTGTGTGTGTGTGTGTGTGTGTGTGTGTGTGTGTGTGTGTGTGTGTGTGTGTGTGTGTGTGTGTGTGTGTGTTTAGAATCATCTAGACACCATAATACGAACTTGGGAACAGTAAAACCTGTAACAAAAAATGAACGACCTGTTTTTATCCATTCCATAAATCGTTTTCATACAACAACAAAACCCCACTAGAATTTGAGTCACCAGTACTCATTTAAAGACTATAGATTATTATAAATCAAATTACACAAAACGTACAAAAAATTACGAAACAACAAACAAGAAATGTTAACGGGGTGTTAACTCCATCACGCAGTCGTTTCAACCATCTGAAATTTAGAAGGGGAGAGGGAGGGGGGAGGGGGTGGTGGTAGTGGAGGCGCTTCAATTTCAACGACACGTTGTTGATTGAATGTTATATTTTTCGTTAAATCTCTTCTAATCTCAAAAAAAGGCTCGTTGTTAAATGTTTCATTATTATTAACCTATCTTTTGATATACATTATTAGTTTTAGCTGAAATTGTTATGCTGGAATATATATATTTGCCTGACAAGTCCATTTCCTGCATTAAATGGATGTTAAGCGCTTTAAGAAGTAGGCTTACAGTCCATTTTCAGATACTGTTCTTCTAAGAGACTGGACATTGGTCAGTAAGGCGCCGGCAGCCGCTCAGCAAAATGGACAGCACGTGCGTGCTGATGCCACAAGTCATTGATTTTGTCACCTTCCTAATCTCTTCAGCCACAAAGAAAACACACACACACACTAAAAGATGGGAGAAGGGGAAGGAGGTGAGAGAGAGAGAGAGAGAGAGAGAGAGAGGAGAGAGAGAGAGAGAGAGAGAGAGAGAGAGAGAGAGAGAGAGAGAGAGAAGAGAGGTCACAGTCATGGCAAAGTTAAAACACTCACTAGGACAACGACCACGACCACCACCAACAATAACAGCGTTAACATATTTCGTTCCTTGATTCCTGTATCATGATGAATAAGCGCTTCGGCTTGTTTGCTTTATAAGATTCAGCGCTTTAGAAAGTCTACATGATGATGATGATGATGATGATGATGATGATGATGATGATGATGATGATGAATGATGATGATATAATAACTTCAGAAGACGAATGTTCCAAACAAACCAAGGAGAAAGAAAACCGGAAAGAATGCTACAGCATCAAGCTTTGTCCCCTAACCGCCCCCACCCCCACCCCCCCCACCCCACACACACACATTCACGCAGAGAGAGAGAGAGAGAGAGGAGAGAGAGAGAGAGAGAGAGAGAGAGAGAGAGAGAGAGGAGAGAGAGAGAGAGAGAGAGAGAGAGAGAGAGAGAGAGAGAGAGAGAGAGAGAGAGAGAGAACTCGAACTCGAACTCGAACTCGAATGATTTATTCACAAAAAGGCCATTGGCCCATACATGAAGGGGGTTGCCGAACTGCTTAGTATTTTGGTGGGGGTAAAAGCAATAGTAAAAAAAACCAAGGACAACATGTTACTGTATAACAAAAAGTCAGCTACAAAAATATGACTTAGGATAACAATATCTCTCTTATTCTGAAAGCTTTACACAAATATAAAGTAAGGCTGCGCACAACCTCAGGATGACTTGATGCCAGGAGTAAACAGTCTAAATAAATTAGGCTGTCTACTATATTTAACAGGGATGTAGTTCTGCCTAACATCCTCTTCTACTGGACAGCACAACACAAAATGTACTTCATCCTCCTCTGCTTGCTTACATAATGGGCATAGCAGCCTGAGATCGTCAATATCATGTTCACTGTATCTGAATTTATGAACATTTATATCTGATACACCAAGTCTAAACTTAGACATAATTCTTTTCAAATGTATATCCATATCAAGTTTAAGAAAGGTTTGACCTCATGCGAACTTATAAATTGTCTGTACATTTGAAATCTTTCACTGTTTTGTTTATGATCACTCCATTGCTGCCATCGGCAGTCAATCAAGAGAGAGAGAGAGAGAGAGAGAAGAGAGAGAGAGAGAGAGAGAGAGAGAGAGAGAGAGAGAGAGAGAGGAGAGAGAGAGAGAGAGAGAGAGAGAGAGAGAGAGAGGAGAGTGAGTGAGAGGGAAGCTGGGCGTGTCAGAAAGTCCTGATGGGCGAAAATGGCTTTCCACAGAGACAATGACCAGTGGCTGTTTGACCTCTGTGTCCAGGGACCCCCTACAGTGCCCTGGTCATGTCATCAACACTGGACACGTTGAGGGAATCGAATAGAGAGAGAGAAGAGAAAGAGAGGGGGGAGGGAGAAGGAGGAAGAAGAGAGAGAGAGGGGGAGGGGGAGACAGACAGACAGACAGTCAGAGAAAGAGAGAGAAACAGACAGACAGAGACACAGAGAGACAGACAGAAACAAACAGACAGACTCGAAGAATTAAAGAAAGACAGAGCCAGACATAGACATAGATGCAAAAACAGAGACAAACAGACAAATATAGACAGACAGAGAGGGGGGAGATGAGGAGAGAGACAGACAGACAGACAGACAGAGAGACAGAAACAGATAGACAAACACAGACGGACAGAGAAACAGACATACAGAGAGAGAGAGAGACGGAGAAAGAGAGAGGTGGTATGAGGGGGGTGGAGGGAGGGGGAGGGGCGGAGGAAGAGGAGGGAAGAAAGGGAGGACCTTCTGGGAATGACGTTCTTGGAGACCGAACGTCAAACATCAATACCACCTCCTGCTGCCAGACCTTTAGTGTTCATTTCGTCCTGCCAGAGACAGCACAGCACAGCAGAGCAGAGAGAGAGAGAGAGTCAGAGAGAGATAGAGACAGAGACAGACAACAGAGCAGAGCACAGCAGAGCAGAGCAGAGAGAGACAGACAGACAGAGAGAGGAAGAGAGCGACAGAGAAGAGAGAGACAGAGACAGACAGCAGAGCAGAACAGAGCACAGAGAGAGACAGACAGACAGACAGACAGAGTCACAGAGAGAGAGACAGGGACAGAGACAGACAGGCAGGCAGACAGACAGACAGAGAGGTAAATATTGACAATGGTTTTCTATGTGATAGTTTTTCGAATGAAACAAGAAGCATGGGTTTCGTGTGCACACCAGAATATAATATCCCAGAACACACACAACAACCAGCATGCAAATGGATGATATAAGTAAGTTTGCTGCCCTTGTGCTGGTTTAGTGATTTAATCAAAATCTGTTTAAACAACATTTCTCCAGGCAGAATTCCACTGCGTAGACAAATAATTATTATTGAGGAGTTTGCTTTAACAAAATGAAAAAAAAATCTCAACCCAGACTGATAGGCAAACAAATCCATATACGCGGGTAAAAATACTAGGGTAGCGCTGTACTTATGTGGCTTGTTGCTGATCAGGAAAAGAGCCCAAGAAATTTCACGTAGAGAAATCTGCTGACTTTATGGTTCAGTACAGTAAGCACAACACAGTATAGCACTGTACAGAACAGCACAATACAGAATAGCACGGAACAGTATAGCACAGTACAGTATAGCACAGTACAGTATAGCACAGTACAGCACAAAATATCCCAATACAATGCGGTATGATTGTATACAATGCAAACAGAACCGTCTCCACCTTTATCACAGTCGGATCTGATGAGAAACTCTTCGCCATAGTGATTAGTCTGAAAGTCTGTAAATACACCCCCTTTCTGCGCTCTCTCTCTCTCTCTCTCTCTCTCTCTCTCTCTCTCTCTCTCTCTCTCTCTCTCTCTCTCTTCTTCTCTCTCTCTTCTCTCTCTCTCTCGCTCTTCGCTCTCTCTCTTCCATTAGTAGCATCCCCAAACCCTTCTGAAAGACCTCAGCCCCACCCATCTTCACCCCTCACCATCCATCCTACTGATAGCAAGACAAGATAGTGGACATCTGCAAGTGTCCTAACCGACTGGACACCGCCACGCTCCTTGACCCGTGACGATCGTCCCCTGACTTCAAAGGTCAACACCAACAGACCGTAATGGTCAGTGGAGTGAATAAGATGGACTTCACTCCCCTTTGGACAAAATGGACAAGCAGGCGCGGAAAGATGTTCATCAAGGCTTTGTTGTAGCGGTCCTTGTGTTCGAGTCCCGTTGTTGCAGAGAGGAATGAATACATGGGGTGCGATTAGGGAAGCGGCATTAGCTTTGTTGTAGTAGTCCTTGTCTTGAAGTCCCGTTCTGGCAGACAGGAGTGCAGGGCGCCATTTGAGAAGCGGCGTTGTATTAGCCTGCAGCTGCTAGTCAGAGATCAGGGAGAGACTGGAAACAATGCCCATTTTCTGGCCTGAATCCCAGCTGCTGAGAAAGATGAGGAGCATCCTCTCTGCTAGGCTACTCTGTTGTGAAGAGTTCGAGATGGTCAATTGCGCCGTGTATATTGGCCAAGTGGATAGAAAGCCACGGGATTCTAGGTTTTGATGTTATTAGTAACATGTTCGAACGTAGATGATAGCGTCTAGCTAATGTAAAGCGAGGATTTTTTACAATGTCCCATGCCAACTTTTGTTTCGGTGTCCTACTCGTCTTAAGTATACATACACGCATGCTTTGAAGATCCCTGGCTTTGTGTCATTTAGTAAATATGGGATTACAGAAACTCGAAAAGATCCAGTCTGCACGTGAGGCTTCACCAGTACAAGTGGTTACACGTTTAGAATCTTCCCTATTTTGGAATAGTGCTACTTGAATGGTGGACAAAAACGGTCGCATACGCAAGAAAAAATTCTTGGTTTTAGTCCTGATACAGTCTATATTATGGTTGTTTCAGTTCTGTGCATGCAGTATAAAATGTGTTGGCTACGTACGATATAAACTCGATCATAACGAAATATCCCTTGTCCAAAATGGAAATTGCAAAAATGCATGCCATCTCTGTCTCTTTGCAAGAGGACTTTCTAACTAACGGTTAGTCCTCGCCTGTCATTGCTTTCCAAATGGCCATGATTTTAAAGGTCGATGGTCCCATTTCAACTCCTTCCAAACTTCCAAGACATTTTTGTTTGCTAAGTTCCTGTTTTTTCTTCATTCAGAAGGGCAATTTTTGCACTTCCTACTTTCTTTTTTTTTCAGTACCGCTCCTGCCAGGGAAGAAAACTCCTTCGAGGGTTAGTTGCACGTGGATTTATGCCCCCCTCATCATGAATTGTAAAACGCGCCAGTCGTCCCTTAATTGCCCCATTTGGCTTCTCCTAATCGCGGCTTGATGAGGTTAAAACACCACTGGAGGATAAGACGCTAACAGCTCTTTCCGCGCCGCCTTCCCCCAGCGGTTAAGGCATATTTATGACAGGCACTTTGTCAGCGGTTTGTTTCCCCCCGACTTGCCCCGGCTGATTTTTCAACTAGGCGGATTAATCCGATTTCTGCTGCATTGTCTATAATTACTGAATTAATTCTTCAGGCGGAACTGAGAGGGTCAACACACACATACACACACACACAGGAGAGAGAGAGAGAGAGAGATGGGTTCAGCAAGGCTGCATCAAGTTTATTTACCAGAGCCAGACATTATCTAGAAGCCTGCGTCAACAGAAAGAAAAGATATGAACACCAGATGTCAGTGTTAAAACTAAACACAAAATGGAATTACTTCCTATTGGGAAGAATGTTACCATGTTGCCACTGCTGCCATTATTGAATAAAGAGAAAGACTTCACTCAATAATCATTTTGTGTGCTGCTTTAAAATGATAGTTACATGTTAGTTATACAGAATCATTATGAACATTAGTCATCAGGTACAAACTAAGAATGTCCTCAAAACATGACTTTATTTTTTATAAACCTTCTTGCTGCACTGCTTGATCTGTGATCAAATTTGTGATAGAAAAACTATCAATGAAAAACTTTGTACACCAAGAGACAGAGAATTGTATCACAAAAAGAGGGGACATGAACAGAAAAAAAGCATCATAAGCCAATCCCCGAAGTCATAATGCAGCTACCTTAATGAAGGGTAAAAACGGTCATATACACAAAATCTCACCATTGGTAAACCTCGGAGTTCTAGACAAGGAACTAAAAAAAAAATTAATCAAAAACTGAAACCAGAGCAAGGCAAACACACACACACACACACACACCACACCACACACACACACACACACAAACACACACACACACCACGCACAAACCACAACACACACAAACAACACACACCCCACACAAACACACAAACACACAGCACACACACACAACACACACACACACACACACACACAAACACACACACACACACACAAACACACACACAAACACACACACCACACACAAACACACACACACACACACAAACACACACACACAAACAACACACACACACACACACAACACACAACACACACACCACACAACACACACACACACAAACACACACACACACAAACACACACACACACACAAACACACACACACAAACACAACACACAACACAAACACACACAAACACACACACACCAAACACACACACACAAACACACACACAAAAACACACACACACACACACACACACACAGAAGCCAGGCTCTTGGAAACCCCAAGCTGGGCCGAAAATCCCAATCGCACTAATGGGAGACAATCATAGAGTTGTGATTACTCAATATGGGTGGGAACCTCGGCAAGATGCTTGCAGTTTTACGCCCCTTTGAGTGCCGGGGCCAAGCTGTAGCCCCCGCGTTAAAACAGGGCGAGTTGGGCGCGCGAGCTTTGATGAAGACCTTTATGGAGCTCATTTAACGGCGTCACTAACACACATGTGAGGCTGGCCCAGCTCTGCTTTGCCTCACTGGGAGAGAATTGCTCTCCCAAATCCTAGTCACCCTTGATTTAGACGTCTGGGCTAAGGGGGGGTCGGGGGGGACAGACAGAGAAAAAAAAGTGTGTGCACGACTTGCTTCCTTTTTTTTTTTTTTCTGTAGAGGGTCTAACCCCCCGACCCCCTGCTCCCGTTGGGTTCAGCCAGAACAATGGCAAAAGTTGTGTCCCTTGACTTTGATGCTCTCGTAACCGCGAGGCATGAAATGTGGTGTTTGTTGAGGGGACGCCAAGACTGCGTCACAACACACTGCTTCCAAATGACGACTCCGCTGGACCAAGACTGACTCATAAACTTAACACCGGAGAAGAAGAAAGGAAGGAAGGAAGGGAGAGAAGGAAAAAAACCCACTAGTAGGGAGCATGGAGAGAGAGAGAGAGAGAGAGAGAGAGAGAGAGAGAGAGAGAGAGAGAGAGAGAGAGAGAGAGAGAACACACCACACAGACAGAGAGAGAGAGAGAGAGAGAGCACCACACACACACACACAACACACACACACACACACACACACACACACACACACACATGTCTCTATCATCCAACGCGGTTTACTAGCCGCCGCCCAGGCTGTGTGTGGTGTTTGATAGACCACTGGGTGAATTTTGGAGGTGCTTTAATTGACTCCTCCAGTCGACTTCATCTGCCTTGATTCTCCTTGATCAGCCCTTGTTCCTGGTCCCCAGGGAGGGAGGAGGAAGCAGGGAAGAGAGAAGAGAAGAGAAGAAAAGGAAGAGACATTTATTGACTCGATTTCAGGAATAAACGTTGGGGGAAGGTAAAGAAGATTCGACACGATTTGTCCATCCGCAAATATGGCCTGGAGGGCCTGACTGATCTGTGGCATGTATAGTAGTAGGCCTAGTAGTAGTGTGGTGTGTGTGGTGTGTGTGGTGGTGGTGGTGTGTGGTGGTAGTGGAAGTAAAGGTTGAAAGAAGTGTCTGGGGATGTGGAAGGAATCAAACAAGCTGTGAGATTTGGCAAATTGCTGCGGACTTTAATTCTTTTACCTCCTCCAGGACTTGTTCATCCTTATGCGTTTGAAGGTGTTCCTCCTAGTGCTGGCAAGCTTGCCCCCTCAAATTTAAATCGACAAGCGAGCGATCTTAGTAGCTGTTTTAACTTTTGGAGAGCGCTGTTTACAAATGTGGTCTATTTGAAGTCGTGCTCTAAAGGCAGGCACGCAGCTATACTCCGTCTTCGGTAAGTATCGTTCGGGGATTGTCCCCGTGTTATGAGAGAGAGAGAGAGAGAGAGAGAGAGAGAGAGAGAGAGAGAGAGAGAGAGAGAGAGAGAGACTGTGAAAGAGAAGACGGCATGTTCCAATCCATTCTGTACTTTTCAAGTTTGTAACTTAATTCTGAAACACACGCACACAAGCGAAGTATCTTATCATCTAGGTCCTGTGTTTCAACCACGTTTAACTTTTCCCGTGGAGATGCTGGGGGCGCTTGTCAGTATAAATAGCACCCCCTCCTTCTGGAAATTCTGTGCTAGGAATTCCTCTTTTCTATCCCTTTCTTTGTTTCTGCCGTGGTCCTTTTCTTCCTGTCACCTTCTCCTTGCATATTTTCTGCTTTCTCAGTCCATTCTTCTGCACTTGTTTCTCCCCAGAAAGATGTAAAAGATAACGATTCTCTCCCACACCGAAGTCGGGTGTGCTGGGCCTGCCTTGTCAGACGCTTAGTTATAACGGCAGCGCAACGCATTTTGCATAACACTTTGATAATATTGTGTTATTTCTTAACCTGTATTGTTTAATAACGCATGCTGTGTGTAATTGTATAATTAAAGTGCCACTCATAATTTCTCTAGTTGACACAAAGTATTCTTGAGTCTTGGCTCATATGACAGACAACAATAGTTGCTGTCTGAGCGTTCGACGACGAAGAAGAAGAAGAACCCCAGTAAAAGTCGTTGTGTTTTGCATTCCAAGGCAAAGAAGTAGATCTAGGAGATTTTGATAAAATCTGTTGCGACCGGGAGAACACGCGTGAAGATCCCATTTAACATGAATTTATAAGCGATGATGCAAACATTTCTTTCCTTGAGGCAAATCTAGCGAAATTGTACACCTTCCAACTGATCACCCCCCAAAAATCCCAATTTTGATCCACTGTAGAAAAGACTTTGGGGATCAGTGACTAGGTTGGCCCAGAATAGGCAGGAGTGGAAGCGCTTTGTTGCTGCCCTCCCTACACACCGCTGGGTGTAATGGCTAATGATGATGTAGAAAAGACTGTGCAAGAGAAAAGCAGAAAGTGTGTGTGTGTTCATTTACAATTTTTTATTTTATTCTTTTATATGGAGGATAATGGAATAAGCACTCATGTGCTTTTTTTACATCCAGTCCCCGTGTGTATGGGGTTTTGTAAAATGTTGTCATCTGTTCCCACCGGCGCACAATGGCCTACTCCTTCGAAAAGCGGAACATGATTTAACGTGTGCGCAAGATGTTCTGCGTGCGTTCGCACACGGGGCCTCGGTTTATAGTCTCATCCGAAGGACTTTTGGGAAGAGTGGAGTCTGCACTGATGTTAACTTCAGATTGCAAGCGCAATGTTCTAACCACTAGGCTATCCCGAGAGAGAGAGAATTATATATATATATTATATATATTATATATATATATATATATATATATATATATATATATATATATATATATATATATATATACGCACACACATGCACGATCCAATATGCACGTTAAAAATTCCGTAATTCGTGTCAGCGTTCGGTGGGTTACGGGAAAGACGAACATACCCAGCATACACCCCTGAAGTCGGAATGCGGCTACCTTCATAGTGAGTTTGTTTTTTTTTAAAAGGGTGGCATGGGCAAAA
>CM054136.1:34129189-34139189 GCA_028751875.1 Rapana venosa
AAAAGCACATGTCATTGTCACAACAAATCAATCCTTTTGATACAAGTGTGATCAATAAATTCAAGATATGATTTTTAAACTTGCTACCTTTACACCTGTTAAAAATTTGGATACCTCATATTGTGCATGTTGATATTAAAAACATGCATAAAGCTAACAGCATACCATACAGGTAGATGTTCAGGGCAACAAGTTAACAGCTGACAGCTACATGCCTTCATTAACAGAATACATTTTCATCTAAACTCTGACAGCTAGAATGTCTTCCTATGACAATAGAATAGACCTTTCCAATACAATTTCAAAAGCAGCAAACTAAATCAACCACCTTTCCTGATTTTTGTAACAATCATACTTTGATTTTAAGAACTTTATCAAAAAATTCATCTCAACAGTTCAAATTTATAACCAACCACACAGCAGGGGAAGAACATTATGTTTAATCATGGCTTATCTTTAAAGTCGTGGCCATGAAAAAAAAATTGAAACACTTGTACGAACAATGAGATAGATGCTGAACTTCATATATTTATCACAAGCTTTCTAACGTCAGCGTCATCAAGTTGTACAGATGAATAACTGCAACAAATAAATAGACATCTGATTAACTAAATGGAAATTGAAAGTCACAACACAAGGGGGTTGTTGCGGTGGGAGCGGGGTGTTCGTTGCTTTGTTTGATTTAAGAAAGATGGGGGAAGAAGAAAACACACGCTTGTAAAGAGAAGTTATACGGCAGAGAGTGACACACATCCTGGATGGAGTCTTACAAAGTAGCGAACAGTGTTGACAACACTGTACAACCAATAGTCTTACGCTTAAGAGATAAGGGAGGGGAGAGGGAGAGATGTTATGATAAAGAGAAAGACATTAACAAGCAACTAAAATAAAAACTAAACAAGAAAATCAACAGCGCAGTGTTAAGAGAATAAGACCACGCGTAACAAAATGCTCTAGATAGTTTGAAAAGTAAAATCTATAATAAGAAATAGAGAAAGAAGAAGAGAAACTGGCAAAGGTTGTTTTCTTGAAACATGAACTGCCTTTGTGCTCAAGCAAATTATTGACAAGCTGTGTCAACCACAGCATTAGCCTGTACCTCCAATGTGTATGTATACATTCTTAAATGAGATATGAAGTTGTAAGTGATTACCCGAACTTGTTTTTCTCCACTACTATTTCCTCAATAATTAGATATTATGTACAGAATTTCCATGTTGTGTTTTACTTTCGACTTTCTGGTTGTTGTTTGCGTGGGGTTTTTTTGTTTTTGTTTTTTATGTTTGTTTGTTGCTTGGTCTGTCTTGTTGCTGTTGTTTTCAGTTTGTTTTGTTTTTTCTATCGCTGCACGTTTTCTTTGTCAGTACTAATTGATGAATTAGCTCTGCAAAAGCATGTTTATTTTGTGCAAATGTATGTAGGTGTACCATGTGTGTTTGCGAAAGTGTTCTTTTACCATACAAAGAAGAACGAAAACTATAAACCATGGTGCTTTGCCGAGTATTGCTGTTTTCGTATTTTTATTGTGGAAGTTCACTCAGGATAAATTTGTTTCAACCATGAAATAAAAGAATGAACAAAGCATTCTTTGCTCTATCATTCCTGATCCCGCCAATAGTTTTTTTTAAACTAGCAAAAATGCAAACAAACACAACAAACACACAACAACAAAAACAACACAACAAAATAACCAACAATCCAACTGGTTGTAATCTTACGAAATCTATCATCTCTAAATTCTTTGATGACTTTTTGCAATCACGCGTGTATCAACGAAGAATTTTCCTATTTTGACAATGAAAAGACCGCGGAAATAAACAGACTAAAACAATACAAAGATTATGAACATAATACCACTAATATAACAGTGCCATCCTTACATGAATACTTGCCCTCCATCTCTCTGTTCTTGTGTTGTGTGTAATACACTTCTCCCTGAAGTCCATCTTAGGATTTTAACCTTCGTGTACTCGTATTTGGTACCCCGGCTATGTTTCATTCGTCTGAATAATTATTTTAAGAATTTTCAGTCGTAAAACTTTGATAATCACGCAATGTAAAAAGATTGGCGTTGTTTTCTGGTTACTTATCAAAAGTTGTTTTTTTTCTGTGTTTATAATTCTGATTGAAATTTGTTGATGAATAAATAGATTGATGGAAAAATAAACAAACAAGCGCATCACTGGATCATTATTAATATCAGATAAGAATTGTTGCAACATTTTATTCAACCAAGTAGGCTACATATTTTATCCTACCTCGAATTGCGCACACGCGCGAGTTATTTGTATACAAGGTGTATAACATATTGTGTATCTGTGTGTGTGTGTGTGTGTGTGTGTGTGTGTGTGTGTGTGTGTGTGTGTGTTACTGTTGTTGTTGTTGTTGTTGTATGTGTGTTGTTGTGTGTTGTTGCTGGTGGTGGTGGTGGTGTTTTCGTTATTGTTCATGTTGATATTGGAAATACTTATAGTTTTAGTTTATCTTCTTGTTGTTGTTGTTGGTGGTGGCGGTGTTTTCTTTATTGTTATTATCTATATTGGAAATACAGTTTTAGCTTATTTTTGGTGTATTTGAAATTAAGTTTGATACTTATCTTTTTTGCGGCTATATGTTCATTTATTATTTCTTTTTTACGGAAAGTTTCGGAGAAACGCAATGCTGAATTACCCGTAACAAAAATATATGTGTGGTTGGTCTTTTTCAATCTTAGCAGAATAATTTTATATAATTAGAATTTGTTTTTTAAGTTGGCGTGTAAATTTGCAGAACGAGGTGTAGCTTGAATAATACCATTCTAAAATAGGTTCGTCACATTTTTCTCTCTCTCTCTCTCTCTCTTTCTCTGTGTGTGTGTGTGTGTGTGTGTGTGTGTGTGTGCGTGCGTGCGTGTGTGTGTGTGTGTGTTGAGATGCACTAAGCAGAGAGAGAAAATAGCGTTTGTGTGTGAGAGAGAGACGATAACATCATGCCTTGGTGCTTGTTTGCGTGTTATTATATCACACGCACACATTCTAACTTTGGCGTGTGTGTGTGTGTGTAAAAACGCGTAGTACCAGGCTTGTACAGCAAGCAGCTTTCACCAGGGCCTCAAAACTGGGCGACAAAGTTTGAAAGCAAGCAGAAAGAACAAGTCAGAGCACACAGAGAGAGAGATAGAGAGGCAGTGTGTGTGGTGTACGCGTATGTGAAAGCGGGAGATCAGCACAGAGAGAGAGAGAGAGAGCCTGGCAGCGCTCATCACTAGTGTCAGTGACAGACAGACAGACAGGCACGTGACAACATCCCGGTTGTGGGGAAGCAGACGGCGAGCCTCCTCCATTCGGCCCCACGGCTGTCGGAGAGCGACGGGCGGCGTGCGGACCTATCAGGCCTCCAGAGTCCTCCCCCCCAGACCACCCCCCTTCCCGCCACAGCCCCCTCGCCCGAATTAACACTGACCCGCGGCGGCCTCTGATTGGCCCTCCCCTCGCCTCGCGCGCCGCTGAGGGGCGGTCCCCAAGGCAGCCTTCATGTAACACGCCCGCTGATTGGTCGGCGGGTCCCAGTGACGGCAGGTTGCCGCCTCTCGTGGGAGGGTGGATTCCTGGGGGAGGGGCGCGCGGGCAGCGAGTGAAGAAAGCAACAAAAGGAGTACCCGAGAGACTGGAAGCCAGAATTGCTCTACCACTCGGGGCCGACTCGGCGCTGGCAGACACTCATTGAGGGAGATTTGGAGATAGAGTAGCTTGGGTGCTGCCGGGGTTTGCTTTGCGAACAGTGAGAGAGAGAGAGCGAGAGAGAGAGAGTGAGAGAAGAGGAAGAAAGCCAGCAAGCGTGGCCCTGGTGGGGAGACAGACAAGCCTCCGCTTTGAGTGTTGAGGAGCGAAGACGACCCACGCTTTGGGAGAGAGCGCTGGGAGCGGCCGTGACAGCAGTGCTCTATGGAGACCTGTTCCCACCTCAACTGCACGCCAGGCGCTATCAGCAGGCACTGACCTCGCTTTTCTTGGACTTGACTCCTCGCTGCCCCCTCCGCTTCAGCCCCGGGACCACTTTATCAACGGAATTATCACTTTTCACCCCCACCAGTTTTCGGGGTTTTTTTTTCTTTGGTGTGTGTGGATTTTCCACGCTCGATGATTCCCGTGTCAAGACATATCGAACTGCAAACAACAAGGTGGTGTGCTGTGTCAATGTGTGTGTGTGTGTGTATACACGTGAGGGATTAAGGGGGGCGTCGTAAGCTGGCCGTTTACCCTGCGTGACCTGGCAACTGACATGTGCCACCCGAGCTGCCAGACTCTGACTGTTTGAGTTCTCAGTTTCCTTGTCACTCATCACCCATCATCATTATCATCATCATCATCACCACCACCACCACCACCATCCCTAAACTCTCACCCTTCCCCTGCAGGAGACTTGTCAACAACAGTGTGTTGAGTAAGAAGGATCATCCAAACAAGGTGTTGACCTTCTCCCCCCCTTTCCTGTGAAGCATCTTCATCCTTCTCTACCCCCTCTCCTCAGATAGTCCCTGACGGATGCTGGCAGCTCAGGGATTCCAGAGGTCTTGTCACATCGCTAGGGAGAGGCTGCCAGCGGCGGTGCTTGGGCGGCAGAGGCGGGAGGGAGTGTTGTATGTTCGGCTTGGGAGAACCGGAGCATCCCCCGGCGGGCAGTCGGGCGCCCCTGTCCCCTATGAAAGAAGAAGGCCTCAACTCGCAGCTGACGGCCATCAGGAACTGGATGCAGCCCTCAGTCATCGACCAGGGTGGGGGCAGGTGGGTGATGCTGCTGCTGTATGGCATAGCATGGCATAGCATGGCATAGCATGGCATGGCATAGCATGGTGTGGCCTTGTTGAGCACTTGCCAGCTTGGATCTGTACGTGTTTGTAGTTTTTGCTGTAGCATGCTTTTTTTGTGTGTAGCTTTACCTCTTTTTTTGTTTTGGTACAGTCTGGTCACTTGCCAAGCTTTGATATTGATCTTCTTCATAGTACTCACTTTATCAGTGTAGTTGACAGATGTGTGCGCTTTTTTTTATATATTAGAATCTCGCTTTTACATTCTGATAATTGCCAACTTTTGTGCCATTCTGGATGTTTTCACTTTTTTTTAAAGTGGAGCTGCCAGCTTTAGTCAGGCAACACTCTTCATGTTCTATCTTTTTTCCTCACTGTGCTTGATTACATCTTTCTATCAAGTGCCTATTCCTGGTCTTTTACTCTGATGAGTGTCACTGTTTTCTCAGACTCTTTGTGTCACTTTTACCATTTCACACTTATGATAACTACTGGTTTTTCTTTATCATTATCACTTAGGTCAGGACTTAATCAGTTTAACTAACAGCCATTTTTGTCGACAGTCTCTATACTTTTTTTTTTCGAAAGTCTTTATACTTTTTTCCGACAGTCCTTATGCTATTCATCTTTTACTCTTAAAAATGTCAGCTCTTCTAACAGTCTTCATGCTCTTACTTTTATTTACAACTGTCGCATCTTATACATTTCTCGTGGTCTGCGTAACTGCTAACATTATTTTTTGACATACTTTTCTTCACACTCCCCACTTATCATTGTGATAACTGTCAGTTTTCTCTGACATTGTTCATATCCTCAGATTTCGTGTCCTGGGATAAACGTTATCTTTTCTTACAATGTATGCCTTTCAATGGGTTTTTTCTTAATTCTAATAACTAGCAGCTTTTTTAACACTCGCCATGGTCCACACCTCTTTACTGTAACTTCCAGGTTTATTTGTTTTTGTTTGGATTTTTGTTTTCATTTTAACAGTCTTCCTTACCTAACTCACGCTGTTGATAGCTGTCGTCTACTTCAAGCATCCTCTTTGTAATATTTAACTTTTCTAAATGTAACTGCCAAGGCTTTTTCGCTCACTATGTTCGGGCCATCACCTTCAGTTTAACTCTCATTGGTGCCGGCTTTTGTGACATTCTGTGCTATGTTCTTACCTCTTCTTTACAGTGTTAACTATCAACGCGTGTGACAGGACATTGTTTAGTGTGGAAGATGAGATGTTAAACCCGGTGTCTCATTATCTAGCTTATGCACCTAGGGCGTCATGCAAAGGATCCTTCAGCTAGAGAAAACAGAAGTTGTCAGTGGCAACGATTTTGTAGAAATTTTGTTATCGTAGACAAACTGATTTTATGGATATTCACACAGGGGGACACAATGAGTGTCACTGTAACACTATGGCGATGCGCGCTTTCCAAGGAAAGGGTGGTGACCGTAGAGGTTACATTACAAAACCAGACAGTAGACAGGAATAGCATGGGACACAAAGAAACAAAGTAAAAATCAAACAACACTTGGGGTTGATGCATGATGAATACTTAATCATTCAGGAAACACACATACACACACAGCCAAAACAGAGCAAAACAAAACCAACCAGACAATAAAAAACAACAAGCAAACAAACAAAGCCCACCACCAACAACAATAAAAGGCTACATTACAAACCGCAAATATTAGCCTGAAAAAAATCTGTACCTAATAATAGCCTAAATCTCTCTCACAACACACACACACACACACACACACACACAATTTGGAGGTGAAGTGACAAAAGCCAGAGCTGAGAGCTGTAAAATCGAAGTGAGTCATTGATTTTGTTTTTAAAGTACTGACACAGCCATAGTTCGTTCCTTACCTAAAGTCAAACTTCATCAGAGATTTGACAAGTCACCCAGAGCACAGTTCATTGTCTGTAATGAGCCGTGGTGTGCAATGATTAACCACCTGAGAGCCATTGACACTGTCAGGGGGTGGGGATTTCTGCAACATTTATCAACTCGTCTTTCTTTCTTCTCTCCATCTTTCTGATGCTTTGATTTGTCTTTGCAAGATATAGCGCTATATAAGTTCCATTTATTATTATTTATTATTATGCTGCATAGCATCTGACTTCACAGGTGGAGGGAATGTTTTTCTTCACTTGCAAGATTTATTTCAGAAAGGGCAACGTTTTGTGTATGGTGTGCACAATTCTTATTGTAGATGTGTACAGAATTCAAAGAGTGTCTAATTTAATTTTAGATGTCAAGTTGGGTTTTTTTCTCATCCTATGTCTTCGTTTCTTTGCTTCTTTCTTTCTTTTTTCTTTTTCCTTTCTTTTTTTTCTTTCTTTCCTTCTTTTTTTTTCTTAAGTCGGATATCATGAGCTAAAGATTCAAAACATAATAATTTGATCTTGCTTTTTTTCCTTGAAATGGGGCAACAATATTTAACATCTGTGACTTTTGTTGTTGTTAATGTGTGTGATAGAATCGCCCCTAAACAACAGCTCAGCACGCAATAATTATTATTCCAATTTCACAATCTATCCCTCCCTTCTTCTTAAAGCACATTGCCAAAGGACTCTGTCTTGCAGAGATCATTATAGAAAAACATAAAGGGAAAAATAATCATTGGGGGCAAAATCTTACTTAATGCCAAGAATGTCCATTGCATTCTATAGTATTTGCCGGCAGATGTAAGTAAGCTCGCTTTATTTTGTGCGTATTTATGTTTTTGTTTTAACCTTGCATGGCTTGTTTTGGGGAAAAAGCTTTCCCTTGTCCGCAACGGGGGGGGGGGGGGGGGGGGGGGGAGAATCCTAAAGTAGATCATGTTTTGCTTCAGGATTACAACAGGGAGACTACTGCAACATAAGCCTGTACAGTGTTACGTGATCTCTCTCTCTCTCTCTCTCTCTCTCTCTCTCCTCCTCTCTCTCTCTCTCTCTTCTCTCTCTCTCTCTCCTCATTGACTTATTGCCTCTGACAGCGTCTCGATTGTAATTAAAATTATCATTAATGGTGACCACACCTCACCCCCTCCCTCACCCCCAGGAGAAAATACTCTTCCTACCAAAAAAACAAAGTTGTAAATCTCTGTCACTGATAGGTCTAGCACTGAACGTTTGTCTTCATTAATTTTTTTGTTTTTGCTTTTGTTTTGTTTTTACTTGTTAATGACAAGTTACCGTGATCATCCGTGTCACTGCTGGAATTTGTTGATTTAAACACAATTTTCTGTCAAGAAATGAATTTCTTACCCGTGTCTGCTGCTGATGGAGCACTATGATGCAAGCAGGTCGCTTCTTGTTACTTTAATCATAATTATTATATCATCTTGTGCATCTGTGAACTCCTTTTTTTCTTTTCTTTCGCACAAGGATGAATATGCTGAAACCAACATACCTGAAGTGTAGGCCTGTATCAGGCTTTATCAAGTGAAAAGACATTTTAAAAGAGAGCATGTTCCTATGGAAATTTATGGACCAGTTTTTCAGTAGTTGAAAAATTAAACAAATCAAACACATATTTAGAAAGTTTTCATTTTAAAAAATAGAAAGAAAAAATATGAGTCTAGAATATTGATAATAAAAAAGAACGAACGAAAGGAAGGACAGACAGACAGTTAGATAGATTGATTGATTGATTGTGTGATTGATTGATTGACGGACAGACAGACAGATTAATTTGCAAATCATGAAAACAATAGAAGGGTTACACACACACGCAAGTGCGGCTAGAGATGAACGAATTGTTCAATTTTGTTTAATACATATTTTTTCTAAAGTTTAATAGCGCGTCTTGCATCTTTGTTTACCAAACATTCATGAATATCACAAGCAATAATAAGCACATTAATAAATAATAGTAGACATTATATATATATATATATATATATATATATATATATATATATATATATATATATATATATATATATATAAAATCCACATTATTATGTCATCAATCAATCCTTTTGTGGTCGGCACTGATTTACAGAAAGGAGAGCGTTTAGGTTATTTCCAATGATTGTTCTTTTTAAGGCTAACCTAGAATTTTTGATTGTCTCAATCAGATTTATACGCGGAAGCCATCATTTCTTGGGGGAATTCAGTGCTATTCAACACGTATATTGATTACGGCGTTTTCCAATGTAAAAAACGCCGCTTCTGATTCGCCGTGGGATTATGAAATGAATTATGAATGATCAGACATTGTTGTCACTTTCACCCAACTAGCCGTGTGTAGGCCTATAGATGCCATTTGCAGGCGGATTCGTGACCAAATGTACGTGTGTATGTGCGTTTGTACAGCAGTGCCCAGTGTGTGTGTGTGTGTGTGTGTGTGTGTGTGTGTGTGTGTGTGTGTTGTGTGTTTTTCTTTTATTTCTTTTATTTATTTATTTATTCTTTTATATCGAGGATAATGGAATAAGCACTTAATGGGCTGTTTTACATCCAGTCCCCGTGTGTATGCGGTTTTGTAAATTTTGTCATCCGTTCCCACCGGCACACAATGGCCGACTCTTACGAAAAGCGGTACAGGGTTTAACGTGTGCGCAAGATGTTCTGCATGCGACCGCACACGGGGCCTTGGTTTATAGTCTCATCTGAAGGACTTTTGGGGAGAGTGGAGTCGGCACTGATGTTAACTCCAGGGGAAAATATCCCCTTGAACGGGATTCGAACCCGGGTCCTCAGATTGCGAGCGCAATGTTCTAACCATTAGGCTATCCCGTGTGTGTGTGTGTGTGTGTGTGTGTGTGTGTGTGTGTGTGTGTGTGTGTGTGTGGTTGTTGTTGTTGTTGTTGTTGCTGTTGTTCCTTGTACTGATTCAGTGCCAACCATTGCCTAAAGTCTTTAATGACTAGATATTGTTAGAGAATCACATGATATTTGACGTGGTTTTCGTGATTGTAATTATCTGTATAGTTATGGGGGTGAGGAGAGAGAGAGGGGGGGGGGGGGGGGGGGGGGGGGGGAGGGAGAGAGAGGGGGGAGGAGAGGAGGGGGGGGGGGGGGGGGTGGGGGGAGGGGGGAGAATTATTGTGCTAAATAATACACTGCAAGGGAGTTTTCTGCTGGTTAGTTTATACATTAAATTTTGTTAGATGTTTTGAAGATTAATATCTGCATCATTATCATCATAACACACACTACATCTGTTTAGCTTTCCACAACACGTACTGCAAAAAAGAGTCAAGCGTTCGCATACT
>CM054136.1:34146689-34159189 GCA_028751875.1 Rapana venosa
CAACATTCATATGCCAGCTAATGATCCCTATAATGAGCAAAAGATGACAGGAGAAAATGACTGAATAGAATAATAGTGTTAACATTCACAGTTAGTGAAATAATTGACAATTTTCCCAAAAGACATGCCAACTGAATAAATAAGCAAATTTTTTAGAAAAAAAAACTAGAATTTTTGCTGTTCTGCCCATCCAAAAATGTAAGAAATTGAAAAGTTGTGTATCTGTTTATCTATTTTATGCTTTGTATTTGCTCTACAGTTCTTGTGTATGTCCTTGAAAAACGAGGCATAACGCCAACAATTGTAAAACTATATCATCTCCTCATCATCCCCACACTTCAACAAAACCCTCCTTTCATTTCAAAATTTCCTTTTAAAAATCCTTTTTTGAAAAAAGACCTTGTTTTCCCCATTATTCCCTGCGCTTTTTTTATCCCCCAAGTCAGAATGCGGCAAAGTTAAAGGAGGGTAAAAAAAAGGTATATATATAAAAAAAATATATATATATAATATATATATATTAATATATATATATATAATTTTTTTATATATTTAAATTTTTTATATAAAGGGGAGAGATTTGAATTTGATAGATAATATTGATAGGAAAAATAGATTTGTTTGATAGATAGAATAGATAAATGATAATAGATGAAAGATAAAAAAAGATAATAATTAAAACAAAACCCCAGAGACAGGTAAGTCCCTAGGTAGAAAAAAAAGACGGATTTGATTCAAATATATCTAGATAAACAGAAAGCATAAAAATTGCACATACACAAAGAAAAATACAAAAGGCCGACTTAAAGGGAAAAGACTGACAGACATTTAGACAGGCAAAATAAGGAAAAAGTGGGGGAGAAAGGGGGACGCGGAAAACCCACGATCAGAAAAATACCCCGGGCCCCAAAGCAGAATAGCGTTTTTCATGGATACAAAAAAAACACACACAAAACACACAACAACACCAAAAAACGGGGGGTGGAGGGAAGGACACACTAAACACGAAAAAGTATTTTTGTCCCATTTTTTTGGGGGTGCTTCGGAAAACACCCAAAAAGGGACAAAACAGAAGGTCACTATCATAAACCCCCGGTTTACTGGCTATTGCTCGGGGCTGAAATTTTTCCCGTAATTTTATAGATTTTGACCAGATTTGGGGGGGTTTTTAAACCTTTTTTTTTTATCGAGGGAAAAATGGAAAAAAGAAAATCGTGGGCTTTTTTTTCATCCATTTCCCCCTGTGTAAAAGCGGGGTTTTGGTTTTAAAATTTTTTCATCTGTTTCCCCCCGTAAAAAAGGCCCCGCTCTTTCCCAAAAGCGGACAGGATTTAATTGGGTGGCTAAAATGTTCTTGCTGCATTCGCACACGGGGTCCCCCGGTTTTTTAAATCCCCATCCAAAGGCCCAAACATTAAAGTAGAGCAAGTTAAAAAAAAATTCCTGTTTATTTTTTTGTATCAAAAGGGAAAAAATGGAGGTTTTGGAAAAGGGGCTGGGCCCGAAGTTTGAATGTCAAGGGAAAAAAATATGAAATTAAAAAGAAAAAGAAAAAAAAAACAATTTAAAAAAAAATTTTTTTATCAAAAATTTTTAAAAGTATCCCAGTGCAACAACGAGAAGCAAAGAAACAGCTTCTACGCAAATAAAAGATTGCATTGAATTCTCACAGGTTGTGTAAGAAAAAAATTATGATAAAAAATGTTGATCTATCTTTTTTCTAGTAGACCTAAATAACTGATAAGTTTTCCAGGAGAAAATATCCGTTCTTGCGCTTCAGTTTTGTATAATCTAAAAACAAAAAGAAAATTAAAAAAATGGAGAAGCTAATAATTATGTTTACTTTATGAAAAAAATATATCTTACTTTTGCTCAGGAAATTCTTTTTATACTGGGGCCCCAACTGTGACACACAGTTGAATGAAGCTGGATCACACAATCCATCGGATGTATTGAAGTAAAAGTTCGCTCAGACTATTATAACAAAAGAATAAAGAAAAACAAAACAAAGAAACAATAACAACAAACCCCGAGCCACACTTGATTCATTGCCGTCCATACCATTTAAAGAAAATGCAATGGAGGTTTCAGAATCAAAGTAAAAAATTAAAAAAATTTTAAAAACCAAACAAACAAACAAACAAAATTCCGCACTTTAAAACAAATAAATGAACAAGTAAACAAACAACATCTCCTTCTCTCTCTCTCTCTCTCTCTCCTCCCCTCTCTCTCTCTCTCATCTCCTCTCCCCTCTCTCCTCTCTCTCTCTCTCCTCTCTCTCTCACTCACTCCACACTCTCACTTTCACTCTCTCTCACATCCATGTTTATTCTTGCACTTTAATGTATTCTGTGCAAATTCTTTTTTTAAAACAAAGTCCTGGCTTTAAAACTAAAACAGGTTTTCATTATCTTTTTAAACTGTCCAGCAATTCATTATTGATTCAATGCATCTTTGCTACCTTTAAGGTAGCTGTTCTGGCTTAGGGTGGGGGTGGATTTTTATTGGTATGCTACCTGTATTTTGTCTCTCATGCATTTACTTTACTTTGTTAATGAAGAAAAGCTTTTAAGATTTAGAAACAACAACAGACATCTGGCTTAACGCTGGAAACAAAAAACGGCCTTAACAAAAATTAAGGGCCCACTTTGAGAAGACACTAATGAAGTTTATCTACTGGACTAGACTAGTTAACTAACTGATTGATCAATTGATTGACAACCTGACTGGCTAGCTGACCAGCTGACGGACTGATTAAGTAAGTAAATGACATAATGATAGATAAATAGACACATCTAGCGAGAGTATAATAATAAGTAAATGACATAATGATAGATAAATAGGCACATCTAGCGAGAGTATAATTATAAGTAAATGACATAATGATAGATAAATAGGCACATCTAGCGAGAGTATAATTATAAGTAAATGACATAATGATAGATAAATAGGCACATCTAGCGAGAGTATAATTATAAGTAAATGACATAATGATAGATAAATAGGCACATCTAGCGAGAGTATAATTATAAGTAAATGACATCATCATCATCAGACCCGTGACCTTGGCGGTCGTGGGGGAGACATGAAAGACGATGCCGTGGTAAGCCTCCTCCATCCATCTCGGTCCTCGGCTCTGCGCAGTAGTGCCGAGTCATTCATCCTGGTCCATTCTCTGATGTTGTCCATCCATGACTTGTTCTGTCTTCCCCTCCTTCTGCCACCTTCGAGTGTTCCCTGCAGTACTGTTTTGGGCAGAGTGTTGTGGCGGGTGACGTGGCCGAACCATGTCAGCTTTTCTTCTTGACGATGGTGAGAAGGGGTTCCTGTGGACCTGCCAGCCGTGTTATTTGACTCTTGACAAATTCGTTGGTCTTTCGTTCTCTCCAGGATATGCCCAGTAGTTTTCTATGGCATTTTGTTTCGAATGACTGGATTCGCTTTGCTGTTTCAGCAGTCAATGTCCAGGTTTCACTTCCGTACAGCAGGATCGACTGAATTAGGGCTTTGTAGAGCTTTAGTTTGATTGGGAAACTGATCTCTTTTACTTTTCCATATAGGTGGTGAGTTTTGTCATGGAAGATGTTGCCATGGCTATTCTGAACTTTGATTTCTGTCGTCGATCGCCCGTCCTTTGTGAGTGTAGCGCCGAGGTATTTAAAAAGCGTCTACCTCCTCCAGTTGTTGGCCGTTCATGTAAATTTAGCGGTGGCATTGCTCGTGCTGTTCACAAGTACTTTACTTTTCTCCGAGCTCACCTCCATCCCATATGCTCCAGCATCTGTTTCTCAAGTCTGGTCGTAAGATCTTGCAGCTCTGTTTACTTCCCCCCCCATGAGGTCAATGTCATCGGCAAACCGTAAGTTGTTGAGGGGTCTGCCGCCAATGGAGATGGTAGGGTGGAAGTCATGGAGGGTCTCTCTCATGAATGTTTTCCAAGAACAGATTGAACAGGACTGGAGATAACAGGCATCCTTGTCGGACCCCAACTGTGGTTTTGAAGTAGTCTCCGACCTGATTGTTCAGAAGGACTGCACTGCTTGCAGTGTTGTATAGTGCTTGAATGGTTTGCACTAGTCCTTCTTCAATGCCAAACATTCTGAGGACCTGCCACAGGCCTTCGTGCCATACTCTTCAAAAGCCTTCTTGAAGTCGATGAAGTTGTGGAACAGGTCTCTCTGATGTTGAAGATGTTTTTCCATCATGATGTGGCAGTTAAAAATCTGTTCGATTGTGCTCCTGCCTGCCCTGAACCCAGCTTGTTCCTCTGCAAGGTGTTCTTCTGCCTCCTTCTTGAGTCGATTCAAAATAACTTTGAGCATGATCTTGCTGGCGTGGCTGATGAGGCTGATTGTTCTATAGTTTTGGCATTGGCGTTAAATTCCCCTTCTTGGGCAGGGGTATGATGATGATTGTGTCCAGTCTGTTGGCCACTGTTTTGTCTCCCAAGTCTTCTGACAGATAGCTGTAAACATATGTGATGACTGTTTCGCCACCATGCTTGAGCAGCTCTGCTGGTATATTGTCTGCTCCTGGGGACTTTCCTACTGGTAAGCTGCGGATGGCTTCTTCCACTTCTTCCCTCAGTATAGGTAATGGCGAGGGTGCTCTTGATGTTGCTGCTTTCTCTTCTATTATGCTCTTGTCAGGTTGACGTAATGATAGATAAATAGACACATCTAGCAGAGAGTAAAATTATAAGTAAATGACATAATGATAGATAAATAGGCACATCTAGCGAGAGTATAATTATAAGTAAATGACATAATGATAAATAAATAGACACATCTAGTGAGAGTATAATTATAAGTAAATGACGTAATGATAGATAAATAGACACATCTAGTGAGAGTACAATTATAATAATAATTTAATAATAATATAATAATAATAATAATAATAATAATAATTCTTAATCATAAGTAAATCGCATAATGATAGACACTCTAGCAGAGAGTATAATTATAAGTAAATGGCATAATGATAGATAATTATAAGTAAATGACATAATGATGAATAAATCGACACACCTAGCAGAGGGTATAATTTTAAGTAAATGACATACTGATGGATAAATAGACACATCTAGCAGAGAGTATAATTCTAAGTAAATGACATAATGATAAATAAATAGACACATCTAGCAGAGAGTATAATTCTAAGTAAATGACGTAATGAGAGATAAATAGACACATCTAGCAGAGAGTATAATTCTAAGTAAATGACGTAATGATAGATAAATAGACACATCTAGCAGAGAGTATAATTCTAAGTAAATGACGTAATGATAGATATATAGACACATCTAGCAGAGAGTATAATTATAAGTAAATGACGTAATGATAGATAAATAGACACATCTAGCAGAGAGTAAAATTATAAGTAAATGACATCATGATAGATAAATAGACACATCTAGCAGAGAGTAAAATTATAAGTAAATGACATCATGATAGATAAATAGACACATCTAGCAGAGAGTATAATTATAAGTAAATGACATAATGATAAATGAATAGACACATCTAGCAGAGAGTATAATTCTAAGTTGAGTCCTTCCATCCACACCTCTTCAAAAATCTCTCCGAGCTGAGAAGTTTATTTGAAAGCAAACAAATGATTTCATAATTAAATAAATAAGCAAACACCATTTTAGTGCAGGTTTACCACTAACAAGGAGGACACTGCTTGCAAGGAAATCCATGGCAAAATTTGAAAGTACAAGAGAAAAATTGAAAACGGATATCAAAATGAAAACTTTCCCAGCAATTCTTTTGGAGATGCTTAGGGCTATACATTGGAACGGAAATTATCAGACAAGAAGGGTTGATTGATGTGGGAAAACAGGTGTGCAGAATAACCTTTTTTTTTTTTTTAAAGTTCTTGAGAATATGCTCGATAGTTCTTTCCCTGTATTTAGCAAGCGCCTGTATGGTGTGTGTGTGTGTGTGTGTGTGTGTGTGTGTGTGTGGTGGTGGTGTGTGTTTGGGGTGTGTGTGTGTGCGCGCGCGCGCGCGCGTGTTGTTCTTGTTGTTGTTACTGTTTTTTAATTTGTCTCACTGTTCCTTATATTATTGTCTCTTTTTGTCACTTCATCAGTAGGGTTATGGTGATGTTGTTGTTCCTGCTGTTTTTGTTGTTGTTGGGGTTTTCTTGCTTGTGTGTATATATCTTTTACCTGAAAAATGGAGCACTTGTCTGCATAAGCATCATAATCACGGTAACCCCTTGTGGGGTCCAGAAACAACCTCCCTAACTTGATGCCTTTCCTCTGCTGCATTGACGCTTTACTTATCTTGTATGTCTATTGAATAAAATGGTGTTTAAATCCGAAATTGACCCCTCATTGTGTCTGTCTGTCTGTCTCTTGTGTTGTTTTTCCAGCGCGGGCCTGAGCCGTGCCCACTTTGAGAAGCAGCCCCCCAGCAACTTACGCAAGTCCAACTTCTTTCACTTCGTGTTGGCGCTCTTCGACAGACAGGGCCAGCCTATAGAGGTGGAGAGGACCACCTTCGTGGACTTCGTGGAGAAAGACCAGGTGGGTGTGGGTGTGTTTATTTATTTTATTTATTTATACCACTTTAAGTCACGGCAGATTTCTCTGCGTGAAATTCGGGCTGCTCTCCCCGGGGAGAGCACGTCGCTACAAGAGCAGCACCACCCATTGTTTTTTTCTTCTTTTTTTTTCCCGTCTGCAACAGTATTTGTTTCCCTATCAGAGTGGCTTTTTTTCTACAGAATTTTGCCAGGGACAACTCTCTTGTTGCCGTGGGTTCTTTTACGTGCGCTGAATAAATTTGTGTAACACACGGGACCTCGGTTTATCGTCTCATCCGAAAGACTAGCGCCCAGACCACCACTCATGATCTAATGGATGGGGAAAAATTTCGGGTCCAAACGGGATACGAACCACCGCACACTTCCGACCCGGACTTTTTGCTTTCTAGACAGGCGCGTTACCTCTAGACCACCGATCCACGTGTGTGTGTGTGTGTGTGTGTGTGTGTGTGTGTGTGTGCGTGTGTGTGTGTTGTGTGTGTGTGTTGTGTGTGTGTGTGTGTGTGTGTGTGTGATGCTTATGTATTTATTTATTTATTTATTCTTTTATATCGAGGATAATGGAATAAGCACTTATGTGCTTTTTTTACATCCAGTCCCCGTGTGTTTGCGGTTTTGTAAATTCTGCCATCTGTTCCCACCGGCACACAATGGCCTACTCTTACAAAAAGCGGAACAGGATTTAACGTGTGCGCAAGATGTTCTGCATGCGTTCGCACACGGGGCCTCGGTTTATAGTCTCATCTGAAGGACTTTTGGGGAGAGTGGAGTCTGCACTGATGTTAACTCCAGGGGAAAATATGCCCTTGAACGGGAATGAACCCGGGTCGTCAGATTGCGAGCGCAATGTTCTGACCACTAGGCTATCCTGTCTCCCAAGTTAGAGATGTTTAGGAAGAATGATTTTGGTTTGCTTGAGATGATTAGGAATATTTGTTTAGTTTGTGATGGTTAGGAATGTTTGTTTAGTTTGTGATGGTTAGGAATGTTTGTTTAGATTGTGATGGTTAGGAATGCTTGTTTAGGTTTTTATGAGGATTAGGAACATTGTTTAGTTTATGATGATTAGGAATATTTGTTTAGTAAGCGGTGATTAGGAATATTGGTCTAGTTCATCTTCATTGTTGGTGGGGGGTTTTCTCATCCAAGACTAGTTGTCATTGATGTGGTCATTTAAAAAAAAAAGATGCGGGTGCGTGCAAACATGAAGTTGATTTCCCTTCCATCTGGTGCCCCCCTAACCAGACTTTTTCATACCTGGTAGCCAGCCTTGTGTGATGGGTGGTTGACAGTGATCACCCACTTAAAAACCTTCCCCCCAGCCACTTTGGCTACGTGTAAACCCTGGTTATTGAACACACACCATACACACACACATGGACACACACACAGGGACACACACACACACACACACACACACACACACACACACAGAGGGCTCGTGCAACATGGTTCACTGGGCACAGTTAAAACAATGTGACTGCCAGCTAATGACTGTGTTGCCCCCCTCCTCCCCCCCCCCCCCCCCCCCCCTCGCTCTCTCTCTCTCTCTCCTCTCATTTTGGTACTTGGCTGGATGTTTTAGTGTGTGTGTGTGCATACGTGGGCTTGTGAGTGTGTGTGAGCTTGTATATGTGTGTGTGTGTGAGAGAGAGCTCTTATGTGTGTGTACGCGTGCTTGTGTGTGTGTGCTTGTGTGCATGCGTGTGTGTGTGTGTGTGGCGCGCCTGGGCGCAGGAGCCTGTAGCCTCTGTTGTATGGCCTTGCTAAATGTACAGCATTGGTAAGACAGGGAGAGGTGTGTTAGCTAAGTGGTTAGTTAGAGCCTTAGGCTTGTGATCAAACAGGGCAGGTTCGAGCTACAATCGGGACCAGACGCCCAATGAAAGGGATTTTCCATCTGGTACCAAATCAGTACCAAATCCACTCTCTTGAAAGTCCTTCCACTGAGACTATTAACCTTACATTGTGCGGCTATTGACAGAGGCACCATGTACTAATGCACTCAGAATATGTTACATAAAAAACCCCACCCAGTTTCATCTTTTAGAAGAGTAGGTCATTGAGTGCCAGTAGGAACCGATGAAACAGTTTTGATAATGAATGAGCACTGGTGTCACATTTACACATCGTGCCTAAAGTTGAAATGTGGTTAGTCTATCAATAGTGGGCAAATGGTCACACACATACTATTGCATACTGCTTTAAGTCACAGCTGATTCCTTTGCCTGAAAATGGGCTGCCTTCCCCAGGGAAAGCATGAAGCCACAAGAGCTGTGCCACCTCAGTATTCGTTATTTTTTCTTTCTTTTTTTTCCTGTCTGCATGTGTATAGGCATAAGTCTCACCATTGGTGAACCTCAGAGCTCTAACTATAAGAACACCTCCCCCCACCCCTCCAAAAAAAAGACAGGAAATAATGAAGAGAGAAGGGAAAAATACCAACAAAAACACCAACCCAAGAGAGAGAAGAGAGGAGACAGAGAGAGAGAGAGAGAGAGAGAGAGAGAGAGAGAGAGAGAGAGAGATGAATAGGAGAGTGGGAGAGAGAGCTTGAGACACAGAGAGAGAGAGATTTTTTTTTTAAAAGCCCCCATTCTTTCACATTTCTTTCTCTATTTTTTCTCTCTTTTTTTTTTTGGAAGTGATTGGAAATGTGCGTGTCTAATAAAGAATAGTGCGTGCAAACACGAACTTGATTTCCCTTCGATCTGGGGCCAGGAACAAGCCTTTTTCATGCCTGGTAACCAGCCTGGCGTGTCAGGTGGTTGACAGTGATCACCCACTTAAATCCTTCCCCTGGCCACTTTGGCTATGTGTGAACTCTGGTTATTGTGCACGCGCACACGCACACACACGCGCATACACACACACACACAACTGGGCTTGTAAGGATAAGGTTCACTGCACACACATTAAAACAATCCCACTGCTAGCTAACCATGACAATTTTGTTGTTGTTGTTGTGTTCTCTTTAATGTGTGTGTATGTGTTCTTTTTTTGTTCTTTTTTTAAAATTCGTTTATTTCGAGGGTAATGGAATAAGCACTCATGTGCTTTTTCACCCAGTCCTCGTGTGTATGCAGTGTTGTAAATGTTGTCATCCGTTTCCCACCGGCACACAGTGTGTGTGTGTGTGTGTGTCTTCCTCTGTGTGTGTGTGTCTGTGTGTGTGTGTGTGTGTGTGTGTTTCATGCTGCCTTTCTAGATGTATAGCAATTATAATCATGATGGAACGAAGGAGAGACTTGAAAATAACAAAGCGGGGGAAAAAACCAACAAAAACAACAAAACAAAGAGAGATAAAGATAGAGAGAGAGACAGAGACAGACAGAGACAGAGAGACAGAGCACAAAACTAAACAGTCTTTTTCTTCTTTTTTTTAAAGTAAGTTGGATCATCTTTATGCCAGGGTATGGTGTTTCACAGGCAGCCTCAGGGTTACAATACAAGCTCTTGTCAGAAATGTCTCTCTTGCTGAGATGATAAAGTATTCTTATCCGTAATGTGCATGTGCGTGTCTTACTGTAAAGAACAGCCCTTGTATTGCAAACATTGAATTTGATTTCCTTTCAATGTGGAACCCTGTAACCAGACTTTTATCATGCATGCAGGTAGCCAGTCTGGCGTGTCAGGTGGTTGACAGTGATCCCCCCACTTAAAATCTTCCCCCAGACACTTTGGCTACGTGTGAACTATGGTGATTGGCCACAGTCACATAACACTTTGGTTCTGCACACACACACACACACAACACACACACACACACACACACACGCCTAGTGCATCAGGGTTCATCACGCAAATCTGAGGGCTTGCTAATGACCCGGGTGTTTTGCCCCACTTCCTTCTATCTCTGTCTCAGTCTGGTACTTAAAAGAGATGTGAGGTGAGTGTCAAGTGTGTGTGTGTGCAGGCATGTACGTGTGTGTGCGCGCACGCGCGTGCATGACTGAGTGTGTGAATGCATATAAAGCTAGCATGCCAGTAGTATGCATGCGTGCATGCTTATGTTTCTATCTGTCTGTCTGTCCATCCACTGTAGCCTGGGTGGACAGGTCAGGGAGACAGATTGAGGCCGGCATGCAGTGGCCAGTGGTCAGTGGTGAATTAATAATGACGAGGTGTTTTGTTGTTTCCCCTGCAGGAATCAGAGGGCCAGAGGACCAACAATGGAATTCATTACCGTCTGCAGGTTCTCTATGCCAACGGTAAGCCGCTTTCTGTGTGTGTGTGTGTGTGTGTGTTGTGTGTGTTGTGTTGTGTGTGGGTGTGGGTGTTGTGTGTGGGTTGTGTGTGTGGGTTGTGTGTGTTGTGTTGTGTGTGGGTGTGTGTTGTGTGTGTTGGTTGTGTGTGTGTGTGTGCGTGCGTGTGTGTGTTTTGTGTAGTGTTGTATTGTGTGTGTGTGTGTGTTGTGTGTTGTGTTGTGTGTGTTGTGTGTGTATGTGTGCGTGTGTGTGTGTGTGTTTGTGTGAGTGTGTGTGGTGTGTAGTGTTTGTAGTGTGAGTGTGTTTGTGTTGTGTGTGTGTGTGTGTGTTGCGTGTGTGATGTGTGTGTGTGTAGTGTGGTGTGTGTGTAGTGTTTGTAGTGTGAGTGTGTTTTGTGTTGTGTGTGTGTTGTGTGCGTGTGTGTGCATGCGTGTGTGTTGTGTGTTGTGTGTGTGTATGTGTTTGAGAGAGAGAGAGTCTGTCTACAAGTGTGTCTGTGTTTGAGAGAGAGAGAGAGAGATTCAGATTCAGATAACCCCAAGATTTCTTATTACCGAAGGGGGAGGGGTTGTGCACAGATTGACACACACTGACACACAAACAGCAACAATAAAAAGAATCAATAATACATAATTACCAAGCAACACAACTACTATCGATCACCCAAATGGCTATTTACCTTGTCATTAGCATGGACTGCTCGAAGAAATCACTCTGAGTAATGTTTTTTAATGTCAGGTAGCTGACTTATACCATGATGTGGTGAGGGAGGGAGCGAGACAGACAGACAGAAAGACAGAGACATACATACATACATACATACATACAGACAGACAGACAGACAGACAGACACACGCACATAGTGTGAATAAACTTTAAATTGTAGAAGTGCACACACAAACACACACAAACAACACACACACACACTCACACTTCACACATTACACACACACTACACATACATTCACTCACTCACTCACTCCCCCCTTTACGCCCCCCCCCCCCCCCTGTCCCTCCCCTCCCCCCCACCCCCCACCCCCCCCCCCCCCCCCACCCACACACACACACCCCACACTTACTGCAGACACACACGCACACACACACACACACACAGATAAACAAACACAAAGAGAGGGGAGAGCCAAGGAAAAAAGAGAAGAAGATAGCTGGCCAGTGAGAGTAGGTTTAGGGGTATGGGGGAAGTTAGTGTGGGACTAGCCCCCCCCCCCCCCCCCCCCCCCCCCCCCAAGATTGATCCGGGCCCGAAAATGATTGATAAGTTGTCTAGGGGCTAACACAGCCCATGACTGGAGTCGCAGATGGGTGTTTATGACCTCCCACCCTCTGCTTTCCACGCCTTTATGTCCCTTCCCGAACTTGGTGATGTTGGGATTTTAGGGGGTTAACAGACACGGGCGATTTCGGTTGACAGACACATACCGGCGATTTCGGTTGACAGACACATACCGGCAATTTCGGTTGACAGACGTTGGGATTTTGGTTTAAAGATATTGTGGTTTGTGGGGGAGTTTGTAGTGTTATTTTGGGTTGAAAGATGCTGATGTTTTGAGTTTATTAGACACCGAAATGATTTAGGTTTAAAGGTGCTAACTACCTCAAAATTTGTTTTGTTTTGTGGGGGTTGCCACTGGATAAAAGTGAAGATTGGGATTGTTTTTGAGAAAAAACAATTTTTTCATCGATTTTGGGGGCACAGAATTGCAGTTTCGACAA
>CM054136.1:34166689-34179189 GCA_028751875.1 Rapana venosa
CATACATACATACGTACATACATGCACATCATTATGCACATACACACACGCGTGCGCGCGCGCACTCACACACACACACACATACACACACATACACACACAAGAGACAGAGACAGTCAGAGAAAGAAAGAGAGAGATATACAGACAGACAGACAGACAGAGCAACAACAGAAACAACAAGACAGGCGGACAGAGAGAGAGAGAGAGAGAGAGAGAGAGAGAGAGAGGAGAGAGAGAGAGAGAGAGAGAGAGAGGAGAGTGAGAGAGAGAGATACAGAGAAGGAAGGAGAGAGAGATACAGAGAGAGAGAGAGAGAGAGGAGAGAGAGAGAGAGAGAGAGAGAGAGAAGAGAGAGAGAAAGAGAGAGAGAGAGATACAGAGAAGGAAAGAGAGATACAGACAGACAGACAGACAGACAGAGAGGAGAGAGGTGGGGGTGGGCTGATGATGATAGAAGCTGTCTGTTTGATGGACGTAAATTGAAAGATGGGCCCGACCCCGCAAGGAAGAGACAGGGCGTGAAGACAGCCCCCCCCCCCCCTCCCTCCCCTCCCTCCTCCACCTCTATCCCCCTCCTCCCTTCCTCCCCAACTCCTCTCCTCTTCCTCCACTCCTCACCCCCCCCCCCCCCCCCCCCCCCCCCCATCCCCACTTTACCGATAGTGATCGGCGGTATTAACCTTCTGGATTATGAATCACAATTTACCCCCCTATCCTCTCCCTTCTTTTTTTTTTTTTGTTAAAAAAAAACCCTTCTCATTATTTTTTCCTCCTAACTCCATCTGCCCTCTCTGTGTGTGTCTGTGTGTCTGTCTATCTGTCTGTCTGTGTGCCTGCCTGTCTGTCTGTGTGTGTCTGTCTGCTTTTCTGTTTGTCTGCCTGTCTGTATGTCTGTTTGTCTGTCTCTCCCTCCCCCCCCCCCTCTCTCTCTCTCTCTCTCTCTCTCGCTCTCGCTCTCTCTCGCTCGCTCGCGCTCTCTCTCTCGCTCCCCTCTCTCCTCTCTCTCTCTCTCTCTCCTCTCTCTCTCTCTCTCTTTCTCTCTATCTTCTCTTCTCTTCTCTTCTCTTGTCTTCTCTTCTCTTCTCTTCTCTTTCTTGTCTTGTCTTTTTCCTTTCTCTTAAAAAACAACACCCTCCCACACATAAAAACACTACTATCTGTCTTCGTCCGTCTGTCTGTCTGCCTTGCCTGGCTCTCCTCTGTCTCCAGTTCCCCACATCCCTTCTCCAACCCTGTCTGTCTGTCTGTCTCTGTCTGTCTGTCTGTCTGTCTCTGTATGTCTCTCTCTCTCTCTCTCTCCTCTCTCCTCTCTCTCTCTCTGTGTCTCTCTTGCGCACACGTTAAAACCCGTTCCGCTTTTCGGAAGAGTAGGCCATTGTGTGCTGGTTGGGAACGGATGACAAGATTGATATAAAAAATGCATACACACGGGGACTGGATGGCTAAAAAAGTACACGAGTGCTTATTCCATTATCCTCGAAATAAAAGAATAAATCTCTCTCTCCCTCTCTTTCTCTTTCTTTCTCTCTCTCTCTCTCTCTCTCTCTCTCTCTCTCTCTCTCTCTCTCTTCTCTCTCTCTCTCTCTCTCTCTCTCTCTCTCTCTCTTCTCTCCTCTTCCCTCATTCTCTCTCTCTCATCTCTTCCTCTCCCTCTCTCTCTCTCTCTTTTCCTTTCTTTACTTCTCTATCTATCTCCCTCTCTTCTTTATCCCTCTCTTCTCACTTCTTTCTACCTCTTCTTCTTCTCTCTCATCTTCTCTCTCTCTTCTCTCTCTCCTCTCTCTCTCTCTTCCTCTCTCCCTCTCTCTCTCTTCCTCTCTCCCTCTCTCCTCGTAGACTGGGGAGTGGCGGGGGGGCTTTTTGAAAGGGTTCTTTCCCCTTGTTTTTTGCGAGACTGTATACGTTATGGTTTTTATTATTAAGATGTATCCCTAACGGCGGGGACTGGATGTAAAAAAGCCTGTGTGTTATTCATTATCCTCGAATTACAAGATTTGGTCATTGTCATTGTTCTCTCTTATTATTCCTCTTCTCTATCCTCCTCTCATCTTTCTCTCTCTCTCTTCTGTCTTCCTTCACTCTCTTCTTCTCTCTCGTTCCTTCTCCTCTCTCTCCTCTCCTCTCTCTCCCACTCTCTCTCTCTCTCTACCCCTCGTCTATGTCCCTCTCTTCAGTACTGTCTCCGTTCTATTCCCTCTCACTCTGTCTCTCTTTGTCATTAGTTCCGTTTTGTTTGTCTGTTTGGTTTTCTTTTTCTCTTCATGATTTCCACTGCTTTGTGGGTTGGTGGGGTGTTGTTGTTTTTTTTTTGGGGGGGTGTTCTTTTCTCTCGCTTTAGCTCGATCTTGTGTGTGTGTGTGTGTGTGTGTGTGTGTGTGTGTGTGTGTGTGTGTGTGTGTGTGTGTTTGTGTGTGTGTGTGTGTGCGTGCGCGCTCTCTTACACACGTCCACGGGAGAGGAGAGAGAGAGAGAGAGAGAGGGGGGAGAAGGAAGAAACATGTGAAACCATAGAGAGAGAGACAGAGAAACAGACAGACAGAAAGACAAGCAGAGACAGACAGACAGACAAGACAGACAGACAAGACAAGACAGGCAAGCAGAGAGAGAGAGAGAGAGAGACAGAAAGAGAGAGACAGAGAGAGAAGAAGAAGAAGAAGAACAAGAACAAGAACAAGAAGAAGAAGAAAAGAAGAAGAAAAGGAGGAGTAGGAAGGAGGAAGAAGGAAGAAGAAGAAAACGCATGGAATCTATGACAGCCTGTCTTTCTCCTGCGTCTTCGCACTGTAGCTGTCAACGCTCAATAAGGGATGGAAAGAGAGGGGGTGGGGGGGGGGGGGGTGGAGAAAGGATGATGAGAATCTCTCTCCTTCTCCCTCTACCCCCTAACCCCCCCCCCCCCAACCCTTTGCCTCTAACGTCTTTCGTCTCATCACATTTCTCTCCCATCTATTCATCATATCAGCTCTCTCCCTCTCTCCCTCGCTCCCCTCCTCCCCTAGGCTCGCTTCATCTTTCAGTTATTCAGATTTCTTTTCTACTTTTCTTTTTTGTTGTTGGGGTTTTTGGGAATTGTTTTTTTTTAACGTGCATTGGAATTTGATCAACAACTGATCGAAAAGTCTGTTCTCTTGCATTGAAAGTTTTGTTGTTGTTTGTTGTTGTAGTTTTTGTTGTTTTGCGGTTGCCTGTGGTGGTGAGGATGGTGGCGATGGTGTGGTTAGGCTGTGATGTATATGTGTGTATGCTATAATTATGTGTGTATCTAAAAAGAAAAGTATATATAATTTATATATATATATATATACTTCAAGGATACATATATATACTTTAGGGATGTATATAATACAATTTAATACATAATAAAATACTATAGAAAATAATACACAATATATATAATTTACATCCCCGAAGTCGGAATGCGGCTACCTTCAGGGTGAGGGGAAAACGGTCGCGTACGCAAAATCTCACCATTGGTGAACCTTGGAAATCAAACCGAGGAACGAATAGATAGATAGATAGATAGAGAGATAGAGAGATGGATGCTTCTAAAGTATGTGAGAGCTCGCGCAGATTTTATTCATGTAAAAGTTTGTGTGATTTTTTAGTGCAAAAAGTTCGTTGGAGTGCGCGCGGCGTGTGTGTGTGTGTGTGTGTGTGTGTGTGTGTGTGTGTGTGTGTGCGTGGTGTGGTGTGTGTGTGTGTGTGTGTTGTAAGAACAGACCATTCATTTAGTGCAAATCCATTACCATATTATGTTCAGCTTTCAACACTGATTTCCGAGTCCTAATTTGTATTGGGCCTGGCAGCGGTGGCGACAAACAGCGAAACAACTGTTTGGTGTGATAATATCGGTGACTAGGCGTACACTGTGCTCTCACTTCTTAGGCTTGCGTAAGGTGATAAATCGTAGGCGAAGTGTCTGTCGGTTTTATCTCCTTTCTTCTTCATTGTCTGTCTGTCTGTCTGTCTGTCTGTCTGTCTGTCTGTCTGTCTCCCTCTCTCCTCTCTCTCATCTCTCATCTCCTCCTCCCTCATCTCTCCCTCTCTCTCTCTCCCTTTCTCTCATAACAAAACGATAACCGTATCTTCGTTTGTGATGTAAATATCCTAATACAACAAACTTTTTCTCTTATTGATGGCATGGAATATATATCTAGACAGGCAGTGATTTTTACTACTGTTTTCTGCTTTAAGTAGATCATGCAAAGGTGTATCAACACAATCCCTTAAAAATTTAATTCTTAAATCATTATACCAACCATGTATTATGGCCTAAGGCTGAGATACATTAAATTTCTGAGTTCTGAGTTCTCTCTCTCTCTCCCCTCCTTCCTCTCTTCTCTCTCCTCTCTCTCTATATATAAATATATAATATATAAATATAATATAAATATATATAAATAAAAAATATTATAATATATATATAATGATATATGTGTGATAGTGTGTGTATGTATGTATGTATGTATGTATATATATATATATGAAAAGATATAAATTAATATATATAATATATATATATAAAATATATATATATATATATATATATATATATACATATAATTTTTAAAGTGTGTTTCCACTTTGATTTTTTTCGTTATGTTTGTCTACCTCCCTCTTTGTCTGTCTACGTATTTTCTATAAATTTCCTCCCTTCATCTGCCCCTCCTGCCTGTTTCCTCTTCAGTGTCTGTCGTCTTATGTCTGTATGTCTGACTCTCTCTATCTATCTATTTTTTCTATCTCTGTCTATGTATCTGCTTGTCTGTCTATCTTTTTCTGTCTGTCTCTGATGTCTGACTGTCTGTCTCTCTCTCTTCCTCTTCTCTGTCTCTGTCCTCTGTCCCCTCTCTCTCTCTCCTCTCTCTCCTTCTCTCTCCCTCCTTTTCTCCTCTTCTCCCCTCTCTCTCTCTGCTTGTATGGTTGGTTGGGTTGGGTTGGTTGGTTTTGTCGGTATAAAAGCAGAGAGCGACAATGAAAGACAGTGTTTCCTTTCTTTGTTTTAATTATATTATGTGTGTATGTATGTATGTATTATGTGGTATGTATGTATGTATGTTTAATTTTGTATGTAGTATGTACGTTACTTTGTGTTTTAGTTTTTATGTATGTATGTATATGTATTAGGTGTATGATGTATGTATGTATGTATGTATGTATGTATGTATGTATGTATGTATGTATGTATGTATGTATGTATGTATTGGCCATACATGTATGAAATCAGCATAGCGTTGCACGCAGCGGTATATGCAAAACTGTGAGTGCTGGTGTGTGTATGTTGCAGGAGTTCGGCAGGAACAGGACTTGTACATTCGCCTTATCGATTCCGTCACTAAACAGGTTAGTGCCTGCTGTCTGCTCTGACTGGCTGTCCTTCTGCCTATCTGCCTGTCTGTCTGCCTGTCTGTTTGTCTGTTTGTTTGTCTGTCTGTCTGCCTGTCTGTTTGTCTGCCTGTCTGTCTGTTTGTCTGGCTGTCCTTCTGCCTGTCTGTTGTTGTCTGCTGCCTGTTTGCTGTTTGTTGTCTGCCTGGATGTCTTGCCTTCTGTTGTCTGTCTGTCTGCTCTATCTGTCTGTCATTGTGTTTGCCTGGGTGGTTTGTTGTTGGTTTTTTGGGGTACCTTGCCTGTCTGCCTGTCTGTCTGTTGTCTGTCTGATTTTGTCTCTGTGTCTCCATTTGTTTGTTGGTTTGTCGCGCTTTGTTGGTTGTGTGTGTGTGTGTGTGTGTGTGTGTGTGTGTGTGTGTGTGTGTGTGTGTGTGTGTGTGTGTGTGTGTGTGTGGTGTGTGTGAGAGAGAGAGAGTCTCTGTGTGTGTATGTGTGTGTGTGTGTGTGTGTCAGTCTGTTGGGGGGGCGAGGGGGGGGGGGGGGGGGGGGTAAAATTCTAACGTATTCTGAGTCGACACAATTTATAAAAAAAAATAATGTGCACTATTTTAGTCAAATTGTGCTTTACGAGGGGTTTATTATTAATGCTAGTAGTAGTAGCAACAGTAGCAATAGTAGTAGCAGCAGCAGCAGCAGCAGTAGTAGAAGTAGTAGTAGTAGTAGTAGTAATAGTAGTAGTAGTGTAGTAGTAGTAGTAGTAGTAGTAGTAGTGGTAGTAGTAATAGTAGTAGTAGTAGTAGTTAACGTAGGGTTTTCTGTTCTTCTTCTTCTTATGATGATGATGATGATGATGATGATGATGATGATGATGATTGATGATGATGATGATTATTATTATCATTATTATTATTATTATTATCATTATTATTATTATTATTATTGCTGTTGTTGTTGTTATTAAAGTATTATTTTCATCATTATTAATATTGTACGTAATTGTAGCACCACCGTTGTCATCTTGTCATTACTAGGCTCTTTTTTTTGCTGTTGTGATAGTTGTGTTGTTGTAATTGTTATTATCATAATTTATCATAGTTGTTATTGTCATCATCATCATCGTTATTATTATTATTATTATCATCATCATTGCGGTTGTTTTTATTATTATCATTATTAGTATAATTATTATTATTATTATTATTGTGCTAAATCATGGGCGATTATTATTATGATGATGATGGTGCTAAATCATGTTGTTGTTGTTGTTCTTGTTGTTATGACAACTTCAGTCTGGCCTACACAGTATAGCCTAGGTACATTTATATCGCGCCTTAACAGTCAAATAATAATAAGGGTTTTTTCCATCCCACTATGAACCAAAGGTTAAGACAAAAACCCAGAAATATGCCAGTACTGTATTAATTTTGTTGTTATCTTATAATTCTTCTTTTTTCTAAAAAAAACTATGACACTTTAGGCGCATGCTCAGCAGTATATGATAGGCCCTAATGGACTGTCAGGCAAACGCATGCAGAACATCTTGCGCACGCGTTAAATCCTTGTTCCGCTTTTCGAAAAGAGTAGGCCATTGTGTGCCGGTGGGAACAGATGACAGAATTGACAAAACCGCATACACACGGGGACTGGATATAAAAAAAACCCAAGCACATGAGTGCTTATTCCAATATCCTCGATATAAAAGACTAAATAAATCAAATAAATAAATAATTATCATGATGAAATTTGTGTCAAGTCAAAATTGTATTTCCAGATGGTACATTGAATAAGCAATGCATTTGTGTGTGTGTGTGTTGTGGTGTTGTGTGTGTGTGTGTGGGTGTGGTGTGTGTGTGTGTGTGTGTGTGTGTGTGTGTGTTTTCCAGCCCATTGTGTACAAAGGGTCAGGATAAAAACCGAGATGTGTCGGGTGCTGCTCACACACGAGATCATGTGCAGGTAAGCCAGAGAGCATCAGAGAGGAAGAGGGAGGCTAAATGCTTGTGTGTGTGTGTGGGTGTGTGGGTGGGTGGGTGTGTGTGTGTGTGTGTGTGTGTGTGTGTATGTGTGTGTGTGTGTGGTGTTGTGTGTGTATGTGTGTGTGTATGTGTGTGTGTGTGTGTGTGTGTGTTGTGTGTGTGTGTGTGTGTGTGTGTGTGTGTGTTTTCCAGCCCATTGTGTACGAAGGTCAGGATAAATAGGCATCATTATTATGTTATCTAATGATGCCTATGTGTGTGTGTTTGTGTGTGTGTATGTGTGTGTGTATGTGTGTGTGTGTTTGTGTGTGTGTGTGTATGTGTGTGTGGTTTGTGTGTGTGGGTGTGTTGTGTGTGTGTGGGTGGGTACGTGTGTGTGGTGTGTGTTGTGTGTGTGTGGGTGGGTACGTGTGTGTGTGGTGTGTGGTGTGGGTGGGTGGGTGTGTTGTGTGTTGTGTGTGTGTGTGTGTGTATGGGTGTGTGTGTATATGTGTGTGTGTGTGTATGTGTGTGTGTGTGTGTGTATGTGTGTGTGTGTATGTGTGTGTATGGTGTGTGTGTATAGTGTGTGTGTGTGTAGTGTGTGTGTATGTGTGTGTGTGTGTATATGTGTGTGTGTGTGTGTATGTGTGATGGTGGTGTGTGGTGTGTATGTGTGTGTGTGTTTGTGTGTGTGTGTGTGTTGTGTGTGTGTGGGTGGGTACGTGTGTGTGTTGTGTGTGTGTGGGTGGGTGGGTACGGTGTGTGTGTGTGTGGGTGGTACGTGTGTGTGTGTGTGTGTGTGTGTGTGGGTGGGTGGTGGTACGTGTGTGTGTGTGTGTGTGTGTGTGTGTGTGTGTGGGTGGGTGGGTGGGTGGGTACGTGTGTTTGTGTGTGTGTGTGTTGTGTGTGTGTTGTGTGTGTGTTGTGTGTGAGGGAGTGGGGTTCTTTTTTTTTTAATTTGCGTGCTTTTTAGTGGTTTAGATAACATAATAATGATGCTTATTTATTCAGAAAGAAACATACATACATGGCATTACATAACAAACTGAGGCTTAGGAGTCATAACAAACAAAACAGGTAGCTTTTTAAAACGGGATCTATGTGGTTTTTACTCCAGCGTGGTTTTTTTGTTTGGCTTGGGGGGGAGGGGGGATGCCGTTTTTGTTCGGTTTTGTTGTTGTTTAATTTTTGGTTTTGTAGTTGGGTTTTTATTTTTGTTGTGTTAATTTTTTTTTATTGGTTTGTTTCTTGATTAGTTGAGTGTTTGAAAGGTGAGAAAATTTTCAACGCAGAGAGAGAGAGAGAGAGAGAGAGAGAGAGAGAGAGAGAGAGAGAGAGAGAGAGAGAGAGAGAGAGAGAGAGAGAGAGATTCTCCTCCTAACATGTATAAAAATAATCTAAGCACTCTCTCTCTCTTTTCTTTTCTTCTTTCTTTCTCACTCTTCAAAATTCCATGCTTTTTTTTTCCTGTGTTAAGCTTTTAGATACAATAGATAAACAACAAGAATAAACACAAACATAAAGATCTGCCCAAATTTTTTTCCCCTACTGCCTCCGGGGAAAGTATTTTTTCCTTTCCTTTTAATTCTTGTTCCTCTTCTTCTTTTTTTTTTCTTTATATTTTCTTCTACTTTTTTTTTAAACACCCACCATCCCCCTCCCGCCTCACTGGGGGGGAGGGGAAGGGGGGGAGAGATGGGAGAGAGAGTAGAGAGAGAGAGAGAGGAAGAGAAGAGAGAGAGAGAGAGAGAGAGAGAGAGAGAGAAGGGGAAGCGTATGAATAATGAATCAACAAAGTAAAATCAACAAGCTCTTTTTCCACTTGTACATGGTAATGCGCTTTTCGCGTGCTACCAGTCGGACGCCGAAATTTACGAGAGCGTGTCGAGTGAGAGATTAGCTGTCAATTTCGGAGGCGCGTGCATTTGACTGACGTATTGCGTGCTATTGACACGTTTCTACACGGGAGGAGGGGAAAACGCGTGGGGGTTTATTTATTTTCCTCCCTTTCCTCTCTCTCTCAGGTGTGTGTGTGTGTGTGTGTGTGTGTGTGTGTGTGTGTGTGTGTGTGTGTGTGTGTGTGTGTGAGGTGGTAGGTTGGGGGGGGGGGGGGGGGGGGGGGAGGGAGGGGGGGGGGGGGTGGAAAGCAACATGTTTTCTGTCGTGATGTTTATTTTATTGTTCTGTCCTCGCCATAAAAGCAGTTTTTCTTTCTTATCTTTTTTTTCTTTTTCGTTTGCTTTATTTTCTTTTTTCTTTTTATTTTCATTTTCATAATTATAGCAAGGAAGGCTGCCATGTTGTGTGTGTGTGTGTGTGTGTGTGTGTGTGTGTGTGTGTGTGTGTGTGTGTGTGTGTGTGTGTGAAAGAGTGTATAACTTAGTGACAATGATGTGCCTATATTGAAATTTTGGGACGATTTCAGTCATTAGTTTCAATGTGCCTTGTTGTTGGTTTTTTTAATTAGTGCTCTGTCTTCTTTTCGTTGGGTTTTTTTTTTCAAGGGGGGGGGGGGGGGGGGGGGGGGTGTACATGTTTTGATTTTTTTTCACTCACTCATTTATTAATTTTTTTAATTTTTTGCCTATTGTTTTCTGCCTCCCTCCTTCCCCATTTAAAGGATTTTTTAAAAATATATTTTAGGATTTTATTTTTTCTCTTCATTCCATCACTGCCACTTTTTACAAATGCACACTTGCGTATTCGTTCATTTGTTTATACATTCATTCATTTATCCCATCATTTGTGTATGTTTATTGACTCATGTCGTCATTCCAACATTTTTTTTCCATTTTAAACATAACTTTCAATCGTTCTAGTCATCCTTGTAAACATGTATTTATTCGTTCATTTATTCACTCATTCATTCGTGGTTTTTTCTTTCATTCATTCATGTTTTATTGTTCCTGTCATTCATTCATCTATTTAGTCAACGGCCAGCTCGTTCTTTTCTTCGTCCCTTTATCCTTCATTCCTTCTTCATTCATTTACGCATTCATTCTTTCATTTTCATATTCGTTCTTCGTTCATTCGTGTGTTTGTTTATTCATTCATTTTCCCAGTCGTTCTTTTTTCTTTTGGTCTTCTTTTTCTCCTTTTTACTTAACGGTGTGTTCATTCATTCATTCATTCATTCATTCATTCATTCATTCAACCATTTATTCATTCATTCGTTCCTGCATTCGTCCCTGCATTCACTTCATTTACTCACTGATGTGTGCGTCTGTTGCGTGCACTTGGTCCTTTGGCAAACCAAAACAGTTGTGGCAATAGAAATGAAACTCCTTCCAATCATGCATTCATTCACTCTTTATTCATCCATTCATTCACTCACTCATTCATCCATTCAATCGATGATTGATTCATGTATGCCTGGTTCGTTCCATTTATTTCTGTTAATAATAAACTTTATTTTCATTCATTCATTCATTCATTCATTGACTCACTGCCTTAACTCTGCTTATGCCTTTATTTATTTATCTGTCCATTTGTGTATTCATTTATTTCATTTGCTTATTTTATGTGTTTCTTTCTTTGTTTGTTTACTCATTCACTTTTGTATTCATTTCTTTATCTATCTATTCATTTCTTTTTGTATTCATTCATTCACTCACTTCACTTTTCTTTTCATTTATTCATTCATTCATTCGTTCGTTCATTCATTCTTTCGTTCATTCGTTGATTAATTCATTCATTCGCTCATTCATTTATTTATTCATTCAATCGCTCATTCATTCTTTCGTTCGTTCATTCATTCATTCATTCATTCATTCGCTCATTCGTTTGTTCATTCATTCTTTCTTCCATTCATTCATTCATCGATCCATCGATCCATCCATCCACTCACTCATTCCATCACTAGGGACGGGGTAGCCTAGTGGTCAGAACATTGCGCTCGCAGTCTGACGACCCGGGTTCGATTCCCGTTCAAGGGGATATTTTCCCCCATGGAGCTACCATCAGTGCAGACTCCACTCTCCCCAAAAGTCCTTCGGATGAGGCCCCGTGTGCGAACGCACGCGGAACATCTTGCGCACACGTTAAGAGTAGGTCATTTGTGTGCCAGTGGGAACAGATGACACAATTGACAAAACCGCATACACACGGGAACTGGATGTTTTTTTTATTTAAAAAAGCGTATAAGTGCTTATTCCATTATCCTGGATATAAAAAAATAAAATAAAATAAGTAAAATAAAAATTCATTCATTCGTTCATTCATTCATTCATTCATGCCTGCTGTCTTCTGCTGGGCAGTCGGTGCTGTGACAAGAAGAGCTGCGGCAACAGAAACGAAACCCCCTCTGATCCCGTCATCATTGACAGGTGAGTGCATCCCCTTCTTCACCTATTTACACCTGTCTGTCTGCCTGTCTTTTTAGTTGATGATGTCTGTCTGTCTGTCTCTGTGAGTGCGCCCCCTTCTTCACCTATCTACACCTGTCTGTCTGTCTGTCTTTTTAGATGATGTCTGTCTCTGTCTCTGTTTCTGTCTGTCTGTCTCTGTCAGTCTGTCTGTTTCTGTCTGTCTGTCTTTTTAGATGATGTCTGTCTCTCTGCCTCTATCTCTGCCTGTCTGTCTCTGTTTCTGTCTGTCTGTCTGTCTTTCTGTCTGTCTCTCTGTCTCTATCTCTGCCTGTCTGTCTTTGTTTCTGTCTGTCTCCCTCTCTCTGTCTATCTTCTCTCTCTCTGTCTGTCTGTGTGCGTCTGTCTGTCTTTCTCTCTCTCTCTCTCTCTCTTCTGTCTGTCTGTCTCTCTCTCTCTCTCTCTCTCTCTCTCTCTCTCTCTCTCTCTCTCTGTCTCTCTGTTTGTCTGTCAGTGTGCGTCTGTCTGTCTTTCTCTCTCACTCTCTCTCTCTCTCACTCGCTCTCTCTCTGTATGCCTGTCTGTGTGCGTCCGTCTGTCTGTCTGTCTCTCTCCCCTCTCTCTCTTTCTCTTTGTGAAAGTACTACTTGAGTATTACTGTACGTTTGAGTATGTGTCTATCTGCGCGCGCACGTGTGTGTGTGTATATCTATGCGTTTGTCTGTTTGTCTCCGACTCTGTTTTTGTATATTTGTCTGTCTCAGTGTATATGTGTTTGTCTGTTTCTGGGTTTTTTCTCTCTGTGTGTGTTTCTGTTTGCCTGTCTTCCTGCATGCCTTACCGCCTATCTCTCTGTCAGTCTGTCTGCCTGTCTGTATGTCTCGCTCTCTCTCTTCTCTCTCTCTCTCTC
>CM054136.1:34184189-34189189 GCA_028751875.1 Rapana venosa
TAGGAGAGGGAGTTGAAAAACTGAAGAAAAGGATGGATGGATGGATGGGTATGAAGGAAGGAAGGAAGGAAGGAGGAGCAGAGAGCAGGAAGGGGGAGGGGCAAAGGGGGTGGGGTGGGGTGGGGTGGGGTGGGGTGGGGAGCATCACTAATTCATGACGACGATCGATGCTGAGGCGATGAAAGCTTGGCTTGGCGCCTTGCATGACAATGGACCCACCCTCCGCCTTCCTTTTCTCCCCTCCCTCCCCCCCCCCCCCTCTCTCTCTCTCTCTCTCTCTCTTTCTCTCTGTCTGTATGTGTCTGTGTATGTCTCTGTCTCTCTCGCTCTCTTTGTGTCTGTCTCTCACTCAGTGTCTGCCTCTGTGTCTGTGTGTATGTCTGTCTGTCTGCCTGCCTGTGTGCCTCTCATTCACTCTCTCTTTCATTGTGTTTCTCTGTCTGTCTCTCTCTCTCTCTCGCACGCGCTCTCTCTCTCTCTGTGCCTGTCTGTCAATCTGAATGTATGTATGTCTGTGTGTCTGTTTGTCTCTCTCTCTCTCTCTTCACTGTCTCTGCTTCTCCCGCTCATTGTCTCTCTCTCTCTCTTCTCTCTCTCTCTCTCTCTCTCTCTCTCTCTCTTCTCTCTCTCTCTCTCTCTCTCTCTCTCTCTCTCTCTCTCTTTCTCTCTCTCTCTCTCTCTCTCTCTCTCTCTCTCTCTCTCTCTCCACACACACCACACACACTTCTGTGTTATCAGTCTGTCTGTAAGCCCCCCCCCCTTCTTCTCTTTCTCTCTCTCCCCTTGTTGGTTGTCGACCCCCATACTATACTCACTCCCCTTACCTCCCAACCCCTCCCTGCCTCTGTTGCTGCTGCTGCTGCTGATTCGCCTATCTGCTGCTGGCTTCAGGATATGATGGGCAGAAGATATTATGATGGATGAGATGTGGAGTGCGTGCGTTCTCTGCCTCTCTCTCTCTCTCTCTCTGTCTCTGTCTCTCTGTCTCTGTCTCTGTCTCTCTCTCTCTCTGTGCCTCTCTCTGTCTATGTCTCTCTGTCTGTCTGTCTGTCTGTCTGTCTGTCTGTCTGTCTCTCTCTCTCTCTCTCTCTCTCTCTCTCTCTTTTCTCTCTCTCTCTCTCTGTGCCTCTCTCTGTCTCTGTCTCTGTCTGTCTGTCTCTCTCTCTCTCTCTCTCTCTCTCTCTCTCTCTCTCTCTCTCTCTCTCTGTGCGTGTGTGCGTGTGTGTGTGTGTGTGATGTGTGTGTGTTTGTGTGTGTGTGTGTGTGTGTATGTAGTGTGTGTGCGTATGTGTGTGTGCTTGTGAGTGCGTGCGTACGCAATCCAGACAGAGAGAGAGGGACAGAGAGAGAGGTTATATTTTTAAATATATGTTTGCACACACTCGTACATAGTTTAGAATACTAAATTCAGATCTATGTGGGCTTTTCTTTTCTTTTATCGTGGGGTTTTTGTTGTTTGGGGGGTTTTTTTGTTCCTCGCTAGATCTCTAAGGTTCATCAGTGGTAAGATTTTAAGTATGGGACCGTTTTTGTGGGGGGTTTTTACCCTTCACTAAGGTATCCACTTTCCGACTTCAAGGAAAAAAATATCTGTGTTCTGGAACTGTTGAAAACTGGTAAATTATCACGTTTTTGACGAAACTGAATCTGAACTCTCTCGTTCAAAGTGATTGTAGTTACCCTGTAAAAGCAGGTGAAAAAGAACCTTCTGCCAACACAGTGATGCGATAAACGTAGTAAGCTATGTTTCCTTCAGAGAGGTTTTTTGTCTGTCTGATTGTAGATGGTTGTTGTTGTTGTTGTTGTTGTTGTTGTTGTTAAAGAGATACCTTTGGTTAACACTTATGCATTGTTCCTGCTCCCACGTTATTTTCAACTAAGACTTAGTTTGCTAAACAACAACAAAAACCCATTTCAGTATATCATGGTATCTCATGTTAGAGGAAAAACCTTTTAACTTTACATATGAATATGAACAACACAACACAAAAGTAAGTGTTGCCTTTATACATGAGTTGCCTTCTCTGCCTTTTCTTCAACACAAATTGTTTATTAAAGAAGGCACCACCATCCCAGACCGCCCCCCCCCCCTCCCCCAACAAAAAATAAAAATAAAATAAAGCATGTAAATCTGGTCGTTACTAATGTCCAATAACAGAACTCCAACGATCAAATCTTCAAAATGAACAGATGAAAACAAACTTTAAGAGAAAAAAAGAAAGAAGAGAAAACAAAACTTTGGTTACAAACAACAGCAACAAACGAACACAGAGACAAACACTTTCGAGAACCAGTTTCATCCTTAACACGTTATATTTTCACTGCAGACAGTTGAGAATATGCAAACAAACAAACAGAAAAAATTAAAAATCCTAAACACAAACATGTGTTGTTGTGTTGTGTAGACTTTCGCCTTTTTTTGCTTTTCTTTTTTTTTCCTCTTCCATCAGTTATTGTAAACTTTCATTTATTCCATACATCCCTGTGAGAAGAGTATAAAAAATAGGGCAATCATGGTAGATGACGCAATTTAAGCTCTCTGGGTTTTGTTTTGGTTTGGGTTTTTTGTTTTGCTTTTTGTTTGGTTTATTTTAGGGAAGGGGGGGGGGGGGGGGGGGGGAATTGTCGACAAAAAGGCATTTATTCTCATAACAAGCACGCAAGCACGCACGCACGCACACATGCAAAATATTATTGTCAAAAAGAGAGAGAGAGAGATTAGAAGCGGCATCATTCACTCACTCACATGGAGAGATGCCAGACAGAATGACAAACATGTAGGGGGCAAGGAAAGAAAGAAGAAAGAAAAAAAGAAAGAGTAGAAAGAAAGCTAGAAGGAATAGAAGGAAGGAAGGAAGGGAGGAAGGAAGGAAGAACAGTGGTGGGTGTTTAGGAAACTTGGCCAGAAGGAGCTGTTGTCATTGCGGGCACGTGCCGCCGGTGCTCGTTTCGGGGTCGCCCCGCCCGTCCCCTGATTGGTTAGCTAGCGGTCGTCAGCGCGTCACGTTTGGGGGCAGAGCAAGCAGTCACGTGGGGGCTTTTTCTTTTTTTGGCGGGTTTTTTTAATTTTTGGCGGGCTTTTTCTTTTCATTTTTGGCGGGTTTTTAATTTTTGGCGGGCTTTTTCTTTTCATTTTTGGCGGGTTTTTAATTTTTGGCGGGCTTTTTATGGCGGGCTTTTTGGGTGTAATTTCTGGGTTAAAAGAATTGGGGAGGGGGGGGGGGGGGGTAGGTAGTTGTTGGTTTTGGAATGTGTGTGTGGGGGGGTAGGGGGGGCGGTAAGGGGTAGTGGTGTGGTATGTGTAGTATGTGTGAGTGTGTAGTGTGTGTGTGTGTGTTTCTTTAGTTTAGCGTATATTCGCTGAAAAGAAAGAAAACATATTGGACAAAAAGGACAAAATGTGTGTTTGTGTGTGTTGGGACTGTCACTTGTGTTCTTTTTCTGAATATTAGGGGTGTTTTGTGTTTGTTTTGGAATGTACACACACACACGCGCGCGCGCGCGCGCGCGCGCGAGAGAGAGAGAGAGAGAGAGAGAGAGAGAGAAGAGAGAGAGAGAGAGAGAGAGAGAGAGACAGACAGACAGACAGACAGACAGACAGACAGGCACACACACACACAGACAATATGACAGACAGACAGACAGACAATGAGACAGAGAGAGAGGAGAGAGAGAGAGAGAGAGAGAGAGAGAGAGAGAGAGAGAGAGAGAGAGAGAGAGAGAGAGAGAACAGACCACCACACAGCTGTGGTACCAGCAAGTCTGGGTTCAAAACCAGGCAGAGCAGAAACACACAACACAACACTGATGAAAATTTGATGACACTTCACTGCCTACCAGCAGGGCCAACCTCCAATAGTCATAGTCAGGCCCTCAGGCGCAAACAGTGACACCACTATACACACACACACACACACACACACACACACACACACACACACACACACACACAACACCGATTACATACAGAGTACACACACAGAGAACACACCACACACACACCGATTACATACAGAGTACACACACACCACATACATACACACACTCACACACACACACACATACATGAACGCAACCTCCCCCCCCCCCCCCCCCCCCCGCCCCCTTCTCTCTTGGTGTCTGTCTGTCTGTCTGTCTGTCTCTCTCTCTCTCTCTCTCTCTCTCTCTCTCTCTCTCTCTCTCTCTCTCTCCCCTCTCTCTCTCTCACACACCACACACACACACACACACACACTTCCACTACCCCCACCCCCTCTTTCCTCAAACACACACACACACACACACACACACACACACACACACACACACACACACACACACGTCTGCAACACACACAGGAGATTGTCAACACCAAGCATTTCAGCCAAGAAGTCCCTGTAATAGAGAAGAAGGCAAGAGTAGTAGTAGTAGTAGTAGTAGTAGTAGTAGTAGTAGTAGTAGTAGTAGTAGTAGTAGCAATAGTAGTAGTAGCAGCAGTAGTAGTAGTAGTAGTAGCAATAGTAGTAGTAGTAGTAGTAGTAATAGTAGTAGTAGTAGTAGCAATAGTAGTAGTAGCAGTAGTAGTAGTAGTAGCAATAGTAGTAGTAGCAGCAGTAGTAGTAGTAGTAGTAGTAGTATAGCGGAAAGCGCCCATGTATATTTTATGCCCCCCAACCTTTTTTTTTGCACCACTCCCCGTCACAACACCACCACTACAGATCTGGCGACCCAAAAAAGGAGGGGGGGCAACTCAAGGCCCCGACAAGGAGTCTCGAGAGATTTGGCCGCGATTTACTTACAGTAGGCGAGGCGCGTGCGCGGAAGCATGATGGGATTAGCAAATCGAGACCCCGGTCCCCAAGGTCCACTTCCGGCGTCATGGCGACACCGTCTGTTTCCGCTACAAACGCCTTCCGGTTTCAATGTTTTTTTGTGTGTGTGTCTCTGTGTGTGTGTTGTGTTTATTCTCTCTTTCTTCTTTCTCTTTTTCTCTTCTGTCTGCTGTTTCCTTCTTCTTTTTC
>CM054136.1:34194189-34196689 GCA_028751875.1 Rapana venosa
CATCTGATTGACGGAGAGAGAGAGAGAGAGAGGAGAGAGAGAGAGGAGAGAGAGAGAGAGAGAGAGAGAGAGAGAGAGAGAGTGGATGTGTGTGTGTGTGTGAGTGTGTTTGAGTGTGTGAAAGAAAGAAAGAAAGAAAGAAAGAAAGAGGGTGGGGGTGGAGAGAAAGTGGAGAGAGAGGGTGTGTGTGTATGTATGTGTGCGTGTGCGCGTGCGTGCGTGCGTGCGTGTGTATGTGTGAGGGGGAGAGAGACAGAGTGTGTGTGTGTGTGTGTATGTGTGTGTCCTTCGGATGAGACTATAAACCGAGGTCCCATGTGCGAACGCACGCAAAACATCTTGCGCACACGTGAAATCCTGTTCCGCTTTTCGTAAGAGTAGGCCATTGTGTGCCGGTGGGAACAGATGACAGAATTTACAAAACCGCAAACACACGGGGACTGGATGCAAAAAAGCACATAAGTGCTTATTCCATTATCCTCGATATAAAAGAATAACAAAATCCAAAAAAATAACAACAGGAGAGACACACAGAGAGGGGGGGGGGGGAGGAGTGTATGCATGTATTTTGTATGTGTGCGTGTACGCGTTTGTGTGTGTGTGTGTACATGCATGTATGTATTCGTGCCTGTGAATGAGTGAAAGACAGAGAGACAGAGACATAAACAGAGAGAAAGAGAAAAAGACAGACAGACAACAGACAACAGACAGAGGAAAAAGTAAAGCGGTGCGGCGGCGGCAGCGGCAGAAGCAAAGCGTCAGAGGAGTAGGAGAGGGCTGGCTCAATAATTCATTAAGGTAATGCGGGAGGCTGTCAATAGCCAAGCTGTGGCACCCAGGCAGGAATAAAAGTGCCGGTGCTTTCAGTCACTCAAGCGGGGAGTCACTTGCCACGGGCTTTTTGTTCTGGTCACTTTTCTGTCCTCTCCCCTCCCTGCCCCCCCGCCCCCCCCCCCCCCCCCCCCCCCCCCCCCCCTCCCTCCCTTCCTCCTCCTCCTCCCTTCCTCTACCTCTTTCTCTTGTCTGTTTGTTTCTGTCTGTCTGTGTCTGTCTGTTTCTATCTTTGTGTCTCTATCTCTGTCTGTTTTCTGTCTGTCTGTCTGCCTGTCTCTCTCTCTCTCTCTCTCTCTCTCTCTCTCTCTCTCTCTCTCTCTCTCTCTCTCTCTCTCTTCTCTTCTGTCTCCTTTTCTGTCTTTATGCCTCTGTCTCTGTCTCTCTCTCACTGTCTCTATCTCTCTGACTCTTGTGTCTTTCTCCGTCTCTCTGTGTCTCTATCTCTTTCTGTCTGTCTCTGTCTGTCTGTCTGTCTGTCTGTCTGTCTGTCTTGTCTCTTTCTCTCTCTTATCCTCTCCCTACTACCAACACTCATCCACCCTTTGTTTTGTTCATCGTAATTTCGTTTGTGGTTTGTTTTTCACTCTTCCACGTACATTCTTCTGTCAGTACTTTTTTGTTTGTTTGTTAATTTTTTATTTTGTTTTTTGTTTCTCACTCTCTGTATTCGGACACAAACACAAGCACACACACACACACACGCCACACCACAACAAAACACACACATACATACACCACACCACACCACAACACAACAACACACACATACACACACCACACACACCTCCACCACCACCACAACACAACACAACACACACATACATACACACACCACAACACAACACCCCCCCCCCCCCCCCAGTCCCCCCCATCCTCCCCACACACAACACACACACAGAGGATGCAGTCACACACGACAGTATAGGCCTATCCTTGGGAATCTGCAGGCATGTCAGTTCGACAATGGCAGCAGCAGGTTATCACTGTGGGCGTAAACCTGCATATCAACTCTCCACCCGCCGTTTTGACCAAATCATGACCCAGCCAGGCCTACTCTCTCATTTCACCCTGATTGGATTACGTCGCCGCAACCATGCAGCTGTTCTTGATAATCTGCATTCATTTCATTCCCCGATCGGACAAACACAGCACAACACAGCAAACAACAACATGCCCACCACACGATACACCAACACACACCACACAGACCTCAAATCACCACACACAACACATAAGCGCACACACACATCACATACACCAAACTGCCTGCTGCCCGCTCCGCCCTCCGCCTCCCCATCTCCCACACACCCACACATCCAGTCCCTCATCTAGCCTACTCTGACTGCTAGCTGTCTCCATATCTTGTCCTTCGTGTTTCGTCTTCTATCCTCTCTACTCTCCTCCTTCTCTCTCTCTCTCTCATCGTCTCTCTCATCCTCTCTCTCCTCTCTCTCTTCTCTCTCTGTCTTTCGTCTCTGTCACTGCAGTTTTAACACTCTCTCTCTGCCTGCTCTTTCTATCTCTTCCTCTCCGTTCTTCACTCTCGTCTCTCTCTCTCGTCCTCTCCGCTCTACTATCTCCTCTCTACTCTCATCCCTCTCTCTACCTGCTCACTCTCATCTGTCTCTTCTGTCTCTTCTCTCGCTGCTCCTCTCTTTCTGTCTCT
>CM054136.1:34204189-34226689 GCA_028751875.1 Rapana venosa
CGGTTGTTTGCTAGTTGTTAGGGGTGTTTTCCCTTGAAAATTGTTCCATATAAAAATTGAATGGGCAGTGTATAACATTGTTTTTATATTTAGATGTTAGAATTGGGGATTTCTTAGTGGAAGCGTGTGTGTGTGTGTGTGTGTGTGGTGTGTGTGTGTGTGTGTGTGTGTGTGTGTGTGTGTGTGTGTGAGCGCGCGTTCAGACAAGTGACCTTCACATTTACACATATACAAAATTTCTGCTGCTACTTCTGTTTCTGCTGTTGCTAATGCTGCTGCTGCTGCTGCTGCTGCTGCTGCTGCTGCTGCTGCTGCTGCTGCAACTTCTGCTGCTAGAGATGATTAAGATAGGATTATGATAACGTTTAACTCATTCACCCACTTAACCAGCAATGCTTACTTATGTCTTGATGCTTTTCAGTTGTGTATTGTATCACGCTCTCTTGGTTTTTTTTGGGTTGATTGGCTGGTTGGTTTGATTTTCGTTCCTCAGCTAGAGCTCCGAGGTTCACCAACGGTGAGATTTCTACGTATGCGACCTTCTTTTTTTCCAGTTTACCCCCCCCCCCCCCCCCCCCCCCCCCCACCCACCATTTAGGGTAGCGGCATGCCGACTTCGGGGATAGGCTCTCTGGTCATCCTCGCGGTATTGCCGACTGTGACTCCATTGTACACGCTATTCTCAATGTTGCAGGTAGCCATAGCCACGTCCAAGTCTGTGGACGGCCCTTTGCTGGCCCTGTCGGACAACATGTTCGTGCACAACAACTCCAAACACGGCCGCAGGGCACGCAGGCTGGACCCCACGGAAGGAGGTATTTATCGAAGCGGTTCGTGGCCTACACACACGCGCACACGCCTTCACATTCATGCACTTGTTAAGTAAACGCTCAGAGATAGAGGGAGGGAGAGAGAGAGAGGGAGAGAGAGAGAGAGAAAGAGAGAGAGAGAGAGAGAGGGAGAGAGAGAGAGAGAGAGAGAGAGAGAGAGAGAGAGAGCGCACACACGCACAAACACAAGAGGCAGATGAACATGAATGCAGACGTGAATACGCGGCGTAGAGAAACCAAGTGACAAGAGAGAGTACAGAAAGACAGACACATGCACACACACATATACACACACAGGGACTGGATTACAACAAAAAAAAAGCACGAGTGCTTATTCCATTATCCTCGATATTATTCCATTATCCTCGATATATAAAAAAAAATTTTAAACCACATACACACACACACGCACACACACACACACATACACGCACGCACGCACGCACGCACACGTACATACTACTTAACATTCATGTACTTGGTACACGCTCAAAGATAGATGTTCTGGATGTAAGAAGCAAATCAAAATGCACATAAACCGCAAGGTTCAAAATGATGGATGGCATAGACACGTTTGGCCATTGGCAGACACACAGAGAGACAAGCAGACAGGACAACAGACAATGATACACATACGCGCACATTCTTTCACATTCCAGCACTTGTAAACGCTCATAGATAGACAAAATAATGATCATAGAGGCATATAAAATTGATGCAAATGCAGACTTGAACACAGAGAGACAGACAGACAGAAAGACAGTCAGGCAGATGTACACATGCGCATGCAGGCACGGCACGCTTCAAGGACACACACACACTCACACACTCACACACACACACTCACACACACGCGCACACGCACACACACACAATCATTTTTTGGTGGCAGTTTTGGTTGGTTGGTTGGTTGGTTTGGTTGGTTAGTTGTTTTTTCCCCGTGTTTGTTTTTGTTGCTGGTATTGTGGTGATTGTTGTTGAGACGTGTTGTATAGTTTTGCATTGTATTGTATTGTATTGTGTACCACTTTCAGTCACGGCAGATTCTCTGCATAAAATTCTGCTTGCTCTCTCCCCTGTGTAGAGCTTGTTGCCACAAAAGCAGCGCCACTTTTAGACACCGCAAAAAAAATCAGTTTTTAATCCGACTTGGCAGTGTACTCGGGCATATGAAAGTTAATAATTTTTGTTTTGGATTTTCTTTTTATCATGTCAAAAGTGAGTTGTGCCAGTGCTTACTAAGGCCCGACAATTCAGGGTGCATGAAATATCTGATGAAAACGTCAAGTACGTACCCGTTCCTTGATGATTAACGTGTATCATTATAGTTTAGAGTGCTGTTTGGTCCGGAACCTAGAAAACATTAGGAATGCATCGTTGGCAACAAACCCGTCAAGAAAGAGGACGATGGTCGCTTTACGGGAAAAGATAATAATAATAATATATGGAATTTATATAGCGCTGAATCTTGTAAAACAAACAAATCCAAGCGCATGTAAACAAGGGCAGCAGCAGGAATGGTAACAAAGGGGGAAAAAACAAATAAACAGATTACAAACAAAGAGCAGAAAGGAAGAAAACCGCAACAGAACGAACTGTTCGAATCGGCTTTATTCGGGTTAGAAATGGTTGCTGGTTTTGTTTGTTTCTCTCTTTCTTTTTGTATGGTTTTTTGCTTTTAATGCCTCCAAACTTGCCGACAGCAAATGTAAAAATATGAGTGCATTTCGGTAGAAAAGCCCCGCCCCCCACCCCCTCGCCCTCTCCCTCCGCCTCCTCCCAAAAAAGGAAGAAAAAGAAAGAAAAAGAAGGAAAAAGAGGCTGATCAGATCCTATCCGCAAGTACAGATCCATAACAGCAAGTACAGATCCCTAACAGCAAGTACAGAATCGAGTTGTTGGTGACAGCGGCAGCGTCTGCCTTAGAGACCGCACAGGCAAAGAGGGGAGAGTGGAAAAATGAGGACACTGTGCACGTGACTCCAGAAGCTAAGTGATGGCAGGAAGGATGAAGAATGACAAGGACAGACAACTCTTTCCAGCCGCTGTCCTCTGCCCGTCAAGCGCTCGGGGCCCTTGTCTGCAGCCCACGTGACTGTACGGAAAGGCAACTTTTTAGGGGCCCCCGGTAGCGCGGCGTGGGACGATGATGACTACAACCCGATCTGGCATGAATAATTCACCCTTTTTCATCATTTACCGCGCCAGAAATCAATCTGGAATAGCGGGGCCCGACTCCATTTTGGGACTGTGTTATGCAGAAGAGGCGATTCATGGCGAGTGATAGGCCAGCTGATGAGACGGCCAGGTTGATAAATGGAGGCAGGGCACAACCGCCGCGCACATCCCGGGGTGTGAAGCTGGTGCACGTTCAACGCGCCTCTGTGACAGGGACAGTGTGAGGATGAATGTCGGCCAGTCACTCTCACATCCCACTGTTTTTTTGTGTATTTCTTCTTCTTCCGCTCTTTCTGTCCTGGCTAGGGCGAGGGCTTTCGGTTTGTTAGTGTGTATGTATGTACGTATGTAGGCCTATGCATGATGTATGTATGTATGTAGTGGGTTACTTTCGGGTGTTGACTTAAACCCACAGCATCCGGGTTCGGGTTCGAGAGGCAAGAGTTGGCGTGGATTATCTAAGAGAGAGAGGAGAGAGAGAGAGAGAGAGAGAGAGAGAGAGGAGAGAGAGAGAGAGAGTGCCCCTTAGAGCTGCTGGTCAGTTATGTAACGTCATCAGCGCTTCTGCTCCTTCAATTCAAATTTTACTATCTTAATAAACGCTGGCAGCTACATTTTCTTTTATGTAAAAGATTAGTATAGAGTGAAAGCAATGTTTCTGGATTTTACTCTGTAAGAAATGATAATTATGATGAGCAAAACTTTTCCATCAGTGAGAGAAATCTGTGATAACTTCATAGCGTTACTTTCTCGATCGTTGTAGTTCGAAAGCCAGCACAGTAGTGTACTATATTGACTATGCAATTATGTAGTATACTATGCTGTTACTATACTGTGTGGTGCCTTGCTTGAATGTCCTGGTGTATGTTCACTGTGCTGTTCTGCACAGTACTGTACTGAACTGTTTGTACGTATTTTCTCCTGATCAAATATTTCTCCGCGAGAGATTCATTGACTGTTTGTAACAGAAGAATTTCTAGATAGAGCAAGCAAGATTAGAAGAGCACTCGGCCTCAAGTAAAACTACCAGTGTGCCTTGGAACTGTCCACAGTCTTCCACTTGTCAAAATGGCCAAACACGCAATGTTCTGTTAGCGGACTTTAGAAGAAATCAAACACTTAACTGTCACTTCAAGGTCGCAGTTCCAGGTTTTAGGCTCACAAGAAAAGCTTCATTGTATTTCAAGTCTATCTGACATAACGAAAATGGCCCCTGAGTGTTGACGAGGTCACTCTCGATGACCACCGCGAGCTGCCAGCCAGGTTATCCCCCTTGCATTTATCTTTACGGGGACGGGATAGCTCAGTGGTCACAGCACTCGCCTTCCCCCAGATAAAAGTAAGCAGCATCGAGCGTGGTTACCACTTGGGTGGGTGACCGTTTGCGCGCCTTGGCTTCAGTACAGTCCCCCCAGTTCACCCAACTGTAAATGGGTACCTGCCCTCTTTAGGGTCAGGGTAGGTATAGCAGCGAGGGAGAGAAGATGGGCGCCGCCCTCAATATGCTGGTCCCTTGAGAAGTTGAGGTCTCTGATGCCTCACCCCCCTACGACCACATAGGTTATGGGACACCTTTACCTTTTATATATCTTACATTCCTTCTCATAGCTGCGTTGATGATGATGATGATGTCACATGATGAAGACGATGATGATGATGATGATGATGATGTATGATGACGATGATGCTTACAACATCAACAGCTTTATTTTCTTGCTGTTGCTGTTAAGTTTCCTTGTTTTATAAGCTGATACAGTGTGAGTTGGTAATTATAAGTGCCTCTTTCGCTCTGTGAACGGCTTCCATACATGATGATGATGATGATGATAAATGATAGTAATAATAAGAAGAAAAGTATCAATACTGATGATGAAAATAATAATGATGATGATCACATGATGATGTTGATAATAATAATAATAATAATAATAATAATGATGATGATGATGATGATGATAATAATAATGATAATGATAACGATAATAATAATAATAATAATAACGGTGACCACGGTCATTTAATCACCGGTAGTACTACTATCTGCCTGGCAAGACGTGGGGGGACGAAACAGGCTATGAAATATGCAGCACAGTAAGCAGGCTGGACAGACAGAGAGACAGAGAGACAGAGAGAAAGAGATGATTACCCCTACACATGTCACCAGCGGAATGGGAGGCTAGGTGGGGGTTAGCTTAGTGGTTAGAACGCCAGAGTCAAGATCTGACAATATCTGACGTTGCTGGTTCAAATCTTCTTCTTCTTCTTCTTCTTCTTCGTTCAGTTCCCTGGCCCTGCTGTTTGCATGACCATATTGGGTCGAATTTGTAGTGCCTGGTCTTCTCCTAGGCTTATGACTTTTTCGAGAGGTCTGCCCGCTGGCCTCAGCCGATACATTGCGACTTCAGCGCAGCCCATTAAAATAGTTCGTAATAAAAAAAAGATTCAGATTTGCTGGAAAAAAAGGGCAGGAGAATATGCTGGTTGGCCAGATAATGAGCGAGAGAGAGAGAAAGAAAGAGAGAATTGAATTGAATGAATTTTATTTAAAGAGAGTTATGGCATAAGCAAACGTGCTTTTTTTTACAACCAGTTCTCCGAGAGAGAGAGAGAGAGAGAGAGAGAGAGAGAGAGAGAGAGAGAGAGAGAGAGAGGGGGGGGGGGGGGGGGGGGGAGGAAAATTGAAAAGGCAGAAACAAAGGGAGGGATAGAAAAGGGGACATTTCTGGCTCAGAATTTTCAGAAAGTGGGGATGCCATTTATACTGAAGGAGCTCCTGGCATTCCCACGGAGGATGCTGAAGTTGTCTGTTTGAGGGGATTTTCCTCCAGGAAGCAATACTAGTACTGACTCCTCCATTCCTTAACGAGTCTTTAGGCGAGGAGTTATAAGCTGAGGTTCCATATTAATTTTTTGCAAACGCAAAATCTTTGAAAGGTCCCATGGATGATACCTGTGTGTGCTCGCGCGTGTGCATAATTATTTTCTGAAAACTTAGAGGGTACGTGCATGTAGCGTGCTTCTTTCTTGGATGGATAAGGAAGTGTGTGTGTGTGTGTGTGCGTGCGTGCGTGCGTGCGTGCGTGCGTGCGTGCGTGCGTGCGTGTGTGTGTGTGTGTGTGTGTGTGTGTGTGTGCGTGCGTGCGTGCGTGCGTGTGTGCGTGTGTGTGTGTGTGTGAGGCTCTCCTTTGATCATATAATTGAGGCTGTTTAAAGACTCTTCAATCGCATTGTTCTCGCCAAAAAAAACAAAAAAAAACAAAGAAAAGAAAGAAAACCAATCACAAGGAGAAAAGAAAGCTTTGTGGAAAGAGAAGGAGCCCAGCCACAGAAACACACACCAGAAAAGAAATTAAAGCAAGACCCAGTAGCAATCTTGCTTTTTTTTTCCTCTCTCTCGCCCCCGCCCCTCTCCCGTCCCGTATCTCCACCCTCTCTCTCTCTCTCTCTCTCTCTCCCTCTCTCTCTCTCTCTCTCCTCTCTCTCTCTCTCTCTCTCTCTCTCTCTCTCTCTCAGTCTCAGCCTTCTTTTCTTTTGGTGGTGTTTTTTTTTCTATTCTTCTTCTTCTTCTTCTTCTTCTTCTCAACGACAGCCACACCTACTGTGCGACAGGAAATGATAGAGGGTGTGTGCAATAAAGTGCTTGTTCGCCACATGAATTAACGCCAAATTGCGTGCAATCATTAGCTCCCCCCCCCCTTTTGCGCGCGCCCTCCCCTCCCGCCCCCAACCCCCACCCACTCCTCTCCTCCTCCCCATCCTACGCCCCCCCCCCCCCCCCCCCCTACTCCTACCCACCTCACCAACTCCCCCAACACCCCCCTCCCCACCCCATCTCACCTCTCTTTTCAGGCCGTTGAGAAGACAAAGAGCAGGGAAACAATAGGCAGGGGTTTCATGTTCTGGCATTAAAGACTCACTCACTCGGGGGGCCCGGCAGGCAGGCAGTCCCTGGCTTACCCTCCCCATCCCCACCCCCACCCCCCACCCACCCATCCACCCTGGAACCCCCCTGACTTAAAGCGCCTGATGTCGTCCCTTCCTTCTTGCCGTGCCGGCTTGCCGACATCTGTCTGTGTATTTGCCCACACTCGTCTGTGGCTTTTTACCCCACGGTTCTGCCGGCGTCACAGCACGGTTCATTTGGTGGTGGTGGTCGTCCTCATCATCATCATCATCGTTGTCGTTGTTGCTTGCTTGCTTGCTTGTTTGCTTGCTTGCTTGCTGTTGCTGCTGCTGATGTTGCTGGTGTTGGTGGTGGTGGTGGTGGTGATGCTGCTGCTGTTGTGGTAAAGGTGTCCCATAACCTATGTGGTCGTAGAGGAGTGAGGCGTCAGAGACTTCACTTCTCTAGGGCCAGCATATTGAGGGCGGCGCCCATCTCCTCTTCCTCGCTGCTTTTACCTTCCCTGACTCTAAAGAGGGCAGGTATCCGTTTACAGCTGGGTGAACTGGGGAACTGTATTGAAACCAAGGCGCGCAAACGGTCACCCATCCAACTGGTAACCACGCTCGACGCTGCTTAAGTAACCTGAGCTGGGGGGAAAGCGAGTGCTCCGACCACTGACCTATCCCATCCCCGTCCTGCTGCTGTCGTAGATATTGTTTATGTTCGTAGATATTCTTTATGTTCGTAGATATTGTTTATGTTCGTAGATATTGTTTATGCTCGTAGACATTGTTTATGTCGTAGATATTGTTTATGTCAGTTCGGATTGTTGCTGCTGCTTAAGTGGGCAGGGAGCTATGCTACTGTTAGTCTTGCTGGTTTTGTCGACTTTTTTTTCCTTTTTCTTTTCCTTTTTTTCTGTTGGGTTTGTTTGTTTTGTTGTTGTTGTTTTTTGTTTGTTTTGTTGGTTGGTTGTTGTTGGGGTTTTTTTGGGGGGGGGATGGAGGGGTGGGGGGGAGGGGGGGGTCTGCAAATCGAGAAGTCAGAAAAGGCGATACTGGTGGTAGTGTTAGTTGGGATATTATGGAGACTGATTTTTTCTTTTACCTTATTCGCTGTGGTTTGAGTAGGCCTTTGTAAAAAAAAAAAGTTTCTGTTGTTGCCGCTGCTGCTGCTGCTGCTGCTGCTGTTACACATGAAATGTCAGATATCGTTTTGTTCACTCGTTGAAGTGAATAAGTTAATTAATAGCCACCTAGTAGGTTTTCCACGCATCGTCAAACATTCGTTGTTCAGACTTACTAGTTCTTGTTTTCAACATTTTGCGTCTGAGAGCGAATTAGGTTATGTTTATTTCTTTAGGTATTGCTTTGTTTCCCACCCCTCAACCCCATACTCAAAGAAACTGTGATATAGCTTGCGTATCTTGTGAATGAGAGGATAAACCGAAAAACATATTGCACATGTAACAGAACTCATGACAACAGTAGTTGTCCCTGACCTTTTTTTTTTTTTGGAACAATAGGCCACTTCTGTAAGAATCAAAATACACCCGAGATCAGGGGGGAAAAGGGTAGCGCTGGACAAGCGGTGATGTACTCTCCTCTGCAAAAACAACCTGAATTCCATGCAGAGAAATATGCTGTGACTGAAAGTGTGTGTAGTAGGTACACTATGGAATACTGCGCTACGCTTTCAGAACCGAAAGGGTTAAGTGTAGCGTAGTGTTGATTCAGAGTTGTCCAACGTCTGTCTGTCTCCCTTTGTGTTATTCTGTTTGTCTGTCTCTCTTTCTGTGTTTGTGTGTCTGCCAGTGTGTCTGTCTGTCTGTCTGTCTCTGTGACACACACACACACACACACACACACACACCACACACACACACACACACACACATATATAATATATATAATATAATATAATTATAATATAATATAATATAATATAATATAATATAATATATAATATGATACAATATATATTATAATATATGTCTCTCTTTTATACACAACACACACACACCACACACACATATAGATATATATATATAGAGAGGAGAGAGAATATATATATATATAGAGAGAGAGAGAGAGATAGATAGATATATATAGATAGATTATATATATGTCTCTCTTTCTGTGTCTGTGTGTCTGCCATGTTTGTCTGTCTCTTTCTCTCTCTCTCAGTCTGTCTATTATATATATATATATATATATATATATTTATATATATATATATATATATATATATTTATATATATATAATCTGTGTGTCCATGTGTGTGTGTCTGAATCTGTGTGCATGCGCGTGCGCGTGTGTATATGTATGCTTGTCTATAACACAAGTTAACGCTAAAAGATAAACAAGTCGATAGATAGATAGATAGATAGATAGATAGACAGACAGACAGACAGACAGACAGACAGATAGACAGATAGATAGATAGATAGACAGACAGACAGACAGACAGATAGACAGATAGATACATACATAGATAGATAGGTGGGTAGAAAGTTTGGCGCCGCCTGTGGCTATGATAATCAGAGGAGTGTGTGCGGGTGGCGTGTGTGGGTCTGACTGCTGCAGCCACGCCCATCATCAAGGCCATCTGCCCCAGCGAGGGATGGACCACGGGCGGCACCACCGTCATCATCATCGGGGACAACTTCTTCGACGGGCTGCAGGTCGTCTTCGGCACCATGCTCGTCTGGAGTGAGGTCAGACTCGTTAGGGGTTTGTGTGTGTGTGTGGTGTGTGTGTGTGTGTGTGTGTGTGTGTTGGTGTGTTGTGTGTGTGTTGTGTGTGTGTGTGTGTTGTGTGTGTGTGTTTGTGTGTTGTGTGTGTGTGTGTGTGTTGTGTGTGTGGTTTTGTTGTGTGTGTGTGTGGTAGTGTGTGGTGTGTGTGGGTGGTGTGTGTGTGTGTGTTGGGTGTGTGGGTGGGTGGTGGTGTGGGGTGGGGTGGGGGGGGGGGGTCGGGGGGGGTGGAGGTGGGGGGGTAGGGTGTGGTTGTGTTGGGGTGGGTGGGGTGCATGGGGTGGGGTGGTGAGTGTGTGGGTGGGTGGTGGGGGTGGGGGGGGGGGGGGGGGGGGAGGGAGGGGAAGAGGGGGGGAGAGGGTAGGTGCGCGCGTGTGGGTTGTATGTTTGTATGCGTTGTGTTGTGTGTTTTTTGGTGTTGTGCGCGTTTTTTTTTGTTCGTTGATTTTGTGCGCTTATTGTTTGTTTTTGTCTGTGTGTTTTGTGTGTGTGTGTGAAAGAGAGAGCGAGAGAGAGAGAGAGAGAGAGAGAGAGAGAGAGAGAGAGAGAGAGAGAGAGCGAGCGTTTGCGCATTCCCATGTACACACATACACACGCATACACATACAAAGAAACCAAAACAGAAAAACCTTACCTGGACTGTGTTCTTTTCTCACATATTCTTTTTTTGTTTCTGTAGAAAGTTCATTAGGGAAACTTTTCTTACGTTTCTCTGAGAATGCCAAACCACACTGAAGGTGGAGTTTATTTGTTTATTTGCTAGTGTGTTGTTTGTTTATTTGTTTCATTATTTCTTAGCACTACGGAGCCTCAGGAGAGAGAGAGAGAGGAGAGAGAGAGAGAGAGAGAGAGAGGAGAGAGAGAGGAGAGAGAGAGAGGAGAAGAGAGAGAGAGAGAGAGAGAACAATCTCTGCTGAGAAAGGACAGAAAGAAAGGACAGAAAGAAAGAAAGGAAGAGAGAAAAATAAAACGAAGGAAACAAAGAAACGGCAGAGAAGAAAAAGACAAGACAGTTTCTTTTGGAATTCAAAACCACACTGTACGAGTTATTCAATTTCGGGAAAACACAGAGAAAGCAAGCCTAGATAGATGGTAAAAGAAATATAGCTAATGAGAAAAAAGGAGATGGTGGTAGAAAAAAGATAGAAGAACGCTAAGAAAAAAAAAGAAAGAGAAAGGAAAGAAGAAAAGGAAAGGAAGAAAGAGAATGTGGAAGACAGAGAAAGAAAAGGAGGTCTTGAGAGGAAAACACTCTTTTTGTTGACCGGCCTTTCTCATTTCTGGGGTTTTTGTTTCGGTTGTCTTTTTGCTTGTTGCTATAGTTCTACCTCTCTCTCTCTTTCTGTCTCCGTCTCTCTCTGTGTCTCTTTCTCTTTTCTCTCTCCTTCTTCTCTCTTTTCTTCTTCTTATGCTTCTTCCTTTTTTTCATCATCATCATCGTCATCATCATCATCGTCTTCCTCCTTGTTAGCATCATTATCTTCTTCTTCTTCTTCTCTTCATCCCTCTTCCTTTTTTCCTTTCTTTCTCCTCCTTCTCTTCCTCTTTTCCTCCTCCTCCTTCTTCTTCTTTGACTTTCGCATGCTCTAGTATCCTGCATAGTACATAATTTTACAATTTGAAGAAGCAACGGTAATGATTCACTTAAAAGATAATGTGTTTGAGGTATAATAAATCTCCGAAACTGTATTTATTGCTTTGAGAACTACTTTTTTTTCACAGTTGTTGGATTGAGAAAAGGTTTGTATAAACATACCATAGCAATGGTCATTCTGCATAAAGTCAGCGTGTGCAGTTGTTTGTAGGGGGGTCCAATTTCACCATGTTCGTTCTTTCATTGTGTTGGCAGTTTAAAGACAAGATATTAAAGAAAAAAATTAAGTAATTTCAAAGAAATGGTACAGAATGGGAGTAGCTCGCTTAGAAATACTAGAGAGACAGGCAGACAGACAGACAGACAGGCAGGCAGGCAGGCAGGCAGACAGGCAGACAGGCAGGCAGGCAGACAAAGAAATGAAATGGGGCGTGAAAAAAAACACATTATTTCTCAGAGGAAGATGACGTCCTTTCTCGTCATTTGCAGACATCTCAAAATTCATGATGGCAATTTCTAAAAGCCTTACACTCGTTGAGTTTAATCGTGTTAATTTTTTTCCCCATTATAATATTAATTTTTATAATCACAGTTTTTAAACACCACTGCATTCGGGAGTGAATGTTAACACGAATTGATACGCGAGAACGCAAACATTCCCTGTTAAACAACGTCATGGAAACTTTTTTTTTAGAAACGCCATAACTCACTGTTAGCGCTTTTAGCATCTTGATCAATGCCAAAGCTAAAATTGGTGCTTTTATTTATTCATATCTATGTTTGGTTTGCGATAGAGTCTGACACGCGACCGGGCTATTAGCAAAGTGTGACATTTCAGGGCTTTACAATCCGGGGAGAAAAATTTATTGATGCTGCTTGTGCGTCTCCATAACTGGAACTGCGTGTTTTTATTACTGCTATCAATTGGTATTTATTATTGTTTTGGTGTTATGAAAGCGATTAGGAATTAGAAGGAGGGGCGGGGGGTGGGGGTGGGGAGAGGGGGTAGAGAGAAGAGGAGACACCCTGTTTTTTCTTGTGTGTGTGTACGCATAAACGCATGCTTGCACACACGTATACGTGCAGTAAGAAGCCACGTGCACGCATACACACAGACGCATTTATAAACACATGCATAGTCCTTCGGATGAGACTTTAAACCAAGATCCCGTGCGCTTTTCGAAAGAGTAGGCCATTGTGTGCCGGAGGGAACTGATGACAGCATTTCCAAAACTGCATAGCATTAGATGTAAAAACGCACATGAGCGCTAATTTCATTATCCTCGAAATAGAAGAATAAGTAAGTAAGTAAGTAAGTAACTAACTGAATGAATGAAGGAAGGAAGGAAGCAAGGCAGGAATCAATACCAGGGAGGGGACGTGCAGGATTGCTTGGTGGATAGAGCGTAGAGCTTGCGATCTGACGGCCGTTCGTGGGGATTTTCCCCCCTAGAGTTAACATTAGTACCAACTCCACTCCCCCCTGAAAGGATATAACTATATAACTGTATATATATATATATATTATATATATGTTATATATTGTGACAGACCTCAGGTAGGCATACACACACACTTACACACACACACAAACAAAACCACACACAACACACACACACCAAACACACACACAAACACACACCACACACACTCACACACACACCACACACACACACACAAACACACAACACACACACTCACGCACACACACACACACTCACATACACACGCACTCACACACAACCAAACACACACACAAACATACACACACACACACACACACACACACACACACAAACACACACACACACACACACACAACACCACACACACACACTCACACACACACACACACACACACACTTGGTGAATGGCATGATGCGGCAACACGAGAAGTTTGTGAATCAATTGATGACAGCATGCTACAGTCTGACAGACAGACTCATTCTACACCCCCCCCCCCCCCCACCACCCACCCACCCCACCCCCTGACTTCTCCTCCCCCCCCCCTCCCCCACACACACACCGTTGCTCATCTCCCTCCCTCCTTCCTTTCCATAGAAGCAGAAAATAATAAATTGTCACTCTGTAACTCAGCATCTGCCACCCCTCCACACCCTCCGCCCACCCCCACCCCTTTCCCCCTCCTTCCCCTGCTCTCACTCTCCTCTGCTAGAGACCCCCCCCCCCCCCCCCCCCCTACTACCATCATCACTTCCACACCACCCACCCCCACTTCTTTCATTCACCTCCCTCCGCTCTTCTGTGACATTCCATTCATCTTTCACGTCCGCCTCCCTCCCTCCTCTCTCTCTCTCTCTTCTCTCCTCTCTCTCTCTCCCTCTCTCTCTCTCCTCTCCTCTCTCTCTCTCTCTCCTCTCTCTCTCATCGCTCTCTCTGTTTTGTTTGTCTGTCTGTATGTCTCTCTCTCTCTCCCGCTCTCTCTCTCTCTGTATCTCTCTGACTCTCTCTCTCTCTCTCTCTCTCTCTCTCTCCTCTCTCTCTCTCTTCTCACATACATACATACATACATACACACACACGCTCGCAAGCACGCACGCACGCACATACACACACACTCATACATACACACACCACACATACACTCACTAAACGCTACACACTACACACACACACACCTCCCTCTAACCCCTGATAGTTCAGAGCTTAATTGAATGTTGGAAGTTGGACTCTATAGGGTGAAATTGTAAAGGATGTAATTATTGGTGTATACACTGCATAGTGCTTTTTGTTTATCAGTTCCTTTGTTTGGTTGGTTTTAAGACGGGGAGGTGCGTGGGTGGGGGGGGGGGAGGTTTAGTTCGGGCTCATTTTTTCCCCAGCAAAGTCATCAGACCACTTTGTGTACTTTTGTGTGTGTGTGTGTGTGTGTGTGTGTGTGTGTGTGTGTTGTGTGTGTGTGTGTGTGTGTGTGTGTGTGTGTGTTGTGTTCCTAGGATAATTTTATATAGATTGTCTGCCACTGAAATTCCTTTGGCGTTAGTGAGGTACATTCTTTATTTTTTTTGCTATTTTTACTTTTACGTTTGTTAAATTCATATTGCACACACGGATATTCAATTGATGGGCTTTCCCAGGGGGAAAAAAACAACCTTAACCCAAAACAAAACAAAGCAAAGCAACCCACCACCAAAAAACCAACACTCGAGGACTATCTCAAATTTAACAGCGGAAAAATTCTCCGTTTTGACTTGATTCATTCTCTCAGTACAGCCACCAGACCATGTACCAGCAGTGGCAAAATAATTATTGTAGTGAACACCTACAGAATGGAAGGGCTCAAATACCTTGCACTTGATAAATCCTTCCTCCCAGAGGTTACATCATAGAAGACGATTATTGATTGAAACCCCGTACGAAGTTTGAGGGAGAGGGGGGAGCACACTTGAGCAGATGGAACGGTGGTAATAATACACCCGTCTGATAAGAGAGAAGTTGCTGGTTCGATTCCCGTCAAAAATCAGACTTTTCCCACCTATGAATGTTGGTCTGGATACTGGTCATTCGAATGGGACAATAAAACAACCTAGAGCGGGATAGCCTAGTGGTTAGAACATTGCGCTCGCAATCTGAGACCCGGGTTTGATTCCCGTTCAAGAGGATATTTTCCCCTGGAGTTAACATCAGCGCAGACTCCACTCTCCCCAAAAGTCCTTCGGATGAGACTATAAACCGAGGCCCCGTGTGCGAACGCACGCAGAACATCTTCAGTACACGTTAAATCCTGTTCCGCTTTTCGTAAGAGTAGGCCATTGTGTGCTGGTGGGAACAGATGACAAAATTTACAAAACTGCACACACACGGGGACTGGATGTAAAAAAGCACGTAAGTGCTTATTCCATTATCCTCGATTTAAAAGAATAAAATTAAAATACAAATAAGGTAATGTTTGCAATAATATATAATATATATGTGCTTCGAGCACGGAAAAGAGCCAACGGCAACAATTGATTTATCCCTGGACAATTTTTTTTTTGGTGGAAAAAGCTACTGTCTTATGGAGAGAAAAAAAAACAAGCAAAACTAAATACCAAACAAACACACGTGTGGACAGAAAAAGACCAGAAAAGGGAGGGGATAGCGGTGGTGCTGGATTGGTGGCGGAGCTTTTTTTCCTCAGGGAAAACTGTTGTGATTTCACGCAGAGAAATATGCTGTGACTGGAAGTGATATACAATACAATGCAATACAATACAGTACAGTACAGTACAATCTAATCCAATCTGACCTGGTACAACACTTTTCAAGATAACACAGCCCGATACAACACACACACACACTACACTACACTATCCTCAATGTAAGACAATAAAATATAAGAGAATAATTTATTAAAAAAAACACTACACTGCAAACACTACACTACACACACACTACACACACATACACTACCACACACACACACACACACACACACACACACACACACACACACCATTTTTCTCTGTCAATCTCTACCAGATTTTTTTCAGAGCAAGAAGAGTTTAACATCTTTCAGGGGTGTGTGGGGGAGACCATGCATATTTCATAGCCGGTTTGACATCACTCTTCACGCGCGTTGCAGCTAGACAACCCCTTCCCCACCCGCCCCTCCCCCCCCCCCCCACCCCCCCCACAACACACACACCCTCCCACACACCCTTGACTCCCTCTGTTAGCACTTAGTAGCATGTTTAGTATCAGTCCCAAACAAGGTGATACCAGCCACACACACACTATACACACACATACTACCACACACACACACACACACTTACCACACGCACACTTACCACACACCATTACAACACACACACACACACTTACCACACGCATACTTCACTACACACTTACTACACACCAATACACTTACACACAGACACTTACCACACACACACTTACTACACACACACACTTACAACACACACACACACACTTACCACACGCATACTTACCACACACACACTTACTACACACAAACACACTTACACACAGACACTTACCACACACACACTTACTACACACACACTTACTACACACACACTTACCACACACACACTACACACACACACACAAACACAACCACACCCCCACCCCCCCCCCCCTCCCCCCCCCCCCCACACACATCATCACACACACACACACCACATACACACACACAAACAAAAGACCTGACTCCAGGAAGTCAATGTTTTCTTTCTGTCTTTTCTGTTGTTTCCTCTCTCTCTCTCTCGTCTCTCTCTCTTCTCCCTTTTCTTCTTCTTTTTTCCTCAACCCCCCCCCCCCCCCCCCCCCCCCCCGCCCCCTCCCTTCTCTTGTCTCCCTATCCTGGTACAGGGCCTGTAACCCCACCCCGTGCTCTAGCAGGGGAGATAATGGAGAGTAGGCTTCGCTTCATTGGCCGCGCATCTGTCTGATTAAAACGCCGGCCTGTGGCGCGGCAAATGGTGTTGTTAATTCTCACTCCATCACCGGAGATGCAACTCTTTGCCAAATCGCGGAAATTAGTCAGTCACAGAGTGAGAGAGAGAGAGAGGAGGGGGGGGGGGGGGGGGGGAGGCGACAGAAGGAGAGAGGGGGGAGGAGGGAGAGGAGAAAGAAGAAAGAGAGAGAAAAGGAGAGGGGGGGGGGGGGGGGGGGAGAGATGGGGGAGGGAAGAGAGAGAGAGAGGAGAGAGAGGGGAGTGAGAAGGGACAGGAAACACAGAGAGACAGAGAGAGGAGAAAGAGGGGAAGAGAGAAGAAGAGTGGACAATGACAAGACGGACAGGCAGACATTGGTCTTCAGTATTCGATTCACTACAATAACAGGTCTATCGTGCTGTCATGTTCATGTTGATATTCGTTTTTGCTGTCATATTGTTTAAATAGACTAAGTGATTTCAGAAACAGAGACGGAATAACACACAGAGAGAGAGAGAGAGAGAGAGAGAGAGAGAGATGAGAGAGAGAGAGAGAGAGGAGTGGTTATTGATATGTAAGACCCATTTGGAGAGAAAAATAGAAAGGCAAAAGTAGAGAAGGCAGAAGGAAGAAAGGAGAGAAGGAAGGAAGGTGGAGAGGTAAAAGCTATGAACAAAAGTGTCATTTATCATATAAAATAGCTTTGACAGACTTCCCCTCCCCCCCCCCTCCCCCTCTCCCTTTTTTTTTGTGGCAGACCTCACATGGACATAGTCCATATCAAAATTCTAGCATCCGCTTATGGATATAAACCCGTTATTCTCTCCCCTTCCCCCTCTTTCCCAAATAATAGAAGAAAATCATGTTGTTCTCTCAAGATGGATGCCTTGAGTAATAAATGTGATCAGAGGTTTGGTATTTTTGTTTGTTTGTTTTCAGAATTCATTTGGCAATACTGTATAATCAGATTCCGTCTTTTTAAAAATTGTCATCCTGTAGGATTAGGCCAAATCTGATTCTGTTTCTATCAAAATTATTGGGGGGGGGGGGGAGGGGGGTTAAGACTTGATGGAGAAGTCTGCCTTGCATATTGAATAAGATCAAACAAAACAAGTGTGATTATCGTAGATAATTATTAGAAGAAGGTCTCTGCACAACCCTTGCACAGCTAACCCCCAACATTTACAAACCCGCATACACATAGGGACTGGATATATAAGAATAAAAATAAAAGCACACCAGGGCTTATTCCTTTATTCTCGAAATAAAAGAATAAATAAAGAAATAGATCTCTCTTCTCCCGCTTCTGTCAAAAAACCAAAAACCTACAAACACTGCATGCAACTTGTCCAGACAAACAACACACACACAACACACACACACACACACACACACACACACACACACACACACAACCCTACCTCATCAACAAGAGGTGTTATTGAAAATTTATGATAGGTTTTTGTTTTTTTTGCCTCTACTTTTTATTTCTTACTCCAATATTCTCCGCTAGGGTTTATTACATTTTGTATTATCTGTCTATGAATGGGACATTGTTATTCATTCCCAGTCTATAAAGTACTGAATCGAGCGGCAATGGCTTGATCGGCATGAATACGGAGCTTGCAGATAAGGCATGAAAACAGCTTTGAATAACTATCAGCAGCGAAATAACAACTCAATAACAAAAATAATCGTTAAAAATCCCAATACAGGTCATTTGATGTTTTGATTTCTTCTTTTTTTTCGAAAAGAGTTGTCATAACAAACGGTATGTAAATAAATGTAAATAAATCCAAAACAAGTAAGAAGAAATAAGCAAGGAACAAACACCAACATAAACGCATCAAGATTCGACAACAATAAACAAATTAGGTTTCAACAACAACATAATTAAAGCAAGCCAAACCCTAACGTTTATCATTTTTATCATTGACTGACATGCCAGAAACGGCGTGAACTGATTTTTACAGTTCCTGCTGATCCCTGCAAATTAGCCTACACTTGTTCTCCACAGAAAGAATCAATACCTGGTTTTCTTAGTGTTTATTCTTTCAAACAAACCATTTTAGACCATATTATCATCATTTTCCAAAACAAACGTTATCCTTTCTTTAATTTTCATTGATTGACATGCAAGAAACCACATTTGCATCACATGCAAGAAACGACATTTGCATCCATGTTTCAGTTAGCATTAATTCAACAAAGCTCATGCTCAGTCTTCGAAATTCGTCATCATCGTCCTAAAAAAAAAGTATTCTCCCTCGCAGAATCTTTCAATAACAACAACAATATTTAAAAAAATAATAAAAGCACTTTTCGAAAAAAAATCATAAACTTAAGAAAATACACATTCTGGAGACCCAAATAACGAACCTCTTCCGCCACTTATGGTGCAGTTAATGAACCCGGCCAGCTTGCTCTGATAGAATTGGCCGCGGTTTCCTGATTGAATGACCCGGGGTTGTTCCCCTTTTGCCTCCATTGCCCTTGCCCATTCAGTAGAGGGCGCCATTCGGAGACGTTTTTCAAAATGGCATGCAAATAGCTGGCAGTGTGCTGCCCGTGATTCTCAGGCTCTGTGCCTGCAAAGCCGTATAGATGTGTGATTTATACTGTACGTATTGCGCCAAAGCCTTCGATTTGATATAGATTTACTCGACAAGTGTGAATGACGTGATTGCATTACCTATGCATTGAGAAAGAAACTTGCCGGAGACCCGCCCATGCATTGAGGGGGACGTTTGAATGGTTGACTTGTGAAATGATTGGCCAGAACCGTCAAGATCGATTACGGTTCAATTGATCCGTTCCTGCCGTTTTTGACTTGTGGTACTCTTTGATGGCGTCTTGCCTTTAATGTCAAATAGTGATTTTCTGAACAAAACGTGCATATACTGCAAAAAGTTTCTACCGCACCATGGTCTTTCTCCCAAGCGCGCTTAATATAAGTGTATTATCATCATTCTGTCATTATTTATTGCTATTAACATCACTGTCACTTCTACACTTGTCGACTGTTGAAGTCTGGCTGCCTTACGAATTCTCATCTAGTTGGGAATATTGATGTACTTCTTATGCGTAAAAAGTAAAGGTGTCCCATAACCTATATGTTGGCCCCTGAAGAAGTGAGGTCTCTGACGCCTCGCTCCCCTACGACTTTATAGGTTAGGGTGACACCTTTACCTTTTTTTTTCTTATGCTTACTGATCGTATGTCACATCAGCAAAAAGAGGAGCCTTGATCACACAACCTCATCAGAGGGCCATATCAGGGTTTAAACAACAAGAGCTCCTGTAAACAAGACAAACAGCCATGTCAGCCCTATAGAATTCGGTCAAGTCTTCTTTCTATTTAGAGCTTCTCTTCTGTTTCGTCCTGGCTAGTCATCCGCTCGCAACTCACTCACCACCCATGCTGTTAACTAGTCAAAGATAAGAAAAAAACAAAGGAAAGAAAGAAGGACGGGAAAGAACGTACAGAAAACGTCATTTCACAAGACCCTTCTTCAAGAAAATATTTTCTCGATTATAATTCTCAAGAAAAGGCTTTTTTTGGTTTGATGTTTCTTCTTGAAAGACAAGCACCCAGGCCAATATTCTTACAGGAAGGATGGGGAGAGGGATGTAGTCTTGTTTTTACTGGATTTGAGCATTTTCAGCCCGTTCTGGATAGAAGCAATCACACGAAAGCCATTAACCTAGTTATTCGTTGTTTAAATGTTTCAGAAGTGTGTGTGTGTAAGTGTACGCACCTAAGTATCCGTGAATATATGCATGCATGTACACGTTTGGATATATGGATTCCTTGCTTGCCTAAGCGTTTGCACGAGCTACAAGAATGGTATCAGACACAACAGACAAAAGAGGGGAAAAGCGTTTCTGTGTACATTCCTGGCGATGTGTGCAGGCAGCTTATGCCTGAATCTCTCTCTCTCTCTCTCTCTCAAACACACACACACACACACTCACACACACGCACTCATCTCTCTCTCCTCTCTCTCTCTCTCTCTCTCTCTCTCTCTCTCTCTCTCTCTCTCTCTCTCTCTCTCTCTCCCACACACACACACACACTCTCTCTCTCTCTCTCTCTCTCTCTCTCTCTCTCTCTACACACACTCTCTCTCTCTAAAACACACACGCACTCTCTCTCTCTCTCTCTCTCTCTCTCTCTCTCTCTCTCTCCTCACACACACACACACACACATGCACATGCCCCCACACACTCTTTCTCTCAAAAGCACTCTCTCTCTCTCGCTCTCTTTCGCAGCATGTCTGCATGGTTTATGTTTTGGTGAATGTTGCAAGTCATGCAGGGTGGGTGTGTGTTTTGGTGAATGTTGCAAGTCATGCAGGGTGGGTGTATGTTTTGGTGACTGTTGCAGTTCATTGCAGGGTGGGTGTATGTTTTGGTGAGTGTTGCAATTCATGCAGGGTGGGTGTATGTTTTGGTGACTGTTGCAGTTGATCACGTCGCACGCGATACGGGTACAGACCCCACCCCGGCATATCCCCGGGGTAGTGGAGGTCACCTTGTCCTACAAGTCCAAGCAGTTCTGCAAAGGAGCTCCGGGCCGATTTGTCTACACTGGTGAGTGGTGGTGAGGGGGGGGGGGGGGGGGGGAGACATGGTGTGTGTGTGTGTTGTGTGTTGTGTGTGTGTGTTTGTGTGTGTGTGTGTGATTGGTTGTGTGGTTTGTGTATGTGTGTGTTGTGTGTGTGTGTGGTTGTGTGTGTGATTGTGTGTGTGTGTTTTGTGTGTGTATGTGTGTGAGGTTGTGTGTGTGTGTGTCTGTGTGTGTCTCTGTCTGTCAGGTGTCTGTGCGTGCGTGTTTTTGTCTGTCTGTCTGTCTGTCTGTCAGTTGGTATGTTGTCTCTGGCAGTTTTCGCTTTTTCTTGCAGCCCACTGAGACTATGAATGCATATACCCTATTCTACTTCTCTCGGTTTGTTGTTTTAAGAGAGAGAGAGAGGAGAGAGAGAGAGAGAGGATGAGAGAGAGAGAGAGTGAGAGAGAGAGAGAGAAGAGAGAGAGATAGAGAGAGAAAGAGAAAGAGAGAGACGAGAGAGAGAAAGAGAAGAGAGAGAGAGAGAGAGAGAGAGGGGAGAAGAGAGGAGAGAGAGAGAGAGGAGAGAGATGAATGAATGAATGAATGAATGAATGAATGAATGAATGAATGAATCCGGCCCTTTTATTTATCTATTTATTTATTCACTCTTTTATTTCGAGGATAATGGAATAAGCATTCGTTTGCTTTTTCTTCATTCAGTCCCTGTGTGTATGTAGTTTGTAAATGATTTTCTCTTCCGTTAAGCGGGACGGGCTTTAACGTGTGCGCAAGATGTTCTGCGTGCGTTCGCACACGGGACCTCGGTTTATAGTCTCATCAGAAGGACTTTTTGGGGAGAGTGGAGTTAGCACTGATGTTAAATCCAGGGGAAAAATCCTCTTGAACGAGAGAGAGAGAGGGAGAGAGAGGGGGAGAGAGAAAGAAAGAGTGTGTGTGTCTTCAATTTCACGTCTGTTCACAAAGTAATATTAGACGAAAAAGAAAGAGTGTGTGTGCGTGTGTGTGTGCGTGCGTGCGTGCGTGTATGTGTGACTGACTAACTCCCACTGTCACACACAGGACTGTGGTGTGATTATTCATAAATACGGAACAGTGCGATACACTCACTACAAACCAACAAACAAGCAATAAAAAGCAGGCATTGGACTGAATTGAATGGCACCGAACCCCCTATCAACCAGCCTCTAACAGATGTTGGTCGTGGCACCATCACAGGTCCTTTGTATGATGTAATTATACTCTAAAAGACACTGGCGCGGAACTGCTTCATTCGCTGACTACAGC
>CM054136.1:34229189-34251689 GCA_028751875.1 Rapana venosa
TCACACACACACTCACACTCTCTCACACACACAACACATACAACGCACACACACACACACATAGAACAGAACAGATGGGACCAGATGACAAAATTTACAAAACTGCATACACACGGGGACTAGATGTGAAAAAAGCATATAAGTGCTTATTCCATTATCCTCGATATAAAAGAATAAAATAAAAACATTTTTTTAAAACATAGACACACAACACAAACACACACACACAGATAGATAGATAGCTGGGTTTATTGCATAGCTGCAGACACAAGTCGATAAGAAGTCGGAGCTGACGACATCAATACTGACCCAGGCCAAACGGTCACAGGACTGGTGGTGGTGGGGGGGCATGATTGGGTTGTAGACCTCTGTGGCATTTGCTAAGAAGTCGGTCAGAAAGCTTGACCACTGAATGACCACAAAGTGTCCAGATGTTTATTCGGGAGACATGTTGTAGTGTTTTGTTAGTTAGTTAGGTAGTTAGTTAGTCAGTGTGTGTGTGTTGTAGTGTGTGTGTTGTAGTGTATGTGTGTGTGTGTTGTAGTGTGTGTTTGTGTGTGTGTTGTAGTGTGTGTGTGTGTGTTGTAGTGTGTGTGTGTGTGTGTGTAGTATGTGTGTGTGCATATGTGTGTGTTAACCAACCATTCAACTAAGTAATCAAGAGAGACAGACAGACAAACAGAGACACAGACGAGCGGGCAGACAGACAGACAGACAGACAGACAGACAGAAACTTGGACACATAAAGACGCATTCTCACAACTGTCAGATCGTATTGGTATGTCTGGAGGGTTCACGTTTTCCAACACACACACACACACACACACACACACACACACACACACACACACACACACACACACACACACACACACTATACAACACATTATACAACACGCACACATACACATACACACACACTATACAACACACACGCGCCACACACACACAATACACACTATACAACACACACACACACACAAAAAAAACACACACACACCACACGCATACACCACACACGCACGCACGCGCGCACACAGAGTGTGTAAAGGAGCATTGCCCCCATACAAGTCTCGTGGCTTTGTATCGATCTCCTTCTTCTTGATGGCTTGATTCTTCTGATTAATACTTTCTGACTACAGGGAGAGAGAGAGAGAGAGAGAGAGAGAGAGAGAGAGAGAGAGAGAGAGAGAGAGAGAGAGGAGAGAGAGAGGCAGGGGTGGGTGGGGGTGTTAGGACACATATGGAAAAGAGAGAGGAGGGATGGAGAGAGAGGGGGATGAGAGCGAGAGAGAGAATGACAAAATACGGCAATACGAAAGATTGACTCTGGTTAGGTTTGTCGCCCATTTCACATGACAGCAGAGGAAGAAGAAGAAAGGAATGCACACAGCCCAAATATCTGAATAACAACAACAAGAAAACCAACAGCAACACACAATCATCACCAAGACATAGCTAGCACCACCACACTAAGGAATAGTTATGATTTACGTTATGATTCATGTATATTCAGCTCAGCACAGGCAACAAATAATGAAAACAACGTCACACAACAACACGCAATGATCATCAAAACGTGTTCTACCACCACCACAACCACCACCACCACCACTAACACACTTACGAATAATTTTGATTTACGTTATGATTCAGAAAGGCATTTAGAACAAGCACACAACAACACCAACACACAATGATCAGATCATCAAAACATGGCTGCCACCACTACCAGCACACTAAGGAATAATGATAATTTACAGGGTTCAGATTCACACTCACACACACACCACACACACACACACACATATATATATATATATATTATTATATATATATATATATATATATATATATATATATATATATATATAATATATATAGATATTCAGAACAGGCAGCACCCGCCTGTCTGGTCATGGCACTGTGCCCTGGCACTGGTTACAGAGACTGAAGTCATGGCTGGATCTGTCATAACACATCTACCTCTGTCACAGTAGCCTGCTTTCCCTTCATCAGAGCTCGTGGTTTTGTCAGATCAGGCCCTTTATGACAGAGAGAGAGAAGGGCGGGAATGGGGGGTGAGACAGAGAGAGAGGGGGTGGGGGTGGGGAGAGACAGACTGACAGAGGAAGGAGGGAGAAAGAGGGAGAGGGGGTTGGGTGGGGTGGGAGGGGAACTGGAAATAGGCCTGTTGACTTCTTCAGTATCCGAAAATCGATTTGCATTCTTCCCCTCACCTTCTTTTCTGTCTGTCTGTCTGTCTGTCTCTCTCTCTCTCTCTCTCTCTCTCTCTCTCTCTCTCTCTCTCTTTTCCCTCTCTCTCTCTCTCTCTCTCTCTCCTCTCCTCTCCTTTCTCTCTCCTCTCTTTTTCTCCCTTTTCCCATCCTCTCCACAGTTTTTCTCTTCCCCATCCTCTGTCCTCCCTATTTCCCTTCTCTCTCCTCTTCCTCTTTCTCTCTTCCCATCCAACCACCTCTTCTCTCTCTCCTCTTCTCCTCTCTCTCTCTCTCTCTCTCTTCTCTCTCTCTCTCTCTCTCTCTCTCTCTCTCTCCTCTCTCTGCGTGCCGGTGGGGACGGATGACAAAATCTATAAAAATTGCATATAATATACAGGGACTTGATGTTAAAAATAAAGCACATGAGTGCTTATTCCATTATCCTCAAATAAAATAAATATTTTTTAAACCTCTCTCCATCCCCCGCCCCCCCTCCCTCTCTCTCTCACTCTCTCTCTGTGGTTGGTCTTGCATGATCTTGACAAGCCAGTGTCATCTGCCTTAATGGGTGTGTCGCTGTGTGTACCATAACACCCTTGCGAGAGTTACGTGCGCGAGAATAATATGGCCATGGCAGGTGTAGGCAGTTTTACACAGACACAGAGAGACAGACAGAGAGAGAGAGACAGAGAGAGAGAGAGAGAGAGAGAGAGAGAGTGGAGATGGCAGTTGGGGGTGAGGTAGAGTGGGGAGTTAGCGTGGGTGGATGGGAGGACGGTGGTGCCAAATTGTTTCCCAAGCCGCACTACCAGCAAGTGGCACTGCATCTGCCCAGCTTTCCTTATCTATTATTTTCTCCCTTCGTCTGTCTGTCTGTATGTATGTAAGTCTATCTGTCTCGCTGTCTGTCTGTCTCTCTCTGCCCACCTCCCCCCCCCCTCTCTCTCTCTCTTTCTGTGCCTCCGCCCTCTCTATCTCGTGCCTCTCTCTCTCTGTGCCCTCCCCCCCTCTCCTCTCTCCTCTCTCTTCTCCACTCCTCTGTGCCCCCACCCCCCCCCCCCCCCCCCCCTTCTCTCTCTCTGCCCCTCTCTCTGTCTGTCTCCTCCTTCTCTCCATCCGCAGACCTACCTCCCGCTCTTTCTCTTGACCTCCGTCTCTCGTTTCTCTCCCTGTCTCTGTTTCTCCTGTGTCTGTCTTCTCTCTCCCACCTTTTTTTCCTGTCTCCTCTGCACACAGCCCTCTCTCTGTCTGTCTGTCTCTCTCTCTGTCTTTCCCCCTCTATTTCTCCCTCTCTCTCTCTCTCTCTCCTCCCCCCACTCTCTCTCTCTCGCCCTCCACCTCTATCTCTCCCCCTTTCTCTCCTCCCCTCTCTCTCCCCCCTCTCTCTGTCCCCTCTCCCCTTCTCTCTTTCTCTCCCTCTCTCCTCCCCCCTCTCTCTCTCTCTCTTTCTCTCCCCCTCTCCCCTCCCCCTTCTCTCCTCTTCCTCCTCTTTTTCCACCCTCTCCCTCCCTCTCCCTCCCCCCCCCCTCTCTCTCTCTCCAACTAAACCGTCCCGCTCCCCCCCCAAAAACCCCCCCCCCCCCCCCCCCCCCCCCCCCCCTCCCCCCTTTCCATTCCGATGGCTTGACTTCATTTAGGGAAGGCAGGCAGGCTCGTTCTGGCAGACGAGTCAGTCGCCCCAGCCTTCTCTCCAAGACACCAGTCACAGTTATCAATAGAACGGTCTCAACCCCCATACCACCCCCTGCTACCCTCCACCCCCCACCCCCACCCCCCACCCCTCCCCACCCTCCCCACCCCTCCTCCAGTCCAGGCCTTCTCCATCCCCCTCCCCCCCCCCCCCCTCTATCTCTCTCATTCTCTGTATCTGTCTGTCTGTCTCAGTCCCCCTCTCTCGTCCCCTTCCCTCTCTCTTCCTTTTATTATCTCTCTCTCTCCCTCTCTCTCTCTCTCTCCCTCTTTCTCTCCCTCTCTCTCTCTCCCCTCTCTCCCTCTCTCTCTCTCCCTCCTCTCTCTCCCTCTCTCTCTCTCCTTTCTCTTCTCTTCTCTCTCTCCCTCTCTCTCTCTCTCCCCCCCAAAAACAAAAACAAAATTGTTATGCTTATTCTATAACCACTATAAATAAAATTGTTCATTGTTCTCTCTCTCCTCTCTCTCTCTCCTCTCTCTCTCTCCCGCTCTCTCTCTCTTCTCTTCTCTCCTCTCTCTCTCCTTTCCTCTCTCTCCCTAATCTCTCTCTGTCTAATATCTCTTTCTTTCTCTCTCTCTCTCTCCCTCCCTCTCTCACCACTCTTTCCTCCTCTTCACCTCTCTCCCTCTCCATCCCCCTCTCCCTGCTGTCATTTGGAGCTGTAGAGGGTTGGATTTTTTTTGGTTTCTTGTCACCACACTCAAACACACACTTACACACACACACACACACACAACACACACACACACACACACACACACACAACACTCACACACACACACACACAACACACACAGCACGCACACAACACTTTCGTTCCCATCCACCCTGTCCCTTTCTTTCTTTCTCTCTCTCTGTCATTTGTCCTCTTCTCCCGTCCTCCTCCCTCCCCTCGACCCATCCCCACCCTACCCCCAACCCCCACATTCCCTACTCTCTCTCATCTCCATCTTCTCTCTCACTCTCATCTCCTCTCTCCTCATCTCTCTCTCTCTCTCCATCTCTCTCTCACTCTCTCTCTCCTCTCCTCTCTCCTCTTGCTCGCTCTCTGTCTGTCTCTCTGTCTCTTTTTCTCTGTCTCATCCCTTCCCCACCCTCTCTCTCTCTGTCTCTCTCTCTCTCCCCTCTCTCTGTCTCAGTCTGTCTGTCTGTCTCTCTCTGTCTCGCTCTTTGTCTCTCTCTCACGCTCTCTTTCTCTGTCTGTCTCTCTCTCTCTCTCCCTCTCTGTCTGTCTCTCTCTCTCTTTCTCTTCTCTCTCTCTCTCTCTCTCTCTCTCTCTCTCTCTCTCCCCTCTCTCTCTCCCTCTCCTCTCTCTCTCTCTTCTCTCGCTCGCTCTCTGTGTCCATGTGGCAGTGTGTCAACTGCACTTTATATCCTCAGCCCTTTCCCCCTTCCTTATCGATTGCTTTAAGATGCTGCTGCTACTGCTGTGCTGCTATCCTGCTCTGTGTTTGTGTGAGTGTAGTGTGTGTGTAAGTGTGCATGGTGTGTGTAAGTGTGTGTGTGTAAGTGTGTGTGTGTGTGTGGTGTGTGTGTAAGTGTGAGTGTGTATGTGTGTGGTGTGTGTGAGTGTAGTGTGTGTGACCGCCTGTTTGTCTGTTTGGTATTTTCATTGTGAATGGATATGATTTGTTTAGTGTTTCCTCCCTCTTTATTTGTATTTATTTTTGTGTTGTTATTGTAAATTGCAGTTTTGAATTATCTCTGTGCTTTTTTTTTCTCTCTGGTAGTGTGTGTGCGTGTGTATGTGTGTGACCACCTGTTTGTGTGCCTGGTCTTTTGTTTGTGAATGAAGATCATCACTTTGTCTAGCTCCTTGTCCATCTTGATTTGTACTTATTTCTGTATTTATTATGTTTTAGATTATAGTTTTTTAATCATCTCCCTAGTTTTTCCGGTGGTGGTGGGGTGTGTATGTGTGTAGCCCGCCTGTCTGTGGCCTGTTTCCTTGTTTTTATCTATGAATGAATAACTTGTGTGTTTAACTGCGTGTGTACTGTGGTTTCTATCTATCTCGGTATTCTATCTTTATTCTGCTCCCACTTCGCTCCAGTCTCATCCACTCTATTTCCTTCTACTTTATTCCAGTCTGCTCCACTCTGCTTCATTCTGCTATGCTCCACTTCACTCCAGTCTACTCCAGTCTACTTCATTCTACTCTACTCCATTAATTTTTACTCCATTCCGCTCCACTCTACTCCATTCTCTTCTTTTCATTCCACTCTGTTTCTTTCTACTACTCCGTTCTGTTCCACTTTACTCCTTTCCACTCTATTCTTTCCCAGACCACTCCACTCCACTCTAGTCCATTCCATTCCACTATTTTCCTCTTCGATCGAGAATACTCCTTTCCGCTCCATCTTTTTCCCCACTTCTCTTCACTCCAATTCACTCTGCTCCGTTCCACTCTACTCCATTCCTTTATGTTCCGTTCCACTCTACTTCACTCCATTCCATTTCACTCCACTCTGCTCTATTTCACTCCACACTATTCTGTTCCTTACCACTCTACTCCACTCCATTCCACTCCACTCCATTCTGCTCCGTACCACTCTACTCCACTCCATTCCACTCCACTCCATTCTGTTCCGTACCACTCTACTCCACTCCATTCCACTCTACTCCATTCTGCTCCGTACCACTCTACTCCACTCCATTCCACTCCACTCCATTCTGCTCCGTATCACTCTACTCCACTCCGTTTCATTTCACTCTACTCTGTTCATTTCCACTTTTACTCCATTCCACTCCACTCCATTCTGTTCCACTCCACTCCACTCCATTCTGTTCCATTCCACTCTGTTCCATTCCACTCCACTCCATACTGTTGCATTGCACTCCACTCTGGTCCGTTCCACTCTACTCCACTCCATTCTCTTCCGTTCCACTCTCCTCCACGGCTTTCCAGTTGTTCCCCCACTCTGGTTCACTCCACTCCCATAATTATTGTGGCGGTGTCAAATTGGAGTTTACTTCAATTTTGTACGTTGACCACAAGGAAATGTTTAGGGTAGATTCCTCGCTTGCCGTGTTTATTGTTTCGGTTACACTTTATTCAATTCCATTCCATTCCACTCCACTCCATTCTGGTCCGTTGCACTCTACTCCACTCCACTCCACTCCACTCCATTATACACGTGTATTTGATCAGAATACACCTTTTTGGGACGGGATAGCTCAGTGGTCGGAGCACTCGCTTTCCCCCAGCCAAGTTAAGCAGCGTCGAGCGTGGTTACCAGTTGGATGGGTGACCGTTTGTGCGCCTTGGCTTCAGTACAGTTCCCCCAGTTCACCCAGCTGTAAATGGGTACCTGCCTTCTTTAGGGTCAGGGAAGGTAAAGCATCGAGGGAGAGGAGATGGGCGCCGCCCTCAATATGCTGGCCCTAGAGAAGTGAGGTCTCTGACGCCTCGCTCCCCTACGACCTTATAGGTTATGGGACTCCTTTACACCTTTTTAATCAAATATTTCCTTGACTAGTAGCAGCAGTCTGTATCATACTGCATGCATTGTGTTGTGTGTGTTGCAGCCCTGACAGAGCCCACCATAGACTACGGGTTCCAGAGGCTGATGAAACTGGTGCCCAGACATCCTGGAGATCCGGAGAGACTGCCCAAGGTAAGGAGGGAATAATAGACTGGCACCAGCAGAACCGGGACATTAGCTAAAAGAAAGATTTGTGTTGACGGACTCGTATTGTGTGTGTGTGTGTTTGTGTGTGTGTGTGTGTGTGTTGTTGTGTGTGTTGTGTTTTGTGTGTGTGTGTGTGTGTGTGTGTGTGTGTGTGTGTGTGTGTGTGTGTGTGTGTGTGTGTGTGTGTGTGTGTGTGTGTGTTGTGTGTGTGTGTGTGTTGTGTGTGTTGAGCGTTCGTGTGTCTGTATGTTTTGGTTTAAACAAAATTTATTTGTTCTTATTTTATTTCATTCCATTCCATTTTATTCCATTTCATTTCATTTTCTTGTCTTTTATTTTTCTTTTTTTTCGTTAGAGTGTATGTCATTTCTTTAATTTCATTTCATTCCGTTTTATTTATTTTCTTTCATTTCATTTCTTTTATTCCATTTTCTTTCACTTTTCTTTCATTTCATTTTCTTTCACTCCATTTTTATTTCAATTTCCTTTCATTTTCCTTTCATTTCATGACATTCCATGTTCATCTGATCTCATGTCACGTCCACTCTCCTTCTTCCCTGGGTTGCAGGAGATCATCCTGAAGAGAGCGGCGGACCTGGCGGAGGCTCTGTACAGCATGCCCCGGAACCCTAACCAGCTGTCGCTGCCCACTCCCCGCTCCCCGGCCATGAACAACTCCTCCATGGGCGGCTTCAACGCCTACCCCTCCCAGCTGGCCGTGTCCGTGGCTGAGTCCGTCAATGGTCAGTGGGACGAAGGTTGGTAGGAGGAGGAGCGAGCGAGCGAGCGTGCGAGCGTGGACGACAGGAGGATGGATGGGTAGATGGATGGGGGTTGGAACGCTATCGATGGCTGTTATAACATGCTGATCGTCATGGTATGGCGATGGTTGGGGAGAATGGAGCGGCGGATGGCGTGGGCTGACAGGGATGGATGAGTGGTGGATGTGATGGAAGATGGATGGATGGATGGGTGTGATGGATGGATGGAGTGGGTGGGTGGTGAGTGAATGAGTGGGATGGAGGGTATGGAGGAGGAGAGGAGGATGGGGTGGGTGGACGATGGATGGATGGATGGTGGATGGATGGGTGGGTGGAGGGATGGGATGGATGGAGGAGGAGGAGGGAGGAGGTGGGGGAGGGAGAGAGGGGGGGGGAGAGAGGGAGGGGGTGGGGATAAGTGTGTATTTGTGTGTGAGGGGGGATATATGTGTGTGTGTGGGTTGGGGGGGAGGGTGAATGTGTGTCTGTGTGAATGCATTCGTTTGGGAATGCATGTGTGTGAGTAGATTGTGGGGAGGATGTTGGATGGAAGGTAAGTTTGCTGATGAGTGTATCTGTGTGCTTGTGTGTAGTGTGTGTGGGTGGGGGGGGGGGTTGTAGTGTGTGTGTGTTGTGTGTGGTGTGTGTGTGTGGTGTTGTGTGTGTGTGTGTTGTGTGGTGTTCTGTGTGTTGGTGTGTGTCCTGATCCCTCCATCTACATGTTAGTCCATGAGTTCACAATAGATCGTATTATTTTGTTGTCCAGTCCCCTCCTGGTTCGCGCGGCGCTGTGCGCGCGCGCGCACACACACACACACACACACACACACCCACACCACATCACACACACACACACACAACACATAAACCATCACACACAACACACGCACGCACAGAACCAACACGCTACAACAACAACACACACTACAACAACAACAATACCACACACACACACACACACACACACACACACACATATAACACAACACTACACACACAACACACGCACGCACAGAACACAACACGCTACAACAACAACACACACTACAACAACAACAATACCACACACACACACACACACACACACACACACACACACACACACACACACACACACACACACCCGCCACCACCACCACCATCCATCACCACCATCACCACCACAGAGCATCCATCCCTGGAGATTCTCAGAACGTGACGCCAGAACTGGTGCCAGATTACACACACCCCACACCTCCACACCCACCCACCACCCACGCACCATAGATCCATTCTACCTCTCCCCCCACCCCACTCCCCGCACCCCCCACCCCCACCCTGAGGGGGAGGGGGGGGGGACAGACGAGAAGCCCATTGAGAAAGAAGCGGGGGATATAACCTTAACAGTAGGAGCAACGAAATCCTTACACCATAACTATTTGCAACCCGCCAGGATTCCTGTTGAAGGTGTGTGTGTGTTTGGAAGGGGGGGGGGGGGGGTGGAATAGAGAGGGGGAGGGGGGTATGGGGGGGGGGGGGGCTTCTATTTGATTTTAAACGGAACGAATTTTGTCAGGTTAGAAGCTAAGCTGTAAGCGTAGCGTGGACTAATAGGGCCTATAAAGGATGGCTTGTGTGGTGCAACGTGACTTTTCCCAACAGACAGCTTTTGAAGAGATCGATAGCTAGATAGATGGACGATAAGCTACGCATCAGGAGTGTTTGAAGCGGTAATTTACCAATTTTGAACTATGATGAGGAGGGGTGGGGGTGGGGGGTGGGGGTGGGGGAGGGTGGAACTATTGTTGATTGTGTTGTCTGGCAGTGGTGGTGGTGGTGGTGGTGGTAGCAGGAACAAGAGGAGGCATTGTTAATGTTGTTGTTGCTGTTTGTCTTGTTGTGATTAAAGTGTGGGGTTGGTTGGTGAAGTGCTAGGGGTCAAGTTATTATGTTAATTAAGCGTACCAGGGAGTTTTGTTAAGGCTCAAGGTGTAGGGGAGGGTAGGAGGAGGAGGAGGAGGAGGAGATGATGTTAGACGTGACGTGATCACTGTGAAATTAGTTAGGTTGAAGGCTGACAGGAACGTACAAGAGAGGTTGTTGTTGTTGGGTGTGATTGTTGCGTGTGTGTGTGTGTGTGTGTGTGTGTGTGTGTGTGTGTGTGTGTGTGTGTGTGTGTGTGTGTGTGTGTGTGTGGTGATGGGGGAAGGGGCAATGGGAGTGGGGGGGGGGGGGGGGGCTCTGTTTGATTTTAAGCGGAACGAATTTGTCTTAAAAACCTGTGATGCATTTTCTCTGTTCTCTCTGTCTCTCTCATTCTCTTTCTCTGTCTCTATCTGTCTACCCCTCTCTCACTGTGTCACTCTCTGTCTCTCTCTCTGTCTGTCTCTGTCTGTCTGTCTGTCTCTCTTTCCCTCTTCTCTCTCTCTCTGTATCTCTATCTCTTTGACTCACTCCACCCCCCCCCCCCCCCCCCCACCCCCCCGTCTCTCTCTCTCTCTCTCTCTCTCTCTCTCTCTCTCTGTCTCTCTCTCTTCCTTTCTGATTCTCACGGTCAGGTCATTTCTGTTCTCCTTCTCTCACGCTTCAGCCGGGTACACCCGTAGCCAAAGCTCCAGCGTGTCACCCCGGGGCTATGGGTCTAACGGTTCCACTCCCCACAGCGTCAACGGTGGGGCCTACGGGGCCAACCCGGCCATGAACGGCTACCACACCAGCGCTGGGCCTCTGGGGAATATGGGTAGGTGGTTCAAATCCTCCATTAGTTTAGTATGAGCTGAGTGTGGTGTGGATTTCGGAAGTTTTGCCATTGGGTGTGTGTGTGTGTTGTTGTTGGGTTTTTTAGGTTATTATGATGTGTTTTTGGTTGAGGGTTTTTGTTGTTTGCTTTATTTGTTTGATTTGTACCTGTTTGTTTGTTTGTTTGTTTGTTTTTCTGTGTGCTTTGTCTCTGATTCTCCGTGTCTCTTGTTCCGTGTTTCTTTCTCGTATCTTCCTCCCTCCCCTCTCTCTATCTCTGTCTCTCTGTCTGTCTGTCTGTCTGTCTGTCTCTCTCTCTCTCTGTGGCTCTCTCTATCTGTCTGTCAGTCTCCCTGTCTCTGTCGCTGTCTCTCTCTCTCTCTCTCTCTCTCTCTCTCTCTCTCTCTCTCTCTGTGTTTTATATCATTTTGTGCTGTTTTGTTTTGGTCGTTATTTTTAGATGATGGGAATTGTATAGGTCTCTTGAGGCTTCCCACCTCGTCCTTTCTTTCCATTCAAAACAATCGGCAATAGCGAAATTGAAAACGCTAGGGCATAATTATAAAAAAAGGGAAAAAGAAAAAACGAGAATGTTGAAATATGTGTTGTTAGCGAGTGTTTAAACTGCCATCGCCATATTTAAGAAGAAGGTTCTTTTTCTGTCTGTTTTTTCTCCTTCATTGACAAGGCGGTCGAAAGAATCGGGTTTGTAAATACATGATAGAAATGTCCTTTTTTCTCCCCCCAAAAAAATATTGGGACGAAAAATATAGAGGTGTTCTGGTGCGTTCAAGCCAAGATTTACCTATAAAAAGAAAAGCTCTATTCAGATTATGATGATTATTTTTTCTCGTGTTGAGTAGCTCTTAATGCTCTTGAGTATTTTCATTTCTTAAATTGTTTTGGGAATGGGTTTATTCTGTAGCTAACTTGGTGTTTTTTTCGTATAATTTTCATTAAGTTTCGTTTATGTATTCAGATTTTACACACACACACACACACACACACACTGGCTTGATGAAAAAAAGCAAATGCACTGCTTATTCAATGTACCATCTGAAAATAAAAGTTTGACTTTGACTTTCACACACACACACACACACACACACACACACACACACCAACAACAACAACAACAACAACAACTCACATTGTTTATCTTAATGCTCCAAAAACAGTGTATTATAAAGCATAACCGGAAGTGCTCAAATGCCAACAAAACTCCGATCGAGTGCATTCCCCTCATTTCGTGTTTGGGTGTTTTTTTGGTTTGTTTGTTGTTGTGGTGGGTTTGGGTTTGTTTGGTTGTTGTTGTTTGGGGGTTTTTTTTTGGGGGGGGGGGTTTGTTTTGCCTGTTTCACTGTGCAAAGTTTGTAGTCTTTGTTTGTTTGTCTATTTGTGTGTTTTGTTTTCAGTTTGTTCTCGTGGTGTTTGTTTATTTTTCATACTGTTTATTTCGTTTTCCTATGTGTTTATTTTTTGCACTGTTTCTGTCGTTTTCCTGGAGGCAAGAAAACATACTATGACAATGACCAGGTGTGGGCTCTTGTTTTCTGGAGGCAAGAATACGTAATATGACAATGACCAGGTGTGGGCTCTTTGGTTTCCTGGAGGCAAGAATATGTAAGATGACAATGACCACGTGTAAGAGAAGAGGGATTGTATGAGGAACTGGTTTGGCTCTGTGTGTGTGACAGGTCTGGACCATTTCCTGCGTGACGAGGCCAGCAGACTAGGCGCAGGTAAGCCATCAGCATGGGCACTTGCCTCTTCTGTGTTGTGATGCTATCTGTTCATCCATCGGTTTATTCATTTATCTATTTGTTCGTTTGTCTCTCTATCTACCGTAGTATTTAGCGTTTTAGCCTCCTTAGTGCCTAGAATGCCCGCAGTCCTGTTATTCCTGTACTGCTTTGCCCATCTCGCCCCCTACAGCTATGCACTGACTGGTTCTGTTCTTGCGCACACGTTAAATCCTGTTCCGCTTTTCGTAAGTGTAGGCCATTGTGTGGCGGGGACTAGATGTAAAGAAAGCACATAAGTGCTTATTCCACTATCCTCGATATAAAAGAATAAAATAAAAAATTTAAAAAAACATTCACAAGGTGACGAAATCCACAGAAAACCAGGCTATTAGTGACTAAGCTGTTCAAAGACAGTTGTGAGGCTGCTGGCTGAAAGAGACTCCGCTCTACTAGATCATCGCAAACATCATTCACAGAAAATGATGATAATTATGATCCACTTAGGCTTGAGACAGCATGTTAGGACTTCAGCCAGGCCCGAGGGATACAGACACAATCATGCAGTAGTTGTCAAGTACTCTGAGCACTGCTCCTTAACTTTTCTCGCTTATAGAGGAGAATACTCCAGCTCTGTGGATCAAGTGTTCCTGTAGAGCCTATAGCAGATCCAACATTGGACAGGAGCAAGCTGGATCTAGAAAAAAAATCCTGCAGTTTTGTACCTCTGATTGGGATCGAACCCACAACCTTCTGGCCGATAGATTGCTGCTCTAACCACTGGCAAAGGCGTCTGATAAATGCTGGTTCTATCATTTTGATTGTTATGGGCAGGGTTTTTTCTATGTAGATTTATACATGTTGGTGGTATTTTATTTACGTTTGTTTTGGTGTCTTTTCCTAGTATTCTTCTCTTTCTGCCTCTTTATTTGTTCATATTACCATCTCTTCGCTTTGGAAAAAATGTTAGCGCAGAAACAGTCCTATTATGTTGTTATTACGCTTTATTGATATGTTGTCTTTGGATATCGTAGAAGACAATGTTGCATGCACGTGAGTGTTCTGTAGATGTTATTTGGATGTTCAGCCATGTTTTTCGTTTAGTGTTTGTTTTATTTTGTTTTTGTGTATACATTTCATTCAGAAAAGTATAGCACACGAAAACACCAATACAAACAATAAAAAAAGAAACATGCAGCAACAGTTTATTTAGACTCTTAATCCCATGATAAAATAGTATTTTTCTTTATAGATATGCTGACGAGGAAGATTTGCATGTACATGAAAACAAAAGCGCATTTGTATGCATACAATCGCCAAGCTTGAACACGCAAAAATAAAGGAATCAATATAGAAAAAATGTACAAGCACTTTGCACAAATACGTTTATATTGATTTGAACAAAAGACAATGGCATACACTCAGGAAAATATGTGGACATATGCGCGCGCGCGCACACACACACACACACACACACACACACACACACACACTGGCGCGCGCACGCACACACACATTCACGAGGCGTAACGTGCTTTATGTCTGGCAATATTATCCATGATTTATTATTTTTCGTTTAATGCCTGCTTGTTCTTTGTTTCGCTATTGTTTCGCTTTGTGTTCTGTTGCTACTTTGCAGTAACTTCTCGGTCTCTCTTTCTGGGAAAATATCAATGCAAACGTGAGAGAAACGCTTTAAAACAATAGGCAATAGGCACATGCAAGCTTTTGCCGGCGACTGCGTGCGCGCATGTACGCACTCAGACACGTGTAGGGATACAAGTACACACGCCATTTCCCCGCTCCTCTCTCTCTCTCCTCTCTCTCTCTCTCTCTCTCTTCTCTCTCTCTTACCACACACACACACACACACACACACACACACACACACACCATAATCTCAATTGTCACAATCATTATAACTTCATTTAAAACGACAACCTCCAAAATTACATACACTGGCTACCACCCGATCAATCAACAAAAGAAAGTCCTACAACACAGACAGACCAGGCTGGAACTACTAAAATACCCAAAAAAAGATCATTTATCAATCCGGAATGTATCGTGCTGAAACTGCCCTCGGGGCGATTTCTCCCTCAGGAGGGTCTGTCTCTCTCTGCCGTCAGGACTCCAAGACAGGCCAGGTTTTATGGCATGTTACTGCCATCTTGGATCCCGGGCTCCTTAGAGAGAGTAACCATCTGGGCTGTGCTAGGCTATCGCTCCATTTTTCTGTCAACTGTCGAAAAGGTGGTGGGGGGTGTAAAACAAATGAAGGTGGTAGGGATAGAGATGATTATCTGCGATCTTACTCCAGAAGGGTGGAGGGTACCTGAAGTAGAGATGACCCTAGAGTTTTTAAAAGCGTCAGTTTGAATTAAAGCTCCCGTGAGTTCCTTGTGTCAGATTTGACCCACCTGTGTCATGCTGATTTCGCCGTTATGGATGAGTCTATTAGCGTTGCCTTCTAGGCGGGAGGTACAGGGCCTAGCTGCACGTGCTAATGGGACTTCCGCTGTGTAGACATCTGGATTCTCGTTGGTGGTGTTGTCTGTCTCTCTCTCTCTCTCTCTCTCTCTCTCTCTCTCTCTCTCTCTCACACACACACACACACACACACACATACACACACACAAGATTGGTCTTGTAATTTTTTTCAAAACATTTTTAAGTTGAGTAAAGAGGAAGACACGTATCTTTTAGCAAGCCAATTACTGGCCCACCAACTCTGTAAAAGTGGATACGTATGCGTCAAGTGTGTGCAAAATGGCTGAAATGTAGGAGGAGCTTTCTGTTCTTGACTATTCTGTTTTTTATCATCTGTGAAGCGCAGGAAAGGTTGATAGTAGGTAATCTTTAATGCCTGGTTTGATCTATTTTGTTGTAGTGGGAAGGTAGATTTATGGTTGTAAACAATTGGAAATGGAGTTGTCATTTTCGTAGTTGGACCAGAGAACCCTGCGTTGGAATTTGAACAAAAGGTAGTAAATGAATGCCAGAAAGAAAATATGATCTTCATCGATTGCTAAGAGTAATCTTTAGAAATGACTTAAGAAAAAAAAAAAGGTGTACTTTTGGTGAAATCCACAAAGCATAGGCATAGAAGAAAAAAATAAAGCAAAACAAAATACAAGTTCTGGAAATGTATAGAAACACTGTTATGAATCAATACATTGCTTGCTGTCAAGGACAGACACTTGCCTGGTGCAGGATAGATGTCGAGTCACACGATTTATTCAACTTAGTATTCCTATAGCTCTTTTTTCAGCGAATATATTGCCAGTCTGGCGCAGTGTAGAGTTAGGACAATCCCCACCCGCACCCTACCCACCCCACCCCAAATCCTGCCACGCTACTACCCCTCTCCCTCCCCTCCCCCCAGCTGACTAGGATCTCATGGGATTATCATACCCCATCGATAAAATCATCGTATTGTATTGTGTAGTATTGTACTGTATCGTATTGTATCGTATCCCATTGTGTCCGTTTTCAGACTTTTCTTCGTATAAATCGAGCCGATCTCCCTAGCACGTCCCATAAAACATCCCCACATAAGTGGATAAACGAAACGAAGAAATTCATGTCGGAAGTAGACTGTGTACGTATGTGTATGTTATGGTTTTGGTAGTTTACGTATGTATGTGTTATGGTTTTTGTTGTGTTGCAGTTTCGTGTGTACGCATGTGTGTGTGTGTTATGGTTTTGATTGTGTTGCAGATTCATGTGTACACGCATGAGAGTTATGTTTTTTTGGTTGTTATAGTTCAGTTCCTCCTAGCGTGTACGTATGTGTGTGTGTGTTATGGTTTTGGTTGTTTGGCAGTTTCCTCCTGCTCCTCCCCTCCAGGGTCTCACTCCACCATCCCTCCACCACCACCACCACCACCACCCCCAGGCCCCACCCCCGGGGTAGGCGGGGGGTCATACCACCCCGGGGGGCCGGGCTTGTGGCCTGGTTTGACGGCCAAGCAGAAAAGTGCCTTTGCCCCCGTGTACAGAGACTTCCAGAATGCCTGGGTGGCTCACCCCTAACTCGCACGTCAGTATCGCTTGTAGAGCATCATCACTACTTGTCCTTCTGTCCTGTGGGGTCTTCTTCTTCTTCTTCTTCTTCTTCTTTCTTCTCTATCTCTCTCTCTCTCTCTCTCTCTCTCTCTCTCTCTCTCTCTCTCTCCGCTCTCTCTCTCTCTCTCTCAATCGTCACTCCTGTTAGGGAGAAAGTAAACAAGCCAGCTGTGTATCTATTAGGTAAAGTACAGGTTATCAAGAGATACAGCAAGTTTGGGGGTTTGTTTTTTTGGTCCTGAAGCGAACTGCACAAGTATAGGTTTCGAGCGAATGACCGGGCTTGGAGTTGTGTGTCGTTGAGGACAGACGTTCCTGTAGGGACTTTAGCATCATTCTGCTGTCCTTTGTCTCGAGCGTCAGGGATAAAATCATGATATAGGTTACTTGAAGATGGTGGCATGTCTCAGCTTGTCGTGTTCATGATTGGTGAAAGGGGTTGGTGTTTTTTTTTATTGTCTGTTTTTGCTTTGATTCTGTTTCATCTTTTTTTCTTTATGTTGTCTTGTTGTTATCATCTGCATGTTATCGTCTGCCGTGTTGATGCTTTTTGGATTGATGTATGTTGTGGGATAGCGTTACAAAATTCTCTTCTTATTCTTTCAGTACTTCTGTTGTTGTTGTTGCGAGTTGTGTCAGCGTATGTGATATTGTGTGTGTGTGTGAGAGAGAGGGAGCGAGAGAGAGAGAGAGAGAGAGAGAGAGAGAGAGAGAGGAGAGAGAGAGGAGAGAGAGAGAGAGAGAATAGGACACAGGTTATTGTTGTGGTTGTATGATATGATGAATATGATGTGGTAGCGTCTGTTAATAACGCTTTAAAGTTTAATTAGAGCACACACAATGCAATACTGCACAGTTACATTTCTTGCTACACCAAGATCATAGAAAAAGGAAGCGGTTGATATGGTTTTGTAATTACTAGTAAAAACCTGGAAATTGTGTACCAAAGTCGGAAAGCGACTATCAAAATGGTGGGGGAAAAGCTCACATACACAAAAATCTCTCTATTAGTGAACCTCAGAGCTCTAAACGAAGAACGAAAGAAATGTATCCAAATATTTTTTCTGAAACATGATTATCAAAACTTAAGATGAAAACTATTAGCTTAGGTATGTTACAAAGGATAAAACCCGAATTTTTAACGTGTAAGCATAAATGGTGAGCTATATTACACTGTAGTGATTCGCACAACTACAGTTCTCTATTATCATGTTCAAAATGATAAAATATTTTGTTGTTTAAAGAATACACTTCAGTCAAAAATCCCTCGCATGGAAGGGTACTCTTGTACTTGAATGCATCTACACACTCTTGATCAAAGCAACTCAGAAAAAGACCTTCTTAACAAACAATAGAGTTGGTATTGCACTCATACATAACATATACCACACCGAATTAGACAAACATAGAAAATATCATTTGGCGGGAATATATAAAAATGAGACAAAAAGGAAACAGCCATGCACGATCAGTTATTGTCAGCGCTTGGTATTCAGAAATATCGTTCTTTTGGAAAGAAAGCAGATAGTATTTGACAAAAAACGTTATTATAGACAGAAAAAAGATTGCTTAAAATACTCCACAAAGACATTTTTTTTAATACGGAAAAACAAACTGATGGCCAAGGATGTATCTAGCAAAACAAACTATCATTCCTGAACCTTTTTGAGCGGGCATAAGCATCACCCAGTGCATTTAATGGTTTTACAACATGTTGGCATTCTGTTGGTGACAACTGACTTTCACTGACCAATCAGACACGAGGCCTGACGCGGCACGTGATGCTGTCTGTTTCAGCGGGCATGAGCAGTATCGTGGGCTCCCCCTTCTCCAGCGTCAACCCCTTCGGCCTGCCCACCTGCGGCACTCAGGGCTACGGCAGCTCCATCGTGTCGCCCGCTAAATGACCGGCACTCTACTGACCCCAGGCAGCCGCCACACGCGCCTCCTCCCTGCCTACCTCACTGAGGTGGGACTCGGGGCGGGGCGTCGAGCTGCAGGTCACCTGAACTGGACTGCTGACTGGTCCCTGTGCGGGTGTCTGGTGCTGGAAGGACTTCAGCAGCAGAGACGTGCGTGTGGATGGGTGTGGGACTGAGATCCGGATCGCCTGTGCTGTGTGTGGTAGGGGCTCTCTGCAGCAAGGACACAAGTTGTCTCAAAGGTGGTCACACTTTCTCTGCAGGGGGGAGGAACGTTTAGAGCTTGCGCAGAAAGTTTACAGCTTGGGCAGAAAGTGGGTGCCATCAGAGCAGATAGAAGAGGATCCAGATGCTGTGTCCGTTGTGAGTCCGGGGTGGGAGCTGCACTTGTATGCCAGGGCAACTGAAGCGGAGCTCACCTTCCTTGTGAGTATCGGTAGTCGCGGCTTAGAAGAGACTCCTGCCAGCGACGTTGGTGATCGTGGGATAGGGTCTGGTGACCAGAACTCCAGCATGGTGACCCAGGCTTCATTCAGGTGACTACAACCGATGTTGTTGAGGAAGGCTTGGGTTTGATGAACAGGACTTCATCTACAGCTTGATGACCAGGTGTTAGGTCTTCTGAAATACCTTCCATGTCAATCCGAAATCGGGATGGTAAACAAGGCTGTTTGTGCCCCATCCTGGACGGAGTTATTCTTGCCACTTGTACCGTTGTTGGACTGAGCTGAACCTGAGGGTTGTGTATTATTCATTTTGGTGTGAAAGTCGTTTGTTGACATGTGTCATTATGATTTTGTTTTTACAGATTCACAGAGCCATTGAAATGGACGTTGTCTAGTCAATACGAATGCCGTGAGTGTACTGTATCCCACTGTATCAATACTTTGACATAAAGACTGAATGCTACCTGTCCTATGACTTCATGCTTGTGATGAACAAGAACCATTGCTTTAGCACCGCGGTCATGTACTTACTTAATGTCCCACCATGGTCATGTATTATTTCACTTCATCAGTCGTCTTTTTGTTGGAATGAGTGAGTGAGTCTCTGCTTAAGATGTTCAGCACAATTCTCAACCAGGCAGCTAGGCACAAAGACAAGTGGAGGATTTCGGCCTGTACCCCCAACCATCATTGCATCTGATAAACACACAGTAGATGGAAATTGCTAAGGCCAGGTCTTCATTTCTGCTAAACACAAAAAAAGCATAGGACTATTATTTTGGTATGGTAAAAGGTAAAGGTAAGGACATCATTATTTTGGTACACAGCTTTATTCTAGGTTTGTGTCTTTGGTAGGAGTCGCCAATGTCTTTAGATATGTTTTAAACGAAACATTTTGCGTTAAGACTATACCTTGTTTTTATGTTTAGTTTCCTTTTACCCTTAAAGAAAAGAAAGGCTTCTTGTCACGAGGATTCGTGTAAAATCATGTCTATGATTTTATGTATTTGTGGAAATTACTTACATAACAAACACTTGTCAGTTAGTTTTCTGGAAAATATCAGGGCAAACTGACAATGGCGTAGAGCTACATCACACAATTGTTGGCTGGAAAGTTTTCGAGAGGAGACGGGGTTGTATTCGTGTTTTCAAAGAAAAGGGTAAACCATTATGATGTAAACAGCTGTTGGATAAGAAATAAGAAGGATTGATCATTGATTGTACATGCACCTGCTATCTACACATCGTTTGTGGAGGAAAAGTATTATTTTTGTTGAAGATTACGTTCCTTCTGTCTGAATTTTTTTTTCTATACCCGGAGAATAGTTTGATAATTATTTTCTTGAAGAAAAAGTGTGTTTGTACTCTGTGTGTGTGAGAGAGAGAGAGAGAAGAGACTCGGAAGCAATTTGCTTCAACCACAAATTTAACATAAAATTAATAAAGCCCTGAAATGCGCCATTCTCAACTCATAATATCACTTTTTATCAGTTATAAAACCAGGGAAAGGGGTGTAAAATAACAAGCTAAATTGTTCAGATTGAAAAAAAAACTTACTCATTAATATACAGATATTCCTTCGATCTATTGTGCTCTGTCCATATAGAATGTATTGTATTGTGAAAGTATGTTGTTGTAAGTATAAATTGTAAAGGATGAACATTTATGATGTGGCACAGGTCTTTGTAGGTGAAGAGAGAGAGAGAGAGAGAGAGAGAGAGAGAGGAGAGAGAGAGAGAGAAGAGAGAGAGAGAGAGAGAAAGAGAGAGACGGAGATAGAGAGAGAGAGAACGATGTGTTTACAGAAGTCCCTCAGTTGTGTGCCTATAGTAATGGCATTGATGACTGTGTTTTAATGAGCCAGTAACTATTTTCCATTGGTCTCAAACCGTTTTTGTCTCACATCTAGTCACTATGTTTATACGTGTGCGAGAATTATAATTGATGATCTCGAAAAATTATAAATCACTATTTGCGTTTTCTGTTTGTTTTCATTATCGATTTTGTCAGCACTTCGCCCCTCTCACTAGCGCAAAACACTCTTTTTGCCCCCTATTTCTGTGTGGTGCTGTGTGTGTGTGTGTGTGTGTGTGTGTGTGTGTGTGTGTGTGTGTGTGTGTGTGTGTGTGTGTGTGTGTGTGTGTGTTGGTGCTGTGTGTGTGTGTTGGTGCTGTGTGTGAATCGTGTGTTGTGTGTGAAAGGTAGGTTTTTCATGATTTGTAAAATTTCCCCAAATAATGATTCTACGGTACACGTCCTGCATTTAGTCACACTTACACAACTGCTGCTTTCAATATCATCATTGTCATCGCTAGCATTATTGTTACCATCTTTGTTGTTATCATCATCATTATTATTATTATCATTATTATTATTGTTGTTATTAAATCACGCTGCCCTTTATAAAAACACAATAAATCTTGACATGATAAATGGCCGAAACATTTGAATTTATCCGATTTATATGATAGAGCTGAATTTTATTGCCTTAAGATAAGACTGATAGATATACATTTGGAAAATATTTTACACACACACATACACACACGCACGCACGCACGATCTCACACAATCTAATATCACTGATAGTGAAAAGACGTAAAATCTAAAGAACGAACGCACACACATACAACACACACACACACACACACACACACACACTTTATAATTATTGTCACGATTGTATTTTTAATAATTGTAATAATTATTATTATTGTTGTTATCACTATTGTTATCATCATTATCATTATCATTATCATGATTTGTTCCAGATTTTCATGATGCTTCTGTCTTTTTAGCAACGACATTTCTCACACGGTTGTCTATGAGCACCTAGCTTATTATGTTGTGGGCCTGGGGAGGGGGGGGGGGTGGAGGCAGGGGGGGGGGGGGAGGGGGGTGACTGTGTGCAGTATTTTCTGTGTTGTAGCAAAACCATGAGACCTGCAATTAGTCCACTCCCCGACATCTCAAATACCTCAACTGCCTGTACGTTTTCAACGCACTCGCTTCGATTTTGCTTTGTGTTATGCTTAGAAACACTTCAGAGTAATATGTTGGGGTTTTTTCTGTGTTGGTGTATGTATGTATGTATGTATGTATGTGTATTCTTGATCTTTGAGTAACGTTCTGTTGTTCTTATTTCATTATCATTTGTGTGTGTGTGTTTGTTTTTTTTTTTTTTTCTTTTTCTTGTTTTTCTCTCTTTTTTTTTTTCATTTCGGTTTTTTTTTTAATCTACCGTTTAACTGTGTACTGCTTTTGTCATTCATTACCTTTTTTTCTCTTTTTTTTTTTGCAAG
>CM054136.1:34256689-34296689 GCA_028751875.1 Rapana venosa
ATCTCTCTGTTTCCCTTGTGTGACTGAAATGCTTTTTACTATGCTGTAGTGCAAAAGAGGATTATATCTCGCAGCTGTTTTTAATGATGCTTTTTGTTTGTTTACTATTTGGGGAAGAGAGGGGAAACTGCTAATCTTTTTTTTTTAATTGTAAGTTGCTGTTTTCATTCGACTAATTTGTTTTACACCCAGAATTGAACTAGCTAACACTTCTGTCTTGGGATTATGCCTGCAGTTGAAAATGGCGCTAAGACATTCTTTTCCTGTTGTTTTTTTTACCAATTTAAATCTATTTTTGAAACAAAATGCCTACCAAAACGAACAACCGCATGATTGTTTTTCCTAATATATAATTATATGAAGCGTTGTTATTTCAAATAAGTGGTACCAGGGTTACATACAATGCAATATATGGATGAAGTGATGTCCCTTCGTTTTTCAAGTAGCCTACGGATGAAAGTTATTCCCCTTCTTATCTTAAGAAAGAAAAGTAACCCCCATGTTTAACTCATGCGTGCCACGAAGTACATTGTATAAGATTGATGGGTTTGATGCGTTGTGTCTTTGCTCTATCTCCTTCTTTTATTCATTTTTTAAATATTTTATGTTTGCTGTCTGCCAAAAGTGGATACTATGCCAAACGTTTCCCCGTCCACTTTACCACAATGATGGCATGCACAAAAAGGTAAAGGCATCTCCTTTGTACAAAAATAAAGACATTGTGTACGACAGACTAACAACGAAAATTCTTTTTAGAAAATTCGTCTCCATTAGCTATTTATACTCAGGCTTCTGAGTACAACGCTTTTTCTCGAAATATTCCGATCTTTTAAACTCGATCATAACGTGAAAGCCTTTTTGGTCGGGAAACATGAAAACAATAATGGCGACAATCAAAGGATAGTATCACCTCTTTTAGTGGCTCTCTTTGAGATATGTCCCAATATCGCGCTGTAATCCGATTTACACTGACAGCTGCGATTCGACGCACAAGCGTTATGTCTTGCCATCTCTTTTGTTTATGACAGTGGAAAGGTTTGAAGCACAGATCGATGTGTTTTATAGTTCTCTCCCCCCCCCCTCACCCCCACCCCCACCCCCACACACCCATCCTAACCCCCATGGACTCAGTCACATTGTTCAAGCTCTGCATCTCTGTCTCCGTCTGTTTTTATTTTTATGTTCTCTTTGTTTCTAGCAGGCTCACTCTATCTCTGTCTGTATTTCTCTGTCTCTGTCTCCGTTTCTCTCTCTGTCTGTATGTCTGTCTACTTGTCTCCCGTCTCTGTCTCTTTCTCTCTGTCTCTGTCTCTCTGTCTCTCTTTCTTCTCTTTCTGTCTCTCTCTGTCTGTCTGCCTCCCCTCTCTCTCTTATTATCTCTTCTCTCTCTCTCTCCCCTCTGTCTTCCCCCTTTCTCTAACCTTCCCCCCCCCCCCCCCTCCCCTGATTCAGCAATATACTCCCAAGTTCTCTTTCGTCTTTTTTATATGCCTCAGTCTGTCTCTATGTGCTCTCTATCTCTTACTGTCGCTCTATCTCATGTCCCTCTGTCTTTCTGTCAATTTCTCTTCTATCTTTCTCTGTCTCAGTCTCTCTCTCCCTCCACCCCCTCCCCCCCTTCTATCTCTGTCTTCTTTTGTCTATCTGTCTGTCTGTCTGTCTGTCTCTCTGGATGGATGGACGGACGGACGGACGGACGGACGGACGGACGGACGGACGGACGGACGGACGGACGGACGGACGGATGGATGGATGGATGGATGGATGGATGGATGGATGGATGGATATGTGAACGTTATTTTTTTACATGGAGCTTTTACTGCCGGTGCTGAATGGAGTTTCTACCACACTGAGGGTCGACATACAACACCAATGATCCCCAGAAGCTGACACTAAAAGGTATGCCCCCCATCCCTTCATCTTTATTTGGTCATCACGTTTTCATCTGACAGCAACAACAAAAAGGGACAAAAAAGAAACTGTCAGCCCTCTTTCCCCTAAAACAACAAAGAAACCAGATTACACAGACACACACACACACAAGCACACACACACGCACACACAAACACACACACACACACACACACACACAAAACACACACACACACACACGGATGAGACTATAACTAAGGTCCCATCTGCAAAGGCACCTATAAATCTTGCGCACACATTAAAATATGTTCTGCTTTTCGGAAGTGTAGGCCTTTGTGTGCTAGTGGGAACCAATGTCAAAATTTACAAAATTTTACCCACGGGGACTGGACGTAAAAAAAACAACAACACATGAGTGCTTATTCCACTATCCTCAAAATAAAAGAATAAAATAATTATAAGAAAACCACACACGCGAGCGTGTGTGCACATACACACACACACACACACACACACACACACACACACAACACAACACATGCACGCACACATACACACACAGAGTAACAATTCCTGCACCCCCCCCCCTCCACACACACACACACACACACACACACACACACACACACACACACACCTACATGCATACACACAGATCCAACCAAATCTCCCAAAAAGGCAATTCGTATAACAAAACAAGCACAAAAACATATGGTCATTCAGCCTTTACATAGAACCCATGCAGCCAATAATGAAGGCCAAACCAGCGCTGTATCAACGAGGTTATAAAAAACAACAACAACGAAATGGAGGGGCAAGAATGGAGGATAGGAAACATCAACCAAATAAAATCTGGAACATAACACATTTCCCTCAAAGCTATAGTTTAGTGATGACATAAAAGAGGCGTAACTCTGATAGCTACAGCGTTGTTCAATGACAGTGAGGTCCCTTGAGGTAAGGAGTGGATTTGGCTGGCGACCTGGAAACTCCATTTTCCTTGCTTGTTTTTCTGTCTTGGTTTTTCTTCCTTCTTTCTTCTTCTGGGGGCAGAGAAGCAGCAGGCCTGGAAAAGAAGGAAGGCAGCATGTTGTGTTGGCCGCTTCTTTATTTCCAGAGCCCCCTGTCCCAGGGGAAGTGGGCAGCTAAGGCCCTGTTGATCACTCTATTACCACCTGCCTCCAGGGAATTGCAGCCCTGGAAACATACATCCAGGGACTGGCAAAATTCTTGGCATTTTCTCCCCTGACATTTGCAGACCTTGTCTTCTTCCACCCGTCCTACCCCTTCTTCTTTTTTTCTTAACTCTTCTGTGTCTTCTTTGTCAGTTTGCGTTGCCCAATTTTTTTTTGCTTCCAGGAGATATGAGATATTGAATGTGTATTAAACCTGGTAGTATTTTGTATTCTTCTTCTTCATCAAATGCTCAAACAGCAACTGTTGGTGTCTGTCATATGAGTGAAAAAGCGGCGTGCTGCTGTGAAGTATCTAACAAGTCAGGTCCAGTGCATCTGGCTTTGTTGTGGGAGAGAATTGTCACCTTTTAAGTCTTTCTGAAAAAAGGGCAGGACAATGGACCAAGAATGCAGAAAATAGACAAGGAGGGAATTGGAAGAAAAGAGACAAGGCAGAAATAAAGGGAAGGCCAGAGGAGAGAATTCCTAGCACAGACTTTCCAGAAAGTGGGGATGCTGTTTATATTGACAGGCCCCCTGGCATCCCCACAGGGGAGATCAAGAACAAGGTGAACAAAGAAAAAGAAAAACCCAAATAAAATGCAAAATACTCCTCCCCTCAACACACACACACACACTTACACACATATACACTAATACACATCACACACACACATACACACACTAATACATATGCACACATCAACACACACTCACATACACACACTCACACACATTAAACACACACAGACATACATAGACACACATTAACAACCTCCCCGCTCCACAAACACACACACACACACACACACACACACACACACATATCTACATATATACACACAGATCCAACCAAATCTCCCAAAAACACAATTCATATAAGGAAACAACCACAACACAGAGTCATGGTCATTCAGCCGTTATATAGAACCCACGCAGCCAATAACAAAGGCCAAACCAGTGCTGTAAGAATGAGGTTATTAAAAATAAAACAAAAGAAAAAAGAAGGGGCAAGAATGGAGGATAAGAAGCATCAACTAAATAAAATCTGGAAGACAACACATTTCCCTCAATGCTAGGGTTCAGGGATGACATAAAAGAGGTGTAACTCTGATAGCTTCAGCATCGTTCAATGCCAGTGAGGTCCCTTGAGGTAAGGGGGTGGATTTGACTGGCAACCTGGCAACTCCATTTTCCCTGCTTGTTTTTCTGTCTTGGTTTTTCTTCTTTCTTCTTCTGGGGGCAGAGAAGCAGCAGGCCTGGAAAAGAAGGAAGGCAGCATGTTGTGTTGGCCGCTTCTTTATTTCCAGAGCCCCCTGTCCTAGGGGAAGTGGGCAGCTAAGGCCCTGTTGATCACTCTATTACCACCTGCCTCCAGGGAATAGCAGCCCTGGAAACATACATCCAGGGATTGGCAAAATTTTGCGCATTTTCTCCCCTGACATTTGCAGACCTTGTCTTCTCCCACCCGTCTCACCCCTTCTTCTTTTTTCTGATCTCTTCTGTGTCATCTTTGTCAGTTTTCATTGCACCCTTTTTTTGTTTCCAGGAGAAATGAGATCTTGAAAGAGTGTATTAAACCTGCCACTATTTTGCCTTCTTCCTCTTCATCAAATGCTCAGACAGCAACTGTTGTTATCTGTCATATGAGTGAAAAAACAGTGTGCTGCTGTGAAGCATCTGACAAGTCAGATCAAGTACATCTGGCTTTGGTGTGGGAGAAGAACTGTTACCTTTCAAGCCTTTCTGAAAAAAGGGCAGGGGAATGGACCAAGAAGACAAACAAAAATAGACAAGGAAGGGATTGGAAGAAAAGGAACAAGGCAGAAATAAAGGGAGAGGCAGAAGAGAGAATTCCTAACACAACATTTCCAGAAGGTGGGGATGCTGTTTATACTGACAGGCCCCCTGGCATCCCCACAGGGGAGATCAAGAACAAGGAGAACAAAGAAAACCAAGAACCCAAATAAAATCCAAAACACACCTCCCTCCAACATACAAACACTCACGCATACACACTAATACACATCCACACACACACATACACACACTAATACACATGCACACATGAACACACACATACTCACATACATACACTCACACATACACACACATTGAACATACATACATACACATGCACTCTAACATCCCCCTCCACACACACACACATACACACACACACATACATCTACATACATACACACAGATCCAACCAAATCTCCCCAAAAGACAATTCATATAATGAAACAACCACAAAACAGAGTCATGGTCATTCAGCCTTTACATAGAACCCAGGCAGCCAATAAATTTATTACAAAGGCAAAACCAGCACTGTAAGAATGAGGTTATTAAAAACAAAACAAAAAAGGAGGGGCAAGAATGGAGGATAGGAAGCATCAACTAAATAAAATCTGGAACATAACACATTTCCCTCAATGCTATAGTTTAGTGATGACATAAAAGAGGCGTAACTCTGATAGCTACAGCGTTGTTCAATGACAGTGAGGTCCCTTGAGGTAAGGAGTGGATTTGGCTGGCGACCTGGAAACTCCATTTTCCTTGGTTGTTTTTCTGTCTTGGTTTTTCTTCCTTCTTTCTTCTTCTGGGGGCAGAGAAGCAGCAGGCCTGGAAGAGAAGGAAGGCAGCATGTTGTGTTGGCCGCTTCTTTATTTCCAGAGCCCCCTGTCCCAGGGGAAGTGGGCAGCTAAGGCCCTGTTGATCACTCTATTACCACCTGCCTCCAGGGAATTGCAGCCCTGGAAACATACATCCAGGGACTGGCAAAATTCTTGGCATTTTCTCCCCTGACATTTGCAGACCTTGTCTTTTCCCACACGTCCCACCCCTTCTTCTTTTTTTCTTAACTCTTCTGTGTCTTCTTTGTCAGTTTGCGTTGCCCCATTTTTTTTTTGCTTCCAGGAGATATGAGATATTGAATGTGTATTAAACCTGCTTGTATTTTGTATTCTTCTTCTTCATCAAATGCTCAAACAGCAACTGTTGGTGTCTGTCATATGAGTGAAAAAGCGGCGTGCTGCTGTGAAGTATCTAACAAGTCAGGTCCAGTGCATATGGCTTTGGTGTGGGAGAGAATTGTCACCTTTTAAGTCTTTCTGAAAAAAGGGCAGGACAATGGACCAAGAAGGCAGAAAATAGACAAGGAGGGAATTGGAAGAAAAGAGACAAGGCAGAAATAAAGGGAAGGCCAGAGGAGAGAATTCCTAGCACAGACTTTCCAGAAAGTGGGGATGCTGTTTATATTGACAGGCCCCCTGGCATCCCCACAGGGGAGATCAAGAACAAGGTGAACAAAGAAAAAGAAAAACCCAAATAAAATGCAAAATACTCCTCCCCTCAACACACACACACACACTTACACACATATACACTAATACACATCACACACACACATACACACACTAATACATATGCACACATCAACACACACTCACATACACACACTCACACACATTAAACACACACAGACATACATAAACACACATTAACAACCTCCCGCTCCACAAACACACACACACACACACACACACACACACACACACACACACACACATATCTACATATATACACACAGATCCAACCAAATCTCCCAAAAACACAATTCATATAAGGAAACTACCACAACACAGAGTCATGGTCATTCAGCCGTTATATAGAACCCAGGAAGCCAATAACAAAGGCCAAACCAGCGCTGTAAGAATGAGGTTATTAAAAATAAAACAAAAGAAAAAAGGAGGGGCAAGAATGGAGGATAAGAAGCATCAACTAAATAAAATCTGGAACACAACACATTTCCCTCAATGCTAGGGTTCAGGGATGGCATAAAAGAGGTGTAACTCTGATAGCTTCAGCATCGTTCAATGACAGTGAGGTCCCTTGAGGTAAGGGGGTGGATTTGACTGGCAACCTGGCAACTCCATTTTCCCTGCTTGTTTTTCTGTTTTGGTTTTTCTTCTTTCTTCTTCTGGGGGCAGAGAAGCAGCAGGCCTGGAAAAGAAGGAAGGCAGCATGTTGTGTTGGCCGCTTCTTTATTTCCAGAGCCCCCTGCCCCAGGGGAAGTGGGCAGCTAAGGCCCTGTTGATCACTCTATTACCACCTGCCTCCAGTGAATAGCAGCCCTGGAAACTTGCATCCAGGGACTGGCAAAATTCCTGGCATTTTTGCCCCTGACATTTGCAGATCTTGTCTTCTCCCACTCGTCCCACCCCTTCTTCTTTTTTCATTAACTCTTCTGTGTCTTCTTTGTCAGTTTGCACTGCCCCCAATCTTTTTGTTTGCAGGAGAAATGAGATATTGAAAGAATGTATTAAATCTTCCACCATTTTGCCTTCTTCTTCATCATCAAATGCTCAGACAGCAACTGTTGTTGTCTGTCAAATGAATGAAAATGTGTCGTGCCCCTGTGAAGTATTTGGCAAGTCAGGCCCAGTGCATCTGGCTTTGGTGTGGGAGAAGAATTGGTACCTTTCAAGTCTTTCTGGAAAAAAGACATTAAACATTAAACACACACATGTCATATGAGTGAGAATGCATTATGCTGCTGTGAAGTACCTGACAAGTCAGGTCCAGTCCATCTGGCTTTGGTGTGGGAGATGAATTGTTACCTTTCAAGTCTTTCTGGAAAAAAGGGCAGGAGAATGGACCAAGAAGGTAGACAATAGACAAGGAGGTGATAAGAAGAAAAGAAACAAGGGAGAAATAAAGGGAGGGGGAGGAGGAGAGAATTCCTAACACAATATTTCCAGAAAGTGAGGATACTGTTTATATTGACAGGCCCCCTGGCATCCCCACAGGGGAGATCAAGAACAAGGTGAACAAAGAAAAACAAGAACCCAAATAAAATCCAAAATACTACTCCCACCAACACACTCACACACACACACTCACACATATACACTAATACACATACACACACACTAATACACATGCACACATGCACACACACACACACACACACACACACACACACACACACACACACACACACACACCACACTCACATACATGGGGGCGGGATAGCCTGGTGGTTAGACCATTGCACTTGCAATTTCATGACCTGGGTTCAATTCCTGTTCAAGGGGAAATTTTCCTCCGGAGTTAACATCAGTGCAGACTCCACTCTCCCCAAAAGTCCTTCGGATGAGACTATAAACCGAGACCACGTATGTGAACGCACGCAGAACATCTTGCGCACACGTTAAATCCTGTTCCGCTTTTGTAAGAGTAGGCCATTGTGTGCCGGTGGAAACAGATGACAACATTTGCAAAACCGCATACACACGGGGACTGGATGTAAAAAAAACAACATGAGTGCTTACTCCATTATCCTTGATATCAAAGAATAAAATCAAATTTAAAAAATTAAAAATACACACACTCACACATACATACACACATTAAACACACATACATACCCACGCACACTAACACACCCCCCTCCACAAACATACACACACACACACACACACACACACACACACACACACACCACATCTACATACATACACACACATCCAGCCAAATCTCCCAAAAAGACAATTCATATAACAAAACAAGCACAAAACATATCATGGTCATTCAGCCTTTACATAGAACCCAAGCAGCCAATAACAAAGGCCATAGCAGCGCTGTAAGAATAAGGTTTTTAATAATAAAACCAAAGGAAACAAAACAAAAAAAGAGGGGCAAGAATGGAGGATAGGAAGCATCAACTAAGTAAAATCTGGAACACAGCACATTTCCTTCAGTGATGACATAAAAGAGGCGTAACTCTGATAGCCACGGCGTCGTTCAATGACAGTGAGGTCCCTTGAGGTAAGGGGTGGATTTGGCTGGTGACCTGGCAACTCCATTTTCCTTGCTTGTTTTTCTGTCTTGGTTTTTCTTCTTTCTTCTTCTGGGGGCAGAGAAGCAGCAGGCCTGGAAAAGAAGGAAGGCAGCATGTTGTGTTGGCCGCTTCTTTATTTCCAGAGCCCCCTGTCCCAGGGGAAGTGGGCAGCTAAGGCCCTGTTGATCACTCTATTACCACCTGCCTCCAGGGAATTGCAGCCCTGGAAACATACATCCAGGGATTGGAAACATTCCTGGCATTTTCTCCCCTGACATTTGCAGACCTTGTCTTCTTCCACCCGTCCTACCCCTTCTTCTTTTTTTCTGATCTCTTCTGTGTCATCTTTGTCAGTTTTCATTGCACCCTTTTTTTTGTTTCCAGGAGAAATTGAATATTGAAAGAGTGTATTAAGTCTGCCACTATTTTGTATTCTTCTTCTTCATCAAATGCTCAGACAGCAACTGTTGGTGTATGTCATATGAGCGGAAAAGCAGTGTTTTGCTGGGAAGCATCTGAAAAGTCAGGCCCAGCACATCTGGCTTTGGTGTGAGAGAGAATTATTACCTTTTAAGTCTTTCTGAAAGAAAGGGCAGGAAAATGGACCAAGAATGCAGAAAATAGACAAGGAGGGGATTGGAAGTAAAGAAACAAGGCAGAAATAAAGGGAGGGGCAGAAGAGAGAATTCCTAGACAGAGTTTCAGAAAGTGGTGGATGCTGTTATATTGACGGGCCCTGGAAATTCCAAACAGGGGGAGAAACAAGAACAAGGGAACAAAGAAAAACAAGAACCCAAAAAATCCAAAATACCTCCCTCCACACACACACATGCACACACACTCAAACATAACACTAATACACATCAACACTACACCAATACAATGCACACCTGCACACACACACACAACTCACATACACACACACATACACACACATTAAGCACACAGAGACAACATACACACACACAACACCACCACATCACCTAGCATACACACACATCTACATACATACACACAGATCCAAGCAAATCTCCCCAAAACACAATTCATATAACAAAACAAGCACAAAACATATCATGGTCATTCAGCCTTTATGTAGAACCCAGACAGCCAATAACAAAGGCCAAACCAGGGTTGTAAGAATGAGGTTATTAAAAATAAAACAAAAGAAAAAAGGAGGGGCAAGAACGGAGGATAGGAAGCATCAACCAAATAAAATCTGGAACATAACACATTTCCCTCAATGCTATAGTTCAGGGATGACATAAAAGAGGCGCAACTCTGATAACTACAGCCGCGTTCAATGACAGTGTGGTCCCTTGAGGTAAAGGGGTGGATTTGGCTGGTGACCTGGAAACTCCATTTTTCCTGCTTGCTTTTCTGTCTTGGTTTTTTTCTTCTTTCTTCTTCTGGGGGCAGAGAAGCAGCAGGCCTGGAAAAGAAGGAAGGCAGCATGTTGTGTTGGCCGCTTCTCTATTTCCAGAGCCCCCTGTCCCAGGGGAAGAGGGCAGCTAAGGCCCTGTTGATCACTCTATTACCACCTGCCTCCAGGGAATAGCAGCCCTGGAAACATACATCCAGGGATTGGAAAAATTCCTGGCATTTTCTCCCCTGACATTTCCAGACATTGTCCCCTCCCATCCTATCCTTTCCCCTTTTTTAGGGGGTTTATACTTTTCCATATTTTCTTTGTCAGTTTGCATTGCCATTTCTTTTTGTCTCCATAAGGAATGATTGTAAAAACTGGGCTACTTTCTCCCCACTGATATTTCAGGATGATAATGTGTGTGTGTGTGCGTGCGTGCGTGCGTGCATGCGTGCGTGCACACGCATAGGCAAATATGTATGTTAGTGTGTGTGGGGGGGGTGGTGGTTGTAGGGTGGGTGTGGTTGCATGTGTGTGTTTTTTTGTTTATGTGTATATGTATGTGTGGACAGGGGAGGACTTCAGTGTCACGCAGGCACTCGCCCACGACCGTGCTAAGTGGAGCCAGCTGGTCCACCGTTCGTCCACCATGCAGCGCCCCTACGACCCTGGCGGGTTACGGGACCAGTGAACAGTGAACAGTGATGTGTGTGCCTGCGCGCGTACATGCGTGCGCGTGTTATCAACCCGAAGCAATGTGTTTGCAAATCCAGGACACAGAAAGTATACCAGTGGCTAAATAAACATTGACTTCATTTTCTTTCAATCTATACAAGGTTTATAAATCAGACAATGACTAGGAAATTCTGCTAGTCTGGCAACACGGCACTGCACAACAGTTTGTTTGCCAAACTCTTTTGTCTGTGACAACGAGCTTTGACCAGAGGCCCCTTCTATATTGACTCAACAGAGTTTGCACATTGGGGAAGAGGACCTGGAGGTCTGGAGACCTCAATGCAGTGTAAACAGCAAACAAATGAATTTTTAATCTGCGGTTTAGGGGGCTAAAAAGGCAGCCTGCTGAGTCTTAATGGAATTGCTACATGGAAGCTATTATTTTGTAGCACTCCTCCGCGAGCTGACTAATGGATGTAAATCGGTAAAGAACCGTCTAGAACACGAAAAATAGTCAGGTTTGTTCCCCTGATAGAACTTTGATGTTTACCATTGGTGAACGTGTGTAAATGACCATTATGGATGATTTAACAACCATATATTTTTTTTTGAGCTTGCTGTCTAAACATGATGCAAACGTTTATGGAGTTAACATCTGCACTGACTCCACTCCCCCAAAAGTCTTCGGGATGAGACTATAAACCAAGGCTCTATGTGCAAACGCACGTAGAACGCCTTAAGCACACGTTAAACACACGTTCGACCTTTTAAAAGAGGCCATTTCATGCCAGCAGGAACATATGACAGAAAATTGCATGCACAAAGTACACGTGTCATGCTAAAATACTAACCCCGATGTCGGAATGTGGCTACCTTAATGGTGGGCAAAAATGATCGCATTAGCCCAAAAAATCTCACCTTTGATGAACATCAGAGCTCTAGTCGTGAATGAAATACAAACATTTATGTTGTAATACAATCAACCATGAAGGGCTGAAAACACAGTTTGGTAAGTGAGATGAAAGAATTTACACAAGGAGTCCGAGCTGATAGTTAAAAGCTCAGCATCCTTACATCAACAGAACAACACATTAAGTTTGATCGCGGTAATAGATAGAGGATGATATCACAGAAGTGTAACTGATAGCGGTGAGGTCCTTCTATGACACTGAGGTCTCCCGGGGAGTAGGATGGATGTGGCCTTCAGCCCAGCAACTCCATTTTCCTGTCTCGCGTCCAGAAGCAGAGAAGTTTAGTGCCAGACTTGGAAAAGGAGGACTACAGCATGTCCTGTTCCCCATTTCCCCCTGAACCCCCGTCCCAGGGGAAGGTGGCCGGCTAAGGCCCTGTTGATCACTCTATTTCCATCTGCTTCAGGGGAATCCCAGCCCTGGAGACTTGCATCCAGGGATTGGCGAAAACATCTTTCGCTTTTTACCCCTGACATCAGCCTGTGCTGTTGTGACTTCCTCCCCTCACTCTTTGTTCTTACTTGCGCTTTGATGATCAGTTTTGTCTTTGGTCCTTTTCCCTGCCAGAGTAAACAAAATTTAAAGAAAGGGGGAATTAGTATTATCTATCAGTTTAGTGGAGGTGGGGAATTTGTTTTTGTTTTTTTGCTTCAGATGCAAAAACAGATTTTAAAGAGAATGTAATGATAGATAAACCACTATATAGTTTTACATATAATAATAATAATAATAATAATAATAATAATATATGGAATTTGTATAGCGCCAAATCTTGTAAAACAAACAAACCGAAGCGCTTGCACTCAAATCATTTACGCGCATGCAACTTTCCTCAAATATAATAAAGAACATATTTCAAATTTATGCACGTGTATGTACACACACACACACACACACACACACACACACACACACACACACACACACACACCGCGAACACACTTAGGAGATGAAGAATGCTGTTGAAAAGTAGAGACGGATATGAGGGGGGAAGTGTCAGGTAGGAAATAAGTGTGTTTTGAGGCTGGATTTGAAGGTATCAAGTGAAGGTTTTTGGCGAAGTGAAAGAGGGAGGTCATTCCACGTGGACGGACCAGAAACAGAAAAAGATCGACAGCCAACAGTGGTTTGTTTGAATCTGGGTGTTCGAAAGCACAAAGTATCTGCGGCTGAACGAAGGGAACGGGATGGAGTGTACAGGTGAAGACAGTTACAAAGATAAGATGGTGCAGATTTGTGGAGACATTTGAAACAGAGGGTATTGATCTTATACTTCAGTCTTTGTGAGACTGGCAGCCAGTGAAGAGATCGCAGAAGAGGAGTGATGTGTTCGGATCTTTTCTTTCTTAGGACCAGTCGAGCTGCAGAGTTTTGTATGCGTTGAAGAGAGTGGATGGATGATGCTGGTAGGCCAGCCAGAAGAGAATTACAGTAGTCTAAACGTGAAAGAATGAGAGATGTGACGAGCTTGGAAGTTGCATCAGTGGACAGATACTTGCGAATCGCACTTATGCGCCGTAATTGATAGTAGCAAGACTGGCAGGTCTGGGTGATGAATTTTTTTCATATTGAGTGTGTTGTCAAGAACTACACCTAGATACTTCACAGAGTTGGACAAAGGAACTGACGCACTGCCGAATTGTATTGATGTTGTTGTGATGGAGGAAAGTTTATGTTGGGTCCCTATGAGCATGGCTTCGGTTTTATCGGCATTAAGTTGTAACTTGTTCTGAGTCATCCAGTTTTATATAAAGGTAAATCGTACTGTTCATTTCTGTTCTTGGTCTGATTTTTTAAAATTCTTTTTCTTTTTTTTGTGCTCTTCTTTTCATTCCATAGCTAGGCTCCAATGTTCACTAAATTAATGGTGAGACTTTACGTATGCCAACCGTTTGCCCACAATGAAGGTAGCTGCATTCTGGTTTCAAGAAGTCTGATCTTTTGATTTCAGTATCGGGGTACCCCAGCAGAGACAATCATTACTTAAAATGTAATATCACATGAAGATTGATGGCTGGAATGATAATGTCTGTGCAAGATGCTGTGAATTCTTGCGAGTGTTTTTTTCATGGGACTTTAGTTTACGAACTCAGCCAGAGACTTTCATGGACACGAAGTCAGAACCAGACTTCATTCCCAGAAAAATACGCCCCAAGTAGATGGTCTAGTGCTGCCTGGAAACCATGCCAACATTTTTAGCTTGGGTCACAGATCACTTGTTTTTTTTGTTTTTGTTTAGTTTTATTATAATTTTTTTGTGGTTGTCCTAGATTCCTGTTTCTGTTTCTCAGAAGAATTCAGATGGAAGGACAGCAGATTTAGTACTGGCCAAACACCACTGGGTTCTAGCAGTTTTCGAAAGGTAGACATATATAGCACTTGATGAAAAACAACTTAGAATATGCTTCATATTTCACATAGCCCTGAGATGGCCTGCACCCATCATTCATCTGCCTGGTGGGCCGTCAGCAAATAATGGCTGTCTTGTACTAATTCCGTTAGGATGTACTAGACTGTCTTTTTTTCACTCCAGAACAACAGATTAAGAATTCATTGGTTTGCCCACCCACCACACAGCGTTGAGGTCTCTAAACTCCCAGGTCGTTGGATGAACACCATGTTTATTTATTTATTTTATTTTATGTATACCACTTTAAGTCACGTCAGATTTCTCTGCGTGAAATTCGGGCTGCTCTCCCCGGGAGAGCGCGTCGCCCCAGAGCAGCGCCACCCTTTTTTTGGTCTGCAACTGCATTTTCTTCCCTATCAGAGTGGCTTTTTTCTACAGAATTTCGCCAGAGACAACTCTCTTGTTGCCGTGGGTTCTTTTACGTGCGCTAAATATTTTTTGTAACACACAGGACCTCGGTTTATCGTCTTATCCGAAAGACTAGCGCCCAGACCACCACTCATGGTCTAATGGATGGGGGGAAAGTTTCGGGTCCAAACGGGATGTGGGGGCTCTTTTGATTTTTTTTGTCAACATGGAGACCTCTCCTTACGACTCGTCACTAAAACAAAACAAAGAGTTTAGCCTCTGAGAGCGCTGACGTGCAGAGCGCATTGGCAGCCACTGGTGAATCACCAGTCAGTATCTCATTGATGTACACCGTGCAGTTTTAAGAAATAAATGGAAGCCAATGTTTACCCAACGGTGCTGTCCCAGCCTGGTTTTTTTCAAACACATCAGTAATTGATGCTGACACTGGACACACACAACCCTGTGTGTGACAAAACAGGCATGTCAGTGTGCATGAAAGACAAGTGCAGAAACAGACTGCAGACTCTGAAAATCGTGTTACTGGGTAAGGTCTGTTTCAGCCCTGTAATGATTTTTAAACACGATATTGTCAAGCATGTGTTTTTATTTTGTCATCCCTACATACACATGAATTCCAATGATACTGGATGTGACGTGCATGTATGATTATTTTGTGCATGTGCTCACACAATCTTGGTAGAATTTCGCATCAGGAGAACCAAAATGATATTTATCCAAAATTAACATAATTCTCTTTTGCTTATTTCCTTACTGTGGAAGATTGTAGTGTGCAACTGGGTGCGAGTCTAGCGTCCTTTATTACTCATAATGGAATTCTCCACTGATCTTTGGGGAGAATATTTTTGTCTAGAAAGCAACAGCTTCATGGTTCAAATTCTATCTACAGTAAGAATTCTGTGTGTGGGGGACACTAGACTGTAAGTTAGCTTATTGTTCAGAAAAGGAGCGTTGCGTGGCTCCAATCCTGACCAAAGCTAAGTTAGCTTATTGTTCAGAAAAGGAGCGTTGCATGGCTCCAATCCTGACCAAAGCAAATCCCTTTTCCCATACACTAGACTATAAGTATCACCCTCCACTTTTATTGTATTAGGCAAGATGATAGACAAAGTCCCAAGTGCAACACAGATTACAGAATCCCCAGCAACAAGAGGGCTACCCCTGGCAAATTTCTGTAGAAAAGGCCACTGTCATAGGTAAAGAGTCTGCCCTATGTACTAAGACCCCCAAAATTCCATATTCAATTGGCATTTAATTCACATTCTGTGAAAGAATTTTGCAGCTTTTGAAAATGACCTAAACGAATACTCAGGAATTCTTTTCCAGGGGTAATTGTCAGCACTCGCACCAAACTTTTTTTTTCAAAATCCAGGCAGACAGAGTACCTGTAGCCAAATATTGACTTTTTCTTACATCCCAGCAATGTGTATATAGATCATACAATGACTGGTGAGAAACTGGGTGCTGACAATTCAGTACCGACTGACCCTCAACTTTGTGCAAACGCCAACCAGTCAAGCAGCTTAAATAAAAGAGGGCTGCATATTGACCCACTAGAACCCATCCATTCTGCAACACCAACCAGGAGTGTAGCCCCATAGTTGCAAGGCAGACAGAAAACACATGAATTCTTCAACTATCGTTTTGGGGGCTGACAGACAAGCCCCGCTAGCTGTGTCCTAATGGGATTGGTACAAGGTAGTCCTTACTTGCCTATAAGTCATTAGGGAACGTGAGTGATAAGTACACTTACGTGTCCATTTTTTAAAGCTGTGGTGAGTGAGGGTGGAAATCCACATCAATGGTAGAGCCTCCTTGCTGGTTCTGTTTCATGGCTGATTACATTTGTGTCAGCAAACACCGCTACTGCCGAGACTGGTTGTGCCAGTTTGTGTTCTGGGTGTTAATACTGTTGTGCCACACACGTACACAATACATGCACCATATATGCATATGCACACATGTACATGTGTGTTCGTGCACACACATAGACCATTCATGCGCAAAGTTATAAAATCTAGTTTCATTTCCCTGTTACAATTCCGGCTACATTTCTGTGTCACAATTCTTATAATTATTATCATTTTACTTTTAATCAGTAATATTAGCTGACCGAATACATGCTGTGAAGAAATGTGCAGCCCCTGAAAATATTCCAGATGACTTTTATAGAAATCGTTTACATTTTTTATTCGAGACTTTGTTTTTCCAAATTTCTAATTTGGCACTTTTACACTGTTGTAGAATTTGCCTTAAATAGACACATGCACACTATCATCATCAATACTAGTCTGTGTAATTATGAGCTTTTTTCTAAACATAAGCATTTTAAATGTTAACACCTCCTACAAATCACAAGACGAAAGAGACAGCATGAAAACAATGTAGAGTTATCTTTGTGTGAAACTTTGACAGCTTGTTTGTGTGAATATAAACACTTGAAATCCAGTTGACAAGTACACTGCCAGTTGTGTGGCGAAAGTGATGCGTTTCATCAACTCTTTTGTACATGACAGTGACAAAATTTGAAGAACAGATCGCTTCACAGCTGTTACCTGCCAGAATAAATCAGTATGTATGTCATACCTACTGGACATTTTCTGAATTTTTGTGGGGTCACAAAGGACATACAGAATCTTAGAGGTCAGCATTATCAAAGTGTACATGAAGAAAACTTTGAGGCTAATATTGAAATCGTGTACCTCAAGCAAAACCAAATATGCTTGCAGGTAAGAGGCATTAATTTTAGGATAATAAGAACAGATCCAACTATTCTGATTTATTAGGGAGTTTTTCTCATTGAAACTAGCACACACAAAAACAATATAATAACTTATTTTAAAAAATAATCAACCATCCAGGAGTTACATTTATCATTTTCTCCTGTGAACTGTTCCCTGTACATGCTTTTTTTTCAATCCCATGTGCTCGTCAAAGAACATGTCTCAGAAACAAGGCTGAGAGTACAGGTTTGTCATGTGATGAGATGCATTAGACATCCTTGCCTTCAAAGTCCATGGATGAATCCACCCTTTCACAGACATGTGATCATGGCTAGGATGTTAGCACTCACAACACATTACCGTGAAAATCCAGGAATTCTAAGCCCCTATTGGCAAATATCTACTCACTTTCATAAAACCATTCCAACGGGCACATAAATCAATCATCGGAGAATGGCTAGCAAGTAACAATTCAGCATCGCTCTGCTCCCTGTCTGTGTATTACTCTATCCAGTCTGCCAACTTACACAAGAGGCCTCCATACTGACTCCACAGAGCCCATTCCTTCAGCAAGGGGAACTGGGAATCTGTCCTATATGTACAGTGCAAACAGCAAGCGAAAGAATTCTTAGTCTATCGTTTTGGGACCACATTAACAAGCCATGTTCAGTCCTGATTGATTCTGTGTGGGGCAGCTGTTAATTGCCAGCTAACAGTCATCAGGGAGCTGCAGTGATAAGTACACCCACCAGCAGTCAGTCCCCTTCTTCAAAGCTGTGGACGAGGGTGGAAATCAACAGCAAGAATAGAGCTGCCTTGCTGGGCCTGTTTCATGGCTGATTACACCTGTTTCAGCAAACACCGCTCCTGTGGGGACTGGTTGTGCCAGCTTGTGTTCTACCATACATCATGCACAAAAACACTCATGCATGCTCACACATGTGTATGTGCCTGCACACATGCACTGAGCTACACACACACACACACACACACACACACACACATGAACGTATGCACACACACACACATGCACACATACACCCATCTTCTGGAAATTCTGTGCCAGGAATTCCCTCTTTTCTACACCTCTCTTTGTTTCTGTCTTGCTCCTTTTCTTCCTGTCACCTCCATGACTATTTTCTGCCGTGTTGGTCAATTCCCCTGGATTTTTTCTAGAGAGATTTTAAGGATATTGTTTCTCTCCCATGTCTAAGTTGGATGCACTGCGCCTGACTTGTCAGGTGCTTAACAGTAGTACAACGCATTTTCACTCATATGACAGACAACTTTGGTTGCTGCCTGAGTGCTCAGTTATAAACAGGAAGAAACAGCACAGACATATTATGATTTGCTGATGAATAAAAAAAATATATATATATCAAAATTTTACATCATCAAAGTTGTATTGGGGAACCTTGGAGCATTAGCTGAGGAACAAAAATATCTATCAAAGTGCAAACATGAATGGCAGAATGATCTTTTAAAAGTTGCTCAAAATGTGTTCAGGAGAGTAAATGCTACACTTCAAAATTATCAGTTACTTTTTATCCTTCATCTACAAGTATCTACATGCATAATCCACCTAAACAAAAAATAATCCCACCCAAATTATACAAACAATTCACAAAGTCAATGTATTTCCTGAAATAAAGAACTTTTTTAAAATCTTCTAAAAAAATATCAAAATAAGAGTTATGCAAAAGTACTATGATAAGAATGACATAATGAACAATATACAGCCATGACAGACACTATAAGTTACACTAGCTCATTCAATCTTGTAAACCCTTTGTTAATCATGAATAAACTAACATAGGCTATTCGAATAAACTTGGACATCAGTGTTGTTCCAAGACACAGATGTATTTCAACCATGAACTACGGTAGCCAGGTAGTGCCATTGCTGTCTGTTGACTTCTGGCTTTGAAGAAGCCTAGTGGTGTGTACCTACCTCTCAGCTCCCTGATGAGTTGCCCACAACTAATGGCTGACCCTCGCCAATCCCATTAGGACTTGGCAGGCTTGTCTTTTAAGGCCCAAAGCGACAGATTAGAAATTGATGTGTTTGCTGTTTGCACTGCACTGGGGGCTGTTCGATTCCTGGCCTGTGTTGCTGGACGTGTGTGCTCTGTTGTGTCAACAAGGAGGCTTGCTGTCAACGTGTTTTGCTAATGGTGATGACTGTTTATGTGCAAGAGAAAGAGTGTGTGCTGCTGTATTGCCTGATAATCAATAACTCACTGATCATAGTCTGATTTTCACCTTACACATCTATAACTAGACTCTGTATTAGTCAACTAGTCAACAGGAAAACTAGACTCTGTATTAGTTACCTGTTGTTCTGTATGACTGATTTATAGAACACATCGTTAGTGGATGCTAGTGTTTTGTCAGCATGTTCGTTTTCTTGGGCATATTTCCTTTCTGTGTGTTTGAAGTTCAAGTTCAGTTGCAGACTGGTGAAACACTGCATTGGCAAAAAGCAATACTCCTGTACTGAATGTTTAGCCTGGAAGCTTTAACAATGTTAACAACAAAAATAATAACAACAACAACAAAACAAGCGCTTATTTCACTTCCTTATTTAAACAGTAACGTAAGCAGAAACTTTATCATCGGTGCACCATAGAGCTCAAGCCAAAGATCTAAAAGCCGCCACTTATTTCATCATCATCATTTCATCATTAATGATCTAAATATATAAATTTCAGGCCCACAGATATGTCTGCTGACTCCTATTTACAAGCATGCAGACAAACCATCAATGCCCACTAACACTTCATTTGAAAAAAACCCACCGATAATCAATAAGAGCACTAGCTAATAAAATTATGCAGGTGGCAATTACTTTACATCAGAGAGTGGCAATAAATTAAACAGTGATTTGCAAACAATTTTCTGCTTGACAATGAAGCACTGTTAAGTCCCTTGCACTGGCCAAATCATCACTACTGACAACACACTTTGATTAGAAACCTCTTTGTTGACACAACAAAGCACACATTCAGCAACACAGGCCGGACATTGAACATCCTTGGTGCATTGCAAACAGAAAACACATCAATTTCTAATCTGCCGCTTTAGGCCTTAAAAGACAAGCCTGCCAAGTCCTAATGGGATTGGCGAGGGTCAGCCATTAGTTGTGGGCAACTCATCAGGGAGCTGAGTGATAGGTACACACCACTAGGCTTCTTCAAAGCCAGAAATCAGCAGACAGCAATGGCATTGCCTGGCTACCATAGTTCATGGTTGAGAACATCTGTGCCTTGGAACAACACGATTGGAACAACACTTTTGGAACAACGCTCCTGAAACAACACTATTGTCAAAGTCTGTTCAATCAGCCATTATGTTTCTTCACAGCCAGAACCCAGCAGACCCCACATAATTGCTTTGTACTATGGTTCATGCTCCAATGCACGAGTCATGGAACATCATTGTTGGGGAAATTGCTTCAGCTGTCATCTGTTGTGTAAACTGCTTTGGCCAACCTTGGTTTCTCTGTGTCAACACCATTACTTCACTGGACACTCCTTGACATTTTGTGAGGAAAAAATTCAAAGTGGGGTGGAAATAAAAATTAATGTGAAAGCTGTAGCCAATTGATGTCTCACTTATGAACCATTTGGCCTCGGAAATGACAGTTTTTAGAACTTTTATCAAGGGATATTCAGTACTTGGTATCCTCAGTTTTCTTAACTAAAAGCCCACTTCTTGCTCTTTCCTCCTCCTCCCCCTGTATATGTTTGTGATATTCTGAAAGATTTGACACATTCCTTTCAGCTCTCAAAGGCAAAGATAATGTTGATGAACCAGAAGAGTAATATCTGTATTTCGTCATTTTAATATGTAATACAATGATATGTGAAGTATTTTTCATATGTAAATATTAATGTTTTTGTAGTTTTCTGCTTAAGCCTGCTCTTCCAGTGGCATGAATGACAATAACACAGTCTGCATGAAACCTGTGCTCTGGAGAAAGATGGACTTCACCGGATTCAGTTTTCCAAGGAGACAATGCTTGAAAATTTCAGTGCAATGTCCAACTATTCTTCAAGGAGTTAAGACAAAAACTGAGACATTTATTCTGCGTCTCTTTAAATTTGCACGAAAATTTATGAAGAGAGCTTGCTTTCACTCAGACTGAGTATTGAAAACCTCTGGACTCCAGAATCAGAGTTAGAGTCTGGACTTTGTGCAGTAACACTATCTTATTCTCACTTGTAATACATAAATGATCCACAGAAATGAATCTGCTGTCTGACAATTATGAACATGCAGATAGTGCTCTATGTTTCACTAATATTTTATTCCAAAAGCCATGAAGGAGACAAGCGCTAGTAAAAGTACAGTCTGGTTGTTTACATGAGTACAGAGCAATGAAAACTATAATAAGTGGTGAGTTTTTAAAAGTTTGATGATACAGTGTCACTCACACCAAAGTGATGGTCAAACCTTTACCACTGACAACCAGCTATGATGCAAGGCCTCCATGTTGACACTGCAGAACACACACATTCAGTAACACACACCATGAATCCAAAAACCCGTGGAGCACTGCAAACCACAAACAAATACATTTCTAATCCATCACTTTAAACCTTAAAAGACAAGCTGCTAAATCCTGATGGGGATTGCCAAAGGCAGTTATTACTTGCAGCAACCCATCAGGGAGATGAGTGATAGGTACACATACCTCTACCCTTCTTCAAAGCCAGAAATCAACACAAGCCATAGAATTGTCTGCTTGTGTGGGTCATGCTTGAATACACCTGTGGCATGGAACAGTGTGATTATGGAGATTGGTCCGCCCAGCCTCTGCTTTTCTTGTCAACACCATTCAGTCTTGGACAGTTGGTAATTTGAAATTTTAGTCTGCTGTGTATTTTTTAAAATGCTAGATAGAAATTCCCACTGCTACAACTATCTTATTTCAAAAGCTATGTGGACTAATCTGAAATTTGTCAAATGAGGATGTATGTTTGTTTGTTTTGGTTTTTGTTTGTTTGTACATTTGTTTTTTGAAGATGTCGTGTAACACACATAAAACACTCAGCAAGCTGTAACATTTTGCTCTGAAAAAAGATCTGAAAAAAGACAACACAACAACAACAACAACAACAAACTGCTAGAGGTTTCTGCTAGTTGACATCTCACTTACCACTCTGCGTAGCTTTTTGACCTAGAGGATTGTAGGTCTAACATTCTTCAGTCAGGGTCTGTCAGTTTATGTTTGTTTCTATACCCATCAAATCAAGGCCTTACCATTTTCCATAATTACATTAATTTATTCTTTCAAGCTTCTCTTTTTCTCCTGGGTTCAAGGGTGTGAAATTGTAAATGTGTTTGTAAACCAAAGTAATGACTAAAGGACGGTTTAAAACAGAAAGGAGAGGTATTTGTAGCATTTTTCATGTCAAGGGCTTCTTTATTTTGTAGAATTTAATTCTCCATGCCCCCGGCTCCTTTTAAGTTTGTATCACAAAACTTCAGCTTAATGTTTAGTTGAATAGGAAAGCTTCTAGACTCGATACTGAAAACAAGAATCTGACTTGTTGGAATGACTTTATGTTATTTATCTTTGATACACAAACAATGTAAATGAACTTGAAGTACACATTACCAAGCATGTAGAAGATTAATAAAAATAAAAAAACCAACAACTCTGCTTAGAATGAATAAGCATACAAACTGCTTTGATATGAAAAATGAAAGCATTTATTGTCTCTATGTAAGACAACCACACCTGTCATTAAAATGTATTTATCTATAAATAATACATCAATTTATCCATATTAATCTACTAATGATTTCCTTAAAACATTTTGCATGGATAATACGAGCTAATAAATATAGATTGTAGCTTCTTTGTTCAAATCTGGAAATAATAATGATTCAGATTTGAATCTGCAAATTGTAATTGTCTGACAATGCAGCACCATTCTCTATCTCACACTGGTACAGCCATCCCCATTGACAGCATGCATTGACAAGAAGCCTCCTTGTTGACACAACAGAGTCCACACGTCCAGCAACACAGGCCAGGAATCGAACAGCCCCCAGTGCAGTGCAAACAGCAAACACATCAATTTCTAATCTATCGCTTTGGGCCTTAAAAGACAAGCCTGCCAAGTCCTAATGGGATTGGCGAGGGTCAGCCATTAGTTGTGGGCAACTCATCAGGGAGCTGAGAGGTAGGTACACACCACTAGGCTTCTTCAAAGCCAGAAATCAACAGACAGCAATGGCACTGCCTGGCTACCATGGATCTGCCCTGATAGTATGCTTCACGCTTAAATGCATCTGTGTCATGGAAGAGTGGTATTGTGGAGACTGTTTCAGTATGCCTCTGTTGTAGAGCTTGTTTCAGCCAGCCTCTGTTGTCTAAGTCAATACTATTCTGTCCCACCCAGATGATGATTTAAAAGATTAGGGCTGCATGCTTATTTTTTCAATCCAAGCTACATTCACCAGTGGAATAAACACACCTTTTGACCTTGGGTGGGATACCAGAGTTGTAAACACACACAATGGGAGGGGGGGGGGGATCAGAAAAACAGCAGATACAGAGAAATATAGATAGAAGTAGAGATAAAGACAGAGACACAAGAAAAAGGAGAGACAGAAAGAGATATGGAATGAGTAAACATGCAAGTAAGTGAGCAAGCACAAGAGAGAGAAGAGAGCTCGAACTCGAACTCGAACTCGAACTCGAATGATTTATTCACAAAAAGGCCATTGGCCCATACATGAAGGGGGTTGCCGAACTGCTTAGTATTTTGGAAAAAAACACAAAAAAACACACACACACACACACAGACAACATGTTACTGTATAACAAAAAGTCAGCTACAAAAATATCACTTAGGATAACATTATCTCTCTTATTCTGAAAGCTATAACAAATAAAGTAGCTCGCAAAACACTCAGGATGACTTGATGCCAGAGTAAAGCTCTCAAATAAATGTAGGCTGTCGACTAATTTAACAGGGATTGAGTCTGGCAGTAACATCCTAAAAAACTGACTAAAAGCTGCAACACCTCAAAATAGAAAACATTCTCATCCTCCGGTGCTTGCTTACATAATGGGCATAGCAGCCTGAGGTCGTCAATATCATGTTCTCTGTATCGAGAGAGAGAGAGAGAAGAGAGAGAGAGAGAGAGAGAGAGAGAGAGAGAGAGAGAGAGAGAGAGAGAGAGAGAGAGAGAGAGAGAGAGAGAGAGAGAGAGAGAGATCCTACTCCTGATGCAGCCCCTGCCCCCCATACCCACCCCCACCCCCTTTTCTTTTTCACTTCAATTCTAAAGTCCACATCTGCCAGGAGATCAAACATTGAGGTGTTCCAAATAGGAATCAGAACACGAGATGTGGCTTTGGCTTTTATTTTTCATATCAAACCAGTTTGTGTGCTTATTCATTCTAAGCAGAGTGGTTTGGTTGTTTTTTTAATCTTCTACATGCTTAGCAATGAATGAGATAAATGGAATTGGATTATTAAATACAAAACCTTCCAGATTCAAGTTTGGAAGCGTAGGTCTAGCTGAATGTTGAGTGCTTTTTTTGCCTATCAATCTATGGCGTACTAACATTCAATCCAAATTTTATTTTCAAGACAATACCTAACATTGATATTTGCTGTTTGATATACATCAGCAAGCAAGGATGGCTTTGAAACCTATCACCAATTTATTTTCAGAGACACAGTGGTTTCATATCAAGCAGAGACAACATAATTTGGTAAATATGGACAGTATTTTCTTTCAATTAGTGCAAGGCAATAAATCAGACAATGGATTGGCAAGTTATTAGCGTGTGACAGCGCAGTGCCACTCTCTTCTGCACTGACCAAACCCTCACCATTCACAACCCGCTTTGAGGAGAGACCTCCCTATTGACACAACAGAGCACACACGTCCAGCAACACAGGCCAGGAATCGAACAGCCCCCAGTGCAGTGCAAACAGCAAACACATCAATTTCTAATCTGTCGCTTTGGGCCTTAAAAGACAAGCCTGCCAAGTCCTAATGGGATTGGCGAGGGTCATCCCTTACTTGGCACCAATTCATCAGGGAGCTGAGTGGTAGGTACACACACCACTATACTATTCCAAAGCCAGAGTGAATCAGAAAAAAAGAGACGGAGTTGCCATGCTCTGGTTCATGCTTGAATACTTCTGTGGTATGGAAAAAAAAGCTGTAATGGAGATTGCTTTGGTCAGCATCTGTGCTTTGTGCCAACACCATTCAGTTCAAACTGGATGGCTATTTAAGGTGTTATTCTGCATTTTTAACTGTTCGAAGTGTTACAATGTTTCCGTATGAACTTAGCGGATGACCTTAAAGTGACTTCAACCTCATTTTTTTCCACACAGCCAAAATATCAGACTCATTACAGATCTTGTAAATTGTATCAATGATCAGAAAACTACAGAAACATAATAAATCCAGCATAAGCCCGAGACCACAGTTTTGTACTTTGTTATGCAGTAAGTGCAGCTTCTGCTAAGTGGACTTCCTGGTAGATATGATGTAATGTGTCTGAAATATTCGACATACTGTAACATTTTGTTGGAAAAATTTAAAACTACTTTAAGAAAAAAAAACCAGTCCCTAAAACCAATTAGTACCAATAGTTGACAGTGATTGACTTATCACACTAAACATTTCTGCATCCAAGAGCTCTAAGAATTTTTGTTATGGCACTGAAACTATCTCAATCTATTTTCTACCCTTTTAATCATTTGATTTTGTCCATATCTATATTTACCTAAAATTAAAACATTTTTCCATTTCTTTTCGGTCATAAATTACAAAAATGCAAACAAGTAAGAAAAGTAATGTTTGTGGGGAAAAAATCTCATACACAAAAGGACTTATAGTTGCAGATTTTTTCTTGTGATAAATGTTAACTTTTTTGCAAAGATCTATGCTCCAGCTTATTTATACAAGTTTTTAAAAAGATATGCTGCAAGACTCATGAAAGAGAGTTGGAGTTGTGCTTTGTGTAGAGATGCTACCTCATTAATTCATCAGTGACCCAAATAAAACTTGAATTTCAAACAGAGATGACTGCTGTGTGATAGATATGAGCCTGCAAGCAACTGCACCATCTAACGCTTTATCGCTGGAATAAAACCAGGCAGGCATGGCATGAGCAGGTGAATATAAGCCACAACTTTACAAATCAGTAAAAGGTGATGATTCAGACAATTATCAGCAAGTTATTGGCTTTACAAATCAGTAAAAGGCTTAGCACCACTCTCTCTCCCTTCTACTGGCCAAATCATCACCATTGCCAACCAACGTTGATGAGAGGCCTGACTGTTGACACAAAACAAACCCGTTAGTTCAGCAACCCAGGCCAGGAATCCAACACCCCCAGCCCAGTTCAAACAGTACACAAAGGAATTTCTAATCTGTCGCTTTGGGCCTTAAAAGACAAGCCTGCCAAATCTTAACAGGATCGGCGAGGGTCAGCCATTAGTTGTGGGCAACTCATCAGGGAGCTAAAGAAATCCACAAAAAAACAACTCATTATAGAGCTGAGAAGTAAATGCATACTCAACCCTTTTACTGTAGATCTGGAAAGCAACAGCAACAACAAAAAATCTCACTGAACTACCTTGCATTATTCATTGGTGCTTGGAGAGAGAGAGAGAGAGAGAGAGAGAGAGGAGAGAGAGAGAGAGAGAGAGAGAGAGAGAGAGAGAGAGAGAGAGAGGCAGACAGACAGACAGGCAGAGATATAAAGACAGAGAGATAGAGAAAAACAGAGACAAAAAGACAGATGTAGACAAACAGAGAGACATAGGGACAAAAAGAGAGAAGGAGAGAGAGAGAGAGAGAGAGAGAGAGAGAGAGAGAGAGAGAAGAGAGAGAGAGAGAGAGAAGAGAGAGAGAGAAAGAGATACATACATATATACATACATACTTACATACATACATACATACATACATGCATATAGACAGAAAGACAGACAGAGACAGACACAGAGAGACAAGAAAACAGAGACAGAGAGATGTGTCTGACCTAAAACCCATCCTTTCTAACCTCAACTGTCCAAACTCTTCTTGGATAATAGTCAGTAAAGAGGCAAAGCAGCGCACAGAAGGAGGTAGGACGTCTGGCAGCAAAACGATTAACGAATAATAGGAATCATAACCAGCGTCTGATACCTTCTGATAGTTTGCATTAAATAACGGTTAATCGGAAAGATAGGTCTGAGAAAGTGAGGGTCGTAGTGCATCAGTTGTTGACATCCACACTCTTCCCCCACTTCCTTCATTTTCCACACTTACCATATTCTCTCTCTCTCTCTCTCTCTCTCTCTCTCTCTCTCTCTCTCTTCTCTCTCTCTCCTCTCTCTCTCTCTCTCTCTCTCTCTCGCCTGTCTCTCTGTCTGTCTCTGTCTTGCTCTCTCTCTGTGCCCCCCCCCCCTCTCTCTCTCTCTCTCTCTCGCATCAAGCTTAAGAAAAAAGAAAAAAAAAGCTGAGACAGGACAATTTGATGAGTATGACCTGTGATTAAAAACAGCAAAAAGAGAACATCTGTGTGGGAAGCGTTTGTTACACAATAAAAAAAAAAGGGTAAAGGTATCCCATAACCTATAAGGTCATAGCGGAGCGAGGCGTCAGATACCTAACTTCTCTAGGGCCCAGCATATTGAGGGCCGTGCCCATCTCCTCTCTCTCGCTGCTTTACCTTCCCTGACCCTAAAGAGGCAGGTACCCATTTGCAACTGGGTGAACTGGGGGGCTGTTCTAAAGCCAAGGCGCGCAAACGGTCACCAATCCAACTGGTAACCACGCTGGATGCTACTTTAACTTGGCTGGGGTAAAGCGAGTGCTCCGACCACTGAGCTATCCCGTCCCCATCACACAATGGTTGGGGTATTTATGACAATACAACACCACACAGTTGCTCTGGCATTGGCCAAACTCTAGCGCGTTGACAGCAACGCTTTTGACACGGTCCATGTTGACTTAACAGAGCGCGTGCACACACACACACACACACACACGCACGCACGCACGCACGCGCGCACACACACACACACAGCACCAGGAGTTTTCAGCACAGTGCAAACAGCAAATAAATGATTCCTGGCTCTGTCGCTTTGGGCCTGAAAAGAGAAACCTGCTGAGTCCTAATGGAATTGGTACGGGTCGGCCATTATTAGACAGTGATTCATCAGGGAGTTGGAAGATAGGTACACGCACTGCTACTCTTCCTCAAAGCCTTTGCTAAAGACAGGATTAAACAGAAAATTTTAAAATATGCTTTGATGTAAATGGTTATGCTGAATTACATAACTTGTACTGAGAAACGTTATTCTGTGATTATTTCTGGCAATCTCTTTTTCAAATCATAATCACCGTTTCCTGAGTTCATTGCTTTTGCTAATTTCTGTTGTATGAGTGCATTGTTGCTGTTGGATATACCTTGGGGACGGGATAACTCAGTGGTCAGAGCACTCACTTTCCCCCAGCCAAGGTTAAGCAGCATCCAACGTGGTTACCACTTGGATGTGTGACCCTTTGCGAGCCTTAGTTTCAGTATAATCCCCCAGTTCACCCAGCTGTAAATGGGTACCTGCCTCTCAAGGGTCAGGGAAGGTAAAGCAGCGAGGGAGAGGAGATGGGCGCTGCCCTCAACATGCTGGCCTCTAGAGAAGTGAGGTCTCTGACGCCTCGCTACCCTATGACCTTATAGGTTATGGGACAGGTTTACCGTTACCTTTAACCTTGAATTCACTGGTGTTGCCAGCTGCTGTTCTGTAAGGCAGCTGTTTCTGTCATCCTCTATTGAGTTGTTCTATTGTTTTTTCAAGTCTTTTAATAAAGGAATTCAACCAGTCAGCCCTTGTTCTATGGGTCTATCATCTCTGTTAGCCAGTATATTGTGATTCCATGCCTTTTGTCAACCAGTATTTTGAGACTCCCTCATTTTTGCCCATCCTGTCACAATGGTGGAGGTGATGGTGATGCGATGAGGTGAGGAGAGGAGGAGGAAAAAGAAGGACGACGATGCTGTCGATGACGACGACGGCGATGATAAGCTATTTCGATACTTGAGCCGTGCACTGCTGATCCTGCCTCAGCCATTCATAGCAACAGCCTGATTTCTTTGGTCTCATGTCCAGCACTAGCAAGCTATAGCCTATGAGCTGTCAGTAACGGTTTGCCTGGAGCTAATCAGCAAGAAGAAGCTCTGCCATGCGACCATGTCAGTTTTGTGATGTTTCGTATTGCTTGAAGAGATATGACACAAATAAATCACTATTTTCAAAACTCTTCTGTTAAAATGATCAGTCCAGGAGTCTGAAAATAGCTTGTCTACTCTCAAGTTAAAACTGTCACTATATACCCGCAACACTTGTCTCTCTCTCTCTGTGAATTTGCAGACTGAAGATCTTGACATTATCTCAAAAATGAATACCAATACCAATATTTTGTTATCTCAAACAAGAGAAATCCATGCCTTAGTACCAGGGGGAAGGATATTTTTTTTTTTAAAAGGTAAAACAATTCCATAAAAAAATATGGGATGAAAAGTCATCAGATAAAAAAACCCACCCAACTTGTTTAACGTTTTAACCCTGATGCAAAATAAAAAGTATATAATTAGATCTTGTACTACAGCACTATCCCAATTGTAAAAGAAAATAATGACAGAAAAAGAAAAAAGCTGGCATTAAATTGTGTGCTCTCAGTTTTCTACTTGAGCCCCTATAGCTGATTCAGACCTGTATTACTACAGTGAGAACTGGGGTTCAAAGCAAACCTCCACGGCAAGTATAGCCCCGCATTAACCACTGCACCACAGGGGCCATATCTGGTCCCCATCTTTTTTCTCAGTGATGTTATTCCATTAATTGTTATCTGTCAATCATCCACATTTTGGCTTTCAGGCTCACGGACGTGTCTGCTCTTTGACAAACAGAAGCGTGCTGGCAGAACGTCAGTACTGACTCCCCCATGTGTTTGACCAACCAGGCGGGGACAGCCCACCAATGGCCGTGGGCAAACATTGACGGCAATTTCTTCAGATCTGTGCAGCGTGAATAAATCAAGCTCTAACTGGCGACTTATTAGTGGCTGATGATGCGGCACCACATCACCGGTCTTGTGCTGTCTAACTTTTGCTGTTGACAACCAGATTTGATGAAAGGCTGCTGCGTTGACATAACAAAGCCCGCACATTCTGCAGTCGGGATTATGAATCTGACGTTTCCAGTGCAGTAAACACACACAAACACAACACACACACACACACACACACACAAACACACACACACACACACACACACACACAAACCCATTTTTAAAGCATTCATAATTCATTGTAGTGGGCTCAAAAAGAAAGACCACTATGCCAATTTCCATCAGAAAAGGCACTGGGAAGCCCCAAACTTGTCATCACTCATCAGGGAGATTATCAAAAATACACACACCAGTCAGTCACCCATTATGAAAACCATCCATGATGCAGGAAATGAACAGAAAGAATCGACATATCTTGCCATCACACAATCATGGTTGCTCACATTTGGATCATGTTAACTCTACTGTCTGTTGCTGAAATATTAGTCTGCCCCAAACTCTTCAACATCCAATTCAAAGTAGGATCTAAGAGTAATGCAGGTGGCTGTCTAGGACCATGAAAAAAGATTGAGGGTTTTTTTGTAATGTTTCTTGTAGATCAATGATACAATCCTAAGGGATTTCGAAACCTGTATATAAGTCACACATGCATTCACGTTAATTTTAAAAGGCTTTTCTCTTGAGGAAAACTGGCATTTATTGGGCATGTCTAATCGATAAGTGTTTACAAACAAAAAGTGCCTTATTCGAGCAGTTCCTAATGTTACAAGCAAATTCTTTATACATATTAGAATTTGACAGTAAACACAAGAAATGATACAGCTACATCGTATGTTATTTACACTATAGAGGGGTTGAAGCAGATGGTGATATATCAACATTGTTGCTAAACTGTCCTTGTTGATGCTCTTTGTACTGCTTCAATGCAAGCAAAACAAAGGGATATTAGCAAAAGACATGGGTATGTTGCATTGATGCTAAAATAACTACTGTTTCTTAAGTTACTGCTACTCCTGTCCCTCCTCGACCTCTTCTTCCTACTATTACTATGCTGCTGTTACTCTGCTGCTGCTGCTGCTGCTGCTGCTGCTGCTGCTGCTGCTGCTGCTGCTGCTGCTGCTGGTTTTACTGCAGTTGCTGCTGCTTCTGCTGTTTTTACTACTGTTTCTACAACCACCGAAGAATATAATGGTACTGATGGTGATTGTGGTAGTGGTATGAATGACTCACCATGACCATTGCCACCCTAATAATGAAATGTGACACTAATCCATTGGTAACTGCAGACAGACAGAGAGAGAGACAGACAAACAGAAAATAGACAGACAACAGTCAGAAAACAGACAGACAAACAGACAGAGAGAAAAACAAATAGGCAGTGAAACACAAAGACACAAGACAGGCAAACAGTCTAGACAGACAGAGACAAAGACGTGGACAAAGAGACAGACAGACCAATAGAGAGCTCAAGATGGACATAGACTGACAGCGGCCAAATGACACAGAAACGGACACAACCAGAGTCGGTTTGAACCCCAAACATGCATCTACTGAATTAAAATCTTAGCTTCAAAACTTTCCAGCTGATCTGGTTCGGAAACCATACTATGGCCTAGGAAGAACAGGGCCAGAAACTGGAAGCAAAGGAGCCTGGGATGGGGGGAACAAAGGAAGGAAGGGAAGACAGGAAGAATACGGCAGTGTAGCCGTTAACGAATGAGGGGTTAATAGTTAGCGGGACTTCATTTTCTCGCCTGATACCCTCTGATAGTTTGCTGTTGATAGCTGAGACAGGACTGGGTGAGGGTCATGGTGCATCGTGTGTTGATGACACTCTCCCCCTTCCACTCATTATGGCTCCCCCCTTCTCTCTCTCTCAACACTGTCTACCCTTCCTACTCCTCTGCTCCCAGTTGCAGCTTCATTGTTTTTATGGTTCAGTGGTTAAGTCCCTTGCAGTCTGGTGTGTCCATCCCCTCCCTCTCTTGCTGTAGCTGTGCAGGTTGTGGTGTTTCAGCTGGACTTTCCTGGGAAGATTGCTTTGGCCATCCGTTGTTCTCTATTCATTTTAAAAAGAGAGAGGGAGAGAGAGAGAGAGAGAGAGAGAGAGAGAGAGAGAGAGAGAGAGAGAGAGAGAGAGAGAGAGAGAGAGAGAGAGAGAGAGAGAGAGAGAGAGAGAGAAATAGCCAGCAAAGTGTTCTACACATAACAGAATACCAGATTGGAGTTTTCTTTTCATTATTTTGCCAAGAAAATAAATTGAAATTAAAGTATATTTTATGTCTTTTGGTTCTTATCTTCTTCTAATTGTATATGTTGTTGTTTTTAAAAACCAGGAGACTGGATTTGTTAAATGTTAATCTTTTTAAAATTGGATTGGAAGTATGTCCTTTTGCAATGCCATTTTTTTCAATGATCTGAAATACATTATTATCCAAACTTTATATCCAATGTGCTTAAACATGTCCATTGTCTAAGAAACACAAACATGCAGACTAAAAACCATCAACTATTTTCCTAGAAATCCAAGCAATGAGGTTGTATGCTGGTCTTTTTCAGTTCACTGCAGAGTAATAAATCAAATAATTATTGATAAATCATTGCTGTGTGATAAAGCAGTACAACTCTCTTCTGGCATGGACAAAATCCTTGCAATTGACAATCAGCTCTGATAAACTTTCTTCAAGTTGACACTACAGAGCACACACGTCCAGCAACACAGGCCAGGAATCGAACATCCTTGGTGCAGTGCTAACAGAAAACACATCAATTTCTAATCTGTCGCTTTGGGCCTTAAAAGACAAGCCTGCCAAGTCCTAATGGGATTGACGAGGGTCAGCCATTACTTGTGGGCAACCCATCAGGGAGCTGAGTGGTAGGTACACACCACTAGGCTTCTTCAAAGCCAGAAATCCACAAGACCGAAGATTTGCCCTGACACTATGGTTCATACTTGAATGCATCTGTGTCATGAAAGAGTGGTATTGAGAGATTGTTTTATGGTTGTTTCAGCCAGCCTCTTATTTAAATCAATACTACTATATCCCAGCTTGATGGCAGTGCTGCATTGCTTTTACCAAACTGCAACAAGATTCCAGTTTCTTTAAGTGAGTGCATGTTAATAAATTAAAAGGGGTAAACAATAACTTTGCAGATTGTTAGTAGGTGACAACATTGAACGACTCTCTTTTGAACTGGCAAACTCCTTATCATTCATAACCACCTTTGATGAGAGGTCTTCATGTTGACACAACATGGTCTAATATTCAGCAACATGGGCCAGGAATCTAAAACCCCTAGTGCCATACAAACAGCAAACATATAAATTTCTAATCTGTCATTTTGGGCCTTAAAAGACAAGCCTGCCAAGTCCTAATGGGATTGGCGAGGGTCAGCCATTAGTTGTAGGTAACTCATCAGGGAGCTGAGTGGTAGGAACACACCACTAGGCTTCCTCAAAGCTAGAATGAATCAGCTGAGTTGCCATGTCCTGGTTCATGCTTGAATACCTCTGTGGCATAAAATAAAGCTGTAATGGAGATTGCTCTGGTCAGCCTCTGTTCTTTGTGTCAATACAATTCACTTTGAGCTGGATGATTGTCTTAAGTATCATCCTACAGTTTTTGAAGCCTAGGAAGTTTTACAATCTTCCATATCAACTTAGCTGAAAAACATCTCAGTGACCTACCTTCTTCTTAATCTCCATGCAAGCCAAAGAACAGTCATACACATTAAAGGTTTAAATGATATCAATGGTTATAAAATTGCAAAAATTGAACACAAACTCAATTTGATTGAAAACATTTGGTCTTTTCTGCCCTGCCCTAAATGGAAAAACATGAAAAAATTAGGAAAAAAGGGATACTTCCACTTCACAAAATCTTAAACATAAAAGAACCCATGGTCAAGCATTTTTCGTGCATAAATATCTAGTTTTACATTGAGTTCTATGCTCTATCTTCTTTACATTTAGATAACAAAACAAGAATTTGCTTTTAGTCAGATACCAAAGTCAGTGTTACCAAACTCAGAAATGGAGTCTGGCAGCGATCCTACTTTATCAATGTTAGATATATCGGTGATCCAAACTTGAAATTCAGCACAGTGATAGGTCAGCTGTCTGACAAACATGAGCTTGCAGGCTTCTGCACCTACTAATGATACATTTATTTGAAAAGCCAGACAGAGAGAGACTGAGCTGGTAAACACAGACTGCAATTTTTCAAACCAGTACCAGGTAATGATTCAAACAATGATCAGCAAGCTATTTGTGCAGTACCACTCTCTCCCTTGCACTGGCCAAATCATCACCATTGGGAACCTGCATTGATGACATTTTCTCCTTGTTGACACAACAGAGTCCACACGTCCAGCAACACAGGCCAGGAATCGAACAGCCCCCAGTGCAGTGCAAACAGCAAACACATCAATTTCTAATCTGTCGCTTTGGGCCTTAAAAGACAAGCCTGCCAAGTCCTAATGGGATTGGCGAGGGTCAGCTATTAGTTGTGGGCAAGTCACTCAGGGAGCTGAGAGGTAGGTACACCCCACTAGGCTTCTTCTAAGCTGGAGAACAACATCAACCACTGACCTGCCAGTGCCACTATCATTTATGCTTGGGGATAGAGAGAGAGAGAGAGAGAGAGAGAGGAGAGAGAGAGAGAGAGGAGGGAGAGAGAGAGAGAGAGAGAGAGAGAGAGAGAGAGAGAGAGAGAGAGAGAGAGAGAGAGAGATGGGTAGGGAGTTCTAACATAAGCCCACTCTTTCTAATTTCAACCCCCCTGTCCAATCTCTCTTTCAACAGTAAGCAATAGCAAAGCCGCGTATAAAAGGAAGGAAGAATTGAAGCAGTAGAACTGTTAATAAATAAGGGGTAGATAATTGGTAGGACTTCCTTTTCCTTGCCTGATCCCCCTCATAGTTGATTGGAGAGACAGGGATGAGTGAGAGTCATAGTGCATCATTTGTTGAAGATAAACTCCTTATGTATTTATTTTTACCTGTCCGCTGTTTTCCACATTTACCTCTCTCTCATTAAGTTTGGGTTTCTTTAAATACAAGCAAATATAGCACTAGTTGATAAATATGATCTCTCGCGAAAAACAAAAACAGACCTATGCAGGGTGCAATAGCTGGAGAGTGGTTGGTGTATCACCCACATGATAACAATGTAGCATGGCACAAGTGCTTTGGTTCTAGCCAAAATCTAGCACGCTGACAGCAAGCTTTTGACACGGTCCATGTTGACTCCACACACACACACACACACACACACACACACACACTCACACTCACTCACACTCACTCACACACACACACACACACACACACACACACACACACACACACACACACACACACACACACACACAACACCAGGAGTTCTCAGCACAGAGCAAACAGCAAATAAATGATTCCAGGCTCTGTCGCTTTGGGCCTGAAAAGAGAAACCTGCTGAGTCCTAATGGAATTGGTACGGGTCGGCCATTATTAGATAGTGATTCATCAGGGAGTTGGAAGATAGGTACACGCACTGCTACTCTTCCTCAAAGCCTTTGCTAAAGACAGAATTAAACAGAAATGGCACAATGGTTTTACTGCAAATGTTCGTGCTGGGTTGCAAAACTTATACCGAGAAACATTACTGTGCTGTTGTTTTCGCAAGCTTTGCTTCTTGAATTTATTGTTACTGCCAAATCTGTTCTTCAGAGTTCAGTGCTTCTGCCCACCTATCTGATCTTTTGTTTCTGCTGGATCTTTTTTTCTGAATTTATCATTGTTTCCAGTTGCTGTTCTGTAAGTCGATTGTCTATTACTTCTGTCAGTTTCCTTTTTGTGATTTTGATCTTTTTGGGATATATTTTCCATGAATTCATCTATTCAGATAGCACTCGTTCTGTGAGACCCATATTTTTGCCAGTTTCTGTAATGTGAGGCATATGTTGCTTCTGCCTACTTCTGTTAATTCATTGTTTGTGTCTGTTCTATGCTAGTAGATGGAGAGTGTTTGCACATGCGTGCACGAGCGCACGCGCGCACACACACACACACACACACACAATGAGAGAGAGAGAGACAACACATTAGTTCATTCAGATAACCCTTGAAAAATACAGCTTGACCTTAACTTTTAATTAGTTAGAAAAAGGAGGAACATGAGGACCCATGAACACACAGGATTAAATCTTCAGGAATGGGCAGAGGACCCGTTACCTGGCTGTAAAGGCTGTCACACGAACATCTGGACTGGCCAAGACAGGGAACAATACAAGGAGGGAGACAGAGGCAACACAGAGAAAACGATGGGAAGACAACATCAGAGAGTGGACTGGCCTTAAGTGGAACAACCTGCTACGGAAAGCTGAAAACCACGAGGAGTGTTGGAAGCTGGTTGCAAAATCTTCAGTGGTGCCCCAACGGTCTACAAGACTACGGGATAGGTGAAGGTGAAGGAAAGGCTGTACAGTACCGAACAGAAACAACGTGCTTTCAAAGGCCTTTTCTCTTCATAGTTTGGGACCAAGGGCCTGAGTTGTTATCTTGACTTGATTAGGCCTCAATTCTCCTGTATCTTCCCACGGAGTCATTGAGGCATCATAATGAAACTTTCCAGCACTGTGTCTTGGGCAAGTTGTACTGGCAGAGCTGATCTATCCTCATATTGCAAATGCATGTTGGATATATTCCATTCATCTCTCTACTAGCACCTATGGCTAGCCTACTCTTTTAGTAAAGATGAATTATTGGATTTTTATGTATGTTTAAGATGTTATGCTTATGTTTGTACACGACCTCACCTGTTCACCTGTCTCCATTGCCCCTGTCGGTGGTAGGAGCTTCAAGCAATGCCACCAGAGTTCACCATTTTTCTTTGTTTCTGTTGTGTGCTATGATCTCGCATAGCCCTCCATGACTACTGATCTCAGTGATGTTGGTAATATATTAAGATGTAGATGGTCTGTCTCTTTTCCTTTTGTCTTCAACCTTACCTTGGAGGACTGTCGTCATCAGATTCGTTTGCCTGTTACTGTTTGCATAACAAACATAATCTTAGTCTGCACTTATTAGTTTTGTCTTACATTTGTTTTTGCACTGAGATTTCATCAAGAATACTTTCATATGTTCTTCTGTCTGTCATTTGACTTTAAAAGTCTTAGAAGGCGCCTGTAGAACCACGTTTATCCAAGGGAATTGTATGGGAGAGAAGTTGGAACCAATCATAAATCCAGAGGGGGAAAACCGTAGACACAACAGTGACTGAAGCTCATGCTCTCACGCCAACTACAGGTTACGAGTCTAATGCCTGACCACGCTCTAACTTCTAGGCTATTTCATATGTCACGTTAGTTTACATTACACTTTCTGTGATGATTTAACTGATTGTAATATTATTTGGATACGACGCAGAGAAAAAGTTCTCTGCCCAGATGACAGCAAAGATGGCCTATGCAATGGTCAGTCATGCTTTTGATACTTTAGGATCAAAAATCAAGATTCTGTAAATGTGAATGTACTACTGAATTTGGGCAAGCGGGCACTTACATTCATCAACACCAACACACACAAACAACAACAACAACAACAAAGAATCAGAGCAGTAAAATTATCTTTTTGTAACGTGGAACCATTAACACTGAATGCTGATGTAATGGTGTAATCTGATTTTTATTGGCAGCTGTGACTCAAGGCAAAAGTGGCGAGCTTAACCATCGCTCTTGTATACGATGGCACAGGAGTTTGCTGTAGAGATTGATGGGCCATTAAGTGCAATGTATTCCCTCACACCACTCTCTCTCTCTCTCTCTCTCTCTCTCTCTCTCTCTCTCTCTCTCTCTCTCTCTCTCTCTCTTTCTCCTATGGAAGACTAAGGCATCTCTCTTTAGAAAAAAAAGCTAATTTTGATCTATGTAGGATTAAAGAGTGACATACACTAGAAACTTTTCCTATAACTGGCTCTAAAAGCTGTAGTTCTGCATTACCTTCTTAGTTACATGACTACACACAATAAAGATGAATGTGCTTTTCAGAAAAAAAGGAAATAGGGAAATGCAAAAAAAAACACCCTGCATAGTCATTAGGCCACGATATAAGGAGACATCGATTCAAGGGATAAATGGAACACATCCACTCAGCCATTAAAGTGTAGAAAGTAACTCTGGTGACCACAGGGACTTCTACGTGAGTGACGTCTCTTGGGGGACAGATGAGTGCAACATGGCTGCTCCATCTTCCTGTCATTTTCTTGTCAGGAGGCAGAAAGTGGCAGAGCAAGGAAGTAAAGGAAGGAAGGAAGGAAGGAAGGAAGGAAGGAAGGAAGGAAGGAAGGAAGGAAGGAAGGAAGGAAGGAAGGAAGCCAGCATGTCATGTTCACTGCTCACTGCCAGAACTGGTGTCTCAAGGGAGATAACTGGCCAACATCTTGTTGATCACTCTGAAGCCTCTGGAATCCTGGCTTTGCAGGGAGCAGAGGTGGACAGTTATCCGGAGATTTATAAAACACGTGTGCCTTGGTTCCCTCCCTTCTCATTCTCTACTTTTCAGTCACCCCCCCCCCCTCCCCCCAACCAATATTTTTTTGCTAGTCTGTAGCCCAGAAACTTTTATTTTTCTCCTTTTGCCATCCCTCTCATTAAAGACCTTTTTTGTTTAAAAGAATGTGATGAATATAAAGATTATGTAGCAGAAAGAACTGTTGCAGAGTTCATATCAACGAATACAAACTTTGCTTTCATGTGCTCAAACAAATTATAACACTCTTTCGAGGATCAATAATGATTCTACTATGACAGCTTAGATACTCCCTCCTCCGTTTTCTAAAAAATTATTTGATAATAATTTTGCTATAGTTCATCAAGGCCGCCAGGGATGTACATAGACATAGACTATAGTTTCTCTTCAGAAAATATGAGTAGCATTTCCATACTAAAAGTAGATGACATTTAGTGATTTAATTTCAGTTTTGTAACTGAGCTTGGACATACTTCAGCTATACACCCTTACAATGATGGCATGCTTCAGATGGGAATAACTTTTTTTTAAACCCATCTCCTCAGGCAACACACTCCTGCATGATCCACTGCACCACAGTGGCTGTATCAGGACCCACATTTTCCTCAATGATGCTATTTCATTAATTGCGATCTGTCAATCATCCACATTTGGCTTTCAGGCTCACGGACGTGTCTGCTCTTTGACAAACAGAAGCGTGCTGGCAGAACGTCACCGTCAACTCCTGACGTGTTTGAAAAACCAGGCAGGGACAGCCCACCAATGGCCGTGGGTAAACATTGATGGCAATTTCTTCAAATCTGTGCAGCGTGAATAAATCAAGCTCTGACTGGCGACTTATTAGTGGCTGATGATGCGGCACCACATAACCGGTCTTGTGCTGTCTAACTTTTGCTGTTGACAACCAGATTTGATGAAAGGCTGCTGCGTTGACACAACAAAGCCCGCACATTCTGCAGCCAGGGTTAATCTGATGCTCACA
>CM054136.1:34306689-34321689 GCA_028751875.1 Rapana venosa
GAAAGTAAACAAACATCTTCATCATAATTATAATAAAACAAAAAGATTCCACAAACTACGCTACCTGTCTGCCCCATTATAGAGAACAGTAGAAGAGACAGGTGACAGAAGTGGGTAACACAAAAAATATCACATACACTTTTTCCCTGAGGGAGGGAGAGGAAGGCAGTGACGGTTATTGACACCTTCTGTCTGCTACATCTCCTCCACCACTTCTCTCTCTCTCTCTCTCTCTCTCTCTCTCTCTCCTCTCTCTCTCTCTCTCTCTCTCTCTCTCTCTCTCTCTCTCGCTCTCTCTGTCTCTGTCTGTCTGTCTGTCTGTCTGAAAGACAACATGGAATCAGTATGGATAGAAGTTTGTTCTTCTAAAAAATCGATTACTTCAGTTCTTGTGGGTTTCATTTACAGACATCCTAAGAGCACCACCAGCTGGTTTGATGACTTTTGTGAAATGATGGACAATGTTTGGCTTTTAGGAAAAGAAATATTATTACTAGGTGATTTCAATATCGATATATCTCAATCCCACCCGCAGTGGCACAGTATCTTCACGTCCTTTAACCTTTTGCAATGTATCACATGCCCCACCAGAGTGACGTCAAAATCTAGTACTCTTTTAGATCACGTTTATTCTTCTGACGTCACATCTCTTAAAGAAATTTGTGTACCCACTGTCGGAATTAGTCATCATAATGCTGTTTGTGTCACCTGGAGCAAAGCTGGCTTCAGAGTGCCTAAAATGAAGCATCTGAAAATTACATTTCGCTCATTTAAAAATTTTGATTTGCATGCATTTTCCTCTGACCTCGCTTCTGCACCCTTTTCAAATATTTTTAGTTACTCTGATGCAGACGATGCCCTTTCCTTTTGGACATCAGTTTCCTTAAGCATTGTCAACAAGCATATTCCTTTAATTCAAAGACGTGTAAAGTCAAAAATTTTACCTGGCTGGCTCACCCAAGAAATTTTGCTAGCAATCAACCACAGAGACGACTTAAAGAAACGCGGGCTTCATGAGGAATACAAGAAAAAACGTAACACAGTTAAGTATATGATTAGAAAATCTAAACGTTGTTTCTTCCAGAATTTAATTCAAGATAAAAGCAATGGAAGATTAATCTGGTCTGCTATTCGCCAGCTCTCTAAACCTGGTACTTCACGTGACGAATGTTGTATTCCAGTAGATGTTCTCAATAATCACTTTGCTAGTGTTGGAAGTAAACTCATTGATAACAACACCAGAACTTTTGATTCAAAACTTTCAAAAGGCCTTTTGCGTAGGAAGAAAAGGATACCTAACAAAATTTTTTATGTTCCCTTATTTGTCTGTTCATGAAGTTTTGTCCTATTAAAGTCTTTAAAAAATAAAAATTCATGTGGTCTTTGATGTTTTAGCCCCTAAATCTGAAACTATCTGCATTTTACATTGAGACTCTCTCACGTATCTTTATAACCAAACAGTGCTTATCCCAAAGCATTTAAATACGCTAAAGTTAATTCCCTTTGACAATAAAGGGAACATGAAGATGTAAATAATTATAGACCATTTCACTTTCTATCTAGTATATCTAAACCTCTTGAAGCAATGTCCACATCATTAATCATCCTTTTATGAATGCAAACGGCCTTTTGCCTACCCATCAGTCGGGGGTTTCAGAAAGCTCCACACTCTGTGAAAACAGCACTATGCAGGATTACTGATTCATGTGCGTGAAATTAATAACAGAAGGCTAAGTCGTGTTTATTTTTATTGATTTAAGAAAGGCCTTTGATTTGATTAATCATTATATATATTATTAATAGCTTCGGTTCATATGGTTTAGATGAAAATGCCTTACTATTTTTAATTTCCTATTTGTCAAACCGAATTCAGTCTGTTTATGGCTAATGGAGTTACTTCATCCAAAAAAATTGTTTGGCATGTGCGTGTACCACAAGTTTCAGTATTAGGTCCGCTTCTTATTCTCTCTGTACATTAATCGATCTTCCTTTAACCATTCAAATGTTGTTATGTGTTTATTTGCTGATGATACAAACTCTACAAATACGATAGTCGTGATATTAAGGAAATCAATCATTATTTAAACCATTATATGAATACAGTTCAAATTTTGGCGTGTGAGACTAATGCTATGATGGTCCCCTGACAAACAGAAGCTATGTTGTTTGTGGGTCAGAAAAGGCATACCTTGAGGCAAATATTTACAAATAAAGTATAATAACAAACACCTAAAAAAGTTAAAAGCACAATTACTTGGTAGTCATTTGACGGAAAGCCTCCTTTGGCAGGATATGTTCACAAATTACTAAAGAATATCATCAGTTTATTCCAGCTTCACAAATAAAAACACTTTCTAGATAAACATCAAAAATAATTTTCTATTTTGCTTTTATTCAGTCTCGCCTAGATTACTGCTCTGTTGTCTGGGGGAAGTGTGAGCGCCATTAACCTGAAACCTTCTGAACTCTCTTCCAAAGCGAGCCATTAAGTCAACAATATAATGAGTTAGCAAATGCATCATTTTAATTAATTTATTTTAACATTTGAGATTTTACCACTTTGCTTGCGCTCGCTTAAGTTTTAGCGCTCATGCATAGGTAGTGTATGATGCATGCTGGTTATCTAAAAGCAGATGTTTCTTTTCAACTTCATCTCGAATCAGACAGAGCTATTGTCCCCAAAGCAAACTTAGATCTATTCAAAACGAGTTTTCTTTCAATGGCATTCAGAGAATGGAATGCCTTTCCACCGTGTTTCGTTAGACTACCAGTGCACTCTACATTTAAGACAGAAATAAACAGCTGTTGTTGGATACGTGTGAGCTAACTACTCGCAGTCAAACTCACAATGAACTCCAATGTGTATGAACATAAATTGGAGCCTATATTGACTATATCAAAGGACATATAGTGTGCATTCTTTGTGTGTGTGTGTCGTGGAGGGGGGGAGTAGCTTTTGGGGGGTGGTGGGGGGAGGGGCGCGGGGGGGGTGCGTGCGCTTGTGCGGGGGGGGGTGGCGTGCGTGCGTGTGATTATGTATGTTGAGTCGAAGAATGGTGTGTCGAGTGTGTGTGTGTGTGTGTGTGTCGGGGGGGGGGGGGGAGGGTGGGTGTCCGTACCTGCGTGTGTCCGCTTGTGTGAGTGTGCGTGTTGTGTTGTGTTGCGCGCGCGCGCGGGGGGGGGGGGGGGGGGGTGTGAGGGGGAGGAGGAGGAGATAGTATATGTACGCGTTGCGCCTGTGTGTAGATTTTTCCAGGGAGTAACTAATTGGCTGTAATGTGAGAGGAATATTGGCATTATGTGTGTGCTTGAATGAAAGAATTGAATAAATGCGTGAATGGGAGGGGTGGGGGGAGGGGGTGAGGCTGGTGAAGAGTGAGATGGGGTGACGTGTCTGATTACGTGTGTATGCACATTGCCGCGTCGGCTTATGAGTGTGTGTGCGTGCGTGCGTGCGTTGCATGTGTGTGTGTAGGTGTGTGTGTGTGTGTAGTGTGTGTGTGTGTGTGTGTGTGTATTGTATGTGTGTGTAAACGCTTGGCGGAATTTATAATAATGTTGCATTCAGTTTAAAATTTGGGGCTTTCCCCCATAGTCATTCTGCTTTTGTTAATTTGTTCAAGATAGAGTTTCCATCATTTTGTCTGTTGTTTCGTTTTCTTTTGGTTTTTGCTTTCTTTTGTTTTTAATTATTTCAAGTTTGTTTTTTTTGTGGGCAGAATTGTAAAAAGCCTTTTTTGTCCTAATTCTTTACCCATTAAAGTTTCAATCAATCAATCAATTCAAGCTCTCTCTCTCTCTCTCTCTCTTCTCTTCTCTCTCTCTCTATCCGTATCTATCTATCTATCCTGATCTTGCACACTTCACGTTTAACATCCTGTTCCGCTTTTGTAAGAGTTAGGCCTCTGTGTGGCGGTGGGAACAGATGAAGAAGTTACAAAACCGCATACACACGTGGACTGGATGTATAATGAAGACATATTCATGTGATTTTTCCATTTTCCTTGATTTAAAAAAAAAATTTTTCCTTTCAAATTCCCAATTTTTGCTCCTCTTTTCTTCTCTCCTCCTCTCTCTCTCCCCTTTCCCCTTTTTCCCCCTTCTCCTCTTCCTCTCCTTTCTCTCTCTCTCTCTCTCTCTTGCGTAAGACATTAAATTTTTGGTTTAGATTCTGTATGAATGAAGAGGTCCCTTTTAAACCCTAAAAGATGCTTTATGATTAATGCAAAAAAAAAAAAAAAACTGGGCAACAAAAATCGTACCGTTTGGGGAATGGGGTTTGGATTTTTTGGTCAACAAGGATCGGAAATTAGAGAGTTTTTTTAAAGCTTTCAGGCAAAGATTGTTTGACTCCCGAGGGCGCAATGGATGATCATTAAAAAACTAAAAAGATTTCAAATGTACAGAAAATTTTTAATTTCGCATGATTAAAACCTTATCAAAACTTGATAGGATATACTTTGAAAAGAATTATGTCTAAGTTCAGACTGGTGTATCAGATAAAATTGTTCAAAAATTCAATACGAGAACATGATATTGCGACCTAGGGGCTTCCCTTTAGTAAGCAAGCCCAGAGGATGAAGTACATTTTGTGTTGTGCTGCCCAGTTTTTGAGGATGTTAGGAGAACTACTCCTGTTAAAATAGTAGAACAGCCTATTTATTTAGACTTGTTTCCCTGGCATCAAAGCACCCTTTGGTTGTGCGCAGCTCATTTATTTTTGGTAAGCTTTCAGAATAAGAATAATTATCCTAGTGATTTTTTGTAGCTGCTTTGTTTACAGTAACATGTTTCTGTGTGTGTGTGTGTTTTATTTTTTTTTTTTTTTTTTTAAACCAAAATACTAAGCAGTTCGCAACCCCATCATGTATGGGCCAATGGCCTTTTGTGAATAATCATTCGATTCCGATTTTCGAGTTCTCTCTCTCTCTCTCTCTCCCTCTCTCTCTCTCTTTTCTCTCTCTCTCATCTCTCTCTCTCTCTCCTCTTCTCTCTCTCTCTCTCTCCCGCTCTCTGTCTCTGCCTCTCTCTCTCTCTCTCTCTCTCTCTCTCTCTCTCTCTCTCTCTCTCTCTCTCCTCTCTCTCCCCTCTCTTTTTCCCTCTCTCTCTCTTCCACCACTGCCACAAGAATTTCTTTCCAGACCCATCGGCTTTCTTCACAAAACTCTTTTGCCATTGGCGGCACCATCACTCTGATACCGTTCCCACCACCACCACCATCCTACTGCCACCATGACCACCACCACTACTCCAAGCCACCCACCCCATCCACCCCCATCTCTACTACTGCCAGCCACCACCACCTCCACCACCAACCACCAACCCACTACCAACACCACCGCCACCTTACCACTACAGTTCAAGGTCTATTTACTGCGGCGGAGTGACAAAGAGTCCCTGTGGGAGTGATTGGGTTAAAAGTTTGTGTTGTCTTCCTCCTGTGTGACATGTGACCGTTCTTTTCTTTGCTTCGCTTCTGTGATATGAGGCTGGTTCCTATGATGATGGGTGGTGCTTGTGTTGTTTGGGTAGATGGCTGTGGCTGTGTATGTAAAAAAAAAAAATGTGTTTGTTGTGTGTGGGGTGTGGTGTGGTGTTTTAAAAGGGTGTGTTTAAGTGTGTGTGTTTGGTGTTGGTGTGGGGGGTTGGGGGGGGGGGGGGGTGGGGGGTGGGGGTTTTGGTTGGGGGGGGGGGGGGGGGGGGGGGGGGGGGGGGGGGGGGAGGGGGGTGGTGTTTGTTGTGGTGTGGGTTTTGGGGTTTTGAGTATTTATTTGTTTATTGTTTTATTTCGAGGATAATGGAATAAGCACTGTGCGCTGTTTTACATCCATCCCCGTGGTATCATTTGTAAAATTTTTTCATCGTTCCGTGGGTGCTGTGGTGTGTTGTGTGTGTGTGTGTGTGTGTGTGGTGTGTGTGTGTTGTGTGTGTGTGTGTGTGTGTGGTTGTGGTGTGTTGTGTGTGTGTTCCTATGGCTCAGAAAAGTTAACAGTTGCATGCTTTATGCAAGATATACAGACAAACTGCTTTCAGTTTTAATAATTCCTTACGCTCATTAATATCTTTACACGATGTGGATTCGTTGTGTAGTTAGAACTGCTGTTCCAGTTGAGAAAACTATTTATGAAGCTCATTATCTATGGCTTCTCTCATTTCACTTATCACTATTACATTTAAGTGTATATGACTGATGTTTTACCATAGAAACTGTACTAATACACTGTTTATTATGCTGTTTTCAGTAAGCTTTCAAAGAACATTATGTACATTCATTCCTTTGTTTGTTTGTTTTTCGTTCCTCGGCTAGAGCTTGAAGGTTCACCAGTGGTGAGATGTTTGGCGTATGCGACCGTTCCCAGCCCCACCACCACGCCCATTTAGGTAGCCGCATTTCAATTAGCTTCAGGGATAAATGGAAGAAGAAGAAGAAGAAGAAGAAGAAGAAAAAGAAGGAGAAAATGATGATGATGATGATGATGATGATGATGATGATGATGATGATGATGATGATGATTTATAGTGCTGAATCTTGTAAAGAAAACAAACTAAAGCGCTTGCATTAGACACATTCACAAGCACGCAACCGTTCACAACACACACACACACACACACACACCAAATGTCCCCAAACCCTCCTTACTCCCCCCCCCCCCTTCCCACACCCTATGCTCCCAACATGCACAAACATGGAAACAAACCCCCCAAAAAGTGCACATGAACCAAAAACCACCCAGTCATTGGTGTAAGCATTTATAGAAATGAGGACACCCTTGTATAATAGAAAAGAAGAGAAGCAGAAACAGTGGTGGAAAAGGACTGAACAACACAAGGTAAAACAAACTTCTTCTTCTTCTTCATCTTCTTCTTCCTAATTATCATCATCTTCTTCTTCTTTTTCTTCTTTTTTCTTCTTCTTCTTCTTCTTCTTCTTCTTCTTCTTCTTTTTCTTCTTCAAACCCTCAGACAGCAAAGACTGTCTCTGTCATAATTATGAGCGAAAATACGTTGCGCTGCCATGAAACACCTTAACAATTCAGGCCCAGCGCATCCGACTTCGGCGTGGTAGAGAATTGTTATATTTTAAGTCTTTCCGGAATAAAGACAGAATAATGGTCCAAGAAGGCAAGAAAATAGACAAGGAGGTGATATGAAGAAAAGAAACAAGGCAGGATCGTAGAGAGGGATAGAAAAGAGGCAATTTCTGGCACAGAAGTTCCAGAAGATAGGAAGTGGGGGGGGGGGGGGGGGGGAGGGAAGGGGGGTTTGCTATTTATCCTGAAACAAAAACAAGGACCAAATAAAAAACACTTCACACATAAACAAGGACCAAATAAATAACACTTCACACATCAACAAGGACCAAATAAATAACACTTCCCCACGTCACTTCTCTCTGGGGGAGAAGCAGGCGGTGACAACCGTTGACAACTTCTGTCTGCCATCTCTACTCCGCCACTTAGCGCTCTGCCTTTTTTCACCACCGCGGCTACCCCACTACAAAACCTTCCTTCCACACCCATCCACCCCTTATTTCCCAGCTAGCCAGCCCACTCACTCTCTGCTTCCATAACACTAGACAGATTGTCACTTCACACAACACAAACCAATAATAACATCACTCAGTGTGTTCAAACGTTATAATTAGTGCTCTGATCTGGGAACTAAAGATGCGTCCGTTGTCTTTTTTGTCTACTGGCATCGCCACTTAGGTTCCTTGCTTTACCAACGTCGACAACATTACACAACCTTCTACACATCAAACTCTTCATTCAAAGACTAGCAGGACTCACTTGTGTACCATACCACTACCACCACCACCACCCCACACTGAAACCATTCCCACCCTCCCCTACCACCACTATCACCTCCACCTCTACCACCATCAGCAGCAGCACTACCCCCCAGCCACCATCCCCATCCCCCGTCAGCACAGCTTCCCATCTACCACCGCAAGTTCTGGGTCTATTTACTGCGCGGAGTGACAAAGAGTCCCAGTGGGCGTGATTGGGCTTGAAACGTATGTTGTCTTCTTCCTGTGTAAAATGTGAAGGTCCTTTTTCTCGCTTTTTTCTCTCTCTCTCTCTCTCTCTGTCTCTCTCTTCCTGTATTTTCTGATGTACATGGCATTGTTTCGTGTTGTCTCTGTCGTTGTTCTTTCTCTGTCTGTGTGATGTGTTTGTGTGGTAGGCGTGTGCGTGTGTGTGTGTGTGTGTGTGTGTGTGTGTTGTGGGGTGTGTGTTGTGTGTGTGTTTATGAGTGTGTGAAGTCAAATTTTTATTATCAGATGATACATCCAATAAGCAATACATCAGCATTCCTCCCCCCCCCCCCCCCCTCCCTATCATGCCATATGCGTGTGACTGTGTGAAGTCGAGTGGAGTCAAGTCAAGTCAATTTTTTATTAACAGATAATACATTGAATAAAGAAATGCATTTGCATTTACCCCTCAAGCCCTGTGTGTGTGTGTGTGTGTGTGTGTGGTGTGTGTGTGTGTGTGTGTGTGTGTGTGTGTGTGTGTGTGTGTGTGTGTGTGTGTATGTGTGTGTGTGTGTATGTGAATGTGTGTGTGTGTGCGTGTGTGTGCGTGTGTGCCTCTGTGTGTGCAGGTTCATCTGGTTACAAGTATGCTGGAAAGTATATGCACAATTATTATTGGTTAGGATAGCATAATTATGTTTGATACGTGTTTTGCAAAGTTTGACTTGCTCTGTTGTGTTATAATAGTGATCGTGTTTGATCAATCATACTACAAATTTCTTGCATTGCAATAAAAAAGAAAAACCACGTGACACTGCTAACGCCGATTATTAAAGGACAGAATCACTTACTGTAAAATACTTTTGACAGGTTTTTAAATTTTTAATTTGTTTTTCCTCTTTGTCGGTACAATAGCCAAATGCGGCGAACTATTTTGACATCCCCACTTCTTGGAAAAGGTTCACACCACACACACACACACACACACACACACACACACACACACACACACACACACACACATACCCCCCTCCCCCCCCCCCAAAAAAAAAAAAAACACCACCAACAACAACAAACAGCATCCTGTATTTTATGAGCGACGCAACCAACAAAAAACACGAAAGAACACCAATATGGCAAACATTAGGAAACAGTGAGAAACATTAACACACGAGGAGGAAACGGAATAGATTTTCAGGAAAAGAAACAAAAAGACAAACAACAGGATTCGAGCAAAGAAAGTCCAAGTGTAAAACAAACTACAAAAGACCACAAACATATTGGCAACAATAAAGAGAAAATACCAACAAGAACACAAGCAACAAAACCGAACTGAAACAAAGAAGCAAAAACGGACAAACATTCAACATAATAGCATTTTTGACACAGTTTATGTGTTCACTACAGAAAGCACAAACAGTATTATGTAAATACGTGAAATGGGGATGAACGAGCTTTGTGGTTAGACACTGAACTTTGGATATGACGGTAACTGGGGGTGCACGGGTTTAAGTCTTTGCCGTAAGATCTGTTCTAGAGGATTTTTCCCTGGAGGTTATAATGGTACCGACTCCACTCTAAATCCTTTGGATAAAACAAGAAACCAAGAGCCCACGTGTAGACCCACACAGAACATCTTGCACATGCGATAAACCCCTTCACACTTTTATAGAAGGAACAAGCCAGGTACAGGTATGACGCGTAGCATGGATGACTAAAACATACCCAGCATGCACCCTGCAACACAGATAGGGATGGGCTCCGCCAGGTTCAACTTGAAAACGACAGACTGCCTGAAAAGATGCAGCGCAGTGCCGCTACGCCTTCTCAAGGAGTATCAAGAAACTGAAACAACTCCAGTCATAAAATGGAACAGAATGTACATGGAATGAGTGGAACTATGATGACTGTATAGCTGTAGCAATGCCAAAACCACTTTGCTGCAAAAAAAACTTTTTTGCCAAAAATGGAAATATGAAACTGAAGTAATGAGATTTTTTTTACACATGCTTCAAAGCTGATTTAAGAGAGGAGAGAGAAATGTATCCTCTCGTCAACGTTAGATGCTCTAATCGTCAGCGACCATTGCAGCGGATCGCCATTTTGCCATTCTGAGGGAAGAAAGATTGTGTAATAAATGTGGTTTGTTTGAGATTGATGATGAATTTAATGTCATTATGGAATGTTTGCTGCATGTTGATTTCAGACAGGAATATTTGTCAAAACGCTTTCTTACCCCCAAGTTAGAGAGAGAGTGTGTGTGTGTGTCAAGTCGAGACAGACAGACAGATATACAGTGGCAGACAAACAAATAAAAACATTGATAAAAAAAAAATAAATGTACACAAATACACAGACACGTGTAGGGGAGGACCCCCGGATGGAGTGAGAGATAGACGGTCATTTCAGAGACATAAAGAATGAAATTGGTAAACTGGTGGACATATGACAGACAAAAAGCCATCAGAGCAGTGGTACTAAACAATAGCTCCACACACTAACCGACAATATCACCAGAAAGAGAAGAAAACAGAATTTGTTTTTGTACAGGCAGCGGTGTAAGGCCCCCCAAACACTCCCCTGATCACTTTAACCTCTATCGGCTAATAAACATCAGGACGTCTGCAACGAATCGGAAATAATTCCAAGTTTCTATTGCTCTGTCACAATTCATTTCAGAGCTAACAAAGATTGTCATTAATTCTGTCAATCAGCCTCCGACGATTGCGCTGGCTCGTTTTGCTGATTTGCTGTTCAAGGTGGCTTTTATAATTTACGCTTTGTTTGGAATGATGCTTCTAGTCTCCAGACAATGTCGTTGTGAGTTGATGGTTTATTATCTTCTACATTGTTGCAGGTTTTATTTGGTATGGGTTATTTGACCCTTTTGAAGTATGTTTGATTGATTGTTTTTTTATGATTAATCCATCAACTAGTCCATCATCTACGAGCCTCAGTAGTTAAGGTCGTCTCTTCCTGCTCAGATCTACGTGTTAAAGCAGTTTTGTTAAAGAGAGCAGGGGGAAAAGATGCACCTTGAGGGAGTCCCCTGGACATGTCGTTTGATGCAGGGATAGCCAATTTCAGAAACGCAGAAACACGACTCAATGAAAAGCAGCTTCAGTCCGACGTGTGTGTTTTGTTTTCGGCCCATACTTGAATGATAGGTCCATGTGTAGTGTAAACCGAACTTAGTTGTATGCAGCTTCAAAGTCAGTGGCTAGAGCCATTTTGAAAACCGTTTACCGTGAATCCATTTTAACACTTCATAACCTACAGTGTCTTCATTCTTCCAAGTCCACTTGCCTGTAGCCACGTTGATTGGGAAACTATATTATTTTATGGCTACAAACTCTTATGGCCCATATGAGGAAGTAAAACTGAAAAGCAATTTTAAATAGATAGATAGATAGATAGATAGACAGACAGACAGACAGACAGACAGACAGACAGACAGATAGATAGATAGATAGATAGATAGATAGATAGATAGATAGATAGATAGATAGATAGATAGATAGATAGATAGATAGATAGATAGATAGATAGATAGATAGATAGATAGATAGATAGATAGATAGATAGATAGTTCAAAATTGCTTTCCAGTTTTACTTGCAAATTATGGGCTCTAAGAGGATTGGTTTTAGTCAATATTGTAAATTATGAAAACACAGATATTGTCCATTCCTCTTGTTTTACTACAGGTCGTTAGAAATTTTAAGTCCTATCTTCTGACACCAATGCTTCATTATAACCGTATCTTTAGACAAGCTTTGTTTGCATCTTTTTAATGTGTGTGTGTGTGTGTGTGTGTGTGTGTGTGTGTGTGTGTGTGTGTGTGTGTGTGTGTGTGTGTGTGTGTGTGTGTGTGTTGTGTGTGTGTGTGCTTGTGTGCGCTTGCGTGTGTGTGTGCGTGCACGCGTGTGTGTGTGTGTATGTGTGCGTGCGCGCGCGTGTGTGCGTGCGTGTGTTTGTGTGTGTGTGTCTGAGTGTATGTGTGTGAGGTAAGTACAAGCGCACAGCAAATGAACATACTGCTAGTAAGTATACGTGCATTTGGACACCAGGGGCACTAAAATGAAGGGGGAAGGAAGTACCAGACCGTACACCGGCCCGTGAGGACGGGGCCCAGATGGGAGAGAGAGAGAGAGAGAGAGAGGAGAGGGGGGCAGGGCAAGCAGCAAGGTGCCAAAGTGCTGTTTGTCCTCCATCTCCCCCCATACAATTTTCATGACCCCTTTCCACAAACACGCACTATACGCCGCAACTCTCTCTACCACCCTCAACCCCCCCCCCCTCCCCCCCCCCCCCCTCATCCACCCCTTTCTCATCCCCTCTCCATCACTGTTTTCCCTGTCGTCTTTTCTTGTCTCTGTCTCTCTCTGCCTCTGTCTCTGTCTGCCTTCTCGGCCTGCTGTCTGTTTGTCTGTTTGTCTGTCTCTGTCGGTGTGTCTTGTTGCCTGTGTACCTGCGTATGTGTGATAGGGTGCCTGTCTCTGTCTTTCTGTCTCTTTCATGCTGTTGTCGACCTGTTTGTCTGTCTGTCTCTGTGTCTCTGTCTGCATGTGTCCTTGTCTCTTTCTTTCTACCTGTCTCTCTGCCTTTCTCTGCCTCTCTCTGTGTGCCTCTGTCTGTCTGTCTGTCTGTCTGTCTGTCTGTCTGTCTGTCTCTCTCTCTCCTCTCTCTCTCTCTCTCTCTCTCTCTCTCTCTCTCTCTCGTTCTGTCTCTCTACTATCTATCTATCTTTCTTTCTTTCTATCTTTTTCTCTCGCACCATGCGGGTGTGCGTAATGTACTTTCTTTCATTCACTTACCTGCAGAATATTCACTACCTTAATAAAGAATATCCGTTTTCTTGGTTTATTCCTTGTCCTCAAGAGCCAAAGTGTGCCTTTGAATGGCACCTCAAACCAATGTCCCGTACGCGAATGCATCCTGTGACATCTTGCTCCTAGATTTTTTTTTTTTTTAAACCATCAGTCGTTTATGGAAGACTAGATCTGTGGTGGCAGGTGGCACAGACCACACACACACACACACACATACACACACACACACACGCACACACACGCACACGCACACACACGCACACACACACACAGACATACCCAGCATGCAATCACAGGTGTAAAGCAGGGCCGGTTCCGCCAGGTTTCAGATTCCTTAAAGCCAACCTTGTTTGCAGTAACTAACTATTATATGTTCAACACACTCTGACAAAAATAAAAAGGAAGTAAGAAAGAAAAACAAAATCTTAGGTCTGACACGCTTGGTCAATAATGTTTGACTAAGGAAAGAAATTTTGCAAAGATTTTTTTATACACTCCTATCTTTATCTCGATTTTCTTTTCCAGCGATTTCAACCAGGAAATTGAACGCAAATGAAAAGAAAATATTGACTGAGAAATGTAGAAGCTTATCACAGTTTTTTAAAAAGAAGAACACAAAGAAAAGGTTCAAATAAAAAGAAATGAACGCTCCATTACACTTTACAAAAGGAGGCTTTTGTCTAGAAGATTAACTGATATAATCGATGCACTAAAACACCCCTTTGTTTTTACCCAAATGGTGGTTGGCGGGTAGGAATGGCGGTGTTGTGGGGTGGGATGGAAGTATAGTCTGTACTCGGTTTAATTTCAACATTTCTAGTGGCAATTATATCTCCTTTAAACCAGTACTCCAAAAACACTTCTCCCAAGCTGCCTGTAATAATTGCAGGTCTGGCTACGGGTAATTCATGTTTGCAAATTAATTAATCCGTGAATACTACAACACACTCCCTCCCCCCCCCCCCACCTCCCCCCCCCCCCCCCCTCTCCCGTCCCCTCTCCCCCCTTCCTCCAGTTCTCTTCTTCCCCCCTCGCCATACCATTAACTTTCAGCAATCACAGAATACTACTTGGCTCATTTCGAGCCTTCCATTCGTGCACCCTTCAAGGTGATTACTGCAAATCAGTTCTTGGCGAAAACGACTCCAATTAACTACCCTCTGAAAACAGACGAGAAAGAGAAAGGAAAGACAGAGAGAAAGGAAGAAGAAGGAAAAAAAAATGAAAGAAGAAACAGACAACTAAAAAGAGACGGACAGACGAGTGGGGGAGGAGGGGGGGGGGGGGTGCTACTGAATAAAGATAGAAAAACCATACCGAAACGAAAACAAAAAGTAACAGAAAAGGAGAAGACAGACAGACAGACAGAAAGAAACGGAGAGGCAATGACAACGACAAGGACAAATTCTTTTATTACGAGGATAATGAATAAGCCACTCATGTACTTTTTTTTTACATCCAGTCCCCGCCCGTATGGCTATATCATAAGAGAGAGAGAGAGGCTGAGAGGAGGCAGAGAGAAAGGAGGGGTGTGTTTGGTGGAGGCAACAGCGCACGTAGAACCAAAAGGAAACTGGTCTCTTTCCCAAAGATAAGCATAATAATATAGTAGAGATTGTCAACAACAACAACAAACAAAAAGATTTCAGGGACCCTGTTACAGAGGTTACTAGAAGCCTACATGCCTATTGCCTCCCTCCCCCCCCCCCCCCCCCTCCTCTCTCTCTCTTTCTCTCTCTGTCTCTCTCCAGGATTAGAAGATGTAAGACAGAATTACATTCCGGTAAAGTATAGTAGACAGCCTAATTTATTTAAATTCTGTCTACTCATGGCATCTAGTCACCCTGAGATTGTGCGCAGCCTCGCTTTATATTTGTGTAAAGCCTTTAGAATAAGAGCTATCTTGGTTTCTTAAGTCATATTTTTTGGAACTGATTTTTATTGTGGTGGATGTAGGTAATACAATAACATTTTGGTTTTTTGTGTTACCTATTTTTCTCACTAAAACACTAAGCAGTTTGGCAACCCCCCTTCATGTATGGGCCAAAGGCCTTTTTGTGAATAAATCTTTCGAGTTCGAGTTCGAGTTCTCTCTCTCTCTCTCCCTCTTTCTCTCTCGTGGTATACTTCACGAAGATATTAAGTAGTATGCTGTAGTTAAGATTGTCAACAAACAGATTTCAGGGACCATG
>CM054136.1:34329189-34346689 GCA_028751875.1 Rapana venosa
TTAAACTTATAATCTCCCCTAGCATCCTAATTGTCTCCCTGTAATACGAAACTCGCCGAGAGAAGCTGCTACGAAGCATTAATAGGGAGGCGAAATAAAATGATTTCTCTCAAATGGAGTCCCTGTTGTCGCTTTAGTCGCCTCTCCCCCTGGTTGTTAAATGTTATCAAGTTGTCCTGTATAAGTGAAAGCGGAAGGATCACTGTATAACGGAAGTGCGCAACCGGAAGTGGAAATAAACTGATGAGGGTGACAAGAATGTAAAGATTTTTGTGATAGTGATAATAAAAATTTTGTTGTTGGGTCGTAAATTCTTCAAGGGTGTGTGGATCGTAAACATTTTATTGGGATTTTTTTTCTGTGCACTAGCTATAAGATCAACGGTGACATTTTTTTAGTTCTGGGAATATTCTGTTCGGGATTTCGAAGATGGTGATTTGCGATCGTATTACAATCTGTATTATTGAAGTCTGCGGATTGGTGCAAGAAAGCATAGTTATCCCAGAGAACAAAAATCCACATGATCTTACAGCTCAAGACTTTAACAACTTCAAACTGTGTTTTCTGGCCACTTATAAGGAATCTTTCTGAATTTTTCTGGAAAAAATGGTTTTTTTGTAAGCACCATCTAAAACAGCTTTGAGATGCTCTTACAAACACTCTTTTAAAGAGAGAGAGAGGGGGGGGGGGGGTGAGATGAGGGGGGGTGCGCAGGAGAATCGTGGAATGGGGTGGGGGTGGGGGGGAAGGGGTCGGTCGTGGAAATAGAGGAAGGAAAGGAAAAGACTGCAAGTCCTCTCAATCCTTGTCATTAACTTTCGTTTTGCCAGGGCGTGAGGGGAAACGGGAGGGGGATTTAGGGGGTTAGTTAGCCGGGCGGTGCGGTATGACCTTCGCGAATTATGAGACAGCAGAAGGGGACTAGCTCTGGCCATCCGTCACTGTCGCCCTGCTGGCCCCTCCCCCCCTCCCCTCCTCCCCCCCCCCCCCCCCCCCCCCCCCCCCCCCCCCCCCCCCACCACCCCCCCCCACCCCACCCGCCCCCCCCCCCCCCCCCCTAACCCTGGTAATTGGCTGTTTGGTGTGACCGGCCACCCCACCCGGCCAGGCCCAGGCCAGGCCAGGCCAGCAGACGTATGTCTTTAACGGAATCTTCCCCGCAAGCACAACACTTTTTTTGTTGTTGGCTATCCATGTTATTATACAGAGATAACTAACTTGCAGTTGAAAAAGGAGAAAAGTTCATGAATAATCTTGAACGTCTGCGCTTTTTTGTTGTTGTGGCAAATAATGGAGCAAAAATTCATGTGTACGAAGATTTTTTTGTTGGTGACAAAAATGAGGTAAATTACAACGAAAAAATAAGGGGAAAAAGAAAGAAAGAAAGATAACAGCCACTGCCAAGGAAAAAAAATAATGGGAGGCGCTGCTCTTGTGGCGACGCGCTTTCCCCTGGTAGAGCAGCCCGAATCTCACGCAGAGAAATCTGCGATGACTTAAAGTGGTAGAAATAAATAAATAAAGGACATGCTAACAATGGCCGCAGTAGTGGTTTCGATGGCAGCAGTAAAGGAATGAGCATGACCAGCAGAAGTAGTTAAAGCAGCCTCAGCAGCAAGTCACAGCAGTAGCAGTGGGAGGAGGAGGGGGAGGAAGAGGAGGATGAAGAATGGGTGAATGGAGAGAAGGGGGAGATAATAACACAACTAGCAATAAATAACTAAAGTAACAGCGACAACAATAACAAAACAGACAGTTTCAGAATTCAGAAACAAGCAAAGGCACACCAGCCACTCTGTATCTAATCTTGTGCTTGACTTGTTTTTTCCGTTCCTGCGCGCGCGCGCACGTGTGTGTGTGTGTGTGTGTGTATGTGTGTGTGTGTGTGTGTGTGTGTGTGTGTGTGTGTGTGTGTGTGTGTGTGTGTGTGTGTGTGTGTGTGTGTGTGTGTGTGTGTGTGTGTGTGTGTGTGTGTGTGTGAAGATATTTTCCACACAAAACACAATATCATGATAGTTGGGACCAGCTGTTTATGCCGAAATCTTAAGTTTGGAATAACTATGCAGTTATATAACACGTTTCCTGATAAATACAGTATAAGTAACTTTTAGCGCTATGAATGCTCTCTCTCTCTCTCTCTCTCTCTCTCTCTCTCTCCCCACACACACACACACACACACACACACACACACACACACACATACACACACACACACATACACACACACACACGCACACACACTGCTTTTTATTTCTCAGTTTCTTTTCATTTCAGTTTTTCTTTTATTTTCTTTCCTTCTTTCCATCTTTATTTCTGTTCTTTCTTTCTGTTTTTTTCCCCTTTACTCTGTCTCCATTTTTCCCCATCTTTGTCCTTTTTTTTCTTTTTTTTCTACCCCCCATATTTTCTAATCTTTCTATTTTTTTCTTTCTTTCAATCAGTTTTTTTTCTCTTTTCTTCAGTCTTTTTTTTTCTTCTTTTCACATTCATTTCGTTCCTTCTTTCAGTTTTTTTCTTCTTCCACTTTTCTTTCCACCGCCACTCATGTCCTTTTCGTTGTTGTTGTTTTCTCTTTCTTTATTTTTTATTTTCATTCTTTAGTAATTAATATACTCACGATGCGTGAGTGAGTGTGTGTGTGTGTGTGTGTGTGTGTGCGTGCGTGCGTGCGTGCGTGCGTGCGTGTGTGTGTGTGTGTGTGTGTGTGTGTGTGTGTGTGTGTGTGTGTGTGTGTGTGTGTGTGTGTGTGTGGTTGTTGCTGTTGTTTGGTGAGTTTTGTTGTTGTTTGGGTTTTTTAGGGAGGGGTTGTTTTTTGGTGTGGATGCGCTGTGGGTTTTTTTTCTTCCTTGTTTGTTCGTTTATTTTTTATTCTCTCTCTTTATCCCTCTCGTTCTCTCTCTCTTTTTCGGGGATGTTAAACAATTTACCAGGGATTTCTTCTTCGTCAAACGCTCAGACAGCAACTATTGTTGTCTGTCATATGAGCGAAAATGCGTTGCGTTGCCGTTAAGCGCCTGGCAAGTCAGGCCCAGCGCATCCGACTTCGACGTCAGAGAGTCTTCTTATCATTTAAGTCTTTCCAGGAAAAAGGGCTGGAGAATGGACCAACAAGGCGTGAAACAATCAATAGGGAGGTGACAGGAAGAAAATGAACTAGGCAAAAACAGAGGGATAGAAAAGAGGGAATTCCAAGCGCAGAATTTCCAGAAGGTGGGGATGCTATTCATACTGACAGGGCCCTGGGCATTCCCATGGGGGAGCCAGGGATGTAAACAGTCGCTCATAGATTTTTACGGTTAAAATTGACATACTCTGTAGAATTTTCTGAATTTCGCTACTTTTGCTTTGAGTTTAAGGATTATTGACTTTGTGTCCATATTTGTGTTTGATTACAACAACAACAAAAATCCCCCCCAAAAGAAATTTTTTAGTTTTTGTTGGTCTTTTGCTCTTAACGGGAATCAGATCTGGATTATCACCTGTGAGGTTTTCTTTTTCATTCACTTAACTACGACAAGAATAAAAGAAAAAAAATGCCCATTATTGCGTAAATATGCAAAAACCACTGTTTCATTTCGTGCATGTTTGCTCAAAGTGCAAGCAATTCCAAAGCGAACGTAGACCATCAAAAATTAATGTTCACCCGAATCCATTGGTGATGAAACTTTACCTGTTTCTAACATTGATGACTTTTCTGTTTTGCTACATTTGCCTTTTTTTTCGTTTCTGGAACACGGTACGTCAGAATGCATGCTGGCAGAATCTATAGGCGTGTGCACACACATGTCTTATCTATAATACGCGCTAGTCCTCACAGTATGGACCAGAGCCTTGACGTTTGGTCTCTTTTTCTACTGTAACATTTTATTGTTATTATTTTTATTTATCTATTCTTTCATATCGAGGATAATAGAGTAAGCACTCATTGCTTTTTTATACCCAGTCCCCGTGTGTATGCGGTTTTGTAAATTTTGTCATCTGTTCCCACCGTCACACAAGGGCCTACTCTTTCGAAAAGCGGAACAGGATTGTGTGTGTGTCTGTGTGTGTGTCCGTGTGTGTGTGTGCCTATGTGTGCCCGCGCGCGCACACCCACGCACGCACGCGCGCATGTGTGCACGTATGATTAGATTTCTCACCGGAGCGTTACACCATCGACCGTTACGAGTGAAAGCCCGTAAATTGCCAATTTGTACCCCCACCTTTCACCCCCAACCCTGTTAGAAAAAAAAATCCTACCCCTCCACGCCCCCCACCCCCCCCCCCCCCCCCCCCCCTCACCCCCACACACAAAACCATGCTACTATTCTCTGAGACCCCGACCCCATGTCCCCCTCCTTCAGAATTCTCAACGTCATTTTTTTTCCTTGAGAGAAACGATAATTTTACCAAAACACGATGACAAAAAAAAAAAGCAAAAGAGAAAGGAAGCAGTTCTGCGGTTGATGCTAACACCCCCAGTTTATGACATTCGCCTCCATTATCATCCTCCCTTGTGAGTCATCCCCCTGAGAAAATGAGAATGCCCGGAGAGAGCGAGTGAGTGAGTGAATGTGAGAGGACAGAGAGAGAGAACAGAGAGAGAGAGAGAGACAGAGAGGCAGAGAGGCAGAGAGAGAGAGAGAGGCAGAGAGGCAGAGAGAGAGAGAGAGAGAGAGAGAGAGAGAGAGAGAGAGAGAGAGAGAAGAGACAGAGAACAGAGAGCAGAGAGAGAGAGAGAGAGAGACAGACTGGCAGACAGACAGACAGACAGACAGAGGAGAGCTCTGAACTCTGAAACGACTTCATTCTCTCTCAGTCTCAGAGAGAAACGGCGACGAGGACAACGACGACAAGGACAACAACAACGACAATGATGATGATGATGATGATGATGAGGAGGAGGAGGAGGAGGAGGAGGAGGAGGAGGATCATAATCATCATAATCATCATCGTACACTCCGATACTCCCAAACAATTTACTGGGGGTTCATATAGCATTGACAGTCTGTTGTTCAGACTCAGTCATATCCAATCCTACAAAGGAACTCCCTCATCAGGCCTATAGCATTCCTCAGGGCTCAGCTCACCCCGATAACCTGAGTGATCCCCTCATGCTGATAGTTTGCTCCCTACTTTATTCCCGGTGGGGACAGAAAAGCTCAGTTGTTAGAACACTAGCTTTCCCCACGCTAAGGTTAAGCAGCATCGAGTGTGGCTACCAAGTGGATGGGTGGAACCGTTTGCTCGCCTTGGCTTCAGTACAGTCCCCCAGTTCACCCAGCTGTAAATGGGTACCTGCCCTTTTTAGGGTTCGGGAAGGTAAAGCAGCGAAGAAGAGGAGATGGACGCCACCCTCAATATGCTGGCCCCTGGAGAAACAGGTCTCGGACATCTCGCTTCCCAACGACCACATAGGTTATGGGAAAACCTTTACCTTCACCTTTTACCTTCATCTCCCGATGATGTCCTTATTCTGGTACACCCCTCATCCCCCCTCTCTGCCTACAATCCACACTATTCGTTCCACTACTTGTGGACCAGGCAAGCCAAACTAAGGCTACTCTTGCGCATCGAAGCAGTAATTCACACATAGCTGTCAACGTTAGGATTTCACGCCACAACGCCTGCCCACCACTCCCTTCTCCCTACCCTACAAAACTAAAGCGCACAGCAAACTGTATTATTATTATTATTATTATATTATTATTTGTTTTGTTCGCTCCTCAGCTAGAGCTTCCAGGATCAGCAATGGTCAGATTTTGCGTTGGCGACTGTTTACCCATCATTAAGGCAGATGCATTCTGACTTCGGGGATGATGTCTAACCGTGACACCAGCGTGCACAAGTTTGTTGTTGTTTTGTAATCTTGTCGTCCGTTCCTTCCAGCTCACACAATGGTCTGCTTTTCCGAAAGGTAGAATGGGTTTTTAACGTGTGTGTATGATGTTCTGCGTGCGTTTGCACACGAGACCTCGGTATATAGTTTCATCCGAAGGACTTTCGGGGGAGTGGAGTCGGCACTGATGTTAACTTCGGGGAGAAAAAAAAAAACCCTTCAGCGGGCGTGTCGGTGGTGGCTTAAACCAGGGCTCAGTGCTTTAATCACTAGGATATATCCCGCTTCCCAAAACACAATATAGACCCCTTGAGAACCCAAGAACTGAAATAGGAGTGCGCGCTCGCGCGTGCGTGCACACACACACTCACACACCACCACCACCACCACCATACACACACGCGCGCTCGCGCACGCATCCATGCACGCACTAGCGTGCGCACTCGTGCGTCTGATGTATATCTCGTAGCTCATAATCTGCCTCTATAGCCGCATATGGTGATCCAAGTTAGACTTCTCTAATTGTTTCAGCCACTTATACCGGATAGCATGCTGTTATGGGAACCGCTGTTTCTCCTTTATCTAAATGTTTTCTGACGATGTAAAAGCGAACGAGAGAAGAGCTAAATGTTTTCATTTCATCCAAATATCATATCTTTTAAGACTTATGTATAATGGTCTCTTTCTCCCTTATAATAATGTAGTTCTGATTTTGGGTTGAAGGTGTTAACCTGGTCACTCGACAAATACTGCATTCAAGTCTTCATTTACTTCTTTGGAACTCCATTTAAAAACTTTCTTGTTATATACAAAAGGGAAAGGGAAAAAAATCCCATATATTTGTGTGCAAATGCTGAGAGTGGGAAAGATGTGTGAGCGTGTGAAAGAGATGGAGGGAAGGATGGTGCTGCGCGACGGGGGGTGGGGCTGGAGAGTAGGGAGAGGAGGCAGGGGGAGGAAGCAGACTGGTACGAATGGGACAGAAGAAATGAGGATGTCGCATGTGTCCATGGTCTTTATTCTGGGACTTCTGATGGCTGTGATATCATTTATTTTCATTAAGCTTTCGGTATGGTTTGATATAGTCTTTGAAGGATACGAGGAGATATTCTTCTTCGTCGTCGTCGAACGCTCAGACAGCAACTATTGTTGCCTGTTATATGAGCGAAAATGCGTTGCGCTGCCATTAAGCGCCTGACAAGTCAAGCCCAGCGCATACGATTTCGCATTAAGAGAGAATCTTTTTATCTTTCTGAAAAAAAAATGGCAGGAGAATGGACCAAGAAGGATGATATGGCTGCTAGGTTTTACCAAACTAAACAAAAATCTCTACTAGCATTTTTTTCTTTTAGCCAGCTAATCGCGGCATTTAGCTATAGAAAACGTATGTGTACGCAACAACGTTAATATGCTGTTTGATCTGTTTGTATGTTGACAATTCCCCCGCAGCTTTCAACTTCTAGATTATTGCAGTGTTCTTTGTTCCGGGTGTGTGTGTGTGTGGGTGGGTGGGTGGAAGGATGGGTGGAAGGGGGAGAGAGAGAGTGCAGTCTATGTAAATATAGAATGATACTGTCATCAGTATTACCATCATCATTACCTGCAGCAGTGGCAGCAACAACGGTAGCAGCAACAACGGTAACAGCAGCAGCAGCAGCAGCACTCTCATTATTAACATCATTATTAGCATCTCACTTTTCAATATGCAGAAAACAAACACGTTAGGACAGGAGTCTATTTTACATCAAAACATCCCCCTCCCCCTCCCTCCACCTTCCACCACCACCACTTCCTCTCCAATCCGCATCCCAAATCAATATCAATAAAATGTTAACGCGGTAGCTGATCCACCCCTATCATCATCCTCTTTCCCCCTCCTCCTCTTCCTTCACTCCCCCCTCCCCTACCCTCAATCCACCCCGTACCTCCCGTCTCCCTCCCATCCAGCCCAACGCCAAAGTCCTGAAAGCCAGGGAGTATAGTGGATGCTGGCTCTGTGCTTGGAAAACCAAACACATTAGCTCCTACTCTCACTAATACGTTGGGTCCATACAGCCGCGGCCTCATCAACGCGCTGAGGCGTTTCGAATTGGATGGAAAATAATGTGTTTATATCCTCTTTGTTATTCGGCCCTGCAGGCTGCAGGCCCACCGATTCTGGAACTGCGAGCCGCCATAGCCCCGTTCCGAGATGGGTAGTGATGGAGTGATAGAAAGCTGTCATCAATAGTTAATGAACCCGCCCGTAGCCTTTGATCTTCACCCGCTTCGCTCATCTACTACTAACCGACCTAGCTACTCAACGCTGCGCGTTTTGTGTGCGACACACAAGCCTCGTTGGTGGTAGGTAGTTTTGAGTTTTTTGAAGACAAGAAAGTTTTGTTGTCTATGGGCTTTGCTCATTCGCGTCGTTTTCTGCTCAACGTTGCGTGAAATGATGAGGACTTTCAGCGCGGACCATCCGTCCTGCAGCTTGTGTGTAGTGCAGTGATGGTTTATCATAAATCATGCCGTTTGAAAACCGGTAGAGGTACTCTGGGTTTTGAAGCTTTCATCAGGCTAAGTCCATTGTTCCCGGGGCAAATACTTCTGTGTTGTAGACTTGCACAGTAATGGCTGCACCTAAAGCAGCGGTCGCTGGTTGTCCAAAGTGGCAAACTGCCGTTGGCTCATCAGTCATGCACTTTGTTAACAACGCGGCTAACTGTGAGCAGGAAACCAGGGCTGGCTTTGTGCCAGGGAAGTTCAAACGATACTTGCACTATTCAAGAAGGACCCCTGTTTGAACCAGAATATCCGCTGGCTAAAAATAAAAGACGTTACTGACCTTATTTTTTTCTCAAAATGATGATTAGTAAGGCTGGAAAGAAAATCAGTTACTTCTTTCAGGAACTGAAAATGAAAAGTTCACCCAGAGGCTGGAATGTATCATAGTTAAGATAGTCAACTAAAAGCCATCTCTGCAGCAAACTATTAAAAAGAATAACACTACCAAGAACATGCACCCAATCTTGCTGAATAAAAGTCCAGCTTGTATTATTTTCATCTAAAAGGGTTGTATAGTAATTATTAAAATACTTCTTTCTGTAATTTAACGTCTGTTCACTCAAAGTGATATTAGACGAGAAAAATAAAATCATAATTTCATGAAAACGCACCACCCTTTCCTTCCTCTCCCTCTCCTGTACAAACCTGCTTTATTCCTGCTTTCCTCGTTACTTTGAAGGCAAGTTCTAGATCAAACCTTGCTGAAAGCATGACTTGATTTGAATGTTCATACAGCTTCGTAAATGAATGTGTTGTGATCATTCAAAATAGAGAACAGGTCATTGTAGGATAAAGCTAATACATTCAAATACAAGTTGTACCATTGTGTTACCAGCAGTACTGGTTCAGTGGCTGGCACAATGGACTTGTCACTGGGAGGAAGTGTCAGTTCCCTGTATGATGACTTGCCACAGAAAAGTAGGGTTTGCATTTGGGTCCACCAGTCACCTGCCTCAACTAGAGCTTCTCTCCCGTGAGGTCTGATAGGCAAGATCCTGGATGGATATGACCACTTTGTTCAGGGTGGTTGAAGGTAGATTGCTTCCATGTGTTTTGGGTGGGCTGCTGGGATGGTCAACTAGCAACACTGGAAAACGCCCAGTATTTTGGCTCTTATTGTTACAAGGCTGCAAACAAACACACACACACACACACACACACACACCACACACACACACACTCACACACACACTCACACACACACACACTCACACACACACACACCACACACACCACCTCACTCACACTCACACTCACTCATAGATATATATACACATACACTCACAAACACACACACACACTCATATACACACACACACACACACACACACACACACACACACACACACACACACACACACACACACACACACACACACACACACAACAACAGCAGTAACCAAAACCTAGGCACAGCTAGCTAGCTAGCATGTAACCTTTTATTCCATTTTATTTCTAACCACGATATATCATCCCCTTTCCAACCAGACTGCTGCTGCTGGCAGTGTGGTAGTCATCTGCTAATTGCAATGAGTCTAATCGGCCTGGGGAGTCAACTTCCCGGAAACCAGCATGGCCATCATCAGGAAGTTATCTGGTCGCCCCCTGTACGGCAACATGATGTTTAGGTGATAGCTACTTTTTCCCTTTCTCTTTTTTTTCACCTGGTATGTGAGAATCCCTGTTTCTTTTTATCTTGAGTCGTTTTGCGGTTATTAGTGGGGGGTTTTAATGATGTGATCAGTTTTGAAAGCAGTCATATTGATTTTTTGTAGAGTGCCAGATGATGGTTTGGGGGCTGGTTGTTGGTTTTGTTGTTGTTGTTGTTGTTGTTGTAAGGATAGTGTTTGTTGTGTCCGTTTTTATCTCTTTGATTTGTGTGTGCATATGTTGTGAATGAATGTTTTGTCTCTGTGTCTAGATATCTTTCTCACTCTTGTGTGAGCATGTGTGTGTGTGGGGGGGGGGGGGGGTGACAGACCATACACAATCTCTCTTTCTCTCTCTTTCTCCACACACACATTATTCTCGATATAAAAAGAATAATTCAAAACTAAAATGAATAGCTAAAATAAACTACACACACATAAATAATACAATTCCTGCCACCAAAGAGTTTTTCTTTAAAAACCCAACCAACCAAATTCTGATACTCCCCAAAATCAATACTGCCCCTTTTTCAAAAACAGATCACATCATAAAACTAATAACCACAAACGAGGTCAGATGGACACAAAATCTAATAATACAAAACCCACCCCTCAATCCTCACATCCAATCTACAACAAACAACTCCAAAAAAATCCCCAGAAAAAAAAAAAACACAGAAAAAAGCAGTTTTATCCCTGAACAGCACAGTTCCTTCCACAGGCGACCAGATAACTTCCTGATGATGGCTGTGCTCTGCTGCCAGGCCGTTGACTTCACAGGCCGATTAGACTCATTGCAATTAGCAGATGACTACCGCACTGCCTGCCAGCAGCAGCAAGTGGAAAATAGGACAATTAAACAAAAAGAGAAGAAGAAGAAGAAGAACAAACAAAAAAGAGAAAAAAGACCGCAGATTCAACCAACTCTTGTTGCAGTGTCAGGTTGCGGTTGTGGTGGTAGTTTTTGTAAGTGCATAGTGTGTGTGTGTGTGTGTGTGTGTGTGTGTGTGTGTGTGGTGTGGGTGTATGTGTGAGAGAGAGAGAGAGAGGGGGAGGGACAATATGACAGACTGACAGAATAAGAGAGAGAGAGACAGAGAGAGACTGACATACAGATAGACACACAGACATAGACATACAGACATGGACGGATAGATGGCATAACAGACAGAAAAAGAGAGATTGAGCTAAGAAAAGATATAGGGATGGCCTACTTCAGTTACCACAGTGTGGATGGATTGAATAGCGATAATTAGGGTTTTAATACCCGCTTATTGTTGAACTTTGCCATATCCAATTGACCTTGAGTCGTGGTCTGGGTACTAGTTTTTTAGATGAAAAAATAAACCAAAATACTATAATTATGCAACACCTATTCAGCGCACGTGAGTTAACTCATAGCTACAAGTGTGTTGTTTTTGACAAAATTTTGCAGAAAAGAAGTCATTCTCAAAGGCAAAACAAGTACACATACAGACAGAATTTTATTGTGGAAAAATTGCAGGCCTTGTTCTTGCCGTGATATCCTTTCCACAGGCAGAGCAGCTTGAAATTTCTGATATGACACAATACAACATAATTCAGTTCAAAAGCATTCGAACAACAGAATTGTGACATGAACATTCACAGAGTTGGTCAGCGTGTCCACTTTCGAAGCAAATCATGTCATAAAACCAACAATCACCAAAAGATAGATTTTTAGCGGGAATTTTTTTAAAAACCCATCCTGAAAACCAATGTCTGGTTTCTGAACATGGCGCACATTTTTACGGCAACATGGCGTTTCCTTTCAGAGGCGACAAACAACTTCCTGATGAGTGTGCCCACTTCCGGGAAGTTGACTGTCTCTGCCAGCTGGACTCGTTGCAATTAGCAGATGAATACGGCACTACTAGCTGCCAGCAAAAACATTGAGAGTAACGGCCTGATTAGATAAGAATGGGGGATTTTTAAAAAGGGGAATGGGAGAACACAGATTCAACAGGCAACAGCTTTATTAGGTTGTTGGGGGGTTTTGTTGTTGAAGCGAGTTGGTTTGTTGGTCTTTTGTTAATGTTGTTGTTTTTTACACTGCAGTTTCAAATTCTAGCATCCAGAAACAGATTTTATTTGACCTTTTTTTAGGCAAATGCTAATTTTTAGTACCATGTAATTAATATTTTATTAACATTCTGTGAAGAATACCAAAGCTACACTAGCTTAATATATATAATCATCTGATGAATGCTTCAGCTGAGTGTTTAAGACCATTTGACTTCAGTCCAATGGGTCGATGAAGTCATGGTTCGAATCTTGAGTGTCTGAGGAATTAGGTGTGGGGGATTTTATGATCTTCCAGATCAACTTCAAGTACAGACCTGCCAGTGCCTTAGTTCCCTTCGTGTATATACACATGCAGAATATCAAATTTTTCACGTCAAAGATCCCATAACTCATGTCAGTGTTCAGTGGTTTATGAAAACGCAAACATACCCAGATTTCAACCCCAAAGTCAAAATGCAGCTACCTTCATGGTGGACAAAAACAGTCGCATAAGCAAAATCTCACCATTGGTGAACATAGGAGCTCTAGGTATATATGTATGTATATATATATATATATATATATATATATATATATATATATATATATATATAAACAGAGAGACAGGAACAAAGATAAGAGACAGACAGAGAGGGTCACTATTTACCTCAGAGAAAAAAAAATATGTTTGCTGAGACACTCTTTAACAGAACACATCCAAGACCCCAGCCTTGTCTCTTTTCTCGCCCTCACCCCTCCAGGTCTCCAGGGAGGAGCCCCACGTGTGTAAAGTGATAAGAAGTTTACACGATCAAATCTGTTCCGCTGACGCAAACCCTAGGTCGGCCTTCTTGAAACAAACCTCAGCAAGACGAGTCGTCCCCGAGGAAATCAGGCAACTGGGGAAAGAGTTGTCTCCTCCTGTTGCCAGTCCTGCCTCCTCTGCCTTGGATGTATCTGGCTGCTGCCCTAGCATCACTGCTTCTGACTGTCTGTGGTGATGGGGGCAGTGGTGGTGGGGGGAGGGGGGGAGAAAGCTGGTGGGGAGTGGTGTGGGTAGAAAGAGTTTAATTTAGTTGGGGATGTGAGATGTGAGTTTAGATTGTGTTGAGATATGTTTTTCGTCTTCAGCATGTTGAAACAAGTTTGTGCTGAGCTGACACATACAGTTACTTGATTTAATCCTTTTGTTATTTCTTTGATCAACCGATTCATTTATTCATTCATTCAAACAGTAATTCAATAAGTCTGCCTGTCAATCATTCATTCTTTCCCATAGTCTGCTGCATGAAAGGCCCAGCTAAGATCATGTTGTGATTACCTGTTTCTCTAAATATAAAAGAGTAAGGTAAAGGTAAAGGAGTCCCATAACCTATAAGGTCGTAGGGGAGCGAGGCGTCAGAGACCTCACTTCTCTAGGGCCAGCATATTGAGGGCGGCGCCCATCTCCTCTCCCTCGCTGCTTTACCTTCCCTGACCCTAAAGAGGGCAGGTACCCATTTACAGCTGGGTGAACTGGGGAACTGTACTGAAGCCAAGGCGCGCAAACGGTCGCCCATCCAACTGGTAACCACGCTCGACGCTCGACGCTGCTTAACTTGGCTGGGGGAAAGCGAGTGCTCCGACCACTGTGCTATCCCGTCCCCATAAAAGAGTGCACAGCAACAAAAGATGTTATTCACAAACTAAAGAACAAAAATCTACTCTCTTAGGCAAATAAATACTCATGCAGGTAGCAATGAAATTTAATTAACCATACTTTGATGACATGCTCTTTCCTTCGGATGAGACTGTAAACCGAGGCTCCCTGTTCGAACGCATGCAGAGCACCTTGCGCACACGTTAAATCCTGTTCCGCTTTTCCGAAGAGTAGGCCATTGTGTGCCAGTGGAAATAGATGACAGAATTTACAAAACCGCATACACACGGGGACTGGATGTAAAAAAGCACATGAGTGCTTATTCCATAATCCTTGATATAAAAGAATAAACATAAATAAATAAATGAATAAGAAGAGTAGCTCAGAGAGAGAGAGAGAGAAACAGACAGACAGACAGACAGACAGACAGATAAGCAGAAGCCCGACAGGCAAAGCTATGGCAAGAGGCAGACCACGTCTAAAGCTGTCACAACTTGAGACACACAATGCCATTCCATTGAACAAAAAGAACATCAAAGGAACAACCTCAAACAAATATTCTGTAATTATAAAACCAAAATAATCAGCTCCCCCCCCCCCCCCTCCACTCTGACAATCCACATAATTTTATAGACAATCACTATGACTGCATTCTGAAAAGACAAGTGAAAAACTAGCATTCACCCAGCCCTGTAAGGCGAGCAAATCAAAGGTATACTGACTAGCTAAATAAGCAACTAACCAACTAAGTAACTAGCTAGCTAACTAACCAACTAACCAGCCAGCTAACTCACACATTCACTCACTCTTGATGCCTGCGAGAGCAGAATGATAAAAAGCTGTTAAGCTTAATCAGTTACCTTGAATAAAGATTTTTTTTTCTTGACTTGCCTTTCACTCACTCACTCACCAACAAACCAACCAATCAAGCAAGCAACCAACAAACTCACTCACTCACCAACAAACCAACCAATCAAGCAAGAAACCAACAAACTCACTCACTCACTCACCTACAAACTCATTTACTAACTCCCTAACTAACCTATTAACTAAATGGTCAATGAACGCATCAATAGAATTCGAATCTTAATATAGGCACAATTACAAACCAATTACAGCAGAGACAAATGAGCATGTGTTTTGTTGTGTGTTTATTTGTTTGGGATTTTTGTTACTTTGCTTTTCTTTTTATTACTTGAGTGTTTCGCTAATATCACGTTTCTTTACGCAAGCTGCGGATACAACTTCCTGATGAATGTCTAGTGCTTCCTGCTCGCCGATTTTGCAAGCAGATCAGACTCTTGGCAATTAGCTGATGATAGCCCTGAGCTGCCAGCCATGACAGGTGAGAATGGGGAATTTAAAAACTGAATGAAACCGCATCGAGAAGAAAAGAAGAAGAAGAAGAAGAAGAAGAACAACAACACAACAACAACAACAACAACAACAACAACAAAAGGAGAAGGAGAAGGAGAAGAAGAAGAAGAAGAAGAAGAAGAAGAAGAAGAAGAGACTACAGTCACATCTATTTGGGAATTTCAATTTGCTTGTTCGTTTGTTTGTTTACCTATGTATCTTGGGCCTCAGAAAGAAGGAGCTGTTATTTAACTCAATGTGCACAAGCAATGTAAAGTTTTCTTCATCTCCTTTCTGTAAAATAACTGTTTCACACCCCCCCCCCCCCCACCCCCACCCCCCACCCCCAACCCCCCACCCCTCATCCGCCATATCAAAAAGACATTATATCATTGATAATCATGACTTTTCTGTTGTGGTACTTTTAAGTTGAGCACTGGGCAGTTTAATACCCTCTCCATCCAAGAAGACCTACACCAAGACCAGGACCAAGATACTATACACAGAAGCTACACTTTATCTATGTATGTTAGTCTGTCGTTTTCGACGATGACCTCCAAAACAGCAGAGGAGGCAGCTGCTGTTTCGGAAACTGGGCAGAAATTTGATTATAGTGGAGATGCCTTGCCCACAGTACATCCCCACTCTCTTTATATCCAGCCCCTAACCTCCAAATCTTAAATGACGATACATAAGCAAGCTGTTGACGCAGCTTTGGCCAAGTAACCTACATAAATACCCAAACTAAAAGCTGCTCATTTTTTTTAAAAAGATACTCCTCCAGCTTCCAGAAATACTGTCGCGCAACTAAACTAAAACTGCAAAGTGAAAAAGCAAACCCATTATAACTTCTCAAAGGATCATGAGACAGACAAGTTTGTTACCTAACACGAGTCATCCATTACATAAATGCAGTACCAGAAATCCCTTTTAAAACAGTACCAAAAACACACACACGGCTCCACGAATGTTGCAGCAGTAACATTCCCAGCCTTCTGCAGACAAGAGGGAAGAAGAAAGAGCATCATCTCCCCTCTTCTCCTTGTCCTCAGGGAGACTCTCTTGAAACTGTCCACTTGCCGCCTGTCACCCAGCATTCATCAGACAAGATGGCCGCCCAGCAGAAAACAAACTCGCTAACGCCGTTATTTTTAGAGGTCCTAAGGGATGTCTGTGCTGGATCGTCAGTTCGGAATCTGATTGTTGATTTCAATGTTGCTGTAAGGGAGGTGGGGGTGGTAGGGGGTGGGGTGGGTGTGTTGTTCCTTTTTTTTTTTAATGTTTAACAACTTATGCTTGACTGGGCTGGTGAAGAGAAGTGATGTTGATGGAGGAATTGCTGTTTTTTGTTTCTCTCTCTTCTCTTCTTCTTCTTCTTCATCATTTCTTCTTCGTCATCATCATCATCACCGTCACTATCATCATCAGCAGCAGCAGCAGCATCATAAGCATCATCCTCATCAGTATTGCAGTAAAAATGCACCAATCAATCTCTGTCTTGTGCAAGATGTTCTGCATGCACTCAAACTCGGGACTTTGGTTTATAAGCTTAACCGAGCGACTTTGAGGAAGTGGAGTGGAGTCGGTACCGATGTTAGCTCGCTAGGAGCCGTGGTGGTGGCTCGAACCTGTGCCATCAGATTGCGAGCCAAACGCTCTAACCGCCAGGCTATTGCAGTCCCTATTATGCTCATCTGTTTGATCAGAAAGCAAAACACAAACAACGCCCCCCCCCCCCCCCCCAAAGCAAACAAAAACACCCCTACTGTTTGTATATTTTACCTGTGTTTATGCGATCTGCAAACATAATGGAGAGAAGATGGGGGAGGAGTTAGAGGGGGGAGTTAGAGGGAGGTTAGAGAGAGAGAGAGAAAGAGGTGGGTGGGTGAGAGAGAGAGAGAGAAGATACCGGGAGATAGAGAGAGAGAAGAGACAGGGAAAGAGAGAGAGAGAGAGAGAGAGAGAGAGAGAGAGAGAGAGAGAGAGAGAGAGAGAGAGAGAGAGAGAGAGAGAGAGAGAGAGAGATGGAAACAGAGACAAACAGAACTAATACTATAATAGACCCGCTATTCTGGCCAAATAAACCAACAACAACAACAAAAAAGATCAGCAACCCTATTATCATTCTGATCTAACCATCCATATAAAAAAAAACCTCACACACCTGCCGTTCAATCACTACGGGGCCACATCAGAGACAGATCACGCCATAAAAGCAAACACCGCCACACCGTGAAGAGGACAGTGACAAAACTGAACGGCAGTCCAGCTGTAAGCCTAAACCGATTTGAAACGTGGGACACCATTTTACCGTTTTACCGCGCACTATCGTGTTTCCTGTCAGAGTCGCCCAACAACTTCCTGATGGCTGAGCCCGCTTCCGGGAAGTTGACTGTCTCTATACCAGCTGGACTCGCTGCAATTAGCAGATGAATACCGCACTGCTAGCTGCCATCGATGAATTGAGA
>CM054136.1:34354189-34369189 GCA_028751875.1 Rapana venosa
ACAGGCTCAAGGATGCTGACTTTTACTCAAACATTGATAGGGATTGCTTGCTAACCTCGACAGTTTACTATAACGGTATCAGATTTGTGACTTTCACACAAAGGTACCCCCTATTCCCTAACATAGAAGATGAAGGTGCCCTCATGCACACGCGCGCGCGCACACACACACACACATACACACACACACACAGTGAGACAGAAACAGATAGAGGAGGAGGCAGGGAGGAAGAGAGAAGGACATACACACAACAGAAACTGATACTGAGCAACGAGACAGAAACAAAGAGAGCAAAGCAAAACAAAGCAGCTCTCTCCATCAACACCACTTGGCTTCAGCGCCCAGTCAAGCACAAGCCCTAAACAGCAGGTTATGAGAAAGAGAAACAAGACCGCTTTCTTTTCTGCCATCAATTTTAAATATCTATAATCAAGTTCCAAAATGACATTCATGTTTTCCAGCACAGACCTGTAAAAAACATTTTTTTAAAGGGCGTTAGCGAGGTTGTTTTCTGCTGGGCGGCCATCTTGTCTGATGAATGCTGGGTGACAGGCGGAAAGTGGACAGTTTCAAGAGAGTCTCCCTAAGGACATGGAGAAGAGGGGAGATGATGCTCTTTCTGCTGTCCTCTTGTCTGCAAGAAATTGAAAACGTTGCTGCTGCAACATTGTAAAGCTGGCTTTTTGGTCACGTTTTAAAGTGATCCTTGATACTGCACTTACATAATGGCTGACTGGTCTTTGGTAGTGCCATCTTTTGGTTATATATATATGTATGTATTTGGTTGTCTTTACAGGATGGGTCTGCTCTTTTGTGTTCAGTTTTGGTTTGGTTGGTATGGTTTTGCTTAGTCGTTTTATACATAAAGTTCAGTTCTCAAATTCAATTTGAATAGTTTACTAAAGTTGTGTAGCTATTTTGCTTATTTTTTATATTGAAGATCTTATAGTCTTTGTTCTAGAAAATATATCAAGTTGTTTTTGTCTTTGTCCTCTGATTTGAGCAAGCTAAGATTTTAAGACTGATATTTGACAGTATGTTAATGGCTGACTCACTCACTCATAATACATAGGCAGTCTTTATTCCATCCATGGTTTGTTAATTCGCAAATATGAGGAATTTTGTTGTTGTTTTTTGGTTTTAACATAGGAAAGCTTTTCTTCACATGCTTATATTAGGTTGATACTCAAATCTGTGCTTGCTATATGTGTGTGCATAAAACAGTGGAATAATGAATAACAATTCTATAACCTCATTAGTAGGAGAAGGAAGTTTTGTCCCTTCATATTGTAACTAACCCTTTATTATGGAGAGAGTACATAAATGCATCTTCAGCCCTGAATGGAGATGTGGGGACGGAAGGTTGCTGTGCTGTCTACGAGATAACAACGGCAATAAAGCGACAGACCCTCTGACCTTACATTTGTTTTCTTCAGTCAGAAAATAACAAACAAAATGATGTAATGTATTTTATTCAAGTTGGGGTCTTGCTGGGATTAACTGTTATCTCTACTGCCATCCATGGACTGGTTTTTTGTCTGTAACAGCTAAATCTACATCTATGAAGTAAAAGACCATTCTTTCGAACACTCTTTAACTCTTGAAAGAACATACCAGCATATGGATACGTGTGAATTCTCACACGCACATAAGCAAAAGTAAACCCTCACGTTGTCAATTACTTAAATCATATACCAACATTATAATCATAGCGTTAAAAAAAAAGAAAATGACTTTGTCACAAGTCAGAGTTGAACAGCTCAAAAAGAAAAGAAAAACCAACCTTCCTCTACATGAGCACACTGAGTTAAAATAGCCGACTTCAGCTGTCTGAGACCAAAAAAAACCCAGCCCAAACACATAAACAGAAAAAAGAAAACCACCACAAACCCTTCACCAGACACCAATAGAGGTTTTTGTGGGTTTTTTCCTGTTTTGTTTTAAACTGTGGTCAGTTTTTGGTTGTATAATTGTTTTAACTATTCTTGCTCTGTACTATTGTGGGTGGTTTTAGTGGCTGCCATCAGCTGATTGCCTCGAGTCTAATGTGCTTCAAAAACCAGTGTCCAGGAAACACAGACACTCATCAGGAAGTCGTACACAGACTGTAAAAGGAAATGTGTTAAGAACGAAAGGAGAACATGAGGCCCAAAAAAAATCCCCAGGATAAATAAACTAAATCAACACACACACACAACACACACACACACACACACACACACACACACACACACACACACACACACACACACACACACACACACACACTGGCTCTTCATTGAGGATTGATGTACAAGTTGCGACTAGACGGGGTTTGGGTTTTTGTTGTTCTTGTTTTTAGGTTTGTTTAATTTATTTTTTTAATGATTACGTCCATCCGTCCTTCTGTTTGTCCATCCTTCAACTGGAGTCATGGGGCTGTTGATTTTATGGTGTAATCTGTTTACATTGCTGTCATATGATTGATAGTGACAGTTTTGTGGGTTGTCCTTTTTTTTGCGGCTTCATCTTCTGTGAGTTAGGTTGGGCGCATCCAACTTCAGTGTTAGAGAGTATTATTATCTTTTAAGTCTTTCTGGAAAAAAGGCACAAGAATGGACCAAGAAAGTAGACAAGAGACAAGATGAAGGTGACAGGGAGAAAAGGAACAAGGCAGAAATAAATAGAGGGATAGAAAAGAGGAAATTCTTAGAAGAGAATTTCCAGAAGATGGAGATGCTATTTATACTGACAGGTCACAGGCATGGGTTAGGTAAAGTGGCTAAATGAATGAATGAGAACAATCCAGGAAACAGTTTAAACAAAAAGAAGCATGAGTAAATTCTCAAAACCTACTCTTAACAGGCTTGGGACTGAACAGTAATAGAAAAGAAATTCACCTCTGACCTAAACCACCTCACTCTCCACCACAACCTCACAGTCACTTCTATCTCTTCACCTAGGACTGAGGAAAACCATCTTGCCTCATCCTAAGCACAATATCCTTTTTGAAATGTTGTAACCTGTTTTTTATGTTTGTTTATTTGTTGTTTTTTGTTTGGAGGGCAAGAAAGGGAGGGGGTGTACCCGAATTTCCCTTTAAACGATCAAGACCCAAAAAAAGAGATACTGCATAAAGGATTGATTTTTTAATTTCATAGATAGAACTAGCACACACTAACTTCAACTGTCATGAAAAACCATAGGAAAGAGAAAAAGAAATATGTATATATCGTTAGAGAAGGGTCCTTATGAACGATTCAAAAGGAGAAAAAAAAATTTCCTTCAGCACCTCAAACAAACCTCTCTTCACTCTACCAACTCTCCATCCTCCCATCACCACCACTTACCACCTCTTTCACGCTTCCCACCCCCACCGCCTATCACACCACAGACAGTCAGAAGCAGTGATGCTACGGCAGCAGCCAGATACATCCAAGGCAGAGGAGGCAGGACTGGCAACAGGAGGAGACAACTCTTTCCCCAGTTGCCTGATTTCCTCGGGGACGACTCGTCTTGCTGAGGTTTGTTTCAAGAAGGCCGACCTAGGGTTTGCGTCAGCGGAACAGATTTGATCGTGTAAACTTCTTATCACTTTACACACGTGGGGCTCCTCCCGGGAGACCTGGCAGAGGAAGAGAGGTGAGTGAAGAGACTGCCGGCCTGTTGGAAGCTTTCCAGGCTGGCTGGAGTGAGTGGAGTGGTTGGGGTTTGCTTTTCTGATGGTAAGGAATGAGTTCTTCCTATGTGGATAAGTAAGTCTCTGTGTGTCTGTACTAGTCTAAGTCAATCTGTCTGGAGGTGGAAGAGGGGGGGGGGGGGTTCTCTGTTTCTGTGACTGTTGCATGTCTGTCTGTCTGTACTGTCTGTCTGTCTCTTTCTCTCCATGTTTCTGTCTGTCTGTCTCAGTCTGTCTCTTTTTCTCTCTGTCTCTCTGTCTCTCTCTTTTCTTCTTCTCTCTCTCTCTTCTCTCTCTCTCTCTCTCTCTCTCTCTCTCTCTCTCTCTCTCTCTCTCTCTCTCTCTCTCTCTCTCTCTCTCTTACTCTCTCTTTCTTGCCTGGACATTACGACAATTGGAAAGAGACAAAATAAATGCAGGCCAAAATGTGGCTATACATGCAACCTCTAAGAGTCAAGTGGTCAGAGAGAAGAGCAAAATGAAAGCATTTTTGATGAACTCCCACTGCAAAGGTAAATGTCGGTTGACATTGATAAGCACAGACTGAGAAACGTTGGTCATGCAAACAGAAACACACAGACAAACCTGATGACGACAGCTCTTCAAGGTAAGGTTGAGGCAGAAGGAAAAGAGGCAGATTACCAGAGCATCCTACCTTGCCAACATCACTGAGGTCAGCGGTCTGAGAGGAGGGCTACAGGAGATCGTAGAACTTAGCAGAGACAGAGAAAGGTGGTGAAACTTTTTGGCATTGTCGTGGAGCTCCTACAGACATCAGCCGCAATGGAGACAGTTGAGTGGATATGAGTTGAGATATTTCACAATTTAACCAGTCAGTCACACCGTACATATTAAGCATTAATCCTAAGAGGAGCACAATAGTATGCATATGCAAAGCTTTCACAAAACTCATGCATGAGCAAACGCATGCATGCATGCATCACAAATGTGTGTGCACGCATGCACGCACGCGCATGTGCACACACACACAAACACGCGCACGCAAGCACGCACGCACGCGCGCGCGCACACATACACATACATACACACATATACACACACAAAGCTACAGACAGATTTATTTTTGTCTTCAGCTTTTAAGAATCGTTTGCTTTTTTCCTTTTAAAACCCTGTTTACAATTTTTCAGCACAGCAATGAAAACTGACCGAAACGAGGCTATCATTTAGGAATTTTGTTAACGAGGCACCATTTTGTCTGACGAATGCCGGGAGACAGCCGGAAGTTGACGATGTACAGAGGATGTCCCTATAGATATGTAGAAGACTGCTTCCGCTTCCGTAAAGGGGGGAAACCCGTACGTAGCTGACACTTGGGAGTAATGCCAAATTTGCTAAACAAAATTGAAAGCAGCCCCAATTATAACTACGTTATGGCGGCTGAGTTACGGTAAGCAAATATATTTTTTATTTTAAAAAAACCTCCAAAACCAGCAAAAACAAAAAAAACCTTGGTCGTTGGTGTAGAAATTTATGCTCACTTTTAAAAAATTCTTGTTACAAAGTTCAGATTCTAGCAATCTAGTTTATGATAAGGAAAAATGGTATGAAATATATTTTGATATATTAAATGAGTTACATCCAATGATGTTTGAAGGAAACAGAATTTGTAAGCTGCATTGTTTTGTGCAGTTTCAAAGGTGAGATTTTATTCTGACATTTACCATGCATATTTTTATACCCTTTTCCGAAAACACACACACACGCACGCGCGCGCGCGCATGCACGCACGCACGCGCGCACGACCCCGCAACCCCACGACCGCACACACACACACACACACACACACACACAGATGCACGCCCATTAACACCAGCTGACTATTCATTTTTATACAATAGAGGTGGTATAACGGAAACAGGTGAAATAACAAGCTCCATGTGAGCTTTTCTTTGAGAGGGGGGGGGGGGGGGGGATAGTGGGAGGTCAGCGGGTTTAAAGGCAAAAGTGCATTTTCCCAAAAGACATTCACAATTTCAGAGGTATGAGTTTTCTTCTTCATTTTGTTTCTTTTTTTTACTTTAAAAGAACAACATTATCTAGTGATTATCCGACAGGTATGACATGTTCATCAGATTTGAAATTATTTTGTTAGTTTAAACGTTGATGCTGCTGCTGATTAAAAAAAAAAAAGAAAACCAGGAGGGGTGCATGAAGTATCATTACTTTTAAGGGGACATACAGAGATAGGGGCACATAGAGATTAGGGCACATAGAGATGGGGGCACATAGAGATGGGGGGCACATAAAGATGGGGGCACCTAGAGGTGGGGCACATAGAGATGGGGCACATAGAGATGGGGGCACATAGAGATGGGGGCACATAGAGATGGGGCACATAGAGATGGGGCACATAAAGATGGGGGCACATAGAGATGGGGGCACATAAAGATGGGGCACATAGAGATGGGGGCACATAAAGATGGTGGCACGCAGAGATAGGGCACATAGAGGTGGGACACATAGAGATAGTGCACATAGAGATGGTGGCACATAGAGATGGGGCACATAGAGACAAGGGCACATAGAGATGGGGTACATAGGGACGGGACAACATAGGGACGGAAGCACATAGGGACGGGAGCACATAGGGACGGGAGCACATAGGGACGGGAGCACATAGGGACGGGAGCACATAGGGACGGGAGCACTTAGGGACGGGAGCACATACAGATCAGGGGCACATAGAGACAGGGGCACATAGAGACTGGTGCATATAGAGACAGGGGCACATAGAAACCAGGGGCATAATTATAGAGACAAGGGCTCACAGATACGCATCTTTCTTGACAACACAGCTGATTCTTCAAAGGGCATGACCAGCATGAGATCATTGACAGACAGTGAATAACTAAAGCCCTTGGGTATGATGCATGAAGAAAGGTGAATAACTCACATTTGTTTACTGGAGAGCAATCATGACGACTCCAGTGTTGTGGCTAGGTACTTTGTTATGGCCTGCTCACAGCCAAGCCCTCCTTCATTCTTAGAGGTCCATTGAATTTTTCTTTCTCACAGTAAGGGAAGATGCATTCGCATGTGTGTAACTCTGTGTGTGTATGTGTGTGTGATGAGTGGTAGCATGTGCGTGCATGTAGATAGATAGATAAATAGATAGATAGATACATTCATACAAACATACATACATACATACATACATAGACGGACAGATAGACAGACAGACAGACAGACAGACAGACTGACAGACATAGTGAGAGAGAGAAAGCTCACCATCATATCTGCTTTAACTTCCTTATTCACTTAAGCAAAACGGGCAAAACATAATCCGAAAGAATAGCATAACTGTGAGCGCCCACATGCAGAGAGAGAGAGGGAAAGAGACAGACAGAGAGAGAGATAGAGAGAGAGAGACAGACAGACAGACAGACAGACAGACAGACAGACAGAGGAGTCTGGACAAACTTAAAAACGCAAAAAAGTCCAGTTCCGGGATACACTCCATGTTTTTCAACAGGAACACCCCCAAGGACCTTTAAAAAATAACGGTGTTGGCGGGTTATCTTTTTCTGGGCCGCCATTTTGTCTGATGAATGCTGGGTGACAGGCGGAAAGTCGACAGTTTCAAGACAATGTCCCCGAGGACAGGGAGAAGAGGGGAGACGATGCTCTTTCCGCTTCCTTCTCGTCTGCGCTGCATGAGGGTGAGGGTAGGAAGGGTGGGTGGAGGGTAGGGGTGGGGGTACTTGCAGCAAGATTATGAAACCAAGTCTGTATTCCGTGTTGTTGTTTTTTGTTTGTTTGGGGTTTTTTGTTTGGAATTCCAGCTACTGCACAAATAATATTGCTTGTTGATTTGTTGCGATTATTGTAAGTATTTTAATAAAAATAATAATAGTAATGTATGGTATTTGTTTAGCGCTGAATCTTGTAAGGCAAACAAATCAAAGCGCTTTTCAGGGTTGTTTTTTTGTTATTGAGATATTTTTTGATACATGCATACTTGTTTGTGGAAAGATTTAGGGATTTGTTTTTGGTACTTGAAAATCACGCTTGTCGGAAACACAGCTAGTGTTGACCTAAGAGGTAAAAAGGTAAAGGTGTCCCATAACCTATAAGGTCGTAGGGGAGCGAGGCGTCAGAGGCCTCACTTCTCTAGGACCAGCATATTGAGGGCGGCGCCCATCTCCTCTCCCTCGCTGCTTTACCTTCCCTGACCCTAAAGAGGACAGGTACCCATTTACAGCTGGGTGAACTAGGGGAACTGTACTGAAGCCAAGGCGCGCAAACGGTCACCCATCCAACTGGTAACCACGCTCGACGCTGCTTAACTTGGCTGGGGGAAAGCGAGTGCTCCGACCACTGAGCTATCCCGTCCCCTAGTGTTGACATACAGTTCTGTTATTCAAGATAGCAAAAATGCAGAATCCAAAACAACAAGGATGACAAAGATTTTAAACTTTCTCCTTTTCATTTGTATTCCCTTTCTGCAAAGTACGAAATCAGAAAGCAAAACCGTTTAAAGGGTCGGAGACTAAATATATTCAGGATTCGTTATTCTTGTTTTGCTCTAGTAGTAGTAGTAGTAGTAGTAGTAGTAGTAGTAAGTAGTAGTAGTAGTAGTAGTAGTAGTAGTAGTAGTATCATCATTATCATCATCATCATTATCATTATTATTATTAATCGACTAATCCATGCTTGCTCACACACACACACACACACACACTCACACACACACACACACACACACACACACACTCACACACACACACACACACACACACCATCACACACACACTCACACACACACACTCACACACACACACACAGCACACTCTCACACCACACCACACCCCAAACCCACATACGGACACACACACACACGCACACACACACACACACTCATACCCACCCACACCCCCCCTCACCAAACCCACACACGGACACACACACACACACTCCCCCCTCCCCCCCCACCTACACAGAACCCCCCCCCCACACATACACACACACACAGACACACCACACACCACCACCATCACCACCACATACACACTCACCCCCCCCCCCCCACCCAGACCCTCCCCCCCCCCCCCCCCCCCCCCCCCCCCCCCCCCCAGACAGAGGGAGGAGACAAAAGACAGCCATTTCATGCCTTACTGAGCATTGTTATTGTAAACAAAAGCACGCGCCATTTGACACCCGCACACCCCTGCCCTCGGCGCCCTGGCAGAAGGCATCAAGTCAGGCTGTAACAGGTTATTTATACCCCCTTTCTGCAGGCTACAGCCTCGCCACGTAAGGCAATAGAGTTAAAATATGATGCAGCGAATGGGAGAAAAAGAGAGAAAAGGATAGGGGTGGAGAGGAAGAAAGATGGAGAGAGAGAGAGAGAGAGGGGGGGGTGGAAGGGAGGGGAGTGGAGGGGGGATGGAGGGGTGGGGGGGGGGGGTTGGGGTCAGAGGGAGGGAGGGAGGAAGAGAGAGGGGGAATGAGTGAGTGAGTGAGACAGACAGGCAGACAGACGGACAAGCAGTCAGACTGTCAGACAGGGAGGGGAGGGAGGAGGAGAGAAAGGGAGAGACAGAGACAGACAAGCAGGCAAACAAGCTATCTCTCTCACTGTCTCTCTCTCTCTTTCTCTCTCTCTCTCTCTCTCTCTCTCTCTCTCTCTCTCTCTCTCTCTCTCTCTTCTCTCTCTCTCTCTCTCTCTCTCTCTCTCTCTCTCTCTCTCTCTCTCTCTCTTCTCTCTCTCTCTCTCTCTCTCTCTCTCTCTCTCTCTCTCTCTCTCTCTCTCTCTCTCTCTCCACACACACACACACACCGATCTATCTGTCTATCTATCTATCTATCTATCTATCTGTATGTATGTATGTATTTCTATCTATCTACCTTTCTTTCTGTCTGTCTCTCTCTCTTTTGTTTCTCTATGAATTTGTTTGTCTATTTATCTGTCTGCATATCAATCGATCTATTGTATGCTCCTTTCGACTTCTCCTTTCCCTCGAAGTTTTTAAGAGAGAGACAAAGAAAGAGACTGACAGACAGACAGACAGACAGACGGACAGACAGAAACGGGCACAGAGAAGGATAGAGAGAACAAACACAAAGGAAATTTCATTGAAGGCATGGAATAAGCAGAAAACTTTGTCAACTGCCTTTCTATTTTTCATTTGTATCTACTTTTCTTTTTCTTCTCTCATTTTTCAACCTTCAACGAAAAAGTAAAGAAACACAAAATAGAAATATCAGACGAAATTGATCGTTTAAAAAAACAAACCATCATAAGAAAATAGGTCTGTAAACAGCACGAAGATGTCATACAGACACTGGCATTTTACTGTGAGAAAGAAAAACAAAGAGACAGAGAGGTAGACAAACAGACATTGACCATACGTAGATGGAAAGACAGTGAGTGGCATAATAATTATAGGCCTAGCTGGACGCTAAAAGAGACAGATGCAAAGGGGAAACATTCCCTCCCCACCCCACCCGCTCCTTCTCTCTCTCTCTCTCTCTTCCTCTCTTTTCTCTCTCTCTCTCTCTCTCTCTCTCTCTCTCTCTCTCTCTCTCCTCTCTCCTCTCTCTCTCCTCTCTCTCTCTCTCGAGTTTATTAACGCTTTCAGGCAAAGATTGATTGACTGCCGATGGCAGCAATGGAGTAATCATATACAAAACAGTGAAAGATTTCAAATGTACAGACAATTTATAAGTTCGCATGATGTCAAACCTTATCTAAAACTTGATATGGATATACATTTGAAAAGAATAATGTCTAAGTTTAGACTTGGTGTATCAGATATAAATGTTCATAAATTCAGATACAGAGAACATGATATTGACGACGTCAGGCTGTTATGCCCATTATGTAAGCAAGCTCCGGAGGATGAAGTACACTTTGTCTTGTGCTGTCCAGTATTTGAGGAAGTTAGGCAGAACTACATCCCTGTTAAATATAGTAGACAGCCTAGTTTATTTAGACTCTGTTTACTCCTGGCATCAAGTCATCCTGAGGTTGTGCGCAGCCTCACTTTATATTTGTGTAAAGCCTTCAGAATAAGAGAGATAATGTTATCCTAAGTGATATTTTTGTAGCTGACTTTGTGTTATACAGTAACATGTTGGTCTCTGTGTGTGTGTGTGTGTGTGTGTGTGTGTGTGTGTGTGTGTGTGTGTGTGTGTGCGTGCGTGGTGTGTGTGTGTGTGTGTGTGTGTGTGTGTGTGTGTGTGTGTGTGTGTGTGTGTGTGTGTGTGTGTGTGTGTGTGTGTGTGTGTGTGTGTGTGTGTGTTGTGTTAAAACCAAATACTAAGCAGTTCGGCAACCCCTTCATGTATGGGCCAATGGCCTTTTTGTGAATAAATCGTTCGAGTTCGAGTTCGAGTTCGAGTTCGAGTTCTCTCTCTCTCTCTCTCTCTCTCTCTCTCTCTCTCTCTCTTCTCTCTCTCTCTCTCTCTCTCTCTCTCTCTCTCTCTCTCTTCTCTCTTTTCTCTTCTTCTCTCTTGTCTTCTCCTTGCCTTCTTTTCTTCTCTTCTTCTCTCTCTTCTCTCTTCCCTATTTCTTTCTCTTCTCTTTCTCTTCTTCTCTGTCTTCTTCCCTCCTCATCCCCTCTCTCTCTCTCATCTCTTCTCTCCTCCCCTCTCTCTTCCTCTCTCTCTTCTTCTCTTCCTCTCTCTCTTCTCTCCTCTCTCTCCTCTCTCTTCTCCTCTCCTCTCTCTCCTTCTCTCTCTCTTCTCTCTCTCTTCTCTTCTCTCTTCCTCTTTCTCTCTTCTCTCTTTCTCTCTCTCTTCTCTTTTCTTTCCTTTCTTCTCTTCTCTCTTCTCTGTCTTCTTCTTCTCTCTCTCTCTCTCTCTCTCTCTCTCTCTCTCTCTCTCTCTCTCTCTCTCTCTCTCTCTTCTCTTTTCTTCTTCTCTCTCTCTCTCTCTTTCTCCTCGTCTCTCTCATTCTCTTCTCTCTCTCTCTGTCTCCTCTCTCTTCTCTCTGTGGTGTTCTGCCTTTACAACCGCTGCCTTGCTTAACCTGATGAGCACTGAATGGGGAGAGCAGAGCACTTGTTTTCACCTTTCTCGCCGACCCGTTCAATCTGGGGAGCTGTTTTATGAAGATGAGAATTCAAACGGCTCCCTACGGGCCTCATTTCTTTGGGGCGGAGGGAGTCTAGTCAGCCGCCTCGCTGTAGCCTGTATAGCCTAGAGTAGAGAGCTTGCTGGATGCTGCCTTTAGCGTGTGTTGTGTGTGTGTGTGTGTGTGTGTGTGTGTGTGTGCATGTGTGGGTGCGTGTGTGTGTGTGTGTGTGTGTGTGTGTGTGTGTGTGTGTGTGTGTGTGTGTGTGTGTGTGTGTGTGTGTTGTGTGTGTGTGTGTGTGTGTGACAGAGAGAAAGAGAGAAGTGTGTGTGACAGACAGAGAGAGAGAGAGAGGGAGGGAGAGAAAGAGAGAGAGAATTGTGTGTGTGAGTGTGAATGAGTGTGTGTGTGTGTGTGTACGTGTGTGTGTGACAGAGACACAGAGAGAGAGAATTGTGTGTGTGTCTCTGTGTGAGTACTGTGTGTGTTTGTGTGTGTAGTGTTTGTGTGTGTGTGTTTACGTGTGTTTGTGTGTGTGTGCGTGCGTGCGCGCGCGCAGACGCATGCGTTTGTGTGTGTGAGAGAGAGAGAAATAGAGAGGGAGAAGTGTGTGTGTGTGTGCGCGCGCGCGCCTGTGCACGCGCATACATGCTCTTATGTGTGTGTGTGTGTGTGTGTGTGGCGCGCGCGCACGTGCGTGCGTGCGCTCGCGCGCGTGTGTGCGTGCCTGTGCGCAGGAGATTGTGTGTGTTGTTGTGTGTACATGTTTCTTTTCGATTGGTTCTAATTCGGGTTTTCTTTTATATCTTGTTAACCTTCTTTCTTTTTCTTTCTTTTTTTTTTTTTTGGCGTTTCAATCTGCTTGTGTCTGCGTAAACCGTTTTTATTTTCTTCTTCTTCTTCTTCTTCTTCTTCTTCTCTCCTCCTCCTCCTCCTCATCCTCATCCTCTCCTCCTCCTCTCCTCATCCTCCTCATCCTCATCCTCCTCTTCTTTCGTCCCCTTCTCCTTCACATCTTTCTTCTTCCTCTCCTTGCTCTCCTCGTCATTCCTCTTGTTTTTCTTTTTCTCCTACTTTGTTTTATTCTTCTCTTAATTTCCTGTTTCATCTGTGTTCATCAACATGGCATTAATCTGCCAGTGTTGACGATTTCTTGGTCTGTTTTTCTGTGTCTCTTTCTGGCCATCTTTCAGTCTGTCTGTCTGCCTGCTTCTCTCTCTCTCTCTCTCGAACGACGTGACGGGACGAGAACTGAACGGGTGTGCTGTTAGTAAGCTGCTGCAAATTTTTGCATTTTAGCTTCAAAATGTCAGTTACTGGCCTTCCAGTTACTGTAATAACAACTTTAGACGCCCTGCTGATCGACAACGTCGTATCGAGTTGGAAAGTCGCGGGGGGGGGGAGAGCGGCAGTGTTGTGTTGTCTTGCGAATGAAGCCAGCTGACAAGCCAGTGTCAACAGAAAGGGGGACCCGGTGCTTGAACGGTAACTCCCGTGTTCAGTACTATCGCAAGAAACCCCCTTGTCAAAGACGTCGCGATGTTCAAAGAAGTAGACAACACCAAGAAAGACAGGCAAGTCGCCAATGTGACAATAACAGTGTCTTGGAAGAGCCGGTCTTGTGCAACATTGACTCCCTGCTCGATGTGGAAACAGAAGGAAAACAAACCAGTGTGTACACAGAACTATGTGTCAGCAGTGAATTGAATGCCTCAGCCACACCAGATTCACTTGATCTACTGTGTGATCCAGCAACAGACAGCAAGATCGGTGTGTCTTCTGAGGCGCCTGATGTGCAGGAAGAGCTGACAGTTGGCTGCACATGGATGACTCTGTTTACTGATACTGGTATTGTGAAACAGTATGTGTCTACTCTAACTGAAAACGTGTACAGCGTCGATTAAGGGACAGCAAGAGAAACACACGGGTTTCGAAAGGTGGTGGTACATAGTTCGGTTGATTTAAACATTGTGATGTGTGAATCAGATGACATCATCCTGGAATACTCTTGGAATGGAGATCCTGGCGAGGAATCTAAGTGTGTGTTCTGGTACATCAAGCAAGAAGAGAAAAACATGTTGCCAGAAGAACGTGTCAGGCTTGCCAGACTTCGTAAAGGGAAACAGTGTACTAACACACAACACACAGAGACAGTGGTGGCGAGTGCTGAGCAGGAGTTACATCATCTTTGGGACCTGATCCGGTCTTACATGGGCTGACTTCGCTGGCTGTAGACTGGAAAAGGAAAGGCTGGTTTGAAAATTGAGACACTTGAGACACAGACAATAATGTATCAAATCTTGATGTACATACCACCACTGCCATGGTTTCCATGTCATTGTAATCGCGTCGCGTTCGATATCGTTGTTACCGCGCCGCAGCGCTATATGGCTTGATTGCTAAATAGCAATAAAATTGTGTCAATTGTGTCAATTGTGTCTCTCTCTCTCTCTCTCTCTCTCTCTCTGCTCGCTCGCTCGCTCGCTCGCTCTTGCTCTCTCTCTTTCTCTGTGACGAGAGGGGAAGGAAAGGGGAAGAATGATGATGCGATAGATAGATAGATAGATAGATAGATAGATAGATAGATAGATAGATAGATAGATAGATAGATAGATAGATAGATAGATAGATAGATAGATAGATAGATAGGGTAATTAAAAAAATATTTTTAAAATGTTTGTAAAAAGACAGAAAGATAGATTAGTGTGTGTGTATGCACATGTACACACACACACACACACAAGCGTGTGCACCGCACATGCATGCATGCATGTTTATGCGGATGCATGCGTCCCGCAATACACATCTGTCAGTGCCTCATCCCAATTTAGCCGATCTTTTTTCATTCGTGGCTTTCGGCCTTCATTTCTTTTTATGGGTTCTGTGAATTGTTGGCTCTGTTTTAGCAGATGGGACCAGCGAGAAATTGGAACGAAGCTGTGAAGTCGAAAAGAAACGAGTGGGCAAAGATGCCTAAGGGCAACAATAGCAGACGAGGTCCCTTTCTTTGGCCATGGTCAGTCTGTCTTCCTTTCGTCCTCATTAGAGATACACGATATTCACGTGCTCCTTCGCGGCTGTAGTCGTTTGCTTGTCCGTTGAGGGTCATGCTGACCAGATGCTCGGTAGGAATGGTGTCAAGGACACCCCTGAACCATCCTGGTCGTCTGCTTGTTGTCTTTGGTGGTGGTGGTGGTGGTGGGTGGGTGGGTGGTTGGAGGTTGTTTATGTTGTTCATATCTTTTTTTATTTTAAGCCAGTAAAGACGAGGTAACGATGAAATTTACTACCTTTAAGTTTAAAT
>CM054136.1:34371689-34374189 GCA_028751875.1 Rapana venosa
GAGTGTACGTGTAAGTAAATATATCAGAGAAATTGAGTTATGTATATGTGTTCCTGTAGGTGTGTGTGAGTGTATGTGCGCGCGCGCGCGCTTGTTTGCGTGTGAACATGCAAGTATGTGTGGGGGTCTTGCGTGTGTGCGTGTGTGTGTGTGTGTGTGTGTGTGCCAGTAAAAAGCCTAATCAACAAACAGTTATACAAAACTTAGGGCCTTGCTAAAAAAACCAACTAACCCCCCCCCCCCCTAAAAAAAAACCCTTTAGGGGAATAATCAAGAACATGTTTCTAAATCTTCAACCAGTCATGGATAACAAATAGAACAAGAAAAACTCTGAAAACTAACAATAGGTACTATAACTAGCCAAAAAGTTTGGACTTTGGGAACGTAGATATTAGCACAAAGTATGGGGTAAAAAACAAAGGGCATTAAAAGAGGTTTAAAGAACATTCATTTAAATGATAAGCTTTAAAACAAGATGATCAATCACAGGAAGATACCGACTGGGCTGTGTAGCAAACATTCAGAAATTTTGCAAAGAAGTATATCATTGTTTAGGATGCTTTTAAGCGTTACAGATGATTCTAAAAGTAAGGGATCTTTCAGTATCATAGAAACAATTTCTTTAATTCTAGGACAACCAGTAAGTAGATGCCTGGCGCTAATTTGTTTTCCACACATGCATATTATGTTCTTGCAGTATTTTGTGCGAAGAGCATTTAAACGGAATCTATAAGCCAAGCTTGATATATTTCTGGAAGCAGACATAGGTGACTTTGCACAGAAACGCTTAGTGTTTTGTACATCCGTCATATTTAGGCAATTTTGAGTGTATTAACAATTAGAATTTAGCAATTCTGTGTGTGTGTGTGTGTGTGTGTGTGTGGTGTGTGTGTGTGTGGGGTGTGTGTGTGTGTGGTGTGTGTGTGTGTGTGTGTGTGTGTGTGGGGTGTTGTGGTGTTGTGTGTGTGTTGTGTGTGTGTGTGCGTGCGTGCGGAGTGTAGTAAGTAAATGTAGTAATTTCAGAGAAATTGAGTTATGTATATGTGTTCCTGTAGTGTGTGTGAGTGTATGTGCGCGCGCGCGCGCTTGTTTGCGTGTGAACATGCAAGTATGTGTGGGGTCTTGCGTGTGTGTGTGTGTGTGTGTGTGTGTGTGTGTGTGTGTGTGTGTGTGTGTGTGTGTGTGCCAGTAAAAAGCCTAATCAACAAACAGTTATACAAAACTTAGGGCCTTGCTAAAAAAACCAACTAACCCCCCCCCCCCCCCCCCCCTAAAAAAAAACCTTTAGGGGAATAATCAAGAACATGTTTCTAAATCTTCAACCAGTCATGGATAACAAATAGAACAAGAAAAACTCTGAAAACTAACAATAGGTACTATAACTAGCCAAAAAGTTTGGACTTTGGGAACGTAGATATTAGCACAAAGTATGGGGTAAAAAACAAAGGGCATTAAAAGAGGTTTAAAGAACATTCATTTAAATGATAAGCTTTAAAACAAGATGATCAATCACAGGAAGATACCGACTGGGCTGTGTAGCAAACATTCAGAAATTTTGCAAAGAAGTATATCATTGTTTAGGATGCTTTTAAGCGTTACAGATGATTCTAAAAGTAAGGGATCTTTCAGTATCATAGAAACAATTTCTTTAATTCTAGGACAACCAGTAAGTAGATGCCTGGCGCTAATTTGTTTTCCACACATGCATATTATGTTCTTGCAGTATTTTGTGCGAAGAGCATTTAAACGGAATCTATAAGCCAAGCTTGATATATTTCTGGAAGCAGACATAGGTGACTTTGCACAGAAACGCTTAGTGTTTTGTACATCCGTCATATTTAGGCAATTTTGAGTGTATTAACAATTAGAATTTAGCAATTCTGTGTGTGTGTGTGTGTGTGTGTGTGTGTGTGTGGTGTGTGTGTGTGTGTGTGTGTGTGTGTGTGTGTGTGTGTGTGTGTGTGTGTGTGTGTGTGTGTGTTGTGTGTGTGTGTGTGTGTGTGTGTGTGTGTGTGTGTGTGTGTGTGTGTGTGTGTGTGTGTGTGTGTGTGTGTGTGTGTGTGTGTGTGTGTGTGTGTGTGTGTGTGTGTGTTGTGTGTGTGTGGCACCTATTTGCTCCCATGCATAGGTGTAAACTAGCGCGCACGCTTGTGTGTACCCAAACATACACCTTTTTCACGTACATATTTCAAAACTGAATGTTTTCGCACATCTAACACTACACATGTTTGTTCCTTTTAAAGTATCCTTCTCATCAGGCGCCAGTGAAATTTGAACCTATCGTTAAACCCCCTGAAGTCGGAATGTAGCTACCTAGATAATGGTGGATGAACCTCCGGGGATGAAGCCAATGAACAGGGAAAAAAGAAAGAGACGAACCTCTCATTAACGACTACTACCACCAGGCTCAGAAGCAAAGAAAAGGGTTTATCCGCTTGGCTACCATAACTATCTCTCATTCTAGCTAGCTGTGTTCATGGGCAAATCAATGGTGACTGGG
>CM054136.1:34379189-34394189 GCA_028751875.1 Rapana venosa
ACACCACTCACACACACAAACACACACACACACTCACACACACACAACACACACACACTACACACACGCAAATACACACACAAACACACACCCATATTTCTGTCTAATGTCACTTATAGTGAACAGACGTTAAACACACACACACACACACACACACACACACACACACACACACACACACACACTTTCAAATGTGTACAGCTTGTCAGTCTGTAAGGGTGAAAGTAGCCTTGTGACTAGAACTTCGAATTCATGGTGTGTCGGTAGCTGAGGATGCAGGTTCAAAGCTCCACAGTGCTGTCCTTTTGAGTGTACTTTCCCACTGGACTCAGTGGACACTTGATCAAAATCTCCTAACATTGGTGAAAAAACGCAAACTTAAGTGGTACGGGCACGTCACACGAGCATTTGGACTGGTCAAGACTGGCCTACAGGGAACAGTACAAGGAGGGAGAAAAAGAGGCAGACAGAGAAAACGATGGGAAGACAACACCAGACAGTGGACTGGCCTTGAGAGGAACGATTTGCTACTGAAAGCAGAGAACTGTGGGGTGTGGAGGAAGCTGGTTGCAAAATCTTCATTGGTGCCCCCCACGGTCCACGGGACTGCGGGATAGGTGAAGGTGAAGATCAGAAGTAACAAAAAAAATAACGTTCAAGGAGTTTCAGATAGGTAAACAGAAGATGGATTACAACTTCTGTATCATAACATTGCTTTAAAATACACGGAGTATGCCAACTAAAGCTTGTTCAAAAATGATGTTTTTCTTGATGGTTTGTGTTAAAGTCCTAATACGGTGTAAGGAAATATAAGAGAAATTGAATTTGGCTTTTTAATTAGCAAGCTGTGTGCGCACGTTAAAAACCAATGAAATTATTTTTTTAAGAAGAACAGTTTGAAGTGGGTGGGTTTTTTCAGTGATGGATGGGGATACGGAAGACACGAACATTGCCCGTGTACACTTTGCGAGTAGAGAAGGATAGACTCTGCTGTGGTCAACTTGTGCAAGACACACTGACCGAAAACTTCCTTGAAGTGTACCATCGACCTCCAAGCAGTTGAATAGAGAAGTCAGTTTGTGCTCTTTATATTATTCGTTAGCAAAACAGATTCCTCTTACTTGCAGGACGATATGCCGTGAACATGAACTTATCTGTGTGTGAGAGAATAAAGTATTCGAATTGAAACTGAATTGAATTGAATCGAACAGGGGGCAGGTGGGGGGGGGGAGGGATGAGGGAACCCATCCAACTGCACAAAGCTGGCTTAAGATTACTCAGGAATTTACCATACTTAACTGATATGAATGCGGTAAAAGAGCCACAGAATACAAAGAATGTTATTTTCTCTCCAAACAAAATACAACAAAACATTAATAAGCAGTAGTTTCTGCTGTAAAACTTCTTCTTCTTCTTCTTCTTCTTCTTCTTCTTCTCCTCCTCCTCCTCCTCCTCCTTTTTCTTCTTCTTCTTCTTCTTCTTCTTCTTCTTCTTCTTCTTCTTCTTCTTCTTCTCCACCCCCTCTTCCTACTCTTACTCCTCGTCCTCCTCCTTCTTTTTCTTCTTCTCCACCTCCTCCTCTTCCTCTTACTCCTCATCCTCCTCATCCTCATCCTTCTTCTCTATCTCTCCCTCTCCCTCTCTCTCTCTCTTTCCCCTCTCTTCCATCACATACCCCTTTTCCACCAAGAGACTTTAAAAGAGTTCCTTAAATATTTTTAAAAAAAGAAAGAGTAACAGTTGAACATGACAGAAAGGGAGACAACAACAAGAACATGCCAACAAGCAAAAAAAAAAGAGGGAAAAAGACAGAATATAAAATAAATGACAGGAGAGAATACAGAGACAGACAAAGAGAGAGAGAGAGAGAGAGAGAGAGAGAGAGAGAGAGAGAGAGAGAGAGAGAGAGAGAGAGAGAGAGAGAAGAGAAGAGAGAGAGAGAGAGAGAGAGAGAGAGAGAGAGAGAGAGAGAGAGAGAGAGAGAGAGAGAGAGAGAGAGACAAGCAAAGGAAGAGAAAGACAGACTTCAACCTCCACCAAGCAAGCCTCCACCCAAACCTTCTTCAACAGACCCCGCCCGGTCCCTCCCTCCCTCCGCCCCAGTGAGTTATGTGCCGGAGGGTGACGGGCCGCACTGATACCGGCTCTTATCAGCCACGGCCTCTATTTCGCCAACCAAGGCTGCACCCCCATTCAGAAATTTTACACCCGACTAGCCCATCCGCCCCGCTCACAATGTTACATTAATTCCATTGCCCGCCATCTTGCGCTCCAAAAACTTTAATAAAAGTGAGTGATCGCCCAATGATAAACTGGTCGCGCCCGCCAGGCGGCGCTGGCCAGAGGAGGCTTTAATCAGCGTGGGTCACGTGACACTAGAGTGCCAGAGCTGAGCTGAGCTGAGATGGGCGAGACCAGAGGCAAGGTCTGGCTGGCGTCACGTCACGGTCAGGATGGATGGAAGGGTCGTGGAAGATGACGTGCAGGTTCTGAAGATGGAGAACAAGATACACCCACCACCAGGCTGTTTTGTTTTTTCTCTGGGAGGGGGGAGTGGTGGTGTGGTGGGGGATGAAGGGTGGGGGGGGGGGGGGGAGTTTAGAGACCAGAGAGTCGTCTAGTATAGAGGCGATAGAAGTGAGATGAGTCTGTTCTTGAAGGCTAACTAACTACTGGTGGTGGATGGGCAGATCTGTATGTTAGAGCTATACATAGTGAGGCCAGTCTATTCTTAGAGCTGTCTATTGGTGGATGAGCAGAGCATGGATATCATGATTATCGTGTTAGAGCTATAGTGAGGCCAGTCTATTCTTGGAGCTGTCTAGTTTGGTGAGCAGAGTATTGACCTGTCTAGTGGTGGGTGAGCATAGCATTGCTATTATCCTAGAATCAAGAAGCGAAGATGGCAGGACGATTAAGACGTTCACCCGCTGAACAAGTAAACCTCGAGGTTCTCAAGCTATACACGAGGCCTAACGCTGATTGAAATCCACATGCTGTTGCTGCTGCTACTGGTGCTGCTGCTGCTGCTGCTGCTCCTAATTCTGGTTGGTATTTTAACCCTGGTGCTCATGCAAATTTTCAGCTTCCTCTACTGTATCCAACTTTGATAAAATCACATTCCTTTTGTTCCTAACCAAATACAAAGTATGCTTTTACAGTTTTACAAGCAAACAAACAAAAAACAGAACAAAAATGGTTGTTAGAATAGTTTCTTGACGATGCACAAGAGCAGTTTTGTAGGTGTTCAGTCGTCCCTTCCTTTTTAATAATGGGTTTGCATATCATTTCTTCGCCAGGGACACTTTTAATGCAGTGTGTGTACCTATCATCCTGAATTGCATGTGTAGATAGTCGCCCGTTGTCTACACTTTCACAACTTTTGTAAAGGGTCTTCAGTGCTTACAGCAAAGATGCTGTGACTTGTTGCTGTAACTAGCTGAGAGAGAACTGTCCTGTGTACTCAGGCCCTACACACTGTATTGCATCATGCCTGTCATCCAGTGAAAGCAGATAAAAAAAGAGTTGCCCTTTCTGGTTACAAGTACCATTTTTCTCTTCTGCCTAAAGACAGTTATGTGCGCGTACTTCTTTTTAATTGCCCTAACACGGGAAAATACTAGGTTCATGAATATTTATAACGAGTACTTCCTTTTCCCCCATCAAAGTACTAATCATATCCTTGGCTAGAAACTGGTGGGTATCGTGTATAATTATGTTTGAATATTCATGACTATATTTTTGTGTTCTTGAAGAATGAGTGGGAATAGACAGTACTTTCAGCATTGTTCCATCACAATGATGAGGTTCTTGATGAAAACTCAGCTGTCCACTCAAAGCTGAGCCTTCTCTCTAAATAAGTACTAAAAGTTAAGGGTTTTCTTTTCGTTTCTCAGCTAGAGTTCCAAGGTTCCCCAAAGGTGAGATTTTGCGTATGTGACCGTTTTGACCCTCCAGAAGTTCAGATAGCCCTACTACTGTGAACCCGTTAGGAAGTCCATTTGGCTTTTTATTGTCACATAGTGTATGAAGGGCCATTTCAAAATCAGAAAACATCATCTGTGTTTTAATGACAGAACTGTACTTTACTTTTGGAGTAAGTTGGGGGTCCTCAGGAGCCATTATTTCCATTTCAGGGTCTTTTGAAGCTGATTTGAATTCATGAGCGAAATTACATCAACGTTGGGGATTAGGGAGTAAAATTATGTTTATGTCCATATCTTTTATAATCTCTGTTTTTATTATGGTAATTATGACCAGATTTTGAATAACTCATACCATGACCATTGCTGATAAGGACAATCATGACACTGAAGCTACTTGTTTCAGTCTCAGATATCTCATTGTTTTTTCATGATGGCAGGGAAGTAGCGTGGTCATGTCGCCCTGTCCCACAGCCTTTTACAGGCCTTCGTGCCATGCACAGGTTGGAGAGGAAGAAACAGATTTGAATCAGTCAACAGAATTGCTGAATGAACAAATGCACTGGCGCAGGACCGCCACAAATGGAAAGAGGCGGTGTTCTGGTCAGAGCAGTGCCCCAGTACAGTGACCACCTTCAGTGAAGGGACTAGCGCGTGGTGTGATGTGGGCTATCATTGAGAAATAAAGGATAGCAGTACCCTCATACTTCACTTTGCTGCCAGGAACGAACAAATAAGTCATTGGCGATTGTCATGAAATGAGCGATTTTGCTTAGCTAATCAGCACCTTATCAAAGTTATGGATTCTCCTGCGTCTGACAAAGTAAGGGAAATCGCCGAGCTCTGCCTCTACTTGTGTCTGTCTTTCCATGCAGCTCGCCAAAACACTCTATAGCAATATTTCAAATCTATTATTCAGTCGCATTTTTTTAATTGCAGCCACGATTTTCAAATGAACAAGAAGTCGTTAGTATTTGAAGCTGGATATAACCAATAAGGAGCAGATTCTTGTTAATGTAAGGGATTATTGAGTCGTCGTACATTTTCTTGCTGGTTACAGGACTGTGCAAGAAAAGTGTTCTGGAAATATTTATTTTTCGTATGTTGTACTTTTCGAGACTGCTTTGGTTGGTTGCCTGGTTGGTCGTTTGGTCTCAGTATGCACATACATTGTCATTTTTTTTCTGAATAAACGATTTCTTTAAACGACATTATTATCGACATGAATCCTGACTGTGTTTATCTTTGCACTTAATGCATTTTCTTCCTTTTCTTTAAAGATACATTGCATGTGTGTGTGTGTGTGTGTGTGTGTGGTGTGTGTGTGTGTGTGTGTGTGTGTGTGTGTGTGTGTGTGTGTGTGTGTGTGTGTGTGTGTGTGTGTGTGAGGGTGCGCTTGTGCGCGCGTGTGAGTGAGAAAAAATTTAAAGTTCATTTCTATCAATCCAACATTTTTCGTCATGTTTGCTATATATAACAACGCGCTCGCTTCTCATTATAAAGTCACGTACCAAAACAGAGTGCTTTTTATAACTGCCATATTTTCGACAGAGTGATCAAATATTTCACATCCGTTAAAAAAAAAATTATATGGACGAGGGACTTGTTCTTCTAAATGGAAATCTGTCACATTATGATGAGGTACCCTGAGTGCGTTTGAATAATCATGAGAAGTATTTCTTCGTCCTTATGGTCACCATTTCCAAAGACTTTCTCATCGTATACGAGTGAGGGACTGGAAAAGGTGGGCTCGCTACTGCTGATGGTTTGGAGTTGTTAGTGGTGTTGTCTTACAACAAGTCTTTCCCCCTGCCTCATTAGCTATGTATAGCTGAAGAGCTTGGTGAGGAAACAATTAACTGCCTGCATCAGTACCGCCGCCTCCTGACTGTAAAAATAACGTTTACTGGATTAATTACGATATCATTTGTCATGTCTTAGATTCAAGGACGAGAGAGGAGGAGGAAGAGGAGGAGGAGGAGGAGGAGAGAGAGAGAGAGAGAGAGAGAGAGAGAGAGAGAGAGAGAGAGAGAGAGAGAGAGAGAGAGAGAGAGACAGAGAGAGACAGACAGAGACAGACAGACAGACAGAGAGACAAACAGACAGACAGACAGAGACAGAGAAACAGAGACACAGAGAGAGAGAGACAGCCAGACAGACAGAGAGAGACAGAGAAACAGAGACAGACACAGAGAGAGAGAGAGAGAGAGACAAACAGACAGACAGACAGACATACGTTTTTGTTTTTAAGCACTATAAAAAAAGTAAAGCAACAATCGTATTCATCATGACTGCTTTGAAAATAGAAGTGCAGAACATACAAATGAAATGTAACAGGCATATAGCTTAAGTAGTATTTATAATTTTTTTAATTCTGTGAGCTTTTGTAAGACATAAGAAACAACGTAGATAGTTTTGGTCGAATTTGTTTTCCTCTGTTAGAAATTGTTTTTGTTTTGTTTTTTTAAAGTAATGAATAAAACACATATCTGTAGAAGAAAACACTCTGTGTGTGTGTGTGTGTGTGTGTGTGTGTGTGTGTGTGTGTGTGTGTGTGTGTGTGTGGTGTGTGTGTGTGTGTGTGTGTGTGTGTGTGTGTGTGTGTGTGTGTTTTGTGTGTGTGTGTGTTGTTGTTGTTGTTGTTTTCAATTTAACGTCTGTTTACTCTAAGTGATATTAGACGAGGGAAGTAGAAAGTGTAAAGGAGTTTAAAGAAGAGAGAAGAAGGAGTGGAAGGAGAACGGATTAAGAAATAGCATCCGTGTGTGTGTGTGTGTGTGTGTGTGCGTGCGTGCGTGCGTGCGTGCGTGCGTGCGTGTGTGTGTGACAGACAGAGAGACAGACAGACAGGTGGACGGACAGACATGCAAATTTGCAGACAGACGGACAGACAGACAGCCAGCCAGACAGACAGACAGAAACTTAATGATTGTAGAGTTATTTCCAGTGTCAGTATCGTATTCATTACCACTGGCAGATACGCAATAATTTTTTTTGTTTAATGCTAGGGTGTTGGGTCATAGACAGACAGTAGTACACTTCACAATGTCGGTGAACAATGCCGGTGCTTCATCTTTTCTTAAGAGAAAAGTCATGTATCCAAAAGCAGACTTTGTTTAATTTTTCACATCATTCGGACACTATTTTACAGCAAGACAAACTCTGCAGAAACATCCAGCCAAGGTAGTAGTAGAGCTATGAATGGAGAAAAGGGAAAAAAAGCTACTAAACACTTGGTATCATGGGAATTCCTGGCATGTTCACAGGAACGCTGTTTGTGACCACACAGACAGAGAGAGAGAGAGAGAGAGAGAGAGAGAGAGAGAGAGAGAGAGAGAGAGAGAGAGAGAGAGAGAGAGAGAGAGAGAGAGAGGAGTTACAAGATAGTAGTCTGGTTGCTATGGGTGATTGTCCTATCGCGTTTCCGGCAATCAAGCTTAATCCTCGGCTTGGCGACAGCAAAGCCCATTTCCTCCCACCTCTCCCCCCCTCACCACCTCCCTTCCACACTCATTGACTCATATCCCCCCTACCCCTCCACCCCTCACTCCCAAACCCCTCCACCTTTTTCACTAGCGCCCTCTACTTCCTGCCCAGTGGACTAAATCAGGGGAATTACCCAGCATCCCGAGCGGCAAATTCACTTCTGGCGCGCCACCCAACGGCAAAGCAACCAGGAAAAAGACTGGAACAAGAAGGGAGACAATTTCGTTAAAAGTCTCCGGAGTCCACGCTAGAAAGTGTTCCAAACAAATTAAGGCACTTAATATCGTTGTAATAACAAGTCTCTGCTGGACTCTGTAGGCAGAGCTTCTTAGCAAGCTGGCAAGCATAGCAGTAGCCTACTAGAGGAGTATTTTCGCCCTCTGCCTGTCCCTCAAGAAGAAGTAGGCCCCATCACAGGTTTTCAACTCCACTTCAAAACCACTGGTTAAAGCAAGCTCAAGAACTTCTTCCTCCTCCTTCCTGCGTCTCCCATTCTTCTCCTTCTTCCTTTTCTTTCTTCTTCTTCTTCTTCCTCACTTCAGCATGGTTTCCAGTAGCACATAGAAGAGGCTTGAGCCGTGAGACTAGCACTTGAGTGAAATCGAATTTGGTTGTCATTGACTCGTATTTCCCGCGCGGCGGAGAGGAGTTTTGTAGGGAGGGGGAGGCCAACGGAGAGATAAAGGAGACGAGAGGCTAAGACGGCATGAGTGGTTCTTCACATTGGGTAATTGTCGTTGGAGCTATCTGAGACCCTGGGCGACAGGGTCAGGGTCTGGTTGGGAGGGTTTAGTTTTTATGGGAGTGTGCTGGTGCTGTGCTGCTGCTGCTGCTGCTGCAGTCTTTCCTGTCTTGCCTGCCTTGCCTGCTCCTCCCAGGCTTGATTCACGTGCAGATTTACGGCAGTGTGGGGGAAAAAATACTCTTTGTCTTTTTCTTTTCCGTGTTTGTTGTTGTGGTGGTGGTGGTGATGGTTTGTGTTTCTGTGTCTGTGTTGTCTGTATTTTGTGCCTGTGTCTGTATGTCTTGTGTGTGTGTGTGTCTCTCCCTGTCTGTCTCTCTGTAGGTTTGTCTATCTTTCCCTGTCTGTCTGTCTGTCTGTCTGTCTGTCTGTCTGTCTGTCTGTCTCTCTCTCTCCTCTCTCTCCTCTCTCTCTCTCTCTCTCTCTCTCCTCTCTCTCTCTCTCTCTCTCTCCCTGTCTGTTTGTCTGTCTGTCTGTCTGTCTCTCTCTCTGTAAACAAATTTCATTCCGCAACAGTGTTGACAGGTACTTTCCATCTTTAGTGTAAATCGTTTCAAGAATCAGCTAACCCTGGAACATGCGTCACACCATCACAGGGCTGATTCTGCAAAGAATCTTCTCATCACGTAGAAGATAGCCATGTTCCACATTACCTTGAAATCGGCATTAAGTACCAGCTTGAGAAAATGATAAGGGGAAAAAAACGAGAAAAAAGCCGCGTTTGGTTGTAACATTGAACTTTATTTCATCTTCCGTGTTTTTTAGGAGGAACTTTTTTTTTTCGTTGCTCAGCTACATCTCCAAGGTTTCATTCACCAATGGTGAGATTTTGAGTTTTTCCCGCCATTAAGGCAATCGCATTCCGACTTCGGGGATAAGAGGATCTAGAATAGAGCCAAATACCTGCCAACATTTGAAATCTTATTCCATCTATATTTCAACTCATGGACATAACGGCACTGATATATTTTGTCTCTTGAAGACGTTTCCAGAAAACAACAAACAAAAATAGGTTATTTTCTTTCCCGCTCCAGTTTCCTTTTCGCCCTTCTTCCAAACACAACACACTCCCCGGCAATGACAGAAGAAGAACAACACACACAAAATAATAATGAGTGGCGCTGCTCTTGTGGCGACGCGGTCTCTCCGGGGAGAGCAGCCCGGATTTCACGCAGAGAAATCTGCCGTGACTTAAAGCGGTATGAAAAATAGAAATAAAGTAAATAAATTTGATCTGTTCACCTTCTCATCAATTATCCATCCATCCATCCACCCATTCACACATCAGCTTTTAACTAACAGACGACTTTTCCACACACACACCCCACCCCCACCCCTCCATCTGTATCTGCAGCAAAATCCATCTGAAAGCGAGCTTGCAGCTTCGGGGCCCGAAGTCGGAACGGAGCAATGGATTAATTCTCGGCACACTTCGGCACTTCTCGGCGAGTGTAAATCAACCCCCCCTCTTTCTCAGCGCCAATGACACTAAAAGACCGGGGATGCAATTATAGGCGCAGGAAAAACGGAAAGACAATTCTGGCACCCACAAGAGCATTGAAAGAAGAAGTGGCGGAGGGGCACAGCCAGTAATCCCTATCCTCGTCGCCATATTGAGGGGCCGAGCGTAACCGGCGGCTAACCGGAGAATTAGTTCAATGGAGGACTTAATCAAGGCGCCGGCCTGATGAAGGGGAAAATAAGGTGATGATGCTGACCCTTCTCCCATTCAACGAGTTGCCTTGGCCAATAAGATGGAATTGAGTCAATACTGAGTGAGTGTGTGAGTGTGTGTGTGTGAGTGAGACCCTTTCTTTCTTTCTTTCGTTCTCTCTTTTTCGCTTACTTTCTCTCTGTCTCTCTGTCTCTGTCTCTGTCTGTCTGTCTGTCTGTCTCTCTCTCTCTCTCTCTCTCTCTCTCTCTCTCTCTCTCTCTCTCTCTCTCTCTCTCTCACTCTCTCTCTCTCTCTCTCTTGCCACTGCCACTCCTGTTCTAGAATCTTAGAGCGGATTAGGTCGGGGTTTTTAGATTTGGGGAGGAAGGGGGGTGGATTTTTTGTTTTTGTTGTGGTCTTGTAAGAGTGTGTGTGTGTGTGTGTGTGTGTGTGTGTGTGTGTGTGTATGTATGTGTGTGGTGTGTGTGTCGGGGGGGGGGGGGGCGTGTGTGTGTGTGTGTGCTCTGAAGTTTCCCCACAGAGTTGTTAAAGGGTGCACAAAATTCATCATACGCTACACCACATCTAACAAATTCCAATTAGTTAGCAGATGCTTCACCAACCCACAAAGCTCACTGCACTGGCCAAGCCTCACGGAGTGCATACCAAGTACTTCTGTAGTTCCACAACCGCTGCATACTGACATAAAGGGCAAAATTCCTCAAAAGGTGTACTTGATTTCCTACATGCATGTATGCAATAGGAAGAGTAAGGTACCAGCATGAAGCTACATGTCGTTGTGACCCTGTGTCGTTGTGACCCTGTGTCGTTGTGACCCTGTGTCGTTGTGACCATGTTTCGTTGTGACCACATGACATTGTGACCAGGTGTCGTTGTGACCACATGTCATTGTGACTAGGTGTCGTTGTGACCATATGTCATTGTGACCAGGTGTCGTTGTGACCAGGTGCCGTTGTGACCAGGTGTCGTTGTGACCAGGTGTTGTCGTGACCATATGTCGCTTTGACCATGGGTCGTCACAACGACCCGTGGTCAGAATAACACACGGTCACGATAGGATCTGGAGCATTGCTGCACAAATACTGACACAGAAGATCACAACATTTTTCACCCTTTCTCCAACAGGTTTAGCCCAGGCCAAAAGCTCCGTCACTTACTGATGTCAGCTAAATTCCGAGACCTGCATTAAAATGTCGTTATGTTGTAAAATGATCTGTTGAGATTGTCTTCAACCAAGCCAAGCTCTTAGCACAACAACTTGCACTCTTCTGTAAAGGAAAACAAGTCCCCAGAAATCGGATTTTTACCGCCTACATGACAGGGTGCTTGAAAACAGTCATACACGTAAATTTTTAAGTCCATTGTGTATTTATAGTCTCACAATGATCCCCTCATGTGATGAGTGAGATAGAGTGCATAATTCCGGATGACCTTAGGGTGTTAAGCTGAAGTACACACAACAACAACAACAATATCAATAAACAACAAATACAACAGATATTGTCAAAAACTGACCAATATTTCAGAATCATAAGAATTAAAAACCCCGTTGCTCTATCCACTCAGATATCAACGCTTGTCATAGGATTTACACACCTTCTTCAATCAATACGCAGCCAATCCGGTCAGATCCCTAAACGCAGATTGCCCAAAAGCATTCCGCAATCCCGCCATGTTAACGGGATTGCCATTTAACGGTCAAAGATCTCCTTCCTGGCTACTGACCTTTGACCACACAGAGTCCCTGACCCCAGCCATGGCTGACCCTCCGAGAACCTTTTATAGAAATCACGCGAAAGCGAAATAATTGTGTGTGTGTGAGACAGAGACAGAGAGAGACAAACGAGATAGAGACAGAGACAGAAAGAGAGAGAGGGGAGAGAGAGAGAGAGAGAGACAGAGAGAGACAGAGAGAGAGAGAGAGTTATGAAAAAGAGAGTTGTGTGGTGTGTGAGAGAAGAGAGAAAGAAACAACAGACAGACGAGACTGAGAAAGAGAGATGGGGGGGGGGGGGGGGGGGGGGGGTTCACGTAGTGCTAAAACAAGCCATTGGAAAAGAGGTCTGCATGCGAACAAACAGCTGCTGGCACAGAGGAGAGAAAAATCATGAACGTGTGTGTGGTGGTGGGTGGTGGTGTGTGTGTGTTAGGGTGTGTGTGTGGGTGTGTGTGTGTGTGTATTTGTGTGTGTGGTGTGTGTGTGTGTGTGATGGAGGGTTACAGGGAGGGGAGGAAACGCGGAAACAAAAGAAATACAGGGGGAAAGAGGCGACAGTCATAAAAAGCATAAACGCACCCCCTCTCTCTTTCTTTCTCTTTCTCTGTGAGGTTCCGGACAAAGCAGGAACACACCTTTTCATTGTGCTGTGTTAAAATTCTCATTATTTCTCTCACTATACCTGTGACTGGTCTTCCAGCGACTGTGAAGACAACCCTAACTGCTCTGCTGACTGACAACACCGTGTCTAGCTGGAAGGCATCAGGCGATGAAGATCAAACTGTTTCTATCCTTCGACTGGGGCCAGACATAGCAATGTCAACACGAAGTATGGTGGATCCTGGTTTGAACCAACGCACACAAGTTCAATTCCGAAGAAAATCAGCCACCCAGGTACGTCAGAACAAGAGGAGAGCAGCAAAGCAACATTAATAGAAACAAGCGGAAGGGGTGGATGACCGCCAAAACAAAGTACTGTTTGTGTCTAGAGCAAACTATCAACAAACAGGAACAGACTTCACTGCAGAGCACGAAAACAGCTTCACAGAATATACACAATAACAGTGAGGAGGACTAGCAAAAAGAAACAATCTGTGTTAAATGATCAGACCAACCTGATGAATGATTCGTGCGGCTCTTGACTGTGCTTTTAGTGTAGATCATCTAAAAAGTGGTCTAGATAATGTCAAGTTTGCTATTGACAGATCAGTAGATGGGTTTGATGCAGCAACTGTGGAAAATTATGCAACCATGCTGTCTGATCCATCGTTAGAAAGACATGGGAAAAAAGCCCAAATAGTGATTTCAGAAAAGTTGTGCTTCATCAGTCTGGTGATACTGACTACTGATGTGTCATTGAATGAATCAGATGATCCCTGTGTTTAGGTAAAGGTGTCCCATAATCTAAGTGGTCGTAGGGGAGCGAGGCATCGGAGACCTCAGCTTCTCAAGGGGCCAGCATATTGAGGGCGGTGCCCATCTCCCCTTCCATCGCTGCTTCACCTTCCCTGACCCTAAAGAGGCAGGTACCCATTTACAGCTGGGTGAACTGGGGGACTGTACTGAAGCCAAGGCGCGCAAACTGTCACCTATCGAATTGGTAACCATGCTTGACGCTGCTTAACATTGGCTGGGGGAAAGCGAGTGCTCCGACCACCGAGCTGTCCCGTCCCTGTGTTTGTTGATACATAAAACAGGAAGAGAACAATATCCTAGAAGAAGACTGTGTTCAGCTGGCCAAACCCAACGAAGGGAACACCAATACTGAACACAGAGTACACGAATTTACAAAACCGCATACACACGGGGACTGGATGTAAAAAAGCACATAAGTGCTTATTCCATTATCTTCGATATAAAAGAATTTTTCAAAATCTTTAAATAGATTTCTCCCACCCAGTGACTGAACACATGGTGAAAGCCTGATGTTCTCCACTGTCTTCGCCTAGTGATCATAAAGACAAATTGTACTGATGTGGTTTCCATGTCGAGGTGTTTTTTTAGTCACAGCTGGTTGTGTACATGGGCTAGACCTTTTTTCTATGAAAAAAAAAGAAAAGAAAGAAAAGCATGTATCAATGACTTGCCTGATGTGCTGCTTAATGGCTTGTATAACACTGACGACAATAAATTTTGTTCAGGGCTCTCTCTATCTCTCATTCTCTCTCTCTCTGTCTCTCTGTCTCTCTCTCTCTCTGTCTCTCTCTCTCTCTGTCTGTCTCTCTCTCTCTGTGTCTCTCTCTGTCTCTGTCTCTCTCTCTCTCTCTCTCTCTCTCTCTCTCTCTCTCTCTTTTCTCCCTCTCTCTCTCTCTCTCTCTCGCTCCCTCTCTCACTGTTCACACTTCATCCTCGCCCTCAACTCGGTCCCTGCCTCCCACCAAGTGTGGTATTCCGGGAGACTGTAGTGGATGGAGTTGGTGTTATTGATTCACACCAGCAATTTGATTAGGCCTGACAGCCAAGATGGCGTTGATAGTCTCTACTCTCCCCCTCTGTCTCTCTGTCTGTCTGTCTGTCTGTCTGTCCGTCTGTCGCTATTACTGTCCGTCCATGTCTGTCTGTCTGTCTCTGTCTGTCTGTCTCTTTGTCTCTGTCTTTCTGTCTCCCTCTGTCTCTGTCTCTCTGTCTCTGTCTATCTGTCTCTCCCTCTCTCTCTCTCTCTCTCCCTCTCTCTCTCTCTCCTCTCTCTCTCTCTCTCTCCTCTCTCTCTCTCTCTCTCTTGGTGCTTGGTCCGAGCCTTGGTGGCTGCGCAGTGGTCAGACAGTTTCACTTGCTCTTTGAATGTTGGGTACAGAGTCTGTCAAACAATGAAAATTTTTTCTTCTTGTTTAACACACACACATTTATTTTTACACTTCATCCCCTCCCCCAACCCGGCCCCTGCCTGCCTCCCACCAAGTGTGGTATTCTCAGAGACCACCACCACCATCACCACTATCACCCCCATCTCCCCCCCCAAAAAAAAAAAAAAACTGAAAAGGGCGAGGCGGACACATGGTAATTAATATCTATAAAAAATGTCTTTCTTTGAGGTCTAAAACAGGTCTGTAAGTATTCGTCTGCAAACAAGTAAAGCCTGGACAGGTGAGAGGACAAGCATGCATTAGAGAGAGCATCCTGTGTGTAGGTAACCATTTAGTTTGTCTATACACATGCAAGAATGAATGGGTTTCTAAACTTGCAGAAAGGTATGCACGCAAATTTAAACATGCCTCCAAGAAGACGGGTGGCAGAATGGATAAGATGTTCACCTGCTTCTTAAGTAAAACAGTGAGGTTCTGGGTTCAATTCGCAGCCTTGTCCTGCCTTCCCATGTTTTGACGAAAAAATCGGACTGATTGTCATAGTCTTTTGGATGAGACTCTCTCTCTCTCTCTCTCTCTCTCTCTCTCTCTCTCTCTCTCTCTCTCTCTCTCTCTCTCTCTCTCTCCTCTCTCTCTCTCTCTCTCTCTCTCTC
>CM054136.1:34399189-34411689 GCA_028751875.1 Rapana venosa
GAGGTACTAAGAAGCTGCGGTACACGTAATCCTCTCATCCAGTTTGAGACTCTCACAAGTCAAGTCAAGTCAAAAACACTTTAATCACCTCATGAAGGGCAATTACACTACTGACAGGCACATTGATACCAATCATATTATAATCTCGAAGGACACAATCAAGAAAGCTACGCAATGACTATTCCCTGTAAAACAGAAGTTGATAGGGAGTGTCCTGGATGACCCCCCAGAGTTTTCAGCTGGGTTATGTGAACAGACAACAAATAAGTTTTGTTACTGATAGCGATACATGGATCTTGTGTGATTATAACATGTTTATTGAACTAACTTTTCCAAGCCATGAGATACAATCTGTTCCAGCGCTCTTTATTGTCGTCATCCGTGATTTACTTTTACGAAAAATGTCTGCAATGCATAAAAAAAATCTGTAAAATGTTCTTTCTATTTTTTTATTTGCTCAAGAAGTTTCTTGAAACTGTCCCTAATTCATCTCTCCCTCCCTCCATCCCTGCAACCTCTCCCCCCTCCTCCTTCCCCCTTCTTTCAATTGCGCCCCATATGTTTGATACCAGTGATGTCCCATTTCAGACCAACGCTCGTGCACTCGTGGCATCTCTTGGCCTATGCCAGCGCCTCTCAGACACGAGTACGCTCCAGATAGCGCGTGTCGCGCACGTGCCAGCCGCCAGTAGCCAGGGTGGCAGAGAATGATCCCTCCAGAACTGAAAGAGACTGGTTGGTCCGAGTACAGAAGAGGAGGAGAGAAGAGGAGAGACGAGAGGAGGAGAGGAGTTATGCGGAGGAAGTCAGGGTCATATTTAATAAGGCCCTTATCAGGCACGTGCCGACCTCTGACAATAGAAAGGCGCTGGTCTTGCCCTGGTCCCTGCTTCCAGCATCTTGAGCACGTTCCCGCTCCTGTCGGCCGGTCTCCATTGGAAAGCCTTTGTGGCCTGTTTACCATGTCGCGCCCGTCTTCACAAAGTCTTCTGGCCGCCAGCCGATGAGGAAGCCCCCTCTGCCGGCACGATTGATTGGTAGGGGGACGCCGCTTCATTCATCAGAGTACCGCATTCTGACGGATGTCATTGCAGCCGCAGTTCTTGGCATGCAGGATGACATTTCTCATCCATTATCTGAATTCCGTGAGAGTGGGGTGGGGTGGTTGGGGTGGTTGAAACTGCATCGATAGCTTTTTTTTCTTTTCGTGTTCTTTTTTTTTTCGATCACAAATTTGATGCGTTTGAATTGCCCAAAAGAAAAGTTTTAGAAACCTATAAAAGTTACAGTTAATAAAATGATACTTTTCAGGGAAAATATGTCGAAATTCTTTACAAACAGCAAAATAGAGGAAGAAATGTCAAAACTTTTAAGAACAGCACGAATACTAGCGCAGCAATAAAAGAAAATGCGATGTAACTGCCATTTTTTACAGTTTAAGGAGAATAGTACAATATGGCAAAAAGACAGCGTACGTGTAAATGTTTATATTGCACAATCATATATAGAACAGATTTAGGGAAATATAAAGGAAATCTGATGTCAAGAAAAGGAGTGGAATCGAGAACAAAAAATCGCATGGTGACACAAAGATAGTTTTCTTTCTTTGGTGGTTGGCTGGTTAGTTGGTTGGTTAGGTTAGTTGGTTAGTTAGTTGATTAGTTGGGTGGGTGGTTGGGTGCGGCTTTTTTCGATTTTTTTTTTCAGGGAGTGGGGGAATTTGCTGGTTTTACTTTTGTTTTCTCTTTTGTGTGTGTGTTTGCTGTTTCTTTTCTTGTTGGTGTTGTTATTGTTGTTGCCTTTTGAAGGAGTGAGAGTCTTTTCTTTTGGAGAGGACAGGATGGTCTATATTGTGGTTTACATGGGGGGGGGGGTTCTTTAGCATAAGAAGTTGCAATGAAAAAATCACCAGAAAGCAAGATTTAAACACGCACACACACATGCACAAACACCTGCAGAAGATAACTTTTTACCCTCGGTAACGAAAAACAACTCGTCTCGACTAGACTTGACCATAACTACAACCATCAGTACCAACAGCATCAAAAAAGCGTGCATAACAACGACAAGAATTCAGCCACAATCACAATCAACAATACCGCCGCCACCTCCAGCAACAAAATAACAATAGCAACAGCGCAGACAACAGCCAAAGTTGTTGTTTTTTAAACAGAACAAAACCAGAACAGCAATGAAACAACAGCCAGAACAACAACCACAACAACAGCGCAGACAACAACCAAAGCAACTACCAAAACAACAACCAGAACAACAACCAGAACAACAACTCTACTGCCCTCCAACTCAAAAAAAAAAAAGAAAAGTAGCATATTGTTCATGTCCACATCGATAACCACTATCATAAAGGGTGCACTTGCAAATTAATGCCCCTGCCCCTACCCTGCCCCCACCCCAACCCCCTTCACCCTGCACTCTCCCATCATATACGCAGTACGCAGGGGTGGATGGGTGGGCGGGTAGGTCAGGAAGGGTTAACGCCACATCCCAGTGGCAGTTGGGGCAGAACTCAAAGGGCAACACAGGCTGACCGATAAGAAAAGACTGCTTCACGGCTTAGGACATAGGACATTTGTGCAGATTTCGGCTAGTAGCCAGTTACACAGGTGGCGTTAGATGAGGGGGAAAAAATGCTTGCAGGATGAGGGTGGGAGTGGGGGTGGTGAGGGTGGGGAGGGTGAGGGGGAGTTGTGACACGTGTTTGTGTGGAGGGGGGGGTATGGGGGGGTGTGGGTGGAGTATGCTGCAGAGAGAGAGAGAGGGAGAGAGAGAGGGAGTGTGTGTGTGTGTGTGTGTGTGTGTGTGTGTGTGTTGTGTGTGTGTGTGTTGTGTGTGTGTGTGGTGTGTGTGTGTGTGTGTGTGTGTGTTGTGTCGTGTGTCTGTGTGTCTGTGTGTCTGTGTGTGTGCAAAAGTTCAGACTGAGTGATAACCGAATTTTGTGCATAGAATCAATAGGATCCTTCGAATTCAAGGTTAGGAAGAAAAGTGTATAAGACTTTCTCTGCAAAAAGTCTGAAAGTGTTTTTAAAAAACAAAACCTGCCAGCTTAGCTGTTGTTTATTTCCGTCATGCTTTATTTACGTTTTCACTTGTTTGTTCATTTGTTTGTTCATTTCTTCATTTCTGTTGACTTACTGCCCCATTTAGCTCTACATCCTATGATTAAAGCTAGGTGAGGAAAACAACACAAGCAGGAGCCACAAAATGACCATCAAACAAACTCCAAAAGACACACAAACAGACCAGCAAAGAAAATCCAGAATACAAAAAAGAACAAAAGCTTTTTGCGTCCTTTTGAAACAAAAACCAAACTACAAACAACCACCCACCACCCCCCCACCCCCCAAAAAAACCAAGAAAACCCAAACTAACCGACAAGCAGGCAAGCAATTATACAAGAAAAGAAAGAAATCAGAACAGAAAAAACAAGCTTTTGTGTCATTATGAAACAATAATAAACACAGATTTTAAAAAATCAACAAACAATCAGAAAAACAAATAGATAAACAAACAGGCAAGCAAATAAAAAAAAAGATAAAATTCCATGGTGTTACATAACTAAAACTCAACAACAGACAAACAAACAAGCAAAGAAAAAAACAGAAATAAACATACAGAAAAACAAAGAAAATCCAGAACACAAAACAACCAAACCTTTTATGTCATTGTAAGCAAAAAAACAAAAGGAGCAAACATTCAAACAAAAACTTACGAAATACACACAGACATACAAAATATGAAATAACAAACGAACAAGCAAAACTGAAAACCAGATCTCAAAAGAATCAACCCTTTCAAGCACCAGACAAACAAAACCTTCCAACACACACACACAAAAAGACAAACAAACAGGCGCAGCTGAAAACTGGAAACAGAAGAGAAGAACCAGGTTCTCCCCGTTGTTATGGTCTCTTCATTTCCGCCATGCACCTCGCTATCTGACTGACCCTGCAAAGGATATGTCAGCCCTTCCCATAATTATGGGCCAGTCAAGATGCTGTTTAGTTCTGTTTTCCTTTCTTTAATTGGTTGTTGTTGTTGTTGTTAGGCTTTTTGGTTTGTTTGTTGGGTTTTGGGGGTTTTTTTTTAGTTTGTCATTTATTTTATTTGTTCATGTGTTTGTTTGTTCATGATCATTCAATTAACATACTGTTCTTTTTATCAACACATCCTCTGATCAAAACAGACGAAAGAAAACAATTTGAGCTGAAGCCATGAACAGACACAGACACAAAAACCCACCAATAGAACTAACAAAACAGGCAAACAAACAGACGTGCATGAGAAAGAAAAACCAAAAAGAAAACGAAGTGTTTTGTGTCCTTGTTACAGAGCAAAAGCCATGCTGCAGACAAACAAACAAAAACATGATTATAGACATATACACATAGCTCAGTGGTCGGAGCACTCGCTTTCCCCCAGCCAAGTTAAGCAGCGTCGAGCGTGGTTACCAATTGGATGGGTGACCGTTTTCGCGCCTTGGCTTCAGTACAGTTCCCCCAGTTCACCCAGCTGTAAATGGGTACCTGCCCTCTTTAGGGTCAGGGAAGGTAAACCAGCGAGGGAGAGGAGATGGGCGCCGCCCTCAATATGCTGGCCCTAGAGAAGTGAGGTCTCTGACGCTTTGCTCCCCTACGACCTTAATATAGGTTATGGGACGTCTTTACCTTTACCTTTTTTTTTACACAGAAAAGGACAAGCTATTTGTGTGGTTAATAGACTAAAACCACTTAGCATGCAGATAATGTCCAGAAGGAAAGGAGGAAAGGCAAAAGACAAGGTTTGAGGAGATAAGGCTGATGAATGTCATGCAAAGCCTATTCCAACAAATATTTAAACAAAAAGCAAACATACAAACACGAATAAACCACAACAAAAAGAACTCAACCTTTTTTGTGTTGTCATGAAACTGAAACTTATCAGCAAACAAGCAATGCATCAGAAACCTACAAACAGGATCCCTCCCCTCCCCCCCCCCCCCCCCCTCCCCCCCTCCCAAACACACACACACACACACACACACACACACACACACAACAACAACAACAACAACAACAACAAAATGAACAAGAAACAAGTAAACAGGGAAAACTCAAAAAGAAGAACTGACAAGAACTAAACCTTTCATGTAATTATGAAACCAAAAAAACCCAAACACATAAGCCAACCAATCAACAAACCTACCAGCTAACAAACAAACCAAACACAAACACACAAACAAACAAACACACAAACAAACAGTCAGGCACATCCTCCAACAAAAAAAACACCCAAAAAACCCCAGACACAGAACAAGAAGAACCAGACTTCCCCCTGTCCTTATGATCTCTTCATTTCCGCAGTGCAGCTCCCTATCTGGCTGAGAAGGCTAAATGATACGTCAGCCCTGCCCATATGGGCCAGTCAAGATTCACGGGCTGCCCTGCCCCATATTAATGTATTATATCAGGGACGCTTCCTCCCTCTCTCCCGCTGTAATTGCCCGTAAAAGAATTTCGCGCTTTTTGAGTGATTGTCTTCTTTGGGGCCCCCGTGATGGACGATGTCGGGGTATCGTTTGAAGGGTGAGAAGATGAAGGGAGGGTGGGGGAAAAAAAGGAAGAAGGGAGAAAGAAAAAGGACAAGAAATTCAAGGGAGGAAGGAAGGAAGCAAGCAAAAATGAAAGAAAGAAGTTACAGAAAGAACGAAGAAAAGAAACGGAGAAAGAAAAACATGGAAAGAGAGAAAGAAAGGAAGGATGGAAGGAATGAAGGAAGAAGAAAGAAAAAAAAATAAAGGAAGACGGTAGGAATGACGGGAGAAAGAAAGACCAGGGAAAGGAAAGGAAGATAGAGCAAACAACAAGATCTGAGTAGATGAGTCTGATGAGGCTGATGAGTGTCAATCGGAGTAGAAGTTTGTAACTTTTGAGAGAAGACTGAAAGACACAGAGACAGAGACAGACACAGAGACAGAGAGATGGATGGGGTGTGATGAGGTGTGAGAGTGGGGGAGCCAGAGCAGAAGTTAGTGAGGGGGTTGATGTGGGGAGGGTCACCATGAAATCACTTCGCCTGCAAGATGGTCACTGTAAAATTATTCATTGCACTCCCTGCAGCACCTAACGACACCCAGGCCTGTTAAGGTGCCGGGCCTTTTTCCATCCACAATGTATTCAGTCGGAGGTATAATGCTGAAGACGATGGTGATGATTTGCAACGGCCATGATGATGATGATGATGATGATGATGATGATGATGATGATGATGATGATGAAGAAGAAGAAGAAGAAGGTGGTGGTGGTGGTGGTGGTGGTGGTGGTGGTGGTGGTGGTGGTGGTGGTGGTGGTGGTGTTGGCGATGATGTTGGCGATTACAAAGACGACAATTGATGATAACGATGATTTGGCTTAGGCCAAAAGCTGTTGTCGATTATTGATGGAAGCAAAGTGCTAGTGCCTACGTTTAAGTGTTGTTATGATTTGAACTGCTGTGCTAATGTTATCTTCATCCATGACAAGCTCCTAGCATAATAACATATAATTATACTTTCCCTTAAAAAGAGGAATGAGTCATCTGAAATAGGAGTGTAGTTGCCTACGTGGCCAAATACTTTTTTTAAGCCAGTATGAATACACATACACTTTTCATCCATAGTGAATTTATGGTCTCCCAGTGATTCCTAGGTATAATGAGTGAGACTGTGCATTTTCTGTGTGACCGTCAGGGTGTTAAGCTGGAGAATGCCTAACAATGACAACAACATACCCAATGATGATGATGATGATGATGATGATGATGGTGGTGGTGGTGGTGGTGGTGGTGGTGGTGGTGGTGGTGGTGGTGGTGGTGGTGGTGATGATGATGATGATGATGATGATGATGATGATGACGACGACGACAATGACGACGACGACGACGATGAGGAAGATGAGGCGGCGGCATGGTGGTTTTTTGGTCATATTATTATCATGATTACCACTACTGTTGCTACTACTGCTTCTATTGTTGCTACTGCTGCTGCAGCAACATGAATGTAGTGGTAGTGACTATCGTACAGACAACGATGATAGTCATTGTAATGGGATCCTGTTTGTTGCAACAGCAGCCACAGCTGCAGCAGCAGCAGCACAGAGGTAGTCATAAGAGCACTTTCATTGTGAATGTTGTTATTGTCCCTGGGGATCTTGTTATCGTTTGTTATTATTGATCTCGGTGACCGGATAGTTGTTCAGCTATCATTCTTTCCCCCAAGCTAGGGTACAGCAGCGTTGAGCGTGCGTGGTTAGTGCCGTGCAGTCGGGTAACGTTCGTGTGCCTTGGCTTCGGAACAGTCCCCCAGTTCACCCAGCCGTAACTGGGTACCTGCCCTCTGTAGGGACAGGGGATATAAAGCAGCGAGGGAGAGAGGAGATGGGTGCCACCCTCAAGGTACTGGCCCTTAGAGAAGCTGAGGTCTCTGACACCTGGCTCCTCAAAATAGGTAATGTGACACCTGTACTTTAAATTTTACCTTTACTCCTTCAGTACAGTCTATAGTGAGAACAGGAATAGAAAGGGATAGAGACAGGCCAGCGCTCTCCCGCTTAATCCGCTCAGTCCTTATCTGTCTAAGGAGTCCGTGGAGATTGCACCGAGGAGCAGTTTACCTGACAGTCTTGGGTTGGTAGTACTGTCTCATAAGAGGCATTGTTCGTTTATGCATAAGACTATCTAACCCAAAAGAGGTGGATATGAAACAGAGATGAGTCCACGAGACGAACACCTTATCAAGAAGAAGAAGAAGAAGAAGAAGAAGAAGAAGAAGAAGAAGAAGAAGATGATGATGATGATGATGATGATGATGATGATGATGATGATGGTGGTGGTGTGGTGGTGGTGGTGGTGGTGGTGGTGGGTGGTGGTGTGGTGGGGGTGTGGTGGGGGTGGTGTGGTGGTGCGATGATGATGGTGATGATGATGGTGATGATGATGGTGATGAAGAAGAAGAAGCAGAAGCAGAAGCAGAAGCAGAAGAAGAAGAAGAAGAAGAAGAAGAAGAAGAATGGTAAATTTTGCTTGTCTCAGAACTAGCCAAAGCCTCTTTCTCCAATGATGCTCAGGCATACACTCTACCTGGCCCTATCTCTGTTTTCTATCTAGTACATGCTTTCAGATCAGGAGTGGCGGATCTAGGAAGCTGCTTGCAAAATCTTCAGTAGTGATCCAACACTCAACCAGACTGCGGAATAAGTGAAAGTGATAGCAAACCTATAGTGGCTTATCACAACATTTTTATGCTCGGAGTAAGACAACTTCTGTACCTTTGGGGAGGAGGCGAGGGAGGTAGTAGAGAAGGGGGAGTATACAAAGCATACCTTCATTTTACCACTGTTGGACAGACAGGTCTGTATTCATACCCCCCCTCCAACCCCCAACCCCTAAAATAAAAAAGGTCATATCATGTCCATGTTCCCTGCATGCAATGCTTTCTCTGAATTCAAACCCACACTGGGTAAGTCGCGCAGTTCCAAGAACTTTAAAAACGCAGAGAGAAATGATGGCTCAAACAAGGATGCTATGTTTTGAAAACAGCTGCGAAAACAAAACTATTTCCTTGTGACTCACCCCTCAACCCTTTCAATATTATCCGTTTATGTCTCTGATCACTAGATATCTATCTGACCAGGAAATGCCTAAGAAATTAAAGAAACGAAGAGAAAACTTACAATGTCAATAACAACGTTCATTTTTCCTACAAAGTTTTCTGGTTCCATTTCACAAACACACACCACTACACTACACACACACACACACACACACACACACACACACACAACACACACACACACACACAACACACATACACACACACACACACACACACACACACACACACACACACACACACACACACACACACACACAAAACAGAAGCAGACAGAGACACACACAGAGACAGACAGACACAGAGAGAGGGAGAGCGCAGGGGAGGGGGGGGGGAGATCTAGCAGGGCAGAAGAAAGCGGATGCTGTCTAATCGAAAGTGACAGACACTCAGAGATATTATAAAACGCAAGAGACACAAAGGAGTGGCAGCAATCGCAGATCGCGAACAAAACAAAGACAACCCTCTCTCTCTCTCCTTCCCCCTCTCTCTCTCCCTCTCTCCTCTTTCTCTCCCTCCCCCCCCCCCCCCCCCCCCCTCCCCTCTCTCTCTCTCTCCTCTCTCTCTCTCCTCTCTCTCTCTGCGTGGTAGATGGACTGGGGGCCACATCAGAACTGATGGCAAAGCAAGCGAAGGGCGTTGTGAGGTGTCGTGTCGCTGTGAGGCCCGGTTCTGGCTAAACACCATTCGATACTTTTATCAATTGTCTGACGATGAGGTTTTTGGCCCCTCAGAAAGACAGGACAGGAGTGGGAGGAGGTAGGGCATGCTAGGGTGAGATAGGGATGTTTGGGGTGGGAAAGGGGGGGGGGGGGTTAGGGCAAGGAGGAAGCTAGGATGGGGAGGGGGAGGAGGAGATGGGGGGAGGGGGAGACTTGGTAGGGAAGAGGGGATGGGGGGTGGGGGTGAGGGAGAAGAAACGAGGAAGGGGTTAGTGGTATCCTTCTGTTGAGGAGCCTTCGAAATGCACAACAAAAGTGAAAGTTGTGTTGTGCTTATTATATTTTGGTGAAAGGTAGTATTTTGATAGGTGTGTGTGTGTGTGGGGGGGGGGGGGGTATGGGCGGGTGGGAGATGCAGACACACACAGAGATAGACACGCAGACACAGACCAACACAGACAAAGAAAGGTGAGAGGCAGCGGCAGGACGCGAAACCAACAATCATGCCACCCAACCAAACGTCCTTCCATACATGAAATGATTATAACCAAAAACAAAATCCCAAAACAGACACACAGAAAAACAAATAACATACCCCTTTCCAAAAAAAACAAAGCCAAACCAAAAAGAAGCAAAAACCAAACAAATCCCCCAACAAACAAACAACAACAATAAAAGCCAAACAACGAGAACAACAACAACAACAAACCCACTCCATCCCCAATCAGATTAAAACCAACAAATTCCTCATGCAGGTAACAGCGAAGCCCCCTGCCTGCTTCCAGCCGTGGTTCCAGCCGTGGTTCCAGCCCTGGTGCCAGATCCAGGCCGGGATTAATGCGGCAAAAGCCAGGCCCCTGCCTCCACCACACAAAAGATCCCGGGTGTTAACATGTGCCCGGCACGGAAAGGGCTCCTCTTTTATAAAGCTCTTGCACGCCATAGAGCGATCCGTTTCATATTAGCGCATTAATTATTGAAATATTACAGGCCTGCGCATCCCTGCTTGAGTGGTTTGTCTTGATTTTATGAGTTGATTTCCTCTTCCCACATCTCTCTCTCTCTCTCTCTCTCTCTCTCTCTTCTCTCTCTCCCCGATGTTTCTGCAACGGTTCTTGCGCAGAAAAGATGGTATCCGGGTTGTGTTTTCTCATTAGTGAACACTTGCAGTTGGGAAAAAAATTAAAACAGTAATACCACACAAAAAAATGAAGATGCGTTATGTGATCTGTGTTATACATTATCCATGATTGTCAGTTGAGTAGAAATTTCTCTGGCGCCATTTGCAGATTACTTTTTCTTTCTTTCTTTTTTCGTTGTTGTTGGAGATAGTGCTTCCTGCTGCTGTGGATGTCAAAGACAGTGTCTGTGTCTGCTTTTTTCTGTCTCTGACAAGACTAGCAAACCACCAGCCAACCTGTCTCGAGTTCTATTAGACGCATCTAAGACGTGTCCTTGTTATCAGTATTCACATATTCCGTTATTTATTTATAAAATATCTTTTTAACATGCACATGTTATTTATCCGCTGTGCATAAATAATTCTATGGAGATGTGGATAAGCAGCTTGATGCAGACTATGTAGTATGTACATGCAGAGTGTAGGATATCTCTGACCTTAACTTGCCGTGCTCTATCGAGATTTGAGAACAAGTCCCCAGACTAGAAGTCCCAAACTGTAGCTATCGAGTCGCCAGCCATGGGAGACAGCATTAGAGGACAACAAATGGCCACAGTTGGGTGTCTATTAGTAGAAGACAACCAAATGAAGTCCTATATGCAGCACGTGTTAAGAGCATGTTACTTTACAAGAAAAAATGAAAAGGGTCAGAAGAGTCGTTTCTCGCAAGAAAACAAAACCTCCTGTAAAGAAAATGTCAAGTACATCGGAAAAAAAAAGTTGGTGGCACTGCACTTTGGTGGCAAACGTTGCCCTGAGGAGAGCCGGCTGAAATTTCACGCAGTGAAGTTTGTTGTGACAACATAATTCAATACGTTACAGTACAAGACAGTGCACTACAACACAGTGTAACGTACCGCAAGGTAACACAACTTAAAACACTACAAAACAACTGCTTTCTCCCCTTTAAGAGGTCCTAAGAAAAACAATAAGCGAGAACAGGGAAGACATAATAAAACTTTAATCGAGACCTTAAAAAGTAAAACCCACTCAACTGACATAACCCTCTTAGACAATTTCTTGCTCCTAAAGCCTCGCCACAAAGTCCTTTCTTTAAAGGGGTTAAGCTAGAGAGAGAAGAGGGTGAGGAGAATTGCAAACATAATAATTTTGATATAGGAGAAGACGAAGATACCTGAATACACAAATCACAAGACCAAAAATCACAAGTAAGGAACAAACCAGTCGATCATAAAGTGCCACCCTACATTCAGCCTGTATCAGAGCCCGCGCAGACATCAAAGCAACACACACTGCCGCAATCCCAATCCCGACCTTCTCCCGGAGAAAAAAAGCCATCCCTAGAGTGTCGTCTGCTAAGACCGCCCTCATAAAAGACGCAACAGTTGGCCGCTAGCGAAAATCGACACCTTATTGAGCAGTGGCTGGCATGGGTCCCCCAAGACAGAGGGCGTCATAGGCAAACGTCCTTAAATCAGACTCTAAACAAACCGCAGACGTGGCGACAGTTCCCCAAAGAGTTGCGTCACCGGAAGTGTCTTAAAGCCGGAGTCTAAACAAACGTGTGGACCTATTGTGACGTGCCTGCAGGGGCGTGGGGCCGCCTGGGGCCCGTTTCATTGGAACTGTCAATTGCCTGGGAGGGCGACGGCGCCGGCTAGCACACACCACCCCACTTAGGTCTACGACCCTCCTCTCTCTCTCTCTCCCTCTCTCCACTGCTCTTGTCCTCATGCTGCTGCTGCTGCTGCTGCTGGCTCAGTGCGGAAAGCAAGGTAATGGACTTGGGGGCCCCCTACTCCTGGCGGTGTGTAGGCAAAAGGAGCATTGATTACAAATTACCGCACTTGATGTTGTTGTGAGACTAGCTCTAGGGACCAGGGTGATAGCATTATCTGTCGGCAGCAAACAGAGCTCTGCAATCTCCTGAGGCCGCTCTGTGGCCAGAATAAGTCATAGGGTGACAAGGAGGAGGAGGACCAAGAGGAGGAGGAGGAGGAAGCAGCACAAGCAGGCCATTGATGCCTCGCTGCCGTTCCGATTCAACGCCAAG